>OY992539.1:123795801-124414811 GCA_963921195.1 Pegoplata infirma | reverse complement strand
GTACCTTTTATAAAAACTACCTTTTATAAAAAGTACCTTTTATAAAAACTACCTTTTATAAAAAGTACCTTTTATAAAAAGTACCTTTCATTAAAAGTATCTTTTATAAAAGTACACTTTTTGGTACTTTTTATTTCCTGAAATTTTATTTATAGAAACTTTTTATATTTCCTTGAAACTTAAAATTTGTAATGAAGGAGAATTCTGTAAAAAAACATTCTGGGAAAAATATGTTTTTAAAATTCCGCTTCTTTGTGGGTATAAAATAGCTAAAAAAGTGTATTTTCGGTACCTTTGGTATTTTTTGACGTAAAAATTCTAGAAACTTAAACTAAATATAAAATCCTTTTTGTACTTTTAATATTTGCTAAAACAATGACACTAGAAAATTGAAATTTGGAAAAGAAGATCCTTCGGTGAAGAAAAATCTGTCTGGAAGAGGTTCTTTTTGGAAATTCCGTTTCTAACGGGGGTAAGAAAGTGTCCTTTGTTCCTATAATAACAAAAAAAGTGTAAACTATCGTTATTCTTATATTTCTTGAAAACTTGACATTTTAAATAAAGAATCACCTAGCACAAAATATAAAACAGTTTTTGGAAAATAAAATTTTAAGGGGAAAGGGGGCAAATGATTATTTTTACCTATCTAACTATTAAACTAAAAGCCCCAAAAATAACACTCAAGAGAAGGACATGTTTTAAAATTTAAAATTTTAGAACGGGAAACGAAATGGAATAGAGCAGGGAACAATATGGGATGATACTTTTTACTCAAATTTTTCGTTTTTAACTTTTTTTACTCCATATTTTTTCTCTCTATATGTTTTTTAACTCAAACTTATTTTCATTCCAATTTCTTTATTCACTGAAATATTCATTCACTCAAAATCCAAAATCCCGAAATAAAGGCTCGAAAATTATTCAAATTTTATTGTTTAAATTATTCATTGAAATATTATTTTATGAAAGACTTAAATTTGCACAAGTAAATAAAACAAAGACTACGTAGGGGAATTTTCTTGAAATCGGTAGAGTAATTCTGATCCTTCTATTATCCGGTATTCAATGCAACCGGTAACGAAGTACCGGGATAGTAAGCTAGTATATTATATTGAGTAAAACTTTTTTTTAATCAATCAAATTTTTTTGAGTGTAAAATTTTTTTGACTGTCAGCATTTTTTTGAGTGTGACATTTCATTAAAAAAAAAATATTTATACATTTTTTTTTGAGTGTAACATTTTTTTTAGTGTACAATTTCTTTGAGTAACAAAATTACTTTGTAAAATATTTTTGTTGTTTTGTACCTAAGTATATGCAATACAAAAAAAAAATATTTCACATATTTCCCACTTTTTATTTTACTTTATTTGATTTTTTTTCCAAAAATTCTTAGTATACACCGTTACATACAGTTACAATAACAAAACAATAACAAATATTTACTTGTCTTACAACTAAACTGCACCCCACGACAAGAAAACAAACAACAACAAGTTTTAAAAAACTGGTATTTCACCATGCTTTTAAAACTTGTTTAACGAGTTTTCAACAGTTTAAGGTGAAACAAATCTGAAATTCAGTGCTTAGCTTATAACTTTTGAACCACTGAACCGACTTTGCCGAAATTCAAAACCAAATAGCCTTGGAGAACGACAAATATATATGCTAAGCTTCAGCCCCCTCAGAATTGTCTTTCGAAAGTTATAGTGGTTTTAATCTTGTAAATTCGAAAAATAACCTTGCCGAAATTTACTCTTTTGCTCATAACTTTTGAACCACTTGACCGATTTCGCTGGATTGCAATACCAACCTGACCCGGTAAATGGAGAACATATATGTCAAACCTCAGGAGCCTCCGTAAAGTCTTTCAAAAGTTAGCGTGTTTTCAACGGACAGACAGACAGACAGACGGACGGACGGACGGACGGACGGACATCGCTAGATCGACTTAAAATCGATCGAGGATCATCTATATATATAAAAATGGATGTGTGTATGTATGTATGTATGTATGTTCCGTATGGACTCGAAAACGACTGGACCGATCTTGATGAAATTTTCAGGGAATATTCAGAATATTCCAGGGAGTAACACTGTCTGGTCAGATTTTTGATTTTTTGCGTGTGGGCGGAGGGGCGTGGCAAAATCGAATTTTTACATTGCACCACTAATGACATCTATATATAAAAAACGGATAAACCGATTTTGATGAAATTTACACCAATGATAGTACCAACCAAGTACTAACTATATGCCAAATTTGAGCGTTATCGGACAAATGGGCGTAAAATGCCATGCATTTTTGTCTGTGGGCGGAGGGGTGGTAAAAATCGAATTTTTACATTGCACCATTAATGAAACGGATGGGCCGATTTTGATGAAATTTATACCACCGATAGTATTAAACAAGTACTAACTATGTGCCAAATTAGAGCGTGATCGGACAAATGGGCGTAAAATGCCATGCCCCTTTGTATTGAATTGAATGTTATTTCTGCATGCTCCGCAATAACGCAAAAACTGTTGATTCGATTGTAATTAAATTTTCAGCACTGATAGCGTTAACCAAGTGCGGAACTAAAGGCCATGTTATACTACGATTGGAAAAAGGGGCGTAATTGTACCCTATGTACTATACTGGACGTTGTCTGCCTGTTGCGCAATCACACAAAAACAGCTGAACCGATTCTCTTGATATGTAGGCCATATAAGATCGTTATTGGAAAAAGGGATCAAAATTGCAACGCCCTTTGTACTATACTGACCATGATTAAACAAAGAGGCGTAAATTGCCACGCCCCTTTGTTTTATCTGAACGTTATATCTACCTGTTTTGAAATCACGCAAAAACGGATAAGCCGAATCTGTCAGTACTGATAGAACTAATCGAGTGGGAACTGTAGGTCATATGTAGAGCGCGATTAGGCAAAAGGGTATAAAATGTCACTCCCGTTTTTCATAAATAAAAAGTTATTTCCTCCTCTTTCGCAATCACATAAATACGGCAAAACTGATGTCAACAAAATTTGCAGCACAGATAGTACTAATCGAGGATGCAGCATGGAACTTTAGACTATCACAATTCGATAAAAATGCGTTAAATGACACGCCCCTTTATACTATACTTAACGTTATGTCTGTCTGTTTCTTAATCACGCAAAAACGGCTGAACCGATTTTTTGAGATTTCTCTATAGATAGTGCTATCCGAGGGTGGAACCACAGGATACTAGCTGGACCCGTGCTTTAATTTTGTCCGACACTATATTTAAATTAAGATCCAATATAAAACAGTTTTTTTCTTGGGGCCAGCAACGCGGACCGGGTATAGCTAGTAAATATATATACTTTATGGGGTCCTAGACCAATATTTCGAGGTGTTACAAACGGAATGACAAAATTATATATACCCTCTATCACTAGAGTGGAGGGTATAAAAACTGCCTTAGAAGAAAAACACACGAATACCGCAACATACATTTTGACTGGTGGTCTCCCACGAATTCTCAACGACACGTTGACGGGACCACAAAAGTCTACGCCAACAACAAGGAACGACCGTAGAGCTCTCACCCTATCGGTGGGTAAATTTCCCATTATCTAGGCCATTAATTTAGGCTTATACCGAAAACAGTGAATGCATTTTCTGACGATTCTACCACACTCTCCACGGGCATTTAAGTATTAGCCAAATATTTTCCCTCAACAAGGATATTAGCGCCTTGGTACCAGCGTGGCAGTTTCCGAAATGCAAGTCCCTGAGATATATTTCAACAAAATGTATGCCTTTTGGTATTAAAAGCGGAAATTTCGTGTTATAAGGTATCGGTGCATTTAGCAACCCTCCACCTACTCTAATAAGCGAAAACGACCGACCTTCATCAGAAAAATTATGGATAAAAGGTGTCAACCTCTGAAGATTAGAAGGCAATTCTAAAGATTTTTGAAGTCTAATAATCTCTTTCGAATAATGCTCCGTTTGGATGATCTCCACAATTTTAAGGAACGACAAATTTTGTTCCTTAACTGTGTGAACTCTAGAATTTGGAATTTTCAACTTATTCAAACCATCGATAAACCGAAGAATAAATGACATAACTCTAAGAAATTTCTTATATGATGAGTACTCTCTTATCAACTTTAGAACATGTTCTTAGGACCCACTTCTATATCTTCAGGTAAATTTGGCTCTCCCATATATTTAACATCTTCAGTATGTTCCACGGCAAGAAGAGAGCTGTTTTTTTTTTTAAAAATGACGATTAACAGGCCATTTGGAACAGTCTTCGAGCAAAAACGACGGACCATCAAACCAAATTGAGTTCCTTAAGTCGTCTACCCCACAGCCTCTTGACACAACATCAGCCGGATTTTGTTTCGTGGGCACATGTCGAAAAACCACATGATCTGACCACTCTTGTATTTCCGAAACTCGATTAGAAACGAAAACTGTCAGATTAGATGTGTGCGTTTTAATCCAATGCAACGTAATTTCTGAATCTGTCCAAAAACTCACACTCTCTATTTCAAAGCTTATCATTCCTTCGATTCGCTTCCACAATTTAGCTAACAAGTGAGCAGCACACAACTCAAGTCTCGGAAGAGATTTTGTTTTGAGTGGTGCTACTTTTGATTTAGCTGCAAGTAGTCGACAACAAACACATTCACTGCTTCGAATATAGATGCAGCACCCGTAAGCTCGAATCGATGCATCCGAAAACCCGTGAACTTGGATCTTCGCTGAAGAAGTAGTGTGGACGAACCTTGGGATTTGAAGTGAATCAATTTTTGACAAATTAACTTTAAAATTCTCCCACGCTGTATTTAAATGCATGGGGATCGACTCATCCCAGTCAAGTTTCTGTATCCACAGTTCTTGAAGAATCATTTTCGATTTTGTCACGATTGGGCATAAAAGACCGAGAGGATCAAACAACCTTGATGAAATCGATAATATATTTCTTTTCGTTGCTTTTAGATCATTGAAATTATCTTCCAAATGAAACTTAAAAGAATCATTCTTCGGTGCCCAATGAATGCCTAAAGCTTTGGCTGATTCAGAATCACTATGTAATAATTTTTCATTACAACCAAACCCATTAAATACAGGGTGATTAGAAAACCATTTGGTTAAATTAAATCCCGCTGAACTGAGGATCTTTATAACCTGGTCTCGAATAGTTATGAGCTTCTCAAAACTATCGGCGCCAGTCAGCAAATCGTCAACGTAAAAATCACTGCGTATAAGTTTTGCCCCAATTGGCAAAGTCTCGTGGTACAAATCACTCAAATGGTTGAGGCATCTAATCGCAAGAAAGGGTGCTGAAGACGTACCGTAAGTAACCGTATTCAACCGAAAAACCTGATGGATTTTCCCTCCAAAGGATTAATTGAAAATTTCTATCGCTATTGCTTACCAAAACCTGGCGATACATTTTTTCAATATCAGCAGTGATAACAAATTTATGTAACCGAAACCGGATCAGAGTGGAATATAATTCATCCTGCACAGTAGGACCAACCATTAATAAATCATTGAGTGACACTTGCGATGAAGTCCGCCTCGAAGCATCAAACACTACCCGAAGTTTGGTAGTTGTGCTTTGAGGACGCAAAACGCACTGATGCGGAATAAAATAATGAGAAATGTTCGGTATTTATAGACATATGACCTAAGTCAATGTACTCTTTCATGAAATCGTGATACATTTCCCTCATGTTTTGGTCTCTTAAAAGCCGACGCTCTAACAAAAAAAAAATCGTCTTTTGGCAGTCTCAAAAGATAACCCCAAACTTCCCGGATCCGATTTGAAAGGCAGAGACACTTCAAAGCGCCCTGACGATGTCCGTCGTACCGAATTAAAAACAATTATCCTCACATTTTTTCTGTTCCTCAGTATAGGATTTTTTAGATTCGTTGGAAAATTCTTCTAATTCCCAGAACTTTCTAACAATTGAATTAATATTTTCCTCGTTTTCTATCGCATTGCTAACGTGGCAAACCTTTGAACTGGAACTTTTTGGCTGGTTGTTCTTTCCAGCGACAATCCAGCCAAGTGAAGTTTTTTGAAGAACTGGCAAGCTCGGGTTGGACTTAATTTGTCCAACACAGAGCAGCTCAAAGAAAAGTTCACCGCCAATTAATAAATCCACTTTCTGTGGTTTATAAAAGCAGGGATCTGCCAACTCAATATTGCTTGGAATATTCCAATTGGTTGTACAAATTTTTCGATCAGGTTGAAAGTTCGTAATTGAACCTAGTACCCAAAACTTGGACGAGAATTGGGTGGAATTACCCCTTGACATGACAGTAGTTGCAATGCTTGTCTTAGCAGAAGAGTTTGTTTCGCCAATGCCAGTTATATTTAATCTGCCTCCCTCCCTTTTTATCCTAAGTCTCTGTGCAAGCTCCTCGGTAATTAAATTCGGTTGAGAACCGGAATCCAAAAGAGCTCTAGCCATAATATATTTACCCGAACTGCTTCTAACCTGTATCAACGCGGTAGCAAGGATAACGTTTTCATCGGAAGACGAATGATTAACAGAAGCCCCAGAAGTACTAGGCTGCTCTGACAAATAATCTACAGAATGAGTCTGGTTAGAACTTGCACCTTGAGTAAACAACTTTCCGAGTAAAATTGGGAAAGTTGTTAATCTTTTACTGTGTGAACTTTTTGCCAAATAAATAAAAAATAAAAACCAACACAAATTTTCAAAAACGTTATAAAACGTATAAATTAAATTTTATTAAATTAAAAAGAGTTGGGTTTTTAGGAAGGGCTGCTGGCTGCTGATGATCTGGTTGCGTCGATATTCTAACTAGAATGGCGCCTTGGGGTTTTGACAGCTAGACATATTGTACTCGCTACCAAAAACCCAAGACCGCCATTCACAATAGAAGCGAGCAATCGTATCACAGCAGCCAGTAGGTCACAAACGGTTTCCTAGGTTTTCAGGTCGATGAGGTCTTCGTCGAGATCGTCTTCGAGTTCGGCGTCATCCATGGACTCGAGGGGACCTCAACATGCCGGCCCCCTTGCACGGGCGCAACTAGTCTCGACTCGGAGAGGCGATCCAAAGTGGTCAACATTTGTTGCAACAGCTGGTGAGTCACTGCCTGCCCCTCTGACTGGCGCTGAAGTTGAAGAAGCAGGGCCTCTGACAGCTGGTTCGCCACTGGCTGTGAGCTGGCAGGAACCACTGCCGATCGGTGTTGCCGGCGTAAACGCTGCTGCTGCCGACGTCGCTGCTGGCTAGATTGCCGTGGCACGGCCGAAGGGTCAACTCTGGCTGGGACTCTGGCCTTTTCTTTCTTGCTAGAGGTGCGACTGGGGTGCAGCATGGTGTGGTGTAAGTCCCCGCAAATGGAACAGGAACCCATTGAAGTACAGCCCCCTGCCTGATGCGACCGACTGAAGCACACGCTACAGTATCGATGCACTCGGACAACATATGCTCGCTGTCTAGTCGTGTAGCCCTTAAAGATTCTGCAGAACCGTAGCGGGTGATAGCGGAAGCAGAGCAGGCAGAGCTGAGGAGGATTTCCTGGGGCCATGTGAATCTGAAAGAAGAAATTAAAAAAAAAAACAAAACAGTTTGAATTAGTGACATTAAACACAACAGACTATTTTAATGTCAACACAAACAAACTATTCAACAGGCTACTTATCACAAACTGGAAGCCAACAAAGTTTTACTATCGGCCTCGTGATAACAGATATCTGCCACTCGGACCCACTTGTCTATCCCTTTATGAATGATTTCAACTCGGCCAAAACGCCCTTCATTGGGCGGGAGCAGCTCGTCCTTAACGATTACAAAGTCCCCAGGCTGTAATTCTCTTTGTGGTTGCTGACATTTGTAGCGTTTGTGCAGTTCATGCAAATATTCCGTTTTCAGAATTAATCAGAGCCCGAACATTAAAAATTTCACCCGAATGCTGTATCTGTACCACCGCGGTTGGTAATAAGATATCATCCTGGTTTACGGACAAGTGAGCCTGGGTGTTCTGCACATGAGCAGCAGAGGCTGAGCCACATGGTGCTTGATCCTTTGTACTGTGCTCAGTTGTTTCATCCGAGACGTAATTAGAGTCAACATGAAGCGAATTAATAGTTTTTCCCTTGCCCGGTGTAATCTTCTGGGTTTGTGGTTTATTCTCTCTTTTCAAGTGAAGCAAACTATGGTGTTTGGCCTTACACAGAGAGCATGTATAAATGCTCGCACAATTTTCGCTACTGTGCGATGTAGATAAACAGTTACCACAAAAATTATTAGTTTCAATATAATCTACTCTCTGCTGAACTGAAAATCTTTGGAACAAACCACAATTTCGCAAGTTATGCACCTTATTACAAAGGGGACAGTTATGAGACTGATTACCCTGCACCTTGGAACCAGAGTTGCTCTGAGGCCTTGGTTTGTACTGACTCTGACCAGAATGTGTTTTCTGACGCCTAACACTAGAAATTCTCTCCACTATTTGGTATCTCGTTAGTAAAAAATCTTTCATAGCTGCCCACGAAGGTATGTCGGTATGAGTAGTCTGTGATTCTTCCCAATGAGAAAGCGTTTCCTATGGGAGCTTTTTATAACACAGATAAATCAATATTCGATCCCACTGACCAACAGGTACCTGATGGTTGGTAAGTATCGATAGACAATCACTCACAGTCGTCTGAAAATCATTCAGAACTTTACAACTTTCGGTTGTAGCCGCTGGAATCTCAAATAACTTGTCCAATTGGTTAAAAACTAAAACCCTCCTGTTCTCATAACGTGACTTTAGAGCATCCCAGGCTAACAAATAGTTCTGATCAGTTAATGCAAACCTCTTCACTATATTCCCGGCCTCCCCTTTTGTCTTGTTCCGTAAATGGTATAATTTCTGAGCCTGTGTAAGTTTTACATGGTTCCCATAAATGGCAGTGAACATGTCACGAAATGATGGCCATTCCTCATAACTTCCGTAGAAGTCTTGAGTATCGCAAGGCGGTACCTTGATACAAATTTCGGATGTATCAAATGTGGTGTTCACAGGGTACATGGCAGACGTGTGAAAAAAAGTAGAGTTTGAGGAGGCGCTAAAGCCCATATGACCCGCGGGGATTTCAGCTCTAGAAGCATTACTTGCCGGAATTCGATATTCCTTAAGTCTATCCTTCAGGGAAGCTTTTGTCCTCTCATATTCATCCTTCACGGTTCCATACTTTATACTAGCCTCTCCTTTCATGTCGACCGTAACCGCTTTATCATCAGTTGTCATTACCTCATCATAAGTAATTTTGAATTTCTGCCACTCTTCCTCTAAAGATTCAAGCTTAGTCTCAATTAGAGATTCGCTTAACTCGTTAATAGGAAATTGATCATATCTCCTACACGTGTAAATGAGACCATCGGAATTCAGATTGAATCTTGCTCCAATTGATGCACCCATTTTCTAATTAAATTTTATTATTTAGTTCGGTTTGAGTCCATATTAATTATTTCTGAGAAATAATAATTGTTGTACATTGAGAAAATCTGAAAAAAATCAAGTGACAACACAGGCTAAGTGGAGATGTCTACAGCTTTCGGAAGATGGCACCCTTCCATCATCAGCACTCCTTCGATTGCCACACACTTAATGTGTGTTTTGAAATATTATCGAAAAATATTAGACACTCGTAGTCATAAACCTTTTTTAAACTGGCTAGTGCTTTGGGATAATTTTCCTCGGAAACCTGATAAGCTTTAACCGTACCCAAAGCTTCATCGGACAAGCACGATATTAAATGATTAAATTTTTCAATATCTGTCAATGTTAGATCATTGTGTACCAGATTCTCAAACAAGCTCACAAAATGTTTGTACTCGGAATAATTTCCGCTAAACTTAGGAAGCCGCATGTTTGGTAGTCGTGAGCGATGAGTTTGCACGCTAAAAGACGTGTCTGGCAAACTCGACTTTCTGTGTTTTTCCTGAATGCTCAACAACAGTGATTTCGCGGTCACACAAAGGTCTTCAAGCTCAGCTCTGTCATTATTATCCGGACTCAAACTGTCCAGCTCAGACTGATACAGCATTGCTTGATCAATATGACCATTTAATATTTCCAAATGACATTCTATCTCAAAGGGATTGAACGAAATTTTATTTTCTTTAATCGCTTGACTAATTCTAGAAATATTTTCAATCACTTTGGCCTTTTTCTGAATTATTTTTTCCATCTCGCTGGATTCCGAAGCACTTTGATGCTTTTTTCCGGCCATAATCCCCAAATTCACTCAACTATATAGCAAATGATATAATTCGCGAACCAAACCGTTATCCCGCCTTGAATCTGTAGTAAATTCTAAAATTTCCCACTAATCTCAGAATTCAGTAATAGAATGTCAACACGAATTAATCTACCCAGCAAGTATGCACGAAAGTAGATTATTGATACTACCAGTATACTGAAACAACTACAATAATTTCTTTCAGTGTAATGTCTATACCGCACTCTATGTACAATTATCAACCAACAATACTTTATCAATTCCATTTGTCGCGTTTACTCTATACACCAATCTTTGGTAAAAATTAATAACAAAAGTTAAAAGTATCACTAAAATCAACTGCAACCAATAAAGTTACCAAGTTGACTTGTAAAAACTTTGTAAAACGTTTTACCAAGTAATATTGCCTAAGATTTTGCAAAAAAAAAATCACTTTACCGGTATAAATAATAGAGTTGTCAACCGATTAAGAATAATTCGATTAATCGATCAAACAAAACCAAACTATTGTTCGATTAATTTAAAAATGACGATTTTCGAATAACGAATAAATCGATTAATTTATGTCAATTAATCGAACAATTTATTTTTTATAACCTCCAACTACAGTACCAAAATATCGGTCTAGGTCCCCAAAAAGGAAATATATTTTTGATCAGTGATCGATTATAAGACATTCTAGCGATGTCCACCTAATCGCTTTTTTATCCCCTTTAGAATCGGAACTTCGAAAAAGTACGTTTTCTGAATTTTTTCTGTTGTTGGAACCACCATTGCAAATTTTAATATTTTTGTAGGTACTTAATTTCAAAAAATATAAAAAGTACCAAAGTACCATTTTTTAACACCTTTTTACCCTTAGGATCCGAATTTCCAGAAAGTCCTTTTTTTGGGAATGTTTTTCCGTTATAGGATCCTACATTTCAAATTTCAAATTAATTGAATTTTTTTTTCAGAAAAAATAAAAAGTACCAAAGTACTCGTTTTTTCCCCTTTTCAACCCTTTGTTTTTACCCCTTAAAATCAACATATCCAAAAACCCAGCCTTAGCGGATATGTATTCCGGGAGGTGAAACTACAATCCAAATTTCAAGACTCTAGCTTCAGTGGTTTGGGCTGTGGAATGATGCGTGATTAGTATGTCAGTCAGTCATCAGTCAGTCACGTAACTACTTTATATATGTAATAGACTTTTGTTGCCCATACAATACTCTAAAACTCATATTTTGTGACGTTTACCCTTTCTTTCACTTGAACAAAAATAATCGCCAAAAACGCTTTGGCAAGTATACTTGCCTGTGGTCGTTAAAGGGTTAGAGTCCGAATTTCCAGAAAGTACTTTTTTTGGGAATGTTTTTCCGTTAGAGGATCCTACATTCCAATTTTCAAATTAATAGGATATTTTTTTAAGAAAAATAAAAAGTACCAAAGTGCTCGCTTTTTGCGCCCCTTAGAATCGGTATTTCGAAAAAGTACTTTTTCAGAATTTTTTTCATTGTTGGAAACAACATTGCAAATTTTAATTTTTTTGTAGGACCTTAATTTCAAAAAATTTAGAAAGTACCAAAGTACATTTTTTTCCAACTTTTTACCCTTAGGAGTCCGAATTTCCAGAAAGTACTTTTTGGGAATGTTTTTATGTTAGAGGATCCTACATTCTAATTTTCAAATTAATAGGATTTTTTTTTTTAGAAAAAATAAAAAGTAACAAAGGGCCCGCTTTTTACCCCCCTTTGAATCGGTATTTCGAAAAAGTACTTTTTCAGATTTTTTTTCGTTGTTGGAGACAATATTGCAAATTTTAATTTTTTTGTAGGACTTTAATTTCAAAAAACATAAAAAGTACCAAAGTACAATTTTTTACCCCTCTTTACTCTTAGGAATCCGAATTTCCAGAAAATACTTTTTTGGGGAATGGTTTTCCGTTAGAGGATCCAACATTCCAATTTTCAAATTAATAGGATTTTTTTTTCAGAAAAAATAAGAAGTACCAAAGTACTCGCTTTACCCACCTTAGAATCGGAACTTCGAAAAAGTACGTTTTCTGAATTTTTTGCGTTGTTGGAACCACCATTGCAAATTTTAATATTTTTGTAGGACCTTAATTTCAAAAAATATAAAAAGTACCAAAGTACCATTTTTCCCCATTTTTACCCTTAGGAATCTGAATTTCCAGGAAGTCCTTTTTTTGGGAATGTTTTTTCGTTAGAGGATCCTACATTTCAAATTTCAAATTAATTGAATTTTTTTCAGAAAAAATAAAAAGTACCAAAGTACTCGCTTTTTCCCCTTTTTCAACCCTTCGTTTTTACCCCTTAAAATCAACATTTCCAAAAACCCAGCCTTAGCGGATATGTATTCCGAGAGGTGAAACTACAATCCAAATTTCAAGACTCTAGCTTCAGTGGTTTGGGCTATGGGATGATGCGTGATTAGTATGTTAGTCAGTCATCAGTCAGTCACGTAACTACTTTATATATGGGGCATTCCATGTGAAATCGGACACTTTGAAAAACTTTTTTTTTAGATTTTCCCAATTTGTTTACAGTTTTTAGTACCCTTCGAAAACTCCTTCGTGGTAAAATTTCAGATTTTTTTGATGACCCGTTCAAAAGATATCGAATTTTTAAAAATTGGTAGTTTGTTCCTTTACTCAAACTTCTTTTAATCATAACTTCTTCAATAATGGTCCGAATTTCAAATTTTTTTTTTTCAAAATTTTTGTTTTTTTACGTACTTTAAAAAAAAAAATAAATACCAAAAAATTCTCAAAAGCGCTCTAGTATGCGATTTTTAAGTTTAAAATTTAAATCTCATTTTTGAAAATGTTTGTACTCTTCGATTTTTTTGAAATTTTTTTGTGTAAAACTTCTATCGATTCTACAAATTTTTTGCCCAGGAGGATCGTGGGATAACGATTATTACTATTTTTTAAAATTTTTTGAAAAAATTTTATTGTAATTTTGCAATCTTAAAATCATTTCTTCTGCTCAAATGGTGCGTCATAGAGGGGTTCTCTATAAGGCCGACCCCCATTAATTTTTACGTCTTAACATTTCTTTGGAACAAACTAATTCCATATCTCCAATTTCTAAGGGGGCTCCCACATAAAACAACATTTTTTAAAATTTGCTCCAACCGCTCTAACTGCCCTAATAGTGCCTTTAGAGTAACAAAATGTATGACCGACCCACAATATTTTTTTAGTCCAAAGATTTTCTCTGAACACACCTACCCTCTATCTTTAACTGTAAAGGCGGTCCCCATACAATTTTTTTTATTTTTTGTAAATTTGTTTTATTTAATCAGCTTCTACCGGTCCAATGGTGCGTCCGAGTGGGGTCATTAGTGAGACCGACCCCCATTTATTTTGACCCTACAACATTTTTTTAAAATATACCTACGCCCTATCTCCACTCCCTAAGTAGGCTCCCATACAAAATTAAATTTTTATAAAATTTGCTCCAACTGTTATTTGTATGGGAGCCTACTTAGGGAATGGAGATAGGGCGTAGGTATGTTTTAAAAAAATGTTGTAGGGTAAAAATAAATGGGGGTCGGTCTCACTAATGACCCCTCTCGGACGCACCATTGGACCGGTAGAAGCCGATTAAATAAAACAAATTTACAAAAAATAAAAAAAAATTGTATGGGGACCGCCTTAACAATTAGAGATAGAGGGTAGGTGGGTTCAGAGAAAATGTTTGGACTAAAAAAATATTGTGGGTCGGTCATACATTTTGTTGCTCTAAGGGCACTATTAGGGCAGTTAGAGCGGTTGGAGCAGATTTTAAAAAATGTCGTTTTGTGTGGGAGCCCCCTTAGAAATTGGAGATAGGGTATTAGTTTGTTCCAAAGAAATGTTAAGACGTAAAAATTAATGGGGGTCTGTTTTATAAAGGACCCCTCTATGATGCACCATTGGAGCAGTAGAAATGATTTTAAGATTGGAAAATGAAAATAAAATTTTTTCAAAAAATTTTAAAAAATAGTAATAATCGTTATCCCACGATCCTCCTGGGCAAAAAAATTTTAGAATCGATAGGTGTTTTACACAAAAAAATTTCAAAAAATCGAAGAGTACAAACATTTTCAAAAATGAGATTTAAATTTTAAAACTTAAAAATCGCATACTAGAGCGCTTTTAGATTTTTTTGGGATTTTTTTTTAAAAAGTACGTAAAAAAACAAAAAATTTGAAAGAAAAAATTTGAAATTTGGATCATTATTGAAGAAGTTATGATTAAAAAAAGTTTGAGTAAAGGAACAAACTACCAATTTTTAAAAATTCGATATCTTTTGAACGGGTCATCAAAAAAATCTGAAAATTTACCACGAAGGAGTTTTCAAAGGGTACTAAAAACTGTAAACAAATTGGGAAAATCTAAAAAAAAAAGTTTTTCAAAATGTCCGATTTCACATGGAATGCCCCATATATAGATTGTAAAAATCAACAACATTTATATTTGTTATCCAAACTGTTATATTTGGTCTCTGGTTGAAATACAAAAAATTTCTTGCAATATTATAACAATTTTTAACACAAAATCTATTTCAAACCAAAAATTTTTCCATTTTTGTAATTTTGCCCAAGAAAAGTGATGATCGGAACCATAGTGCAATGTAAATATTTAAAAAAAACAAGTGAGAGTGTTAAATTCGGCTGTGCCGAATCTATTATACCCTCCAAAATGTAAAAAAAAAAAATTAAAAACAAAAATTTGTCAGGGGCGTTTTTTTTTTGGGGGGGGGGGGGTTGATAGGGTCAGTGGGGGACGTTGGGAGCACCTTCCCATCGCGATAAATATACCAAATGTTTCATTTAATTAACAAAGATACAAAAAAAACATGTAAAAAAATGTATTTTTTTAGAGGTTGGTTTAGTTCTTCAAGGGGGAACTTTTTTCCCCCTTGTCCGATTTGGTCAATTTCCGAACTTAACCTGCCTAGGAACATAAGACATATTTGTGCCAAACTTGAAGGATCTAGCTATTTTATTTTGGACTGCATCGTGTTAACTACAGACGGACGGACGGACAGACAGACGGACGGACGGACGGACATCGCTAAAATGTCTTAGAATCGATCACTGATCAATAATATATATACTTTATAGGGTCCCCGACCGATATTTCGATGCGTTACACACGGAATGACAAAGTGAGTATACCCCCATACTGTAGTTGGAGGGTATAAAAACAAAAAAAAATATTTTATAAGTATGTATGTATGAAAATTATATAACAGCAACCACGTGTATGACACATACTAAGTATTTTTTACTTCTATTGATACAAATAACAACTAACAACAGGGCGGCCAGACTTGGGAATTTATCCCCAAAGTTGGGGATTTAATGGTAGAAAAAAGGAACACAAATCTCATTTGGGGATTTTAATGGGGATTTCCAAAATAGTTTTTGGGATTTTTTGGGGATATTCGAAATTAAATCTATATAATACAACAAGCTAAATTAAATAAAATCAACGATTTTTAAAAATAGTTTTAGTAATAACCACTCTTTTACGAAGCTCATTCAGCAAAACTTGCATTTTTCGGCTGTAAAATGTATATTAAAATTGCCAAACACCGTTTATTTACGCGTTTGGGGATTTTGGGGTATTTTTTAATTGCTAAATCTACGAAATAAAATTATAAAATTACCACTAATAAATTATTTTTTAAGAAATTTTTTTTTGTGTAATTAAAAAAACGATTTTTTTAAGTTTGGGGATTTTTGGGGATATTTTGTTATATTTTTGGGGACAACGGAAAAAAGTACCTGGCAACGCTGACTAACAAGCCAAATAAGCATCAACAACTACAAAATGGAGCGCAGCCACGTCATATCATGGAGGTTTATATTGAAACTCATTGCAATTGTCATAGCTTCTTAACCCCTTGACCAATTTTGCCATAATTGGTACCAAAATAACCAGAAAAACCTTGAGAACAATAAAATATAAACTTATTTAAAATTTTATTTGAATGTGTCAACCATGAGCCAAGATAAACCATTTTTAAATTTTAGGTGCGATTCCGCCCAAATTTTTTGTGAGTGTTAGGAATGATAAAACTACATTAATATGCCAAGTTTCGTTCACATTCATTCAACAGGTGTCAAGTTATAGCATTTTTATACCCTCCACTCTAGTGATAGAGGGTATATATAAGTTTGTCATTCCGTTTGTAACACCTCGAAATATTGGTCTAGGACCCCATAAAGTATATATATTTATGACCCTCGATCGATTGTAAGTCGATCTAGCGATGTCCGTCCGTCCGTCTGTCTGTCTGTCCGTCCGTAGAAAACACGCAAACTTTTAAAAGACTTTACAGAGGCTGCTGAAGTTTGGCATATATGTTTGTCATTTACCTGGTCAGGTTGGTATTGCAATCCAGTCAAATCGGTCCAGTGGTTCAAAAGTTATGAGCAAATGAGTCAATTTCGGCAAGGGTGTTTCGCGAATTTACGAGATAAAAAACACGATAACTTTCGAAAGACAATAATGAGACTACTGAAGCTTGGCATGTATCTTTGCCGTTCCCCGGGTCTGTTTGGTATTAAATTTCAGCTCAATCGGTCCAGTGGTTCAAAAGTTATAAGCAAAACCCTGAATTTCAGATTTTCATCTAAAATGCCACGTGTTTTAACAAGTTTTAAAAGTATTGGTGGTAACTAAACAATGCTTTTCAAACTTGTTTAATTTTAAAGCAATGCTTTTTAAACTTGTTTAGTTTTAAAAGCATTGGTAACTTGAAAATTACACTCGAAAAAATTTTACACTCAAAAAAAATTTTACACTCAAAAAAAATTTTACACTCAAAAAAAATTTTACACTCAAAAAAAATGTACACAAAAAAAAATTATTTTTTTTTTACAAAAATGACAATATTTTGTGTACATACGTACGTGCATTCACTCCGAAATATTTTTACAGTAAAAATTACACTCGAAAAAATTTTACACTCAAAAAAAATTTTACACTCAAAAAAAATTTTACACTCAAAAAAAAAAAATTAGTAATTTTTTTTTTTTTTAAATGACAAAAAAAAGATTTTTTTACTCAAAATAAAATATTTCTAATCAAAATTGTTAATTTTTTCACGTTAAAAAATGTGCTACACTTTAAAAAAATGCATTGTGGAGGGTATTCATAGATTCGGCAAAGTCGAATTTAACTTTTCTACTTGTTTTTGTGTACAATTCACCATAATTTTAGATGTACCTTTACATTTTCACTAATAACTTTTAAAATACTTAACCGATTTCAAAAAAAACAAGTAAAAAAGTTAAATTCGGCCTTGCCGAATGTAGTGATACCCTCCACAATTTCAAAAAGATTATTGCAAAAAACTTTATTTAAAAGGAAATTACTTTTGAAAAAAAAAAATTTCCGCGAAAAAAAAATCCGCGATTTTTTTTTTTGTCAAAAAATACGTTCGTACTTGTTTAAATACCAATTGGTGTTCAATTATGTTCACATATGTCAACCAGAAGCCGATTTAGAGCATTTTGTATATTTAGGTTATGTTGAATGTACTGGAATTTTTGAGGTGTGCTTACATTTTCGTTCATAACTTTTGAACCGCTGAACCGATATCGCTCAAATGCAATACCAAACTTCTCGGGAGAACTTCCAATATATACGTTAAGTTTCAGTCATCTCTGTGCAATATTTTGTCCGCGAGAGCATTTTCCACAGACAGACAGACAGACGGACAGACGGACAGACGGACAGACGGACAGACGGACAGACGGACAGACGGACAGACGGACATCGCTAGAATGTCTTAAAATCGATCGGGCATCATGAATATATATACTTTATGGGGTCCCAGACCGATATTTCGATGAGTTACAAACGGAATGACAAACTTATATATACCCTCTATCACTAGAGTGGAGGGTATAAAAAAAAAAATACATCAGTTTCTGCCTAGAAAAATTACGCAACTTTTGGTACCCCAAGCTTTTAAATCGGTTCCGGATTATTGCCAAAAACATGATTTCAACAGACAGACGGACGGACAGACAGACGGACATTGCTAGATCGACTTAAAATCGATCAAGAATCATGAATATATATACTTTATGGGGTCCTAAACCAATATTTCAATGTGTTACATACGGAATGACAAACTTATATATACCTTCTATCACCAGAGTGGAGGGTATAATTAAAAAACAGCAAATTATTTAATCCGCAGCAATTAAACGACAGATTATTTTGTTTTAACATTCGCGATCGTTAGTTTTACTTTCGGGCACTTTGTTCACAATATAAATATATTTAATTTAAATTGAAAATTAAGTGTAAGGAAGAATTATGTGTTATCTCGCAAATTATGCGGGAATTTTTAAATTCTGAATAACTTACAGAAATCTCTAAAATCTGATTAATTTACAGATGTTAGGATGCATGGACGTATACAGGGGGTAGGCACAGGGGGCACGTGCCCTTTTCGATTTGAAAAATTTTAAAATTTAATAAAAAATTAAAAAAAAAGTAATTTCTATCGAAATATTAGTAAAATATGTTTAAAGACACTTAATATTGATTTTATCTAATAAAAATTATGTGTCAGGTCATGAAAATAAATTTCTATAAAAAATTATATATTATTAAAATATATATTAAAATCTGAGATATTATTTCTATCGGAAATTCTCAGATTCTGAAAAGTATTTTCTATAGAAACATTTTTAGATTCTAATAAATTTTTTCATATGGAACAATAAAAAGATTTTTTTTTTTTAAATCTTCAAACTTGAATGTTTCGAAAATGTAACGCCCCTAGTAAAAATATTATGCTAATTTTACTGAATAGATCTAATTTGATCCGTAAAATGGTTGTATCAAATAATATCTAATTGTATTACTTGAGATCAATAAATATAAAAATTGATACAATTTGATTCTGAATTTGGTCAAATCTAATTAGATCAAATTGATCTTATAATATCAATTTTTATATAATTTGATGAGCAAAACCAAAATACGAATCTAATCATATATGGAGCAATATCTAACCATATAAAGTGAATCAACCGTATCAAAGTGATATATACAATTTTATATAAATTTATACGGAAGCATATTAACTCAAATAAGATTGTATCAAATTATATATGATTATATCAGAAAATTTTTACTCGGGGCGCTAACTTACGAATACGTAGCAGTAATTCCACAAAAAGGAGAGGTCAAACTCTATTTAGTTCATATGTTTTGATTTTGGAAAACAATTTTCTCATTTTTTGCAATTCAATGGATTTTTGGAAAAAATGCTTAATTTTAATATTTATCGCAAATACACAGAAAAAAATATGGAGGAAACAAATTTGGGTAATCACTTGTTTAAATTTAAAAACAAAAATTAAGTATTTTTTTAATTGACGCAATTAAAAATTTACTTAAAAATTTTAAAAACAATTTAAGTAAATAATTTAATAAAAATTTAATAGTT
Organism: Pegoplata infirma; assembly: GCA_963921195.1. NCBI lineage: Eukaryota > Metazoa > Arthropoda > Insecta > Diptera > Anthomyiidae > Pegoplata > Pegoplata infirma. The sequence goes on along the minus strand of OY992539.1, from coordinate 124,395,081 downwards.
TTTTTAATTTTTTTTTTTTAAACTCTCATAGTTTTTGAATTCTCGTTTAATTTATAACAAGGTTGGCAATCGAAACGAATAACGGTATCGATATCGGTATTGGTATTGTTTTTTTTATTTATTTCGGTATCGGTATCGGTTACGGTATTTGAGTTGAATCGGTTACGGTATTACCGATACCGAAACGTCAATACCGGTACGTACCGGTATTATCGAAATAATGCTAAAAAATAAAAAAAACATATAAAAACTTTAAAAAAATTTTATACAACAAGTAGTAAAGTTAAATTCGACTTGGACGAATGCATCAATACCCTCCACAATGCCCTTCTAAATGGATAGTTAATTTTCTAACGTGAATCAAATTAACAATTTTGATTAAAAATATTTTATTTTAAGTAAAAACCTTTTTTTAGTCATTTTTGAAAAAAAAAAAAAAATTGGCAACATTTTTTTTGAGTGTAAATTTTTTTTCGAGTGTAAGTTTTTTTGTTTTAGTATAAAAATTTTTGTTAGTGACAAGAATACTTTGTAAAATATTTTCCTGACTCATAAATTTTTTTAAAGCTGGTTTAACGTTTTTTTTCAACAAGTGAATTTAAGGTGAAACCAATCTGAAATTCACCGTTTTCTTAATAACTTTTGAACCACTGGACCGATTTGGCTGAAATTCAATACGAACCAGGCCAGGGTTCAGCGAAGCTTCAGCATCCTCAGGAATGCATTTCGAAAGTTAGCGTGTTTTTTTATCTCGAAAATTCACGAAAAACCGTTGCCGAAATTCAGTCTTTTGTTCATAATTTTTGAAGCACTGGACCGCTTTTGCTGGACATTTTCCTTTGTCTTTAGTACATAAATATAAGGCCGTATAGATTTTTACCCTTTGAGCTGAAAAGGGTCCATTAAGTTTCTATTGGGTGTCAAAATGACTCCATAAAATATATTTCCCCCCGCATCGCGGTTAAATTAAGAACCCCAACAGATTACATATTTCATCTTATTTCTAGGCAACCAAGTTTTTTTGTTGATGTTATCTATTTGGAAAAAATAGGTATTCCCTGTCTAGACAAGATCACATTCAAAAATATTGCAAAGAATTTTTTTCGCGAATTATGGGATCTATATGGACGATTTCTACGAGTTAAGCCACTTCAAAAAATTATGCTATGGTGGAAAACCTCCTGCTAGTATTCCAAATGCCTTTCCGAAGTCCTGTAAATATCAAAAAATATCCTTGGACACCCACATCACGGATTAAAAAAAAATCCCAAAAAAAATATACTATACTATACAAAGGGGGTCCAGAAAGTTTCTATTGGGAGTCAAAATGAATCCATAAAAATTTCGTGAAAATCAATAATTTTCTTTTGCTCTGGCATCGCGGATGAAGTATGGATTTTTTGAAATTTATATTTAATTCAGGATGTGGGTGCCAAAAGATTTTTTTGATTTTTATGAGACTTCGGTGACGCATTTGGAGTACGATTTTTTATTTACAAAAACCAAAAAATTTACAAACTTTACAAAAAACAAGTAGAAAAATTAAATTCGACTTGGTCGAATCTATGAATACCCTCCACAATGTTATCTGATAGTAATTTTCTAAAAAAATTGCATTACAAATTTTTATTAGAAATATATTATTTTGAGTAAAATGTTTTTGTGAGTGTAAAATTTTTTTGACTGTCAACATTTTTTTGAGTGTGAATTTCATTAAAAAAAAATAATTAAATTAAAAATTAAAAAAAAACATTTTTTTTTGAGTGTAAAATTTTTTTGAGTGTAAATATTTATTAGAAATATATTATTTTGAGTAAAATTTTTTTGTGAGTGGAAAATTTTTTTGACTGTCAACATTTTTTTGAGTGATAATTTCATTAAAAAAAAAATAATTAAATTAAAAATTAAAAAAAAAAAGATTTTTTTTTGAGTGTAAATATTTTTTTTAGTGTACTATTTGTTTGAGTAACAAAATTACTTTGTAAAATATTTTTGTTGTTTTATACCTATACGTATATGTTAAAAAAATATATTTCACATATTTCCCTCATTTTATTTTACCATCCTCGTCTTTAAAAACCAAAAACAAACTAATAGGTATTTGATTTTTTACCAAAAATACTTACTATACACCATTACATACAGTTACAAAAACAATAACAAATATTTACTTATCTAACAACTAAACTGCACCCCACGGCAGGAAAACAAACAACAACAAGTTAAAAAAAATGGTATTTCACCATGCTTTTAAAACTTGTTTAACGAGCTTTCTACAGTTTAAGGTGAAAAAAATCTGAAATTCAGAGCCTTGCTTATAACTTTTGAACCACTGAACCGATTTTGCTGAAATTCAAAACCAAATAGACTTGGGGAACGACAAAGATATGTGACACGTTTCAGCACCCTCAGAATTGTCTTTCGAAAGTTAAGAGTGGTTTTAATCTCGTAAGTTCGCAAAATTCCCTTGCCGAAATTTACTCTTTTGCTCATAACTTTTGAACCACTGGACCGATTTGGCTGGATTGCAATACCAACCTGACCCGGTAAATACCCAACATATATGTCAAACTTCAGGAGCCTCCATAAATTCTTTCAAAAGTTAGCGTGTTTTCAACGGACAGACAGACAGACGGACGGACGGACGGACGGACGGACATCGCTAGATCGACTTAAAATCGACCAAGGATCATGAATATATATACTTTATGGGGTCCTAGACCAATATTTCGATGTGTTACAAACGGAATGACAAACTTATATATACCCTCTATCACTAGAGTGCACTCTACTGCACTCTACTGCACTCCACTCGAGTGGAGGGTATAAAAAACATGGTTTTTAAGAAAAACCGTTTCAATACCGGTACGTACCGATACCGAAGGAAAAGGTTTTTGGATACCGGTATCCGATACCAAAACTGAGTTTCGGTATTGGTATTGGTACCGGTATTCAATTTAAAGGGTTTTGAAACGGATAACGGCATTGAAAAGGTATCGATTGCCAACATTGGTTTATAGTTTTTTGTGTATGTATATGAAAGTTTGTAATCGTCTTTATAAAATTTTCCCATGTTTTTGAGACATCAATATGTTTGGTAAAGTTTAAAAAAAAAGTTTTTTGTTTTTTCTGTAAAAAGATTTAAAACTTTTTTAAACTTTACTCAAATAAATGTTGTTTTTTTATTTTTAGTACCAAAAGGTACATAAAAATAAAATGTATTTATTCGGCCTTTATATATGTATATATATTCGATTAGAATATATATACATATATATCGAACTAGAATAAAACTTTACTCAAATATTTTTTTTATTTTTTTCTGTGTACCAATTCCAATGTAACATTTCTGATGGTGACACATATGATTCCAAGAACCGTTTCTAAAAAAAAACACTCTGAATCTGAGAATTTGTCAGACATTATTTTCATCAAAAATTTAGTTTTTCAAATGAAAATTCGTAGATTCAAATATTTTTCCTGTAAAAAGATTTTGAGATTTCTGGAAATTTTTTATAAAAAATCTGTAGTTGTGCCCCCCCATTTTCAAAATCCTGAATACGTCGCTGTTAGGATGTAAAAAACACAAATTCTTTCCCTTAATTTTACCTCTGGTTCAGATATGCCTGAATCTGAATTGCTCTCCTGATGGTGATGATTACTGCGGCAATTACGGCAACGGCACTGGCAGCTACGAGGCATTGATGTACAACAGCAGGAGTTTCAACAAAAAAGGTAGGTGACCGAAAACTGTACTTTCGAATTTGGTTAACACAAACGAATGAAATCACGCACAACTTTTATTAAAAAAAAAACGCGAACAACAACACGTGATTATGTATACTATTTGCAGTTAATTAGCAAAATTAAAAAAATATTTTGTAATAAATTAACAAATATTTAAAAATTCGCAAAATAATCAAAGTTATGTCCCTGATAATTTTGATAATTATAAATTTAAATTATCATACGCAAAATGGCGGACAAATTATGATTTTTGCGCTAGTAAAATAAAACACGCCTTGATGTTCGGATGTAAATTCAACGATTCAGATTTATTTGTTAAAAACAATATGAAGTCCAGCTTCTAATAAATTGTTTTTGTTTCAGCAAAACTGTTACTCATACATTGAGAGCAACTAACTACAACTGGGTTACGGTAACCCAGTGTTGCCAGTTTTTGTTGTAATTTATCCCTACAAAAATAGCTAAATCGACTTTAACTTATCATAACTTTCTTAATAAATGGCGGATATCTTTTGTTTTGATCAAATTGGATTCGTGAACATGTTTTCTGTAAGTCTGACCAATTAAACAAAGTCAAGATCCACGTACAGAAGAATTATGTAGCAAAATGTTGAATAGAAAATGGTGCATCTTTTTTTTAAGTAATCAACATCTTTAAAGTTATGTTATAATGAGCAATGACATGATGGAATTTTTATTATAAATCAGTCTTATAGAAAAAATGTTCGCGAACCCAATTTGACCAAAATAAAAGATATCCGCCGTTTATTAAGAAAGTTATGATAAGCTAAAGTCGATTTAGCGATTTTTGTAGGGACAAATTACAACAAAAATTGGCAACGCTGCGGTAACCATTGGTAACCCGGTTACCAATGGTAAGTATAACAGTATAAAATTCATGTTAATGTTAAGCAATAAGTTAGACATAAGTATAATAAACATAGTTTTAAGTTTTAGTTCCGTTAATTTAAATTTCATTTTGGAACTTAATAAAAATTCATATAAAAACAATTAATAACGTGTGTTATTATTAAAAATTAGAAAAAAAGTAAGTATTTAAATAAATATATCATCAATTCCATGAGAAATCGTTGAATTTTGCGCATTTTCTGGACAAGGGTCTTCTGATTTTTGTTATATTTGGTACACACAAGCGCTATGAAACCATTTAAAGATATCATTTATCAGATCCAAAGAATTAAAAAAAATTCGCGATTTTCGTTTTTTAAAAAATCAAAATCTGTGAAACTTTGAACAGCTATATATTTTTAAGTACTTATTGTATCTTTATGAAATAAAGCGCAAAATGATGGTACGTTAGTCTATTTTTACATTTGAAAAGATGGAAAAAGTTGGTGCTTTAAAAGTGCATTTTAAATGCAAATGCAGTTTTGAAGTGCATTTTGCGAAACTTTTATCCCTTTTTATTTTTTTTTTATTTAACATTATTATTTTCTTTATCATGTTTACTAGAAAAAATGTCCTCCGAACTTTGTGCACGATAGCCGAACTATTGGTAATAATTTTTTTTTAAAAATGTTACTTAATTTTCCCATATATTTTTTATTTTTTTTTTGTTATTTATACTAGACTACAATATAAACACTTCCCAATAAATTCCAGTTCAACAAGTCGTAGTATAAATTCAAAACAGTTTGAAAAAATTGTCATTTCTTACACAACATTTTTATATTTAAAGAAAAACAAATAAAAAATATTTCAAATAAATAATAAACAAGTGAGAGTGTTAAATTCGGCTATGCCGAATCTATGATACCCTCCAACATGTTAAAACATATAAAAAACCCAGGGTTGTTTTTTTTTTTGTAGGGGGCTGGTGCGGGGGCTCGGTGGGGGTGGTGGGTTATACTTTCCCCATCGCAATAAATGTTAACTAATTTATTTATTATGCTTTTTGCAATTTAGTAATGCCATTTTCTCATTATTTTACTGATTTTTTAAAACCACGCCCACAAAAGGGTGCGGGCAGAAAAAAACTGAATTTTTCAGCCCCCTGGGTCTAAGTGCAGAAGTTTAAACCCCTTCTGACATAAAAAGGTTTTATTTGTTTAACAAAAATGGCAAAAAAAGATGTAAAAATGTCGTTTTTTAAGATGTTTTTTTAGTTCGTTAAGGGGGAACTTTTTTCCCCCTGGCCCGATTTTGCCCATTTCCGAACTTAACCGGCCTATGAACATTAGACATATTCTTGCCAATTTTTAGGGGTCTAGCTCGTTTATTTTGGATTGAATCGTGATTTATACAGACGGACGGACGGACGGACGGACGGACGGACGGACGGACGGACGGACATTCATATAACGACTTAGAATCGATCATAGATTAATAATATATATACTTTATGGGGTCCCCGACCGATATTTTTATGCGTTACAAACGGAATGACAAAGTGAGTATACCCCCATACTGTGGTTGGAGGGTATAAAAATACGAAAATTGGCGAATTATTAAGGATTGGATTGTAAAAAAAAAAAACATTAAATTCGTGGTAAGTTATGTCTACTAAATTTGTTTTAAAAAAAATGTTAATAAAATGCCATTTTTTTTAGGTTTTCTGGTACAAAATTCAAAGATTCCCTTCAAATATCTGATGACGATATAATTTGTCCCGGCTTTTTTATTATTAATTGATGGGGCTCACAGTGATTCGTTCCCATATATCGAGTGGGCAAAAATAGAATATTGGTCGCAGATTTCTGAAATTTGGAACACAAGCATTTAATTATCTAATCAAGAAAAAAACGAGTTTTTTGAAAAATCGGAGCAAGGACACGCCTACCCCCCCATATATCCTGAAACTTAAATATGTGATTAAAACTACAAAAATGGCCACAAAATTCCCAAATTTTGTCAATATTACCAATTTTGATACAGTATTTTATGTGTAAATTATTTTCAAGATTGAAGCAAGGACTCGTGTGGTTGCCATATATCCTTTTTCTTAAAAAAATTGTAAATCGCTCAAAAATTACTCGATACTCTTGAAATATTTTGTAAAAATTTTAATAAGTGATGTCAATGTGTGTGCCAAATTTCGCTGAAATCGGTTCTGTAAAACAAAAGTTATTTATATATCGTCACCTAAAATGCAAAACGCCCTAACTAACAAAAAATTCAAAATCGCGTTTTTAATTGATTTTTATGTATTGGATCAAAATACATGTCCACAAAAAAATTTAGACTCCTTTGATCAAAAATGGGGATTTTATTAACAAAATTCAAAAAGCCCTAACTACATGCTTTGATATTTGTTAAACCAAAAAGCCCCAACTACACATTTGTATACATAATATTGCCGATGCAAGTGTTATTTTTTAAGATAAAACATTTTTTGATGCTTCTTCTTCCACAATGTCCACCGATAGGAAAAATATATGTTTATGTACAAAAAAATAAAGTTTAGAAATTTACCAATTAACCCCTTCAGGCCCGTGTTTCTTGTTCCTTTTTCAGCTATAGAATTCGCAATTTATGCAGTATAATTAGTCCTAAGTAAGATATAAATTCTACATAAAATTTAATAACAATATAATAAATGACTATAAAAAACATGATTGGAAGTTCTTTATTCCGATTGAATAAAATTCAAAGTAAATTTTTTGTTAAATTAGTAAAAAAAATTTTTTTTAATTATAATTTTTGCTATTATTACAAAAAATACAGGGGGCTAATTATGTAACTTGATAATCGTCAATCGTCATTGTGAGCTCATTATTCTATTACCATAAAATGGTACTATATGGTAATGGAATAACATGGAAACGATACGTTTGACGACTATCAACTTTCATAATTACCCCCAGTATATAATAAAAAACGTTAGCTTCATTGGGAAGCTTATAATTTCTTCATAAAGAGGGACAGAAATAAAAAACAAGTTGATGTCTAATATCGCTAACATTAAATACAGGGCTTAGGAAAGATAAAATAACAACCTGTGCCAAATTTCATCATTTAAATATGGGGATGAAAATCTCAAGTGACACAACTTTTAAAACCAATAGTAGTATAGTCACAATTTTTCAGCGTGATCGGTAAATAACTTTTTGAGTTAGAAGGGGGCCGTAATTTTACATTTTGGCCAAACAGGTGTTTTTTGAATCCATGAAACTGATTACCTAATGTTCCTAGCAAAATGTGTCCCGAGAAATTCAGATAGTAATTTCTTTAATCTTTCAAAAAAAAAAAAAATTTACTTTTTTTTTGCAAAATCAAAAACTTGTTTGGCATTTTTTTAAAACCGGCCCTTTTTTAACTCAAAATAAAGCTAAGGTATTTCCTTTAGGAGCTTTGTGGGATGCAAGTGAGATATCTATCAAATTCCCAATATTTACTGTAGATCTTAAGAAATTTTCCAGAAGCCGAGTAAACGCTTGGACGACCATACATTTTTGACCGAAGTGTTTTTGATTCTCTTTAAATTTTCGTTATTTCTGACCTAATAATAGTTACTCATAAAAAAATTGGGCCCTCCTTCCCCCATATTACGCTGTTTTGGTACTCGCTGTGATCTTTAAGAAATGCAACTTAATAATAGTTATTCTACAAGAATTTAGATTTCTGAACCCCCTTCTTTACCCTTATTTCGCCTGTCAAGTAAATATGATTTTGTCCCTAATATATTTATTACTTCGCAAACTTTGAGAACTTATAGTGAGTAAGTGGACCCAGTTAGAGACTTATTAAAAACAAAACTTTTGTTTCTCTAAAACTCTTCTATAATTCATATTTTAGCACATTTATCCTATCTTTTACTTGAACAAAAAAAATCGCAAAAAATCATTTGGGAAGTATAGTTGCCTGTGGTCGTTAAAAGGTTAAAGCATTTTAATGCATTAGGTTATTTCGGGCCATACCCTTTGTCCTGTTCCACCCTCATTTGACATGGAGCTTTAAAATGGTAAATTGACATTTTGTATCAAATTAAGTTAGCATGTGTTTAACAGAATCCAAAATGAGACATTTGGCAGTGTTAGGTTATATAGCAGGTGCCACGCCCCTTTTTCCAATATCGCCCACATTTTGTTAGAGTTCTATATGATAAAACAACATTCAGTATAAAATTTTGTTAGCATGTTGTTACATTTTATAACACATCTGCTTGGTGTTTTTAAACATCTTCAGTGCAGTTAGGGCTTTTTGTGTTTCTGAAAATTACAAGACAAAAGGGCGTTACTAACATAACTTTTCAAATATTAAAAATTTATAATTTTTTTTTAACAGAAATGAATTTGTGTGTGTGTTTTTACTTATATTTAAGAAATTTGTAATGAAAACTTTTATAGTTTTTATATGAACACGTTTTTTGCTTCTCCTGTAAAATTTATAAAATGTTAGATAGGGCGTTTTGCATTTTAGGTGACGATATCCTTTTTAAAAACTGCAATAAAGTGTTAATATATTTTAATCACAAAAATAAAATAGAAAGAGTTGTCAACGATTTTCCAAATTTGGTACGCAAGCACAAAATTAATTAATAGAAAAAAAACTAAAAATTTTGAGCAAATCGGTCGAAGGACATTTGTACCTGTCGTATATCCTGAAATTTAAAAGTGGAGTTTTAGCCATAAAACTTGATATAAAATTACTTAACTTAGTTATTGTCTTAGAAATTTAGATAACCATCGACGTACAACATTTGTATTTTAATCTGAGCAAGGACTCGCGTGGCTGCCATATATCCTTTTTCTTGAAATCGCTGTAACTATTTTAAAAATCTTTCAATTGCTATATTTAATATAGATTAGATCAAATAACGTTAATAAGTGTGTCAAATTTCGTTGAGTTACTTGCTGTAACAAAAAAGCTGTTAATATATCCTTTTTTTAAATATAGTCAAAAATATAAAAATACCTAATAACTGCAAAAACAAAACATTCACAACACTTATTTCCTGTTGTATTACGAAAATAAATTTATTCAAAATAAGTTTTAAGTAAACTCGTTTAATACTTGCTTTATTTCTAAGTATATAACCCGTTAATAACAAAAAACTAAAAAAATTTTTTTTTTTTGGTACCAACATTTTTTTTTTTCGTTTTTTTCAAAAACTTAGTTATTTTTATTATTTGATCGTATAGAAAACAGTCCAGGATGTTAAAAAAATCAATAAAAAATAATTTTTGATAATTATGTATCTCAAAAAAAAATTTGGTTTTGATTTGGGATACCAACGAAAATCAAATACTGGTTTTAAAGCAAAATGGCCCACTGTATACTTCATCGAATTTTTTACTATAAATTTATGGTATACAATACAATAAATCCCTTAATATAAAAAAACACGAAAATGTTGATGTATTTTTTTAATTTTATTTACAGTACATAAAATAAATAAAAAAAAAATAATCCAATTTTAGATTTTTTAAAATTTTTTTTTTTCAACTTAAAAAAAAAACTTAGTTATTTTTATTTTTTGATCTTATAAAACATAGTTAAAGCTACAAAAAAAATGAAAAACAAAAAAAATTTATTCACGAACTTTTTTTATGAAGGCCATTAAAATTTGGTGATTTTGGGGATTTTAGTAAAAGTCATAGATAACTTTTAAAGCAAAACGGCCCACGTACTGCATATTTTTTTTCTGATTTTTTATTATATTTTTACAGAATACTATATAATATATCAATGTGTAAAGAAAAAATACTTAATATTAAATTTTTTTTTTAATATTTTTTCCATTAATAATATAGCTTTTGAAAAAAATTAAATAAAGACACAAAAAAAACCTAACTTTTTTCCAACTTCAGACAAAAACTTAGTTATTTTTATTGTTTTGCCTTATAAACCATAGTCCGAGCTATCGAAAAAGCGAAAAAAATAATTTTTTGACTCACGAACTTTTTTTATGCATTCCATCAAAATTTGTCAATTTTTGGGAATTCGGTAGAAAAAATATAGATTTCAGAGCAATACAAAAATGTATTTTAAGATTAATTCTAAAAAAATGCAAATACAACATTTAGCTAATATATTAAAGTAACTTTTGCAAAAAAAAGTTCGTTGATTTCTTTAAAATTCGATTTTTCATAATTATTTTAGTAAACCTATAAAAATCAATTTTTAGGTTTTAACACAATAGCGTTGAATTTCCATACTTTAGCGCCCTCTTGTGGCAACATATGACTTCTTAAAAATCAGAAAAGTACATATTTCTTTTAGTTTACTATTAAACTGTAAAAATACAAAAAATCATCAACATTGAAGACATACTTTTTTTTTTGATTTTTGCCAATGAAACGAATCACTGTGGGGCTGCGAAAAGTAAATATTTAAGTTCAATATTAAATTTATAGTTTATATTGTATTGTGAAAAAAATAAAAAATAAAAATTTTAATGTATAGAAATGATGCTGGTTTGATTAAAAGACACTGGAATTAGGCTTGAATTGGACTGGAATTAGGCTTGACTTTGACTGAAATTGTGCTTGAATTCAACTATAATTCAAGCCATCTTCAAGTAATTTTTCAAAAATTTTCTTTGGTTCGACTGGAAGTACGCTTTTATTTAGGGCTTGAATTCAAGTGTGTTTACACTGTTCTGTTCGACTTGAATTCAAGTATCCGTTTCGCTGGTATATGCTATTGAATTACAGTGTAATTCAAGTATAATTCAAGGCTTGAAAATTTAATATATGACTGGAATTACGCTTGAATTACACTTGAATTCCAGCATTTTTGCTTATTGGGATTAGATTTTCTTAATAATTTGTCGATTCTCATTAATCTTAATCACATAAGAGTGGTGCGTTTGTCTTTTTATACCCTCCACTCTGGTGATAGAGGGTATATGTATATAAGTTTGTCATTCCATATGTAACACATTGAAATATTGGTTTAGGACCCCATAAAGTATATATATTCATGATCCTTGATCGATTTTAAGTCGATCTAACGATGTCCGTCTGTCTGTTGAAATCACGTTTTTGGCAATAATCCGGAACCGATTTAAACGCTTGTGGTACCAAAAGTTGCGGAATTTTCCTAGGAAGAAACTGATGTATTTTTTTTTTTTTGAAATCGGTTAAGTATTTTAAAAGTTATGAGTGAATTTCTGAAAAAAACTCGAAGTTGTTTTTAACATAACCCTAAATTAACTCATATTTTGTGTAGATACATAACAAAGAATACGGAAATGAAAAAAAAAACGGAGAAAAAGAAAAAAATCTTTCACAATAAGCCAAATTGCTGGAATTCAAGTGTAATTCAAGCTTAATTCCAGTCCTATTTTCAATTTTCAAGCCTTGAATTGCACTTGAATTACACTGTCATTCAATAGCATATACCAGTAAAACGGATACTTGAATTCAAGTCGAACAAAACAGTGTATAAACACTTGAATTCAAGTCCCAAAAAAAAAAAACCTAATTCCAGTCGAACCAAAGAAAATATTTGAAAAATTACTTGAATATGGCTTGAATTATAGTTTAAATCAAGCCCAATTCCAGTTTAGTTCAAGCCTAAATCAAGTGCAATTCAAGCACAATTCCAGTTTAAAATAAATCAAGCAGTATCAATGCTGTATATAAAAAATGAGACAAACTTTTGCATAAATAAATATTTATGTATTATTTAATTGCTGAAAAGTAAATAATGTAAATTAACACATAAGTTCAAACGACAATTAAACATTTAAATTTGCAAAATCTACTGAATGAAAAAAAATTAATTGTTGAAATATTTTTATTATTTTTTTTTTTTTTTTTCAATTTTGACAAAAAACGAAAATATAAAATTTTTAACCAACTCATTTGTTTAAGCTGGAATAGGGCTTGAATAATAGACTGAAATTAAAGTTTAATTCAAGTGAAACTTAAAGCACTTGAATTTTTATTTTTTGGTGTTTATTGGGTTACAAAAAAACTTTAAAATATGTAAAACAAAATCTAAATTTAATTAAAAAAAAGTTCGTTAAGTAATAATAAAAAAATTGATAGTTATTTTTATGTACATAGCATGTGTGTGTCCGTTTTTTTTGCTTCGTCATATTAACGGGGTTGCCAGACATTTTTTGGCTTTGTTGCCAAATCGGATGTAAAATATCGCCAAAATTCAATTTTGTTCAGATTTCTTAAAAAAAAAAAATATTTTCGTGTAAAAAAAATACATTTTGTTAAATAATAAAAGACAGAAATAAACTTTATGGCAAAAATCGCCCAAATCCGGAAAATCTCCAAGGGACCAGTAAAAATAGTTCGTTATAAGCGAAGTTCGCTATAAGAGGGGTATATTTTATATCAACCTAGTTTTATTAAATTTATAAAAAAAAGTTCTAATTTTATTTGACGTTTTTTTGTAAGTAAACTACTTATTGAGAATAAAACATTAAAAATAAAAATAAATTTGATCAAAATTATAATATTAACCAAAAATTTCGAACTTTTTGTGAGTTTGGTAAAATAATTGCCGCATATTTCAAAATATTTATGGGAGTTCTTTATAAAAAAGTAAATGTACATGAAATTGTGTTCGTGGGACCATAGTAAGTAGTTCGTTTTAACTAGAGTTTGCAAATAATCGAGATATTTCATAATCGCGATTACGATTAAAAAAATTGCCGTTAATCGCGATTACGATTAATCGAATTTTTTAAATAATTTGAGTTTCAATAGCTTAAAAAATATCTTTTGAAATTTACATTTTATAACGTATTTTTTTAGAACAAAAGCTATTATTTTTAAGAAATAAAATTAAAAGCATTTGAACTTTCCCAGTAAAAATAATTTGAGATTTTGGCACCACAATCTCTTTTTTTAAGTTAAGTTTTAAGTTTTTTGCTAAGATTTTTTTTAAACTTATAATTAAAATTCTTTTTTGATTAAATTTCACACATACTTTAATTTTTGATATCTTCAACACTTTTTATATGATCAAAAAGATTTTTGGAGAAAATTACAAGATTTTCTTTCATCTTTATTGCGCTTAAATAAACTCTACAAAGAGTATTTCAATCAGGTCTTAATAGCTCTTTATCTTTGCTACTAAAGAGTACTGTGACTGATTTGGATTCGCTTTTTGGATCATGATTCCTTTCCAAAAGCTGCTTCCAGTTTATCAAAATTTTCTGCGGGGTCGTGTCGGAATACCTGCCGATGGCCATTGAAGAGCTTATTGTGAGGAAATTTATTTAAAAAATTTACAAGGCATCAAAGTATGAAAAAATTACGTTTTTTACAAAATTTCATGTCCAAATTTTTTGACCAAAGCCTTTGATTATATTTTAAAAACAAAACTCTTTAAAATTTACTCACAATCAGATCAGAATTTTAAATTTATTTTAAATTTGAATGACTTTTACGAGAAAAATAAAGAAAATCGTAAACAAGTTAAATGAATAATGGGCCAACCCATCAACATTTTCCGTTCTACTTAACATTCCAGAATCAATGATTTTTGTTTGAAATTGTCCCGGAAATAATCGTTTTTTAGACTTATTTCTTTTATTGACCAATAATTTTAATAGAAACTTCAAAATGGGTTTAAAAAAAAATTGAAACTGATTTAAATTCGTTATAAAAATAGTGTATTTCAAGAAAATTTTTAATCGTAATCGCATGATTTTTTTGTCGATTACGATTACGATTAATTGGTGTGATTAATCGCGATTACGATTACGATTTTAATCGTTTTGCAAACTCTAGTTTTAACCGAGGATTCGCTATAACCGAGTTCGTTATAAAAGAAGTGTTTAGTGTTAAAATTGTTGCCAAACGTCGGGACTTTGGAATTAGTTCGTTATAACCGAGAATTCGTTATAAGCGAGTGCGTTATAACCGAGTTTGACTGTATATGTTATTCTTAAGTGTCAATCTTTCGCCACTGAAAAGTAGCGAAAAAAACAACATACTTTGTGTGTCACGCCCATATTAAATTCATCAATGTTTCAGTTGAAGAAGAAGTACATCTGGTTCATAACTTGTGGTGAATTTTGTAGTGAATGTTTAGCTCTTTTTTTGCTGGGTAACTATAACTATGTTTTTAATCCACAAAAAAATAAGTAATATTAATACAACCGAAACAAAACCGATATAATACCGGTAAAAATCCGAATAAAGGTAACGGGTTTTTATCGGTAACGGTATTTAAAATTTTTTATTTCGGTACTGGTAACGGTAGTCAACATTAAAGGGTTTTTAATCGGTAACGGTATTGAAAGGGTAACGTTAGCCAACACTGGTAATTATTCAAAAAGTTAGATCACGTTAGACATGCTGTATTTTTCCTACTTTTGCTAAAAAAGACAACTACAACCGAAATTTTAAAATCACTCACGATCCCATCTCTAACTTGTTTCAATGTTTATTGTATGAATTGAAAGCTTTCTAAAATTTCTAAACCCAAGCAGTCAGCGTATGTTTTCTAAATACGAGAACATTTGTGTATTTTTATTAAAAAAAAATAGTTATGAATAAATATTTTTTTTTTACAAGTTTTTATTTATACATTTAACCAAGGTAGATTTATATAAGGTAATATTTTAGTGACGTAAATGAAAACAATTTTCTTTCAAAATCATTTTAGTCGGCAAAAAGGACTTAAATGTTCAGTGCACACATTAACCAATTTAAACGCTTTTTAAGACTTTAAAATTTTAGAAAACAACTAAATTATAAAAAAATATTGCAATTCAAACGAAATTCTTTTATATTCCACCACAAAAACTAAAAAAAAATCAAATATTTTTAAGCATAAAAAGTGTAGTGTAAACTCAAGTCATTTATGCTGAACAAAATATTTTTATTTCGTTTTGAAAATTCGTAAATATTATTGTTTTCAAATTTGTCAAAAAACTTACTATGGAGGAAAAGTGAGGTTATTGGATCTTACCTTGTATAAATCTACCTTGCATTTAACTAATTATGTTTGTACTTTCAAATGGAATTCTTTTGTTTTTCGAAAGTTTTTTTTTTTTTATTTGAAAAATGTGGGAGCTTAATTATTTAAATTTAGAATTTAAAATCGAATGAAAAAATATAAATGTGAAATTTAATTTAGAAATAGTATGTATAAATGAATGCATGTATATAATAATCTAATAGAACTTTACACTTTGTTAACATGTTTTTCAAATTTCGAATTTGAAAAAAAAACTCAAAATGAAATATTCACGTAACATAAAACAATTGGAATCTTTTTTAAAAGTTTATATAAAAACAAATGAAATATTAAATTAAATTATAGTTTGATTTCATTCACAACTAGGAACAAAACCATCACAAATAATCAATATGAAAAAGTACATTATTGTAAGTATACTTTTTAACTAACAATTGTGAATTTATTATCCTTTTGACAAAAATTATTTCAAAATTTAAATTTTTTTAAATTAAATAAATTTTTTTTTTAATTTAACACCGATTTTTATTTATTTTTTCTAGTTCGCTGTTATCGCTTTCGCTGCTGTCGCTAGTGCTTCACCTAAACCAGGTTATGCTTCACTTAACCAAAATTATGCTGCACCTTCTTATAATGCCCCACTCTCAGCACCCGCTCCTTATGTAATAAACTCTCCAGGTTATGCTGCAAGTGCTCCTGTTTATTCTAATGTTCCAAGTGCAAGTGCTTCTGCTGCTGTTGCAACTTCTGCTTTAGCAAGAAATGCTCAATTGTACTATGTACCTTCTTACGACATTGTTTCAGGACCATCCGGTTATGTCAATGCTGGTCGTGGTTATGGTGGTTATTAAATTACTCCTGAGTGAAATGACAAACAAAAAAATATTTCAATAAAAATTTACATCTTTATTGAAATAACTCAATGTGTTTTAATTAATCCCATTTAATGAAAATTTTTTTATTTTTAAATTCAAAATTCTCAGATATTTAACAATTTTTTTTATAAAAAAATTTTCAGACTTACAGATTTCTTAGATTCTGAGTAATTTTTTCTGTTCACTCAAAATAATAACTCTGTAAAATAATCTGTAAAATGACTGTAATCTCAATTCAGCAGATATTTGACAGAGTTTTTTGTCAAAATACAGATTTAAAGAAAATACTTTGTATTTTGTTGTGACAAAAAAACAAAGTTTCCTCTGTTATATTACTTTTTACTTTGTAATCTTAATTTTACAGATAATTAACAGAGTTTTCTGCTAAAATCCAGATCTAAGCAAAATACTTCGTATTTTTTTATAACCAAAAAAGTTTTCTGTTTTGAGTAGTTTTTGTTTTTGTTACCAAGCATCAAAATTTTATCTCTATATATTTTTTTTTTTGAGAAAAAGTTAAAAAAGTAGCAAAAATTTTTTTTCAGAAATCTGATAAATATTTTACAAAATAACATGCATTTAACTAAACTCTGTAAATTTACAGAGTTTTTTCTGTAAATATTTTTTTGCATCAAATGTATTTTACAAATATATATAAATTTACATAGTTTTTTATAACCAAAAAAGTTTTCTGTTTTGAGTAGTTTTTTTTTTGTTACCAAATATCAAAATTTTATCTGTAATTTTTTTTTTTTTGAGAAAAAGTAGCAAAAAAAAGTTATCAAAATTTATTTTTCAGAAATCTTATAAAAATTTTACAAAATAACATGCATTTAACTAAACTCTGTAAATTTACAGAGTTTTTTCTGTAAATTTTTTTTTGCATCAAATATATGTAAATTTCATAGTTTTCCTTGCTAAATGCTGGTTTATTTAACCAATATTTTACTAGAAACTCTGTAAATTAACAGTTTTTTGTCCAATTCATTTTACAGAGTTTTAAAGTCAAATTACAGAGTTTTCTCTCTCAAAAGGCTTTCATATTTAACCAATATTTTACAAAAAAACTCTGTAAATTAACAGTTGTTTTGTCAAAATCATTTTACAGAGTTTTTTAGTAATATTACCAAGAACTGTTGTTAGCTAGAAAAGTATGGTGTACTCTGTTAAATTAGCAGAGTTTTTCTGTAATTTAACAGAGTTATTATTTTGAGTGTACAGTTGTTTTTTCTATAGAAAAATTGGGTGTATAACAAAGATAAAAACAATTCTCAGATTCCGAGTAGTTTTCTCTATTGAAAATTCTCACATTCTAAGTAGTTTTTTCTATGGAAAAACTCTAACTAATTTTTTCTATAGAAAAATTCTAAGTTGTTTTTTCAATAGAAAAATTCTCAGATTCTGATTAATTTTTTCTATTGAAAATTTTTAGACCCTGAGTAATATGTTTGTTTTAGAAATCTAATTTTTTGTTACGGAATTAATTTTTTCTATAGAAAAATAGGGTGTACTCTGTGTAATTTTTCGGTGACATGACATAATCCCCACGGACATAATCCCCATTTCCGTTATGGGGATTATGACCAAAAAAACGGACATAATTCCCAGATTTATGGGGATAATGACTACGTAACAAATGGCCATAATCCCCATTATGGGGATTATGTCCGATACGAATTCGGTCATAATCCCCATTTCCGTTATGGGAGTAATGTCCGTAGGGATTATGTCCTGTCACCTAATTTTTCCATAAACAAATTCTCAGATTCGAGAATTTTTCCTATAGAAAATTCGTTATTTATTTCCAGAAAACGCGAAGTTAGCTCGGAATTTAAAAATGCAATTTTTGGAATTTTTTCATATCTCTGATCGTTTTCGAAATAAGCTTAATATGTAAATTTTTTGACGTTTTCCCGGGATTTATTTAAAAAAGGCTCTGGCGAAGATTTCGATTTTCGTCGAAATATAGTAGTGCACTCAAAAAATTATGACGGTAGATTCCACTACAAAAGACAGTTAAAACTACTACATTTGTTGTTGTTTAGGCGTCCACTACATTTTACGGTAAAATTAACCAAATATTGGTGTTGTTTTTAATTATTGATTAACAACTACAAAAAACGGTAAAAACTACTTCAAATTACAGTTGGTATTTACTGTAACTCAAATTGTCTGAATTTTCTTCTAAACGTCAAAAACGGTCAAAATTATTTGGAAATAATTTCTGCTGCATCTGACATTTCCAACTCGTTCATCACATCCGTTTTTCTAAAAATTTCTAGAAAATTACAAGTTTTTTTATATGTATACT
Source organism: Pegoplata infirma (assembly GCA_963921195.1). Classification (NCBI taxonomy): domain Eukaryota; kingdom Metazoa; phylum Arthropoda; class Insecta; order Diptera; family Anthomyiidae; genus Pegoplata; species Pegoplata infirma. The sequence continues at coordinate 124,376,292 of OY992539.1, read as the reverse complement.
AAAAACAACTACATAAAACAACTGTTACTACAATGTAGTAATTTTTAGCATGTATTTTTTAAAACGACTACAAAAACTAGTTGTTTGAGATTTTTCATACTAAAACAACTGAAGTTGTTTGTTTTTCTGTAAAGACAGTTTGAGCTCAGGCTCTAATTATAATTATGTATTATAATTTTTTAATCATGTTATATATGGTTTGAATTGAGAAAGGTGTGAAAGAAAAATTTATTTTTCTAAAAATTTAAGACATCCTGGTTCGTTTTTTACTAGTTGAAAACAACAACTACTACTAACTACACAAATGACCGGCATGTAGTAACTGCAATAATTTTCTAAGTGTGGGGCACCCCAGATTCATAATCAGGAGTGACATTTACAGTGTTCGCAACTTGAGTTTAAAGTTGTTTCGGCCGAGCCGTGTTAGTAGGAAATGGGACTTCTACTATAAGTTCGGTAATTTTACTCTGCATGTGTAAATATGAAAAAAGTGGTCAGTTCAAAATAAATGTGGTGAATAAAAAATAACAAGAAACAAAAAAAAAAAAAAATACGCGCGCCACCCAGCATCAAACTCGCTATCTTTCAATTTAAAACAGCACCGCATAGCCAACTAAGCTACTGAAGCTTGTATTTTTTTTGCTTTTTAGTTATTAAACATTAGGGTGGAACGAATTTCTTTTGAACATTTTTTAAAATAAGCCACTTACCAGTCTTATCACTGGCCGCATGCAGGTATAAAATAATAGGTAATAAGCACACAGAAAAAAAATGGAGGAAACAAATTCGAGTAATCACTTGTTTAAATTTAAAAACAAAAATTGAGTAATTTTTCAATTGACACAAGTAATAATTTACTTAAACATTTTAAAAATTATTTAAGTAAATAATTTAATAAAAATTTAATAGTTTTTTTTATTTTTTTTTAAACTCTCATAGTTTTTTGAATTCTCTTTTAGTTTATAGTTTTTTGTGTATGTATATGAAAGTTTGTAATCGTCTTTATAAAATTTTCCTATGTTTTTGAGACATAAATATGTTTGGTAAAGTTTAAAAAAACAAGTTTTTTGTTTGTAAAAAAATGTAAAAGTTTTTTAAACTTAAAAAAAAAATAAATAGATAAATCTTGAGTAAATTTTTAATTGTGTCAATTAAAAATTTACTCAAATTTTTTTTCAAACATTTAATAAATTTTTATTAAAAATTTACTCAGTACTATTAAATCGTTTACTGGTGCAAAATTGAGTAATTTTTTACTCAATAGTATTAAAAATTTACTCAAATATTTTTTTTTATTTTTTTCTGTGCAGGGACAGGACTTCCATGCACTAAAAAAATATGTTTTAGGCGCCTAAAATATGCACTAAAAAGTCGTGAAATATGCACTAAAAATCTTAAAATACTTATGCACTAAAAACCATAAAATATCCACCTGTTTTTTACTTTTATTAAAAAAATACAACATTTAAATTCAGTCTCGCATTGCACATTGGGGCAAACCTTTATGATTCTTGGCATTAAATAAACCGCTTATTTTTAATAGGATTAAGTGGTACCATTGTCAAGGGGATAATCTGTAGATGATATTTGCATTATAAAATTTCATGAGTACCTTGCAAAATTCTGAAAAATTAATGTTTATTTCTGGTTTTAAATCATTACTTGGTGTTACAAAAAACAAATTCCGTTTGAATAACAAAATACATCAACTTTGAGTTCTCTGTAGAAGTTTGCAAAAAAATCGCAAAAAGAATAGCAAAAAATTGATTTCAGAAAAAAAAAAAAAACACATTTGTTCAACAAATATGAACGAGAAATACTTAATATTTTCATATTTTTTTGCATTGTGCAAAAAAACAAGTAAAAAAGTTAAATTCGGCCTTGCTGAATGTAGTGATACCCTCCACAATTTCAAAAAGATTATTAAAAAAAATTTATTTAAAAGGAAATTACTTTTGAAAAAAAAAAAAAATTGAAAAAAAATTTCCACAAAAAAAAAATTTTGGTAAAAAAAATCTGCGATTTTTTTCTTTTTTTGTCAAAAAATATGTTCGTACTTGTTTAAATACCATTTGATGTTCAATTACGTTCACATATGTCAACCAGCAGCCGAATTAAAGCATTTTGTATTTTTAGGTTATGTTGAATGTATTAAAATTTTGGAGGTGTCCTTACATTTTTGTTCATAACTTTTGAACCGCTGAACCGATATCGCTCAAATGCAATACCAAACTTCTCGGGAGAACTTCAAATAAATATGTAAAGTTTCAGTGTAATATTTTGACCATGATCACCATTTCCACAGACAGACGGACATCGCTAGAATGTCTTAAAATCGATCGGGGATCGTGAATATATATACTTTATGGGGTCCCAGACCGATATTTCGATGAGTTATAAATGGAATGACAAACTTATATATATACCCTCTATCACAAAGTGGAGGGTATAAAAGCAACATGCAAAAAAATCATTCAAAATTTTTTTTTGCATTTTCTTGGAAACAAATTAAGTAATAATTTGTATGCAATAAAAAAATTAAAAAAGTCTATAAAATCATTTTTTTCTATTTTACAAAAAACATTTATTTTTAACAATTTTTAAAATCAACAAATTAATAAAAAATCTGTTATTCGTTGACACCAGCGTTGCCAATTTAGCTTTTTTCCGCTAGATTTAGCTGTTTTTTCATTTTTCGCTGGAAATTTTGGCATTTAGCTTTAAGGGGGTTTTTTAGCTTTTTTTGAATTTTTTTTGGCTTTTTTTAGTTTTTTTTACTTTTTTAGACTTTTTTCATTAAATATCAATACAAAAAAAATTTCTAATTGTTTTAAAAACTACAATTGTATTTCAAAAATATCTAACTATTTATATTTTAAAGTTTGTCTAATTGTGTTTTAGGAAGTATTTTTTTTTCAACTTAATTTTATTCAAGAATTCTTATAAGTAATTGAAAATTTCTAAAAGTTAAATTAAAATTTCTAAAATATTTTTGAAAATTTATCAAATATAAGCTGAAATTTTTGGAACATATAAAGAAGTTTCTACAACATATTTCGTATTTTTTGAAATAAAATTGGAAATTTTTAATATATAAATGCAGTTTTCTGAAATGCATTTGAAATTTTTTTTTTAAAATATTGTTTGTATTTCCTGAAAAATAGCATAAATATTACTCATTCGCAACGTTAAATCAAGAAAATACAAGCAAATTACGAAATTGTTATGAAATTTAAAGTTCAAATGCGATTTTCTCGAAAAAAAACGAAGAACGTGTTTCTGAATTTTTTTGTGTGGATGGACAAACATCTAAACTTAAAAAAAAAAATAAAAAAGAAAAAAAAAGTGGCATTTTTTTTAATAAATTGACTTTTTAAAAAATGAAAAATTTCAGAACGGGTTCTGAAAATTTTCCAAAAAAAAAAAAAATTTAATCGATAGCCCATACAAAACTATATAAGAATGTAAATTTTTGAGATTGTGGTGCATTCCGTTTTAATGTGATAAATATTTAATCAAGGCAACTCGCCACAAATTTGATCATTTTTCCAATATTTGACCACGCCTCCTAAGCCCAGTTTTTGAAAAATTGAAAAACCAAAAACGCAATTTTCTAAGTTCCATATAGGGCTATCCATACAACATATTCAGAAGTTTATGGTACAGGTGTTTTTTTTCGCTGGACATTTGGTGTGGAATGCCTCATATAAAGGTTTTTATTTCAAACGTACCACGAAAAAAAAATGTTGTTGGATCAAAGTCAAACTTTGGGAGATTATTGCCCTATATGAAAGTAACAAATCGTGGAACAAAAGTTTTCGTTTATCGGAAAAATGGGCGAGATAGGCGCCCATGGTAAAATTGAGCAATTTTTGCATGATGTCGCTTTATATTTAATTTTTTCTACACTCAAAATAAATTCTCTGTCCAATCAGCAGAAAAATCTGCTGAAAATACACCCATTTTGAGCCATATGAGAAATCTGCTGATTTTAGCAGACACGGTTTGCTAAATATCTGTCATAAGAGGTGAATAAATATAACAAGAAAAAAAAAACATACGGCGCCAGCCAGCATCGAACTCGCCACCTTCCGATTTGAAAGTACACTTTTTAACCACTACGCTACGGAAGCTTATACTTTTATCTGGCGTTTTAGTTACTAAACATGTGTGTTGTTCGACAGCAGAGAAATCTGATTTTAGCAGAAATATCTGCAGATTTTAGCAGAAAAATCTGCTGATTTTAGCAGAACAATCTGCTGATTTCAACAGAACAATCTGCTGATTTCAGCAGAACAATCTGCTGATTTCAGCAGAGCAATCTGCTGACAATCTGTTCTACTTTTTTTTTATTTAAAAAAATTTCTTGAAAAAATAATGAAATTCAGCAAACAAAATCAGTATAAACATAGTAAAATGTCTGTTATTTTCTTAAACTGAATGACAGAGATTTTAGTAAAATATCCTTCTCAGCAGAACAATCTGCTAAAAGATTGCTAATTCAAATTGAAAGTCGTTTTACAGATTTTTTGACAGAGTTTTTCTTTTGAGTGTACAGTATCTCAACGATTCTGAAATTTTCGAAACACATCTTATTTATAGTGTTTTGTATGGGCTATCGATTGGCATTATTAGTTTTTGGGAAAAATTCAGAACTATGTCTGAATTTTTCAAATGAAAAATAAAAACCGATGTAGCAAAAAACACGCCATTTTTATTTTTTTTTTTTTAAATTTTAAATTAAAGTTCATTTCATTCTCTACATCATATAAAATTTTCAGAGAGCAGTTATTTTTGGTTTTCGAGAAAATTGGCTTTAAAGTTTGAATTTCTTACCCGAGTAAAAATAAACATATATAACAATATATAATTTGATACAAACATAATATATCATATATGATTATATATTCCGTAGGATATTTTCTAAATTTTTTAAATGCATTCATATGCAGTTATATATAATTTAATCATGATTCGGATTAAATGGTGTACGGTTGATATAATTATATAAAATTATATGAGGGTCAATACAAAATTTGTTTTTCTGCATAATTTAACATAAAATTATATATAGCTTATTCTGTTCCATACAAAACAATATATGTTTCCAATTAACAAAAAATTTTCTAAGTTTTTTAGGCAAAGTATAAGAAACTTTTTAAAATGTTCCTAAAACTTTCCTTGTTAGGGTTACCCGACTAAAAATAAATATGCAGGTCCATACATAATTTGAAATTGAGCCATATATAATTTTATATGTCCCAACACGTATTTGGATAAAATAAGATGATGAAATTGGTGGATCAAAACAGCTCAAAATTTGTTATATTAGATTAAATATGATCGTTTTTCATCTGAATATTGGGTTTATCTAATTTGATATAATTGTATATAATTTTATATCATAAGATGAAATATGTAGAATTTTGCATAAAATTTTTTTTTATCTTCAAATTTATCCCAAATTTTTTTTTTCGGGAAATGCAAAAAAAATTGCAAAAAAAATTTGTGTCCGGGACTTAAAATTTAAAAAAAAAATCGAAATTTAAAAAAAAAAATTATTAAAACTTTGTTAATAAATTTTTACTTCAAAACGCAAAAAATGTACCAAAAATGTTTTTTATCCAGGACTTAGAAAATTATACAAAACTTTTTCAGAAATTTGGCAAAATTTTTTTTTTGTTTAAATCATTTTTAATGAAATTCTTAACTCCAAAACGCAAAAATATTTTTGTGTCTGGAAATTTTAAAAAATTTTCTCGGGACCATAGATGGGAATTTTTCATTACCATTGAAATTTAATTACCATTGGTTGATATCAATGGTAATTAAAAAATTTTCATTATCACTTAATGGTAATTAAATTTTTTTAATTGAAAAAATAATTACTAATGGTAATGAAATGCACCAATTGTTGAAAAACACCAATTATAATTGGTTTCAAAACCATTGGTTTGCACATTTTTGTTTTTTTGAAAAGTTAAAAATTTAAACATCAAAGTATGTTTTTACAAAAAAAATATGAAAATGTTAATGACAAAAAACAAAACGCAAATAAAAATTTCAAATATTGTGTTATACAAAGGCAATCAACGTGTGTTTGGTTTATAAAATGTGAAAAACTAAAACACCATATACCAAAAAACAACAGATATTTTCAAATATAAACGATTTTGACAATATTGTGACGACTTTTACTAATGGTAATTATTTTTTTTAAGTGATGCCATACCAATGGTAATTATTTTTTTTTTAATTTTCATTAGTAATTAAATTGATAAGTAATTTAATTGGTACAATTGATACAACCAATGGTAATGAAAAAAATTTCATTACCATTGACATCAATTAAATGGTAATTAAACCATCAATTAATTGGTCGCTTTAATTAATTAGTCCCATCTATGCTCGGGTCTTACAAAACTTTTTCCCCCTATTCTTCACCATACATACATGTATATTTCATCTTGTATGAAGTCAGACATGGAGTTGTATATCATATATTTATTCATCTAATCTTGTATGAGGTCATTCATGGAGTCATATAAAATATTATATGCAATATCTAATTTAATAAAGCTTTATATATTGTATGTGGAGCAACACATGATTCGATATCCTTTTATATGGCACCATATTAAATATTGGGTGTAAAACTTAATACAAGATACATTTACATATAATTATGTAAAGTACTGTGTATGGCCATATATTAATATATTAAATAATATGTTACCATATCTAAACTTTTTTAGTCGGGTATGTATATCACCTATCTGGTTCGAAGCGTACCCAAACATTTTTTTTTGTTTTTGAAAATTATATGTTTGGTGAATGTATCGTTGACCTGTGGTGTATCTCAATCCAAACCAAAAAACACCAGGATTTTATATGTTTTTGTGCAATTAGATCTAATTAGATCCACCAATATAAGGCAATGTCTGGTCAAAACTCGGATGAAATCAAATCATATTATATACAAGTTGATCTTTTTTAATGCAAAAACATCCACCATTATTCGGATCAAATTGCGTATTAATATATATTGTGTCATATATCATTATATATTGCATCATATGGAAATTTTACTCGGGTATTTTATTTTCCATATCGCTCATACGCCACGATAAATTTATTTTTGCACTTACCAAAAACTTGTTTATTTCTGTTTAGATAATTTATTTAGAGCTGATTTGTAGAGTCCAGCCGAATATTCGGTTTCGGTCTCGACTTTGGCCGAATAATGGGGTTTCGGCCTCTAGTCGGTATTCGGCAAAATTTTAGTATTTTAAAAAATATATAAAAAAGTTGCTGAATTTTTTAGTTGCGAGTATAATTACCAGGGAAACCAAAAATATGCTCTAAAAACACGTTTTATTCGCTTAAAAAATGCCATTAAAAACGGAAAATATGCTCTAAAAACAATAAAAATATGCTCTTAAAAAAATTATTTATTCTTTTTGCGGTTTTTTAACAAAAAATTTGGATTGAAATTTAATTTTTTTTTGTAATTTTAAAATTTTTTTTGTAATTTTACAAATTTCCAAGATAATTTTACAAAAAAATCTAGTAAATTCACGAGAATTCTTTGTAAGTTTTATTGTGCCAAAAAAGTTGTAAATTTACAATTTTATTGGTAAAAAGCTAGTAAAATTACAAAAAAAAAATCGTACTTTTCACTAGGAATTCTCGTAAAATAGGAGGGAGCAAAAAATCTAGTAAAGTTACGGGAATGCATTGTAAATTTTATCGCATCAAAAATATTGTAAACTAACAATTTTATTGGTAAAAAGCTTGTAAAATTACAAAACTATTGGTAGAAAGCTTATAAAATTACTAGGAATTCTCGTCAAAAAAAAAGGTAAAAACTTTTCTTGTAATTTTACAAAGTTTTTTGGTTTGACTGCAAAACAAAATCAAAACAAACATTTTAATACAATTACAAAAATGAAAAAAAAAATCCAAAAATTAAAAAAAATAAAAAAAATCCAAAAATAAAAAAATGTAAATGCTCTAAAAATTGAAAAAATGCTCTCAAAAATTAAAAAAATGCTGTAAAAATTGGAAAAATATGCTCTTATGCTAAAATATGCTCTTAAACCTAAACTATGCAAAAATATGCTCTTAAGGCTAAAATATGCAAAAATATGCTCTAACAAATCGATGCCAGATTTCTTAAAATCTTCTGAAACAGATAAATACCTTACCCATTAATCAATACAATACGCAGGAAAAAACATGATACTGCATATTTTTAGTTTCCCTGATCATTACACTTGATTCAGTTCATTTTAAAAAATGTAACAAGGTTTTCCAATTAACGTGTTACTGTTACAGTTCAAATATTTTTTTTTAATCTACAGATTTAATGGACAATTTTTTTTTCAAGTTTATTTAAATACTAGCTGTCCCGGTCCGCGTTGCTGGCCCAAATATAAGATCAGTATTATATTTCGTCTCGCTTCAAATATATAGCCCTGCAAAAAATTTTTATGAATTTCTTGGCTTAGAAAAATTTTTGGGCGTGGTTTTAAAGACCCGATAAGATAATCATCTTCAAATTATATTTTAGGAACTAAAAAAAAATATTACCATGTCTTCAACTTTGCGAACTGTACAAATTTAAAACTTCTTTTGTATCATTAAGAACAACACAAAAATAAATTACGCATATCCTTCGTTCTTATTGTGAGCTATTGTCTTGAGTTCAAACAAACCTTTATAGTTTTTCCGAATTTTTCGTTTTTCAAGGACACTTTTCTCATTTATATTTCCTTAAAAACCTAATTAGAACAATAATTAATTTTAAAAAATCGATCCGGTCATTCGTAAAATTAGTTTGGTAAGTTAAACTTGTACATGTGTTAACAATACCCAAGGATTTAAAATCATTTGTACCAATTTTAAACGGAATCTATTAAGAAATATTTTTTTAATAGATCGTATCGGAGTAAAAATAAGTTTTAGATGTATCGAAAAAAGTGCGCGAGGACAATTTTTCTTTCCGAACAATTATATGGACTATTACGAACATTTAAAACAAAAAAAAAAAAAAAAAATAGCCAAATCGGTCCAGGCGTTCTCAAGTGTTGCAAATTTTAAGGATATTGAAAAAAGTGGGCTTTGAAGTGGGGGAGGACAATAATTATATCCGTAAAATCCTTACTTGGACTATAATGATCATTAAGTGACAAATTTTCCAAATCAGGCCAGTCGATCTACTATTTTAGATGTATTGAAAAAGTGGGAGTGGACTAAACCTTAGTAGTACTATCATGAACGTCAATAAATACTACTAATAGCTAAATCTGCCCTGCCGTTCTACTATTTGAGATGTATAGAAATAAAAGTTTGCGTGAAAATGTTTATTTCCGTTCAAATCTAAGTTGGACTATGACGAACATTAAAAAAAAAGTTTAGTCAAATCAAATTTTAGAAAAAATCGGTCAGTACTCAAGTGATGCGATTACAAACGAACTACATTTGATTTTTATTAATATTTTATTGTTCTATATTTTATTTGTCTATAGAGCAAATTTTATGTACATATATCGAAAAAAAGAATGAGTTTCAACTTTTCTTACCGTAAAAACCTTATTTGAATTTAACCACCTCGGTCCATCCATTCAAAAGTGGGCTTAGAAATGAAAAAATGTTCTTTCAGAAAAACCTTAGTTGGACTATGACGAACATTAAAAACAAAATTAGACAAATTAATCCAGACATTCCATGATTTATAAAATATATCGTCCATTCCACCAGACATTTGGTAATTTTAGGCATTTTTTGACCGAGGGTATTCCGATTTTTGTTATTTTTTTCATACAGATACTCTATGGAGCCAATTTCAAATTTCATCCATCGGATCGAAAATATTCGAAAAACTCGCGATTTTATTCACGATTTTCGTTTTTAAAAAAGTCAAAAAAATGCAAAATCTGTGTAACTTTGAGCAGCTGTATTTTCTAAACTACTTATCGCATTTTAACAATCCATAGCGCATACGAATGGTTTGTAAGTCTATTTTGATATCTTATAAACTGAAAAAATGTCGGTGGTTTAAAAGTGCATTTTATATGCAAATGCAGTTTTGAAGTGCATTTTGCGAAACTTTTACCCCTTTTAATTTTTTTTAATTAGCATATTTGGAAAATTTAGAATTTTTGCTACAGAAAAATGTTTTCATTACAATGGACCGAGCATGTGTGATATTTTTAATATTTTTTTTAAAAAAATACTTCCTTAAGTTTCCCTTATAAAAATTTTTATTTTTTAAATTATACCAAAATCATGTAAAAAGACATGTTTTTAAACCGTTATATTTTCAAAAGTACTAATCGTATCTCATTGTTTTTATGCACATTAGAAAGGTATTTTTGTCTATTTTTTGCATTTAATGACCGCAAATATGTTGGTGTTTCAGAATTGCATATTAAATGCAAATGCAGTTTTGAAGTGCATTTTTCAAAACTTTCACCCCTTTGATTTTTTTTTTAGTTATCATATTCGAAAAGTTTACAATTTTTACTACAAAATAATGTCCTGCTAACAATGGACCCACCGTGTGTGCTATTTTAAATTTTTTTTTTTAAATTTCCTTAAAACAATTTCAATATTTTAAATAAAACCAAAAAATCTGAAATAACATGATTTTTTAAAAAATTCTAAAAAAATATCACACACAGTGGGTCCATTATTAGGAAGACATTATTTTGTAGTAAAAATTGTTAACTTTTCGAATATGATAACTAAAAAAAAATTCAAAGGGGTAAAAGTTTTGAAAAATGCACTTTAAAACTGCATTTGCATTTAAAATGCATTTCTGAAACGCCAACATATTTGCGGTCATTAAATGCAAAAAATATACAAAAATACCTTTCTAATGTGCATAAAAACAATGAGATGCGATTAGTACTTTTGAAAATATAACGGTTTAAAACCATGTCTTTTTACATGATTTTGGTATAATTTAAAAAATAAAAATTTTTATAAGGGAAACTTAAGGAAGTATTTTTTAAAAAAAAATATTAAAAATATCACACATGCTCGGTCCATTGTAATGAAAACATTTTTCTGTAGCAAAAATTCTAAATTTTCCAAATATGCTAATTAAAAAAAAATTAAATGGGGTAAAAGTTTCGCAAAATGCACTTCAAAACTGCATTTGCATATAAAATGCACTTTTAAACCACCGACATTTTTTAGTTTATAAGATATCAAAATAGACTTACAAACCATTCGTATGCGCTATGGATTGTTAAAGTGCGATAAGTAGTTTAGAAAATACAGCTGCTCAAAGTTACACAGATTTTGCATTTTTTTGACTTTTTTAAAAACGAAAATCGTGAATAAAATCGCGAGTTTTTCGAATATTTTCGATCTGATGGATGAAATTTGAAATTGGCTCCATAGAGTATCTGTATGAAAAATATAACAAAAATCGGAAGACCCTCGGTCAGATTTTTTAAAATGACTCATGGAATGGACGATATATATCGGGAAAAGTGAGCTTAAAGGTAGACGTGGCAATTTGTCTTTCCTTAAAAATCATCTACGGACTATAACCAAATCGGTCTAGCCGTTAAAGTTCTTTCGATACATAGAAAAAAGTGGGTGTGGGTAATTTTTCTATCCGTAAAAACCTTAGTTGAATTAATACGAAAATTTTCAACAAAAATTAGCCAAATTGGGCATATTAAATTTCTTTTTCCGTTAAAACCAAAGTTGGAATATGATGAAAATTCATTTAAAAAAAATTTAGTCAAATCGGTGCAGCCATTATCAGATTTTATATATATTGAAAAAGTGGGCGCAAAAATGGGCGTGGTTAATTTTTCTTTCAGTAAAAACTTAAATTGGATCACTTCGAACATTTAAATAAAAAATTGCCCAAATCGTTGCATCTGTTTTCCGATTTTAGGTAAATCGAGAAAAATGGGCGTAAAAGTGGGCGTGGTCAATTTTTCTTTACGTAAAAACCTAAGTTGGACTATGACAAACATTTCAAAAAAAAAAAATTGTCCAAATCGGTCCAGCCGTTCTCAACTGATGCGGTTACCAACGAACGACAATTGATTTTTATTTATATAGATGAATTTTTTGTAAGTTTTGTAAAATATATATGGGGCATTCCAGGCCAAATCACTCACTTTTAGACCCGACCCCTTTCGATTTATTTTATTTTAGGATATGTTTTAGTACTTATTAAATGCAACTTGGACACCAATTTTCAGCCTTTTATTCCAAGATGGTGTTGAGTAATCAATTTTTCAAAAATTGTTGTATTTATTAAAAAATGTATGGGGCATTCCAAGCCAAATAACTCACTTTTAGACCCGACCACTTTCGATTTATTTTATTTTTGGATATGTTTTAGTCCTTATTAAATGCAACTTGGACACCAATTTTCAGCCTTTTATTCCAAGATGGTGTTGAGTAATCAATTTTTCAAAATGGCGATTTTTTCAAAAAAATGGAAAAATTAAAATTTTCAATTAATTTTGACCAGTTAAAAATATAGATATCTTAAAAAAAGTTGGACAACGTTTTGTTGGTATTTAAATGTAGTTTTATAAAAAAATATTAAAAAAATTATTCGAAGTAATTATCACTTATTTTTTAACGTTTAAAAATTGAAATCACTTTTTGAAAAAGTCCGAAACCTTCGATTTTTTTTTACAAACGTCTAAAAGTTCTACTCTTAATTACGCAACTTTTAAGCCATAATTCGAGATGTGATCGCAATTTGTTCTATTTTTTTTTCAAATTTTGAAAATTGCACCTGTTATTTTTTGACTCTGATTTATTTTATATGGTGCTCCAAAAAAATTAAATTGGTAGATACTGACCCTAACTTACCCTGAATATATTTATTTCAAGGCAAAAATACGCCTCACAAAAATTAAGAACGATCGGACATGGATAAGGTGTTCCGCATGGGCCTTGAAGTTTAGAAAACGGATTACAGGAAAAATATGAATTTTTTTCTGTTTTTTCAATTTTTTTGGTATTTTAAGTTTTAATTCAAGTGGTTACAGAATTATAATACGGAATAAAATGCCTCTCTAATAAGGTACCAAAGACTGAAATCGGTTGAAAATCAGCCAAGTTATTACAACTTCCCCAGGCATCTAACGTATGGCAGAACACTTGATTAAGCAATATAATACGATTTTTGAAATTCATTGAAATTTTCTACTGTAATAACATTTTTTTATTCTTCAAGTTCAAATGTAATTAGATGACAAGTATTTTTCATATTGTGTTTTGCTAACATGTTTTAAATTATTCCTAAAAATGCCTGCATTTTCAACACCTATTTTTAAAAAAAATATCTTTTTTTTTGTTTTAAAATTTGGAAAAACCAAAAATATATTACGCTTAAATATGAATAATGAAAAAATGTTATTACAGTAGAAAATTTCAATAAATTAAAAAAAAGGGACTCGTATTTTTTAATCAAGTGGTATGGCACACGGTAGATGCCTGGGGAAGTTGTAATAACTTGGCTGATTTTCAACCGATTTTAGTTTTTAGTACCTTATTAGAAAGGCATTTTACTCCACATCATAATTCTGTAATCACTTGAATTTAAAATTAACTTAAAATACCAAAAAAATTGCGAAAACAGAAAAAAATTCATATTTTTTTTTCCTTGTAATCCGTTTTTTAAACTTCAAGGACCATGCTAAACGCCTTGCCCATGTCCGATCGTCCTAAATTTTTGTGAGACGTATATTTACCTCCAAATTAATATATTTAGGGTAAGTTAGGGTCAGTGTCTACCAATTTTTTTTTTTTGGAGCTCCATATAAAATAAATCAGAGCCAAAACATAAAAGGTGCAATTTTAAAAATTAAAAAAAAAAATAGAAAGAATTGTGATCACATCTCGAGTTATGGCTTAAAAGTTGCGTAATTTGGAGTAGAATTTTTATAGTTTTTTACAAAAAAATCGAAGGTTTCGGACTTTTTCAAAAAGTCGATTTTAATTTTTAAACGTCAAAAAATAAGTGATAATTACTTCGAATAATTTTTTCATATTTTTTTTCTAAAATTAAATTTAAATACCAACAAAACGTTGTCCAACTTTTTTTAAAATATCTATTTTTTTAATGGTCAAAATTAATTAAAAATTTAAATTTTTTAATTTTTTGGAGAAAATCGCCATTTTGAAAAATTGATTACTCAACACCATCTTGGAATAAAAGGCTGAAAATTGGTGTCCAAATTGCATTTAATAAGGACTAAAACATATCCAAAAATAAAATAAATCGAAAGGGGTCGGGTCTAAAAGTGAGTGATTTGGCTTGGAATGCCCCATACATTTTTTAATAAATACAACAATTCCTATGGTTTAAAAACATTAAGTGCTGTATATTTATCTTAAAAAAGAAATATATAAAAATTTTATTCAGCCAGGCATTATTTTTTTTTTTCAGTTTCAGTTTCGGTTTTGGTTCGCTTTCGGTTTGACCTCGAAAAACTCGTTTCGGCCGGACTCTATTGATTTGTCCTATTTAAATTAAGAATGCGACTGTTTTTCAAGATTCTTCGTACAAAATTTGCATTCAATATCAATAAAATGACAATATTTCAGAATACTTCTTTGCCTTTTGGTTGTTCAAATTCTGGGACGTCGCTTAGCCATTTACTGGAATAAATCCAGGCAACAATAATCACACTCATTGTTAATTTTTAAGAATACTCTGATATTAAACATATAGCCTTACATCTAAAAATTTAAAATATACCAGAAGTAGACAAGTTCCCAAAAATTTTTTAAAGTCTGCAATTCAAAAATTTTACCAACCTTCTTCATCATTTCAAAGATTTTAAAGTTCAAAAAAATTGTCATTCTTTTTACACAGAAAACGAGTAAGCGATGGCACTTATATCATTGACTTTATTTGTCCCACTCAAATGTTTCAATCTGATAAAAAGTTACCTTTATATTAAGGTTTTTATTTCAAACGTACCACGAAAAAAAAAAAAATGTTGTTGGATCAAATTCAAACTTTGGGAGCTTATGAAAGTAACAAATCGTGGAACAAAAGATTTCGTTTTTCGAAAAAATGGGCGAGATAGTCGTGGTCAAACATGGTAAAATTGAGCAATTTTTGCATGATGTCGCTTTATATTTAATTTTTTCTACAGCAACTCAACGATTCTGAAACACATCTATTGTATAGTGATTTTATTTACAGTGTTTTGTATGGGCTATCGCTTGGCATTATTTGTTTTTGGGAAAAATTCAGAACTATGTCCGAATTTTTCAAATGAAAAATAAAAATCGATGTAGCAAAAAACACGCCATTTTATTTTTTTTTTTTAAAAAAATTTAAATTAAAGTTTATTTCATTCTCTACATCATATCAAATTTTCAGATAGCAGTTGTTTTTGGTTTTCGAGAAAATTGGCTTTAAAGTTTGAATGTCTTATTTTATTTTCCATATCACCCATACGCCACGATACATTTATTTTTGCACTTACTTATTTATAGAAATTCGACTGTTTTTATACCCTCCACTTAGTGATAGAGGGTATATATAAGTTTGTCATTCCGTTTGTAACTCATCGAAATATCGGTCTGGGACCCCGTAAAGTATATATATTCATGATGCCCGATCGATTTTAAGACATTCTAGCGATGTCCGTCTGTCTGTCTGTGGAAAATGCTCTCGCGGACAAAATATTGCACAGAGATGACTGAAACTTAAAATATCGGAAGTTCTCCCGAGAAGTTTGGTATTGCATTTGAGCGATATCGGTTCAGCGGTTCAAAAGTTATGAACGAAAATGTAAGCACACTTCAAAAATTTCAGTACATTCAACATAACCTAAAAATACAAAATGCTCTAATTCGGCTTCTGGTTGAAATATGTGAACATAATTGAACACCAAATGGTATTTAAACAAGTACGAACATATTTTTTGACAAAAAAAGAAAAAAATCGCGACTTTTTTTTACCAAAATTTTGTTTCGCGGAAATTTTTTTTCAAAAAATTTTTTTTTTCAAAAGTAATTTCCTTTTAAATAAAGTTTTTTGCAATAATCTTTTTGAAATTGTGGAGGGTATCACTACATTCGGCAAGGCCGAATTTAACTTTTTTACTTGTTTTTGTTTACCAGAGACACTGTATAACAACACTTTTTTTTCGTGGTACGTTTGAAATAAAAACCTTCATATATAGGTAACTTTTAAACTTTTTATCAGATTGAAACATTTGAGTGGGGCAAATAAAGTCAATGATATAAGCTTTCAAAATGGCTAGTTTGGAGTGACCCTAATACAAAACAGAGTGAGTTACAGAGTGCCAAAGTTGACCACCCTGAGATTAAAAGGCTTTCGGAGCTAGTAACTTTTAAAAATATGCAAAGATTTTTAATTATACCCTACACCACTCTGTGGTACAGGGTATAATGAGTTTGTGCTGATGTTTGTAACTACCCAAAATATTGGCCCTAGACCTACCCTCAAGTTCTGATCGACTCAGAATTACTTTTTAAGTCGATTTAGCGATGTCCGTCTGTCCGTCCGTCCGTCTGTCCGTCTGTCCATCTATCGGTTTAAGCACGATACAGGTCGCAATTTCCAATCAATTGACTTGAAATTTGAAACTTAAGTATCTTTTGGCCCAAGGATGAAGCCTATTAAAATTGGAAATAATCGGTCCATGTTAAGACATAGCCCCAGTGTTGCCAGTTTAGGGGTTTCCCCCTAGATTTAGGGGTTAAAAATTTGGATTATTTTTTGGGGATTTTTTTTAGGGTTTTTTTTTTAACAAAATTTAGGGGGTATTTAAAAAAAATATTTTTTATTGCAGTATTTTACAAATATAACTTTAAAATTTTTTTTTCAAAAATGAAAATATATAATACAAAATTGTAACAACAAACTGTAAGAATTTCGTTCTGGTATCAAAAATGATTTTGAAAATTACTTTTTTTACCTCCAAAGAGTTGTTTTTTTTCAAAATTTTTCAAGAACTAAGAAATCCAAAACAGAAATACTTCAATTAGTTGTAAATTTTGTATAGAACAAATAAAGATGATGATGCAGGGATGGAAAAGTTTGATATCTGAAAGTAAAAATTTCAAATGTGGTCCAATGTAAAGAAATCTTATTGAAAAACAACCTTTATTATTTTTTTGATAAAAAAAAAAAATTATTAAGATCAAATTTTGTACATTGAAAAGTACTTTTTAAAATAATTTTTGATATCAAAAGGAAATGTCTATGTCAATATCTCATTCCTGTGATGATGTGTCGTTCTCTGTGAAATCAACCATGAATTTTATTGACCCCTTTCATATTAATGAAATTTGGTTTAGTTGTTAAACTAAGTGAAAAACTGACAAATACAAACAATTTTAGCCCTGTAATCATACAGGGACCGAAATTAAAATTGGTCCCAATTTAGCACAGAATCATAAAATCGCGACACTCTTGCACCTTAAAAATTTAATTCAACAACTTTCAGTTTAAATTAGTAAACTTAATCAGATTTTTATGCTGTAATGGATATTTTTACTGAATTCTCTGTCATTTAGTTTTAGAAATACCACAAATCAGAGGATTATTTAGCTAATTTTACAGAAATATTTAGTTATCCTGTTTTTTTGTGAAAATTTATTTTTTTTTTACAAAGATTTAATTAAAAAAATTAAATTTTATTGAAACACAGCTTAACTAAAAAATTAACACTTTGACAAAAAAAACTTAAAAAATTTTGTTGAAAAAAAATAAGAATCCCTTTTTTCTAAGTTTAAAAAAAATATTCTCAAAATCTTTTACAAGTCTTTACATATATAAAATACTTTTTATATGTTTATCTAAAATCAGATTTTTTTTTGCTAAAACCAGCAGATTTTTCTGCAAAAATCAGCCGATTTTTTTGCTGTCTTAGCAGATTTTCTCATATAGCTCAAATTGGGCGTATTTTCAGCAAATTTTTCTGCTAATTAGACAAAAGTTTTATTTTGAGTGCACAATTTATGTAACAACTAAACCAATTTTTATAAAAATTGGAAAGGGTCGAGAAAATTTGTTAACTATTTTTGAATGATTTGACAAAGAATGACCCATGTAAGTTGTCAATAATTTATTTTGTTTGGTGTTTTTCGGTAATTTACATAATTTTTTAAATTGATTAATCTTCTGAATTTATTAAATATCTATATTTTTTAAGTATAAAATTTTTAGGGGGTTTATTTCCAAAATCGCTTAAATCTAGGGGTTTTTTGACATTTTGTAAGGCTGACCAAACAAATATATTTTGATTTAATTTTATATAACTAGCAAAAATTAAATTATTTCAATTGAAAAAAGTTTAGAGGTTTTTTTGAAAATTGCCCTAATCTGGGGGTTTTTGAAACTTTTTTAGGGGGAAGATAAAAAGTACCTGGCAACACTGCCTAGCCCCCATACAAACGCCCCCTTTGGATTAGGCGTAAATGACTCTAATAACTGTATTTTAATACATATCGGTTTGAAATTTAAGAGGTAATCAAATTTTATATGCAATGACGATTTCCAAATTTCAAAGGAATCGGGTCAGTCCTTCTGGTAGTCCCCATACAAACCACCCTCACGATATTTACATAATTCTCACAAAATTCCTAAAAATGGAAATATTTGATAAAAATATTATTTTTAGGTGTTAAACGTGTACTTTAGTAACCTTATCAAATCAGAATAAAACTGGATCATTTTTGGACTTAGTACCCCATATAAAAATTTCGACCGATATTCAGTTAAATCGATCTATTGGCAAAAAAAAAAAACAAACAAAAAAATTTTATTTTTTTACTTCGAATAAAAAAAAAATCATAAATTCACTTTTTTCGGACGAGCAAAAACAGTGATACGTTTTTTTTTGCAAAAAAAAAAGTGATGATGAAGCTATAAAATCATCAAATTTATTAGTTTTTGCCGACGAATCTTTGTTTTTCATGATCATATTTCATTTAGATCAATTTTTTTGAATTTTTTTTTTAAAGAAAATTGCACATTTTTGTATACATAGAAAAAATCTCAGATTCTAACACATTTGACGTATAGAAAAATCTAAATCTTAAAATTTTTCAATAGAAGAAATTTTTTCCTACATAAAAAATATCAGCTGTTGATATATTTTTCATGAAGAAATAATTTTTTGTAGGGAAAACGTCTCAGAATCTAAGACTTCTTCTTTACAAAAAATGTCTCAAAATCTGAGACTTTCTCGTAAACAAAAATTTTTAGATTCTATAAACTTTTTTCCACAGAAAAAGTCTCATATTCTGTGACCTTTTACTAGAAAATGTCTTATATTTTAAAGCATTTTTGAGATATTTTTCCTATAGAAAAAGTCTCAGATTATTAAATTTGCTTCGTATTGAAAAAAAAAAAAAAAAATAGATTCTGAGACCTTTTTCTATAGAAAAAGTCTCAGATTCTCAGACCTTTTTTCGTATAGAAAAAGTCTCAGATTCTGAGAGCTTTTTCTTATAAGAAAAATCTAAATTTTTTCCTTAAAGAAAAAATGACAGATTTTGAGACCTTTTTCCATAGAAAAAGTCTCAGATTCTGAGAAATTTTTGCTTATAAAAAGTCTCAGATTGAGTTTGGTGAAAGCAAAAACTTATAATTTTTAAAGACTATGCATAAATCAGTTCCTTTTGATGTTTTAAGGTGGTGTTAGTTTTACAAATAGCATCTGGGAAAGTTGGAAGTTTTGTTTACTTTTTATTAGTGCCTACGGTCAGTACCGTAGTACCGGGAATATCGGTATTCCCGGTTTCGGTTCTGACGGTATTCCCGGGAATACCGGTATGTATATTTGTACAATTAAAATTTTTCCTTTGCTTTTACCAAAAAAAATACAAAACATATGAAAAATACAATTTCCATTTTATTTTTTGAATTTAAGAAAAAAAAAATTTTCATGATTTTCAAAAAATTTTACAAACACAACTAAATATTTTTGAAATACTGATTAAATAGTGTAATTTAAATAGTTTATGGTACACTCAAAAAAAAAAAATTGTAATGTTAGCAAAAAAAGCTTGTAAACCTACAAGAAAATTTGCTGATTTTGAACTCACAATTTTTTTGCTAAAGTTAGCAAAAATGTTTTGCCAATAATTAGTTAACAATAAAATTTATTTTTTTTGACACATTTGAGGACCCCATTGGGTTCGGACCCGATAGGTCCAGACCCCGATGGGCCTAGACGTAGTTGGGTTCCTTAAAAATCGTCATAGTTTTTGATCCAAAATTTGTGTCCGTTTCGCTCTACCTTGCTTAGTTTTTGAGATACGTGATTATAGGGGACCACTGGGGTCTTGAGAATTAAGAAACTCGATAACTTCAAAAATATTACTCGGAAAGGTTTTTGTTATTTGCGGTCTTGTTCTACGTGTTAAGAGCTACAAAAATTCTTTTGGACTTTTTGTTATGACGGTAATATTTACCGAGATATGAGCATTTTAAAATTTTCAGGAATGCACATGTGAAGAGGACCGGCGATACTATGGAGAGCCCGAGAACCAAAAATGGCCTCCATTTTGCACCAGCTGGCTTAGTTTCCGAGATAGCGCCATTTAAAGTTTTCTGAAAATATAAAAAAATTTACCATTTCTTTTTGCTAATATTAGCAAAAAATCTTGTAAAAATGTTGTCAACTCAATTTCAAATTCAGCAAAAGAAATTAGTTCAAAGTTTGTTTAAAATTGCTAATGTGCTAAATGAAGTTTACAAGAATTTTTTGCTAACATGCTAATCTCAACTAAAAATTTGCTAAAGGTTAGCTAACTAGCATTAGCAAAAAAAAAATTGTAAATCTACTAACGTACTTTTTTGAGTGTACAAAGAAAAATATGGAATAGCCTAGCTCTGTATATCTGTCGGGGTCTCAAGACCCTAATTTTAGATATAAAATTTGAAATTCCCGAGATTTTATATATGCACATATCTCGGTAAATACTGCCAACACGAGAAAAGGTCCAGCGGCATTTTTGTAGCTCTTGACTCGTAAAACACTTCCGCAAAATACCCGAAAGCCCTCCGAATTATAGTTTTTGAGTTATCCGGTTTTTAAGATTCTCAAGACCCTATCAGGCCCCTTATTACCGTATCTCAAAAACTAAGCAAGTTAGAGCGAAACGGACACAAGTTTTGGTTCAAAATCTATGGAGACCTTTAAAGGACCCAACGGGGTTTCGAGTTAACAGGGGCTGGACCCCGTGGGTCCAGGGTCTCGACCCAATCTAGTTCTAAAATGTGAAGTATAATTTTTCCCATTTTCTAGTTAAAATTGGCTTAAAATTAAATAACTTTGTTTTCCTTATTTTTGGGAAAATTATGAACTAAAACCAAGAAAAAAAATCTTTGGAGCCAAATCATTCCCTCTTTTTCTCAAAATTGAGTTAATTTTCCCAGATTTTAGTTCACTTTTTTTGAGTGTGGTTGCCACTAGGGGTTCCAATCGGGATTGGTTTTTCTGAATCCCGGGATTCGGGATTGAATAAAAATTTTCGGGATCCCGATTTCGGGATCCCGGGATTTTCGGAATATTTCGAATCCCGGGATTCACGGGATTTTTTTGAAATTTTCGGGATTTTTCGGGATTTTCAAAAATTTTTAGTATTTTTTGTCACTTTAACAAATTCACGTGTTAGTAAAAATTAGCAAAGTTTTGTTGATGTTGTGAACTTCAAAAAAAGATCGGGATTCCTCCTGCGAAGAATATCCGTATTCGGTTATCTTTCTTATCTTTCGTCGTGGCTCATCGTTATCAACTTTTAGTGAGCTTGAGTTGAAAAAAAAAAATAAATGAATTTTTAAATTTTTGCATAAGTGATTCATTTTTTGCATGTTTTTTTATTTTTTTTTTAAATTATTTGATTTTTTTTAATTTATTTGTTTTTTTTTTTCTGGCAAAAAAAATATTTTTTAGCAATGCTTTTTTTTTGGTAAAAAATGTGTTAGTGAGTGTGCGAGAGTAGAATTTGCATGACTCACGCGTGAGCGTAAATGATAAATGAGTGATTCCATTATTGTTTGCGTGAGCGTGGCTGAGTGTGAGTCAAAATCCACTTACGCCTTTAAAATTTTTTTTTAGTAAAACATAAAATTAAAAAAAGTTTTCAACTTAAGGAGTTAAGATGTGTCAAAAGCCATTTACGGCAATATTTTTATTGTAAGAGTAAAAGGAATAAATATAAAAGCCCTTATGTCGAACCACCACTAGTTTTTAGAATTTCTTTACATTTCGCAAACGTTTCACCTTTTTCTATAACAAAACAAGTAAGAAAGTTATAGTCGGTCAAGACCGACCATATGATACCCTACACCAGTGTTTCCCGGAAAATGGGTCCCAAGTCCAAATATGGAACGATTGGATCTGTCGTTGTTAGATCTTTATTTAGTGTAGAAAATTCACACAGGTCAAATTTTAGTGGAATTGGCTTATTTTTTTGTCAATTAACCGATTTAACTGAATATCGGTCCAAATTTGTATATGCGGGACTAAGTCCAAAAATGGTCCAATTATATTCCGATTTGATAAGGTTACTTAAGTACACGTTTAAAACCTAAAAATAAAATGTTTATCAAATATACCCATTTTTATGAATTTTGAGGAAATTATGTGAATATCGGGAGGGTGGTTTGTATGGGGACTACCAGAAGGACTGACCTGATTGCTTTGAAATTTGGTATGATGGTTTGCGCATACAAAATATTATTAGCTGTTAAATTTCAAAACAATAGAGTTAAAACACCTCAATTCAACCGAAAAAAGTTGCATTTTTGACCTTTCCCCTATTGAATTTGATGAAACTTGGAATATAGTTGGGCCCTTACAAAAAAATCATAGTGCCAAAATTTTGGACTTCTGGTAGTTTTTCTTCCCGAGACATGGGCTCTTGAAAATTGGCAAAATCATATATATTTGACAAATGTGATTTGAGATAAATAAAGATAACTCAAAAAGTAATAATTATACAGGTCTTAGTCAGGTTGCAAATAATAAGTAATGAGACAGCCTTTAAAATGGCATTCCCCAAGATTTTTTTGAAAAAGGTCAAAGGTCATTGGTTTTAACCATAATTTTTGGAGAGCTATATCTCAAAAAACGATATTTTTAAAATTTTGGAAAAAATATATGTTATTAAGGGTCATCTAATCTACTTTAGTTTAAATTTTCAGGATGGAGACTTCATTGGAACTTTTAATATTGACAGGAAAGAAAAAGCGATGTATTTTTCCTTAGAAAAAAAATATATTTTTTTTTGTCTTTGAGATTCTGGTACCAAAGTTCATTTTTCTGAATGTTTTTGACGTGCTCCATATATGACCTTTGAACTGGCATATCGCTATTAGTTTTTGAGATATCTGCATATAAATGTGTAAAAATTGCTAAAATGCTATTGCTGTGTTTTTTTGAACATTTAGGTGCATATATCTTGAAAAGTAATGGCGATAGGCCAGTTCAAAGGTCATATTTGGACTCAGCACGTCAAAAACATTCAGTAAAATCAATTTTGGTACCAGAATTTCAAAGACAAAAAAAAAAATATTTTTTTTTTCTAAGGGAAATTACATCGGTTTTTCTTTCCTGTCACAATGTTTCTATTAATATTAAAAGTTCCAATGAAGTCTCCATCCTAAAAATTTAAACTTAATAGTATAGGTGATTCTTAACAACATATATTTTTTCCAAAATTTTAAAAATATCGTTTTTTGAGATATAGCTCTCCAAAAATTAAGCTTAAAACCAATGACCTTTCAAAAAAAAATCTCGGGGAAAGCCATTTTAAAGGCTGTCTTATTACCTATTATTTGAAACCTGAATGAGGCCAGTATTATTATTACTTTTCGAGATAAATTTATTTATGTCACAACACTTTTGTCAAATATATACGATTTTGCTAATTTTCAAGAACGCATATCTCAAATACTGGAATGACCAGAAGCCTGAAAAATTGGCAAAATCTCTTTTTTTTGTTAAAGTAAACCCCAGGACTTAATTTCATTAAATTTGGAGGGGGTGCGGTCAACTCGTCGGTTGAATTGTGGTGTTTTAGCTCAATATCTTTTATAATACGGTTATTAGAGGCTCTTTAGCGAAATTCAAAGGGGGCGTTTGTATGGGAGCTAGGTCTTAACATGGACCGATTTTTTCCAATTTCAATAGGCTTCCTCCTTCCTCCACAAGAAGCTTAAGTTTCAAATTTCAAGTCAATTGATCGAAAATTGCGACCTGTATCGTGCTTAAACCGATAGATAGACAGACGGACAGACGGACGGACGGACGGACATCGCTAAATCGACTCAAAAAGTAATTCTGAGTCGATCGGTATAATTAAAGTCGATCGGTGTCTAGGACCAATATTTCGGGTAGTTACAAACATCAGCACTAACTCATTATACCCTGTACCACAGAGTGGTGTAGGGTATAAACATGGTACCTGACGGAACTTTTGTCGATTTTTGTTCCACAAAATTCATATTTTATTCAAATTATTTAAAAAAATCTAAAAATAATAAAAAAATATTGAAAAAAATAAAAAAGTCGGGATCCCGAAAATCCCGGGATTGAAAATCAGAAATCCCGAGATTCGGGATTTGCCTAATCCCGAAAATCCCGGGATTTCCGGGATCGGGATATCCCGATTGGAAGCCCTAGTTGCCACACAACTAACATTTTGTTTAAACAGTAATTTTGTTGAGTGTACTACTTGTGTTTTAAAATCTTATCAAATACAAACGGTCCACAACAGGTTAAATATAGAAGCTGCATTAATATTTTTATAAACAAGAGTGGTCAGTGGTGTATATACGAGATGCATAGTTAGTTATATACTTTTGTTCATACGACTGAAGATCACGTCTGAAGTGCAGTGCCAAAAAACCATTTATATAAAAAGAAGTGCATGTTTAAACCTCATTTATTAGTGTCAATAATTTTGGAATAAGCTGAACGAAAAAACCAACAAAAATATATCATCATGAATAAATACATTGTAAGTACCGCCACAGAAAAAATGCTGAAAAAAATAACATGACATTTAGCAGTAGAATATTTTTTTTTTGAAAACAAAAAGGAAGACAATTTCTTGTTTTATTTCCGTTGGGTTTTATGGGCAAAAAAAACTAAAAGATAGATAAATAAAAATTGTTAATATAGTTGTGGGTTGTATTACAATTTCCGTTTACATTAAACTAATCCAATAATGTGTTTTTCTCTTTATGCTTTTCTTTTTGCAGTATTTAGCTTTTGTAGTATTCGCCTATATTGCCACCGGTAGCTGTGGCTCTACTTATGGTAGCGGTAGTGGTAGCGGATATGCTGCAGCTCCTGCTAATGTATATGCAGCTCCATCATATTCTCTTGGTGCCGGTCCTTCCTATAATGCAGGTCCTGCCGCTCCAGCTGCTTATGCTACAGCAGCTGCTGCTCCTGGTTCCTCATACGGCGCTAATCCTTCATATGGAGCCCCTAAATTCACATACCAAAATGCTTATGCCACCGAATTGTATCCTGGTCAACAAAACTATCAAACCTATAATTCAGCTCCCACCTACAGTCAAGTAGCTTTGCCCGTTGTACAATCTGCTCCTGTAGCTAAATTGTATGTACCATCTCAACACTCATATGGTGGTTCATCATACGGTGGTTCATCTCATGCTGCTCCAGCCTCCAGTTATGGTGGTTATTAAAAAAATGTAAATAATAATTTTTAAAACGTCATAATACGTTATAAATATTTATACGTGTAGTTACACTTTCGGCACCAGTTTTTTCAAAATTTTTGATTTTTTTCTAAATTAACGTTGTTTTAAAACGTTCAAAATTCAAAATTCTTAATTTAAATTTATTTAATTGTTAAAAGAAACATTGTTATATTTGGCTTAAACTTTTGTTGTTTTTTTTTTGGCTAATACTACTACAACCATATTTTGTTGAATATGAAAAAAAAAAAAATATTTATCAAGAACTTCTTGAAAAATAAGAAAATAAAACAAAGAACTAAAAGAAATTAAAATGCAATTTTGTTGTTTCTTGTGAGTTATTGAAATGTCAGCATAATAATAATGATAAATGCTAAGTTTTGTTTTATTGCACATTTTTATTTGTTGTAGTTTTTTTTAGTATATATTTGCTGATTATTCATATTTCATTGAAAGTTTTTAAGTTGTTCTACATATTTTTTTTTAAAATGTTGCATAATGAAAGAAAATATTTAGTTTATCGACTAAATGTTGAAAACAATAACAAAAAAAAATTAAAAATATTTAATTCGACTTGGCCGAATCCATAAATACCCTTTACAATGCCCTTAAACATTTGAATATAATTTTAAGCTCTCGGTGAAAAATATTCATACATACACATTATCAGGCGTGGATCCAGTTCTTGAGTTTAGGTCGAAACTGAAAACTTTCTTTTCAGGTCGGATTTGAATCGTTAGTTAAGGTTTTTTATGTAGAAACATTAACAATTTTTAAAAATTTATTCCTATAAAGAAGGTTTCACAATTTAATAAAATGTTTGATATTTAAAAAACGTTTCCCCAAAAAATTCTCAGAAAAAGACCCAGATTCTGCTAAAATTTTCCATTAGAAAATATATCAAATTTGCGACAAATTTAATACAAAATATACCTGATTTGAGACATGTTTATTCCAAAAAGCCAGCGCATTTTGTACTCTAGCCCAAAACATTAAATCAATTGAAATATCGCACATTGGGTTCAAATGGTACCAAAGTGGCGATTAATTGAAATTTATAAATGAAGTTTTTGTTATAAGTTTTGGTATGGGGTAAAAGTAGATAAAATTCTGCAACGCTAGTTATCAAAATCAATAAACTAAGTTATTTACTTTTTTTTCGGTGAGCTGTCAAAGTTAGCAAATTATTGCTGTCATTGAAAAAAGTAAAATAAATTAAAATTTTTTACAATTCAAGCGATTATTAGTAGTATTAAATCTTTTAAAAGAAAATCTTTTATAATGGAACCTTAAACAACAGGTATTAAACTAAATTGCAAAATTTTTTTGTTTATAAAAATTGGGTCTTAACATTTTTAATAATTTTTTTAAAAAGGATCCGAAATTGGGATATTTTCCCCATTTAATGGGCCACTCATATTAAGTTAGTAGTAGTTGGATTTAGTTTTGTGGATTTTAAAAAAGTATAGGATATCAGCTTTTATTTAAAATAAAAAAAAGTACAGACAATGCCCGGCCCTTTTTTTTTATTCCCGTTTTTGTGTAAAAAGTCTGGGTATCGTTTATTAAACAAGACCATTATATGTGTGTTTATACCCTTCAACTACGGTATGGGCTTACACTCACTTTGTCATTCCGTATGTAACGCATCGAAATATGGGTTTAGGACCCCATAAAGTGTATATTATTGATCACTGATCGATTCTAAGACATTCTGTGACTAACAGTGTGTCCGTCCGTCCGTCTGTTGTTGAGCACACCATAAAGTACATAAAACAAGAGCTAGAATCCTGAAGTTTGTCACAAATATGTATAATGGTCATAGGCTGGTTAAGTTCTTGAACGAGCAAAATCGGACCAGGGGAGAAAAAGTTCCCCCTTGAAGAACTAAAACTACCCCAGAAAAATATTTTTTTTAAAAGTTTTCTTTGTATATTTGTTCAATAAATGAAACATATGAAGTTCATCGACCTGAATTTGAACCAAGGGGGATCAGGGAAGCGAATTTTTTCGGTCCGCCCCTTTTTGGGGGCATGTATAGAAAAAATAATTTAAATAATGATAAATTTTTATTAATTAGGTGCAAAAAATGACATCTATTTTTTTTGGCAACGTTTATCGCAAGAGGAAGGTGTCCCCCATAGTCTCCCGGTAAATCCCCCACCCCCCTACGCCAAAAAAACGTCCCCTCCATTTGTTTTTTGTAGCTTTATTACATGTTTAAGGGTTTCGTGTTTTTTTCCAAAAACAAAAAAACGACTAAAAGATTAAAAAAAAAACATTTTGTTAAATTTTTTTTCTCAAATGCTGTGTTTTTATGTATTTTTGATAATTCGTTAATAAAAAACTACAATATTCCCATAAATCACTTTTTTCAGATAAATTTGTACATTTATGAGATTTTGTGAAAAACAAAAATTTTCATATTTTTTTTATTAATTTATCGCTTTTCATTCCAAAGTTACATCAAAAATTGTGAACTATAACCCTTTTTTCCGAAAAACAAAAAAAACGCCTAACAGGTTAAAAAATTTTTTTTTCCAAATTTTTTTTTTCGAAAATGTGTATTTTTACGTGTTTATATTAGTTCATTAATAAAAAAATATAATATTCTAAAACTACTGCTTATCTGAATTAATCGCCATTTTGGGTACCATCGAACCCACTGTGTATCGGTCGAGGACCCCATTATGTTTATATACTATTAATCAATTTCTAAGACAATCTAGCTATATAAATCTGTCCATCAGTCTGTGGAAAGCAAGATGCAGTGTAAGCCAAAAGAGCTGTTAATTTGGTAAATGAGTGCATTACTTAAGTGCAAAAAAGTTTTTTTTTTTACATTTTGAAAAGTATAAAGAATGAATGAAAAAAATTTATTGATGAAATGAAAAAAAAAAAAATTTTTTTGATAAAAAAAATTTCATGAAAAAAAAATTTTATGAAAAAAAAAAAAAAATTGATAAAAAACAGGTAAAAAAGTTAAATTCAACTTGGCCGAATCTATGAATACCCTCCACAATGCCCTTTTTAAGTTACAGTAAATTTTGTAACGTGATTAAAAATATTTTATTTTGTGAAAAAAACCTTTTTTTACTAATTTTTGAAAAAAAAAAAATTAACTAATTTTTTTTTGAGTGTAAAATTGTTTTTGGGTGTAAAATTTTTTTCGAGTGTATTTTTTTTAAGTGTATTTTTGAGTGACAAAAATACGTTGTAAAATATTTTTGTGACTTACCAATGTTTTTAAAACATGTTTAACGGGTTTTCAACACGTGGATTTATGGTGAAGCGAATCTGAAATTCACGGTTTTGCTAATAACTTTTGAACCACTGCAGTGGTCCAGTGCACTGGACCGATTTGGCTGAAATTCAATATGAACCAGCTCAGGGAAACAACAAATATATGTGCCAAGCTTCAGCATACTCAGAATCGCCATTAGAAAGTTATCGTGTTTTTTAATTCGTAAATTCGAGAAAAACGCTTGCCGAAATTCACCGATTTCGCTGGATTGCAATACCAACCTGACCAGGTAAATGCTTAACATATATGCCAAACTTCAGGAGCCTACGTAAAGTCTTTCAACAGTTAGCGTGTTTTCAACAGACAGACGTCTGTATGTCTGTTGAAAACACGCTAGAAGGACAGACGGACGGACGAACGGACATTGCTAGATCGTCTTATTATCGAACGAGTATCATGAATATATATATGGGGCATTCCATGTGAAATCGGACACTTTTATTTTACCCTACAATATTTTTTCAATACATACCTACGCCCTATCTCCACTTCCTAAGTAGGCTCCCATACAAATAACAGTTGGAGCAAATTTTATAAAAATGTAATTTTATATGGGAGCCTACTTAGGGAGTGGAGATAGAGCGTAGGTATGTTTTGAAAAAATGTTGTAGGGTAAAAATAAATGGGGGTCGGTCTCACTAATGACCCCTCTCGGACGCACCATTGGACCGGTAGAAGCTGATAAAATAAAACAAATTTACAAAAAGTAAAAAAAAAAATGTATGGGGACCGCCTTAACAGTTAAAGATAGAGGGTAGGTGTGTTCAGAGAAAATGTTTGGACTAAAAAAATATTCTGGGTCGGTCATACATTTCATTGCTCTAAGGGCACTATTAGGGCAGTTAGAGCGGTTGGAACAAATTTTAAAAAATGTCATTTTGTGCGGGAGCCCCCTTAGAAATTGGAGATAGGGTATTAGTTTGTTCCAAAGAAATGTTAAGACGTAAAAATTAATGGGGGTCGGTCTTATAAAGGACCCCTCTATGACGCACCATCGGAGCAGTAGAAATGATTTTAAGATTGCAAAATTACAATAAAATTTTTTCAAAAAATTTTAAAAAATAGTAATAATCGTTATCCCACGATCTTCCTGGGCAAAAAATTTGTAGAATTGATAGAAGTTTTACACAAAAAAATTTCAAAAAAATCAAAGAGTGCAAACATTTTCAAAAATGAGATTAAAATTTAAAACTTAAAAATCGCATACTAGAGCGCTTTAAAGTATTTTTTGAGACTTTTTTTTAGAAAGTACGTAAGAAAACAAAAAATTTTGAAAAAAAAAATTTGAAATTTGGACCATTATTGAAGAAGTTATGATTAAAAGAAGTTTGAGTAAAGGAACAAACTACCAATTTTTAAAAATTCGATATCTTTTGAACGGGTCATCAAAAAAATCTGAAAATTTACCACGAAGGAGTTTTCGAAGGGTACTAAAAACTGTAAACAAATTGGGAAAATCTAAAAAAAAGTTTTTCGAAGTGTCCGATTTCACATGGAATGCCCCATATATACTTTATTGGGCCTTAGACCAATATTTCGAGGTGTTACACACGGAATGACAAACTTATATATACCCTCTATCACAAGAGTGGAGGGTATAAAAAAAATTGATGAAAAAGAAAATTAATGAACCAAAAATTGATAAAAAAAAAACTAAAATTTTATAAAAAAAAATTTATGAAAAAAAAAAAATTTGGTGAAAAAAAAAAAAAAATTTGATGAAAAAAAAAAATTGAAAAAAAAAATGATTCGATTTTTTGTTGAAAAATGATTATGTTATGTTTTATTCACCATCTGGTGAAAAAAAAAATTATAAAAAAAATTAGATAAAAAAAAAATCATAAAAAATAAATGAAAAAACAATTAATGAAAAAAAAAAATTATGAAAAAAAAATTTGAAGAAAAAAAAAAATTTATGAAAAAAACAATTAAGAAAATAAAAAAAAATTTAAGAAAATAAAAATTTTTGATAAAAAAAAATGATGAAAAAAAAATATTTATGAAAAAAAAAAATTTGATAAAAAAAAATCATAAAAAAAACGTTTGATTAAAAAAAAAAATTTGAGAAAAAAAAATTGATGATTCGATTTTTTGTTGAAAAATAATTATGTTATGTTTTATTCACCATCTGGTGAAAAAAAAAATTATAAAAAAAATTAGATAAAAAAAAATTGAAAAAAAAAAAATTAATGAAAAAAAAAATTATAAAAAAATTAGATAAAAAATAAAAATTATGAAAAAAAAATTTGAAGAAAAAAAAACATTGATGAAAAAAAAAATTTGATAAAAAACTTTAAGAAAATACAAATTTTTGATAAAAAAAATATTGATGGAAAAAAATTTATAAAAAAAAATCATCAAAAAATAATAAGATTTGATGAAAAAAAAAATTTATGAAAAAAAAAATTTATTAAAAAAAAAATTTATGAAAAAAATTTGATGAAAAAAATTAATGAAAAAAAATTTATGAAAAGAAAAAAATTGATGAAAAAAAATTTTGATGAAAAAAATTTGATGAAAAAAATTTTTTGTTGAAAAATAATTATGTTATGTTTTATTCACCATCTGGTGAAAAAACGCATTTATTTACCAGCAGGTGAGTTATTGTCCAAATTACAAATCGAAGTTGCAAACCTTTTTGGTTTTAAGAAAATGAAAACAGTAATTCTATTTTTGCTAAACTCAAATCAGTACAAACTTTTTTTTTTTTGCTTTTAGAAATAACTCTCTGAAGACTGTTTTTTTATTCACCATTTGGTGAAAAAAATAGATAAAAAAAAATCATAAAAAAAATTTACGAAAAAAAAAATAATTATAAAAAAAAATTTATGAAAAAACAAATTGATGAAAAAAAATTTTATGAAAAAAAAATTTGATAAAAAAATAAATTGATAAAAAAAAAAATTTGATGAAAAAAAATTTTTGTTGAAAAATAATTGTGTTATGTTCTATTCACTGGTCAAAAACGCTTTTATTAATTGCTTTTGAGTTATTATCCAAGTTACAAATCGAAGTTGCAAGCCTTTTTGGTTTTAAATTGAACATTTTAAATGAAAACAGTAATTCTTATTTTCTTTTTTGTTAGTCGTTAGCTTTTTGATGAAAAAAGTTTCATGAAAAAAATTTTTGAAAAAAAAAAAAATTGATGAAAAAAAATTTTGATAAACAAAAAAATTTGATAAAAAAAATCGATCAAAAAAATTGAAGAAACAAATTTTCGATAAAAAGAAAAATTGATGAATAAAAGTTTGATGAAAAAAAAAAAAAATATGAAATAAAAAATTTTGTTAAAAAAACATTTGATGAAAAAAAAAATTTTGATAAAAAAAAACATTTGATGAAATAAAAATCTTGGTAAAAAAATATGATGAAAAAAATTTAAGAAAAAAAAAAAAAATTGATGAAAAAAAAAATTTGACGAAAAAAAAATTTGACAAAAAAAAAAAATGATGAAAATAACTAATTTTTTGTTGAGAAATAATTATGTTGTTTTATTCCCCATCTGGCCAAAAACGTTTTTATTGACCAGCAGGTGAGTCGTTATCCAAGTTACAAATCGAAGTTGCAAAGTTTCATGAAAAAAATTTTTGATGAAAAAAAATAAATATGGGGGAACTATTTGATAAAAAAAAAATTATGAAAAAAGAAATTTTGATAAAAAAAAATTGAAGAAAAAAATTTTGATAATTTTTTTTTTTTATAAAAATAAAAATGATAAAAAAAATAAAAAAAAAATGTTGAAAAAAATTGAAGGAAAAAAAATTTTTATTCTAAGAAAACAAAAATTTTTAATAAAATATTGATAAAATAAATTTTTTTAAAAACAAACCAAAAAATTTGATAAAAAAAATTCTATAAAACAAAAGTGAAGAAAAAAAATTTTTGATAAAAAAAACATTTGATGAAAAAAAAATCTTGGTAAAAAAATATGATGGAAAAAAAAAATTTATGAAAAACAAAAATTTTTGATAAAAAAAAAATTTTAGAAAAAAAATTTTTTGATAAAAAAAAAATTTTAGAAAAAAAATTTTTTGATAAAAAACAAGTAAGAAAATTATAGTCGGTCAAGACCATATAATACCCTATACCAGAGTTTCCCGGAAAATGGGTCCCAAGTTCAAACATGGACTGATTAGATCTATATTTTGTCAAATCTTTAATAAGTGTAAAAAGCACTCACTAATCAAATTTAAGTGTAATAGGCTTCTTTTTGTTGACAATAAACCGCTTCAACTAAATATCGGGCGAAATTTTCACATGGGCCCTAAGTCCAAAAATGGTCCGATGATAATCAGATTTGATAAGGTTGTTAAAGTACGCGTTTAACATACACAAACAGAATTTTAATTAAATATTTTCTATTTTCATGAAATTTGAGAGATTTATGCGAAAATCGGGAAGGTGGTTTGTATGGGGGCTACAAGAAGAACTGGTCCGATTTAACTTTCGGAGTGGTGAAAAAGTGATTAAAAAGTGATTCGGTATACTTAAAAGTGGGTCTAGGACTAATATTACGGGTAGTTACAAACATCAGCAGAAACTCATTATACCCTGTACCACAGTGTTGTGTAGGGTATAAAAATTTGATGAAAAAAATTTTGATGAAAAAAATAAAAAATTGATAAAAAAATTTAACTCATAAAAAAAACTCATAAAAAAAAAATTCAAAAAAAAAAATTTGATGAAAAAAAAAATTTGATGAAAAAAAAAATTTATGAAAAAAAAATTGATGAAAAAAAAATTTATGAAAAAAAAAAATTTTATGAAAAAAAAAAAATTTTATGAAAAAAAAAATTATGAAAAAAAAATTTTTTGTTGAAAAATAATTATGTTATGTTTTATTCACCATCTGGTGAAAAACGTAAATCGAAGTTGCAAACCTTATTGGTTTTAAGAAAATGAAAACAGTAATTCTTATTTTCTTTTTTGTTAGTCGTTAGCTTATATAGTCAAACTGAGGTAGCGCCCTGCATCATTTTTAATATTAGACACCAGCCTAAAAAGATTACACCGCTCAACAAATCGAAGGTTTTTGACTCCGGTTTGAAGTTTGATACGAAATTTTTTAAGATTTTGACTTGCTGATTCCAAATCTGTGCTCCAAGTTTTTCCATCACGTCTAGAATTTTAATTATTCGCGGTTGAAAATGCGAAAAAACGCGATTTTTGCATTTTTTGAAAGCCTGCACAGCAGCCACTGGGTGGAATAAAAATCTGGTATAAAGCGTTAGAGTAGAATTAAACTATGATCTCAAATATATGATCAAAAAAATTTAAAGTGGTTGCACTATTATTGGCCAAACATGTATTTAAAAAAAACACGGTGAAAAAAATTAGAAAAAGCACCTTTATCAAAAGGCTCTAAAACAAAAACCAGATGATCAATCTTTAGTGTGATGAGCTTAAAATTTAGGCAAAAGTTCATTCTTTCTTATAGACTTTTAAACCCATTAAAGATATCTTCCGGTTTGTACGAAAAATAACACAGAAAACTTAAATTTGTAAAATATTTATTTTTTTAGTTTTTCTTTGAAAAATATCAGAAAAAAACTAAGGTATCTATCTACCTTCTCTTTTTTACAAAAATTATAATTTTAACAGAGACATTTTAAAACGTAATTGTAACCCAACCAAACGCAATAATTAGAAAAAAATTGTTTTGTATGTTGGAGACCAAAGACAAATAATACTTTTGCGCTTTATACCAGATTTGTATTCCACTCAATGGCAGCTGTGCAGTAGGGTGGCAGCTGTGCAGTAGGGTGGCAGCTGTTTTGCAAAACTTCGAATTTCAAGGAGTGCACCCCTATTTTTTTTACATTTGGTCTAAAAATGCTATGCTAAAAATTTCAACCAAATCGGACAACGTTAACACGAGGCGCATCCAGGTCAAAGGTCAAAATATAGCCATATTTTGATGAAAAACATTAAATAAATGGTGTTGTTTTTTGAATATATTGTTAAAAAGTGGTACACGAGTTGTTTTAAGTATAAGAAGATAAATTAAAAATTTTTGGGTTTTCAAAAATTAACCCTTGTAGGTCTTTCGGGGTCAAAATGATCCAATTTTTACAAAATGACCCCTAAGACACGAAAATCAGCCCCAATTTTCTAAATTTATTGAAATAAACCAATGTAAACCCATATTTATATTCTATTCTATCATAAATACTCATATATGAAATACTGTCTTTCTAAGATGTCATTAACCCGTTTCATGGTAAGGCCAAAAATATGCATTATATTTGGCGTTGTTCTCAAAACTGATATTTTGAGTTTTTAAAAATTTTCTTAAACAAAATTAAGAAAATGCTGAAAAAACCACAGAATCTTATAAAATATATTTAAACACATAAAAAAATTTTTTGGGGCATATCCCTCGGATAGTTTTGCGGGGGCATCGATTTAAACTCAGCGGATTTTGAGGAAAATGCCTTTTTTTGCCCACAATTTACTCAATATGGAAAAAATTTGGTAAATATTTTAAAATTTTACAAAGTAAGGGCCATAAACTATAAAAAGCAATGTTAGACTTTAACCCTAAACGTTTTAGGAAAATGGAATAATACTAACCAGGTCTTTATTCGGGTCAAAAGTCACATTTTGGGATATTTAGAGTTTTTTTAGAACAAGGCACCTAAATATGAAATTTTTATTGCGATTTGTTATAAAACTTGGTATAATTATTGTACGGTTTCAGAAAAATTATTATTAAAGTTTTTTTTTAATTAACCCATAAATGAACATGGGGTCAAAACGGCTCTGCACTTTAAAATTTCTTAATATAGCTTTTTATTTTTTTGATTTCTATAAAACTTGTTGTAATTATTGTGCGAGGTCAGAAAAATAATTATTTGAGTTTTTTTAATTAACCCATAAATGAACTTGGGGTCAAAATGGCCCAGCACATTAAAAATTCTTAATATATTTTTGTTCGATTTCTATAAAACTTGGTATAACCATTGTGCTGTGTCAGATTATTATTTTTAATTAATTTAATGTAAAAAAATTTTGCATAAAATATTTTTTTTCGACTTTTCATTTATGGGTTAATTAGAAAAAATCAAATAATTATTTTTCTGACCTCGCACATTAATTATAACATGTTTATTAGAAATCGAAAAAAATAAAAAACTATTTTATGAAATTTTAACGTGCTGGGCCATTTTGACCCCATGTTCATTTATGGGTTAGATTAAAAAATAAATCAAATAAATTTTTTTCTGAACTCGTACAATAATTTTACCAAGTTTTACAATAAATCGCAACAAATGTTTCATATTTAGGTGCCTTTTTCTAAAAAAACTCTAAATATTCCAAAATTTTACCTTTGACCCGAATAAAATCCGGGTTAGTATTGGTCCATTTTCCTAAAACGTTTAGGGTTAAAGTCTAACATTGTTTTTAATAATTTATGGCCCTTACCTTGTGAAATTTTAAAATATTTACCAAATTTTTCCATAATGAGTAAACTGTGGGCAAAAAAGGCATTTTCCTCGAAATCCGATGAGTTTAAATCGATGCCACCGCCAAACTATCCGAGGGATATCCCCCAAAAAATTTTTATTTTATATGCTAACATATATTTTATAAGATTCTGTGGTTTTCAGCATTTTTCCAAATTTTGTTTAAGAAAATTTTTAAAAAATCAAAAAATCAGTTTTGAGAACCACGCCAAATAAAATGCATATTTTTGGCCTTACCATGAGACGGGTTAATGACATCCTAGGAAGACAGTATTTCATATCTGAGTATTTATGATAGAATAGAATATAAATATCGTTTTCCAACGGTTTATTTCAATAAAATTAGAAAATTGGGGCTGATTTTGTTGTTTTAGGAGTCATTTTGTAAAAATTGGGTCATTTTGACCCCGAAAGCCTTACAAGGGTTAATTTTTGAAAAACCAAAAGTTTTTAATATATCTTCTTATACTAAAAACAACTCGTGTACCACTGTTTAACAATATATTAAAAAAACAACACCATTTATTCAATGTTTTTCATCAAAATATTGCTATTTTCGTGTGTTTGACCTTTGACCTCGATGCGCCTCGTGTTAACGTTGTCCGATTTGGCTGAAATTTTTAGCATAGCATTTTTGGCCAAATGTAAAAAAACTTGGGGTGCACTCCTTGAAATTCGAAGTTTTGCAAAATAGCTGCCACCCTACTGTGCAGGCTTTCAAATAATGCAAAAATCTTAATTTTTCGCATTTTTAGCCATGAATAACTAAAATCTGGACGTGATGGAAAAATTTGGAGAACAGATTTGGAATCAGGAGATCAAAGTCTACTTAAATTGATCACCAGATTTCAAACCGGAAAATGAGTGTTGAGCGGTGTTATCATATTAAAAGTTTCCTGATTTCAAAATTTTTAAGAGTCATTTGCTTAAAGAGAAGTTTATGAGTCTGGGACATTATCCCAATAGAAAAGTTCTGAGGTTCTGAGCAATTTCGCTACAGAAAAACTTTAAGAATTTATAAAATTCTTGCTTTTGAAAAATTTTTATATTCTGATACACATAGAAATGCTCAGGAACTTAGGACATTTTCACGCCAAATAATTCCTATTTTAAGAAAAATTTTCGATTAGATTTAGCGACTTTTTTCCCTCTAAGGTTCTGAAATATGTTTGTCTATTCTATTTTTCTATCGAAACGTTGTTTCTTCACCAAAATTTTCAGGTTTTAAAAGACTAAAACCAGCAACTAGCTCACTCTAATTAAATTGATTTCAGTTTCCTACTATAAATTGGGTAAATTTACACAAAATGTGTAGTTTTACCAACAAATTATTGGAAATTTACACATTTATAGTAGTATATTCTTTGAATTTGTTGAAATTTACCCAATTTATAGTAGGAAAATGGACTCATTTGTTTAGAGTGTTGATATAAGAAAAATTAAAGACTTAAATGCCTTTACAAATTTTTTGAGTCAATTTCCTAGAAAGAAGAAATTTTTCATACAAAAAAAATTTACATTCTAAAACATTTTTGCTACAGAACAAGTCTTAGCTTTTTTCCTATAGAAAAAGTCTAAGAATCTGAGTCTCAGACATATTCCTACAGAAAAAGATTCTGGGACATTTTTAAAATAGAAAAAAATCTCAGAAATCTAAGATTCTGAGGTTATTTTCTGTGGAAAAAGTCTCATATTCTGAGTTATTTTTATTTAACAAAACGTCTCAGATTCTAGAACAATTTTTTTCTATTCTGGGATATTTTTTTATTGAAAAAGTCTGAGATTTTTTTATCTTAGCTAAAGATTTCAGCTTTTATTATTAAAAAGTCTTAGATTCTGAGACATATTTAAAATAGAAATAATTTTTAGATTCTGAGATATTATCTCAGATTCTGAGACATTTGTTCTAAAGAAAAAGTCTTTAATTCTGAGATATTTTTAAATAAAAAATTTTTGAGTAATTTGTCTACAGAAAAAGTCTTAGGTTCGAATAAGTTTTTTCTATAGAAAAATTTTCTTCATTTTCCTAAAAAATTTAAAGATTCCGAGACTTTTTTATCTATAAAAAAAATCTGAAATTAAAAAACATTCATCCTATAGAAAAATTTTGAGATTTTTGAGCATTTTTTGTAGAAAAAATTTATTTTCAGATTTTTTCGAAAGAAGAATTATCAGATTTTCTCTTTAGAAAATTCTCATATTTTTTCTAAATAAAAATTCTCAGACTTTTCCTATAAAAAAATTCTCGAATATTTTCCTTTAGAAAAATTGTTAGATTTTTTTTATTAAAATTCTCAGGTTTTTCCCATAGAAAAATTCTCAAATTTCTCCCATAGAGAAATTCTTAAATATTTCGTCCATAAAAATTCCCAAATTTTTCGTCTAGAAAAATTAGAGTATTTTTTCTAAAGAAAATTGTAAATAATCCGAGACTTTTTTCATATAGAAAAATTCTAACATTCAAAAAAAAAAAAACAACTCTAAAAAATTCGCAAATTATTCCTATAGGAAAATTCTAATTTTTTCCTAATGAAAAATTCTCAAATTTTTTATTTAAGAAAATTCTCAAATTTTTTCATATAGAAAAATTTAACATTTGAGATATTTTTCATTTAGAAAAATTTTTTATAGAAAAAATTTTGAGATTATTTTCTTTTTCCTCTCCCTTTTTCTGCATTCCTTTTTTATACCCTCCAACTACAGTATGGGGGTATACTCACTTTGTCATTTCGTGTGTAACGCATCAAAATATCGGACTAGGAGCCCATAAAGTATATATATTTATGATCAGTGATCGATTCTAAGACATTCTAGCGATGTCCGTCCGTCCGTCAGTCTGTCCGTCTGTCCGTCTGTCCGTCTGTACGTCTGTACGTCTGTACGTCTGTACGTCTGTACGTCTGTACGTCTGTACGTCTGTACGTCTGTCCGTCTGTCCGTCCGTCCGTCTGTCCGTCTGTAGTTAACACGATGCAGTCGAAAATAAATGAGCTAGATTGCCGACATTTAGCACGAATGTGTCTTATGTTCCTAGGCAGGTTAAGTTCGTAAATGAGTAAAATCGGGCCAGGGGGAAAAAGTTCCCTCTTGAAGAACTAAACCAACCTCTGAAAAATACCAAATTTTTACATGATTTTTTATGTTTTTGTTTTACAAATGCAACATTTTTATTCTACAAGAAGTTCAAAGTCCTGCATTTGGATCCAGAGAATTAGAAAATGTCGTTTTTTTCGGTCCGCCCCCTTGGGCGTGGAATATTTTTTTTTTTTTAAATAATGATAAACTTCTATTTCTTTAGTGCAATATGCATAAATGAATTTTCAAACATATATTCGCGATGAAATTTGCCCCCCCCCCCCCCCAATTACCACTACCGACCCCTCCCCACAAAAAAAGAAAACACCACTGCATTTTTATTTTTTTGCATGTTGGAGGGTATTAAAGAATCGGCACAGCCGAATTTAGCACTCTTACTTGTTTTTTTTTCAAATTCGGTTTGGGGAGGGAAATTTTGAAATCGGTCGAACGGTTTTCGAGATATTGCCATTTGAAATTTGGTAAAAATGGCGGCTTTTTCTTACGTTCAAGAAATTTTTTTAAAAAAGTTTCAAAATTCCTTTGCCTTGTCCCTATCATAGAGCTTGAGACAATCTTTCATTTAAACTTAATCTGAGCCAAATCCGATAATTTTAACCCATGGCGCCCATCGATCAATATTTCGGCTTTAAAAAAAACTAAACTTTGATCGAAGGGCTGCACGGGTTAAAATGATCGGATTTGGCTCAAATTAGACTTAAGTGAAAGATTGTCTAAAGCTCTATGAAGGGGTCAAAGGAAAGAATTTTTGAGATTTTTTTAAAAAACTTTTTGAACGTAGGAAACAACCTTCATTTTTGCAATTTTTTGACAAATTTTAAATGGCGATATCTCGAAAACGGCTCGACCGATTTTAGATATTTTTTGATATTCGTATTCAGCATGCCAAAATTTATAAAAATAAAGCATCGCAAGATATTTATATATATTTTTTTTCATTTTCAAAATTCCAAAATTTTGGTGGAAATATTCCAAAAATCCAATACTTTGATCGAAAGGTTTATTTTAAATGAAAGATTGTCTAAAGCTTTTTAAAACGGTTAATGGAATGAAATTTTGTGATTTTTTTTACAAAATTTCTTGAACGTAGGAAAAACCACAATTTTTTTACAAATTTCTCCAAAACCCGTTGACCGATTTTAAAAAATTTTTGATATTCGTGCTCAGCGCATTAAAATGGGGTAATTTAATCCGATTGGCCTCAAGTTAGTACCACATAAGTTTTAGGCCTAGTAGAAGCAAAAAAAATACCGGACTTTAAAAATCGGTGAAAAATAATTGTTGCTATACAAAAAAATGGCACGAATTATGACTTTTTTCGAAGTTCGTCAATCGCCGGGCAAATTACTGTTCGTTTTAGTGTAAAAACTCTATGTTTAAGTTTTTAGACAAATCGGACAAAATTAACCTATACCTTTGGAGGGTTAAAGTTTTTCTCCAAAAAAAAAAATTTTCCCATACGAACCAAAAACTTTTTTTCGATTTTTTTGTTTGTTTATTATTTTGCTTGATTAGCTTATTAACGACTAAAAATTTAATTTTAGTGGGATAAACCCTTCCAGTTCAAAATTTAGTATGAAAAAAATAAAATTTAGGGCCGTTGGTTGGCCTGGCCGTCTCCACTCTACTCCTACTCTAAAAATTTTTTAAACTTTTTTTTTTTAGTTTTGACTTGAAAGGATTTTGGCTGAGATTTTGCTTTAAATGATAAATATCAACAACAAATTTTATTCTTATCCGTGACATCTTTACCGTGTTCTGAAAACTGCAAAAAATACTATTTTTTCATATTTTATGTTTTACCAGCAAAAATAATTTTTGCCGATTGCTTGACAATCCTTTTGGTCTAAAAAGACTATTTTTAGCCAAATCGGACAATTTTGCACTTTTACTGCAGGTATTTTTCACGAAAAAAAGCAAAATAGTCAGATGATCTCTATTATTTTCTAAAATTAAAATTTCTTGTACAAACCTAAAAAAAAATCTTTAATTTTGAACTCATTACTACGTTTTAAACGAAATTGACGATATTGGCTTTGCAAATAATTAAATTGGATCATAAATTTTAGTTTTTAAGTAATTTTTACAGTTTAGCTTTAACCCATGTGAACCCGGGTCAATTATGTCCTACTTTGGAAATTTTACCCTTTATGCTATTTTTTTTTTTAATCATGAAATTAATCATGAATTCCTCGTGTATTGAATTGAAGACTTTTATGAAGTTTTTGTATATTTAATGAAGGTTTTCATAAGAACGATGAAATATTTTTTGATTGTATCAGACGCATTAAGCATTCATGATTTCTTCTACTTTATTTAAAAAATTAAAATTTTTGTTTGGGTTGTTGGAAAAATTAGTTGATGACTAAGTAAAAGCTACTGGGCTATTTAAAAAAAAAAAAATTCTTTGAATTTAGAAAAAATCGACTTAAAAATATTCTTAAATAATTTTCTAAAAAAATGTCTATCAATAATTTCATTTTCCAGCGCGACATATGTATTGCATTTAATATTTGCTCAATCTGCACGCTATTTAACTTAAATTAAAGCTTTATAAATTACCTAAATAACATTTTTAAAAATAATACTCGCTTTATAATAATAACGTTTACTTTAAAATTAAATTTTTAAATTAAAAATTAAATTTTTCTTTAACAAATTGCATATATTTTAGAAAAGTTTCCATTGTATTATCACCCACCGTATATAAAAAATCCTCTGTAATTTAAAAACATTTAGGGTTTTCACAGTGACGATTAAATTTGCCTTTTTTAGTTTGGTATTTGGCAAATGTGTCAAACGTCAAAAAAAAATGCCAATTTGAATGTGGCATATTTTTCTTAAAATGCCCAACTCAAACCTTGTCTAAAAACAAAATGCCAGTGTGCAAATAAAAAAAAACATAAAAATGACAACAGCTGTGATTGTTTATGCTGAAATTTCGAATACGGCAACAAAAACATTTATATAAAAAAAAACATACACATTTTTTGTGTTTATTTTAAAATTGTGAATGTAAAAAGTTAATTAAAGTTATTTTGTGCAAATTATTAAAACTAAAAAAGGCAAATTTAATCGTCACTGTGAAAACCCCAATTGTTTTTTCACATGTAAATTTAAATAAACTTGGACTTAAACATTTATGTTTACAGATAAATTTTATTATATTTAAAAGAAATATAAAAGCCGCCATACAATGGGGAATATTTGCGCTGTGGGTCATCTTCGACCCGGGTTTACAAGGGTTAATGCTGTCCTGTAAAAATTATTTGCTTACTAAATTTATGATCCAATTAAATCAGTTGCAAAGTCAATTTCGTCAATTTTGTTTAAAGCGTAGTAATAAGTTCAAAATACAATTTTCTGCTGATTGGACTGCTGAATTAAAATTAATCTCTCGATTTTTGACGAGAAAAGCTGATATGAACATTGTTCATTGTTCGGCTGTGCCGAATCTATATATATAAAAATGGATGTATGTATGTGTGTATGTATGTATGTTCCGTATGGACTCGAAAACGGCAGGACCGATATTGATGAAATTTTCAGGGAATATTCAGAATAGCCCAGGGAGTAACACTGTGCGGTCAGACTTTTGATTTTTTGCGTGTGGGCGGAGGGGCGTGGCAAAATCGAATTTTTACATTGTACCAATAATGACATCTATATATAAAAAACGGATGGACCGATTTTGATGAAATTTAAACCAAAGATAGTACTAACCGAGTACTAACTTTATGCCAAATTAGAGCGTGATCAGAGAAGTGGGCTTAAAATGCCATGCTTTTTTGCCTGTGGGCGGAGGGGTGGTCAAAATCGAATTTTTACATTGCACCATTAATGACGTCTATATATAAAAAACGGATGCACCGATTTTGATGAAATATAAACCAACGATAGTACTAACTAAGTACTAACTATGTGCCAAATTAGAGTGTTATTTCTGCATGCTCCGCAATAACGCAAAACTGTTGATTCGAATTTAATTAAATTTTCAGCACCAGTGCGGAACTATAGGACACATACACGTATGCAGGATTGTTTTTTCAGGGCCCAACAACAACAACAAAAAATTGTTTTTCTTTTCGTGAGATTTGTGTTTTTAAATAAATATAAAAAAAAAAAAATTTGTTGTTGTTGGGCCCCCCTCTGAACACGTCGTTGATAGGACATGTTATACTACGATTGAAAAAAGGGGCGTAAAATGACACACCCCTTTGTACAATCACGCAAAAACAGCTGTTATACTACGATTGAAAAAAGGGGCGTAAAATGACACACCCCTTTGTACAATCACGCAAAAACAGCTGAACCGATTCTCTTGACAATTTCACTACAAACAGTGCTAACCAAGTGTATATGTAGGCCATATAAGATCGTTGTTGGATAAAGGAATCAAAATTGCAACGCCCTTTGTACTATACTAACCACAATTGAACAAAGAGGCGTATATTGCCACGCCCCTTTGATTTATACTGAACGTTATATCTGCCTGTTTTGAAATCACGCAAAAACGGATAAGCCAAATCTGTCACTACTGATAGAACTAACCGAGCGGGAACTGTAGGTCATATGTAGAGCGCGATTCGGCAAATGGGTATAACATGTCACTCCCGTTTTTCATGTATAAAAAGTTGTTTCCTCCTCTTTCGCAATCACAGAAAACCGGCAAAACTGATGTCAATGGAATTTGCAGCACAGGCAGTACTATTCGAGGATGCAGCATGGAACTTTAGACTGTCACGATTCGATAAAAATGCGT
Organism: Pegoplata infirma; assembly: GCA_963921195.1. Lineage (NCBI taxonomy): Eukaryota > Metazoa > Arthropoda > Insecta > Diptera > Anthomyiidae > Pegoplata > Pegoplata infirma. The sequence goes on along the minus strand of OY992539.1, from coordinate 124,331,944 downwards.
TAAATGACACGCCCCTTTGTACTATACTTAACGTTATGTCTGTTTCGAAATCACGCTAAAACGACTGAACAGATTTTGTTGAGATTTCTCTGTAGATTGTGCTAACAGAGGGTGGAACCAAAGGTTACTAGCTGGACTCGGACCCGTGCTTTAATTTTGTCCGACATTAATTAAGATGCAATATAAAACAGTGTTTTTCTTAGGGCCAGCAACGCGGACCGGGTATAGCTAGTCTTTTATACCCTCCAACAAGTTAAAAATATAAAAAAAAATCTAGAGCCTTTTTTTTTTGAGGGGGGGACATATTCGTGCCAAACTTCAGGATCCTAGCTCTTTTATTTTGGACTGCATTGTGTTATCTACAGATATACGGACGGAAGGACAATTATAGAATGTCTTAGATTCGATCATGGATCAATAATATATGGGGGATTCTTCGTCAATCGGGCCACCGCTCTCTCCAAAATTGGTATGGGTTTAAAATTTTTTTAAACCCGAAATTACTTCGAAATTACTTAAAAATATTTACTTTTCAATGCCGAGTGGCGGTTTTTGAATTTCGATATGGCGGATCCAAAATGGCGTCCAATTTTTTAAAAACATTACGGATGCACTTAAAACTCTATAAACACGGGTTTTTGTGGTCGCTTAAGCAGACTCTGAAGTTGGAATTTTAAAATTCAAAATGGCGGATTTAACATGACGACCAATATTTTTGAAAAATAAGCCGATTTGCTTGAAACTTTTTATGCTACGAGTTTTTGGGGTCGCTAAATAAGAATCTGAGGTCAGATTTTCATATGTCAGATTCCAATTTAGCAACCCAAAAAACCTGTGCGTAAAGAGTTTTAAGTGAATATGTTATTTAAAGAAAAAAAAATCACCATTTTTGATCCGCAATTTTGAATTTTTAAAGTCCAAATGCAGATTCTTCTATAGCGACCCTCAGAACCCGTGTATGAAGAGTTTTAAGCGAATCTGTAATATTTTTAAAAAATTTGGCGCCATATTGGATCCGCCATATTAAAATTCAAAAACCGCTACTTGGCTTTGAAAAGCTAATATTTTTTAATTAATTTAGAATTTTTTTTAAAAAAATTTTAAACCCATACCAATTTTTGGAGAGAGCGTTGGTCCAGTTGACGAAGAACCCCTCATATATACTTTATGGGGTCCCGACCTTTATTTCGTTGCGTTACAAACGGACTGAAAAAGTGAGTATACACTAGGGCGTCCCGTCAAATTTAAATTTTCGAAGTTTATGTCTTAATACCTGCCAAAAGATGGCCACATTAGAGCTGATTGTAGGAACATTTATGAAAAAAAAACCAGCGGTCAAAGTTAAACAAATTACGAATTTCGACCAAAATTCATATCCGAGTTTTTGACCAAATCCGGCTCAAAAATTCGGAACTTTGGCGCACTTTATAGGAAAAATACTTAAAAATTCCAAAACCGCGATTTTGGTCCACAGATGCTGATTTTTAAACATAAAAATTATTTTTTTTATCCAAATTGGTCTCAAAAGTCGAAAAATGTTAAGTGTGTTATCTTAAAAATATTAAAAAAATATAAAAACACGATTTTGGCCCAAATATGCTGATAAGAATCTGCGGACCAAAATCGCAGATCAAAATTTTTGGATTAAAATCGCGGTTTTATATTTTTGAATATTTTTTAAATAACACACTTAACATTTTCCAACTTTTGTTATCTTAAAAATATAAAAACACGATTTTGGTCCGAAAATGCTGATCAGCATCTATGGACCAAAATCGCAGTTCAGCATTTTTTGTACCAAATTCGCGTTTTTATATTTTTTAATATTTTTTAGATAACACACCAAACATTTTCCAACTTTTGAGACCAATTTGAATAAACAATTTTTTATGTTTAAAAATCAGCATCTGTAGACCAAAATTGCGGTTTTGGATTTTTTTTAAATATTTTTCCAATTAAGTACTCAAAATTTTCTAATTTTTGAGCCGGATTTGGTCAAAAAATTCGGACATGAATTTTGGACGAAACACGTGAAAATTTTCGGATTTCAAGGAAATGTTGGTTTAATCAATAACACTGCATAACAAAATTAACCACTATTTTAGAAAACAAGAGGTACGACCATCATTTCTGTATATTTCGGACATGCTGAATCGAATGGCGTACTCCGTTTTTCAATGTATGGTACAGTTTTCTTGCAAAATGTCATTAAAAAAAATCCAAAGCTAATGATTTTTAAATTGTATGGCATGGAAAACAAATATATAACTTGTAGCAATATTTCTAATGTAAATTTGGTTTAAAGCTTTTCATCTTAAGCCCTTAAATCGCGGATTTCTTCGTTTTTTTACGTTTTCGCGAAATTAACCCCTAAATTGGTCTCTGATAAAAAACTTGCATTTTGTGGATCATAAAGGTATCCATGGCACTACGAATAGTGGACCGAAAACATCTATGTTATATGGACCATCATGATGAAAATCGCAAAAAACTGTTTTTTTTTTTGTATATGGCAGCATCACTTTACGAGATGATTTAAGGCTCCATCTTTTAGTATATAATGTGGGAACCTTAAACAATGAACTGACCCAAAATTTGTCCAAAAAAGTTTTCATTTGTAAAAGTTATCTTAACAAAAACTATAATAATTGCATGGCAAACACTGAAATAATAGTTTTTGTTAAGATAACTTTTGCAAATGGCCAAATTTTTGGTCAGTTCATTGTTTAAGGTTCCCACATTATATAAGTACTAAAAGATGGAGCCTTAAATCATCTCGTAAAGTGATGTTGCCATATACAAAAAAACGGTTTTTCGCGATTTTCATCATGATGTTCCACAAAACATAGCTGTTTTTTGTCCACTATTCGTATTGTTAGGGATGCTTTTTTGATTCACTAAAAGCAAGTTTTTTATCAAAGACCAATTTGGTTGTTAATTTCGCGAAAACCTTGAAAAATGAAGAAATTCGCGAATTTAAGGACTTAAGATGAAAAGCTTTAAACCAAATTTGCATAAGAAATATTGCTACAAGTCATATCTTTGTTTTCCATGCCATAAAAATTATAAATCATTAACTTTGCACATTTTTTTGTTTAAAAAAACTGGCTCTAAATCAGCAAATCTTTAACGACATTTTACAAGAAAACTTTACCATACATCGAAAAACGGAGTACGCCATTCGAATCAGCATGTCCGAAATAAATACATAGAAATGATGTTTATTTTTTAGTGTTCCGCAGTGTAATTTGGATTAATGAAATCTTATAAATTACATTTTTGGGCAAACTAACGGTTTTTTGTGTCGTGACATTCTATTAGATAACTGAAAGTCTGTCATGAAATCTTACCGATCTAGGACGTCTTTAACCCACATTGGCTGGGGGTAAAAGATGACCCCCGCAGAAAATTTGAAGTTAAGAGCTTAAATTTTGTGTTATAACCAAGTATAAAAAGGGTTTTGTGTTTTGTACCCCAACTATTATTTCGTATTAATATATTATCTTTACAAAAATCGTTAAATCGTAGGGGGTCAAAAATGACCCATTCAATACAAAATTTATAGTTTTTTGTAAAAAATTAATTTGTGGCAATCTATTAGATAACTTTAAATCAGCCCTAAAATCTTATCTATTTAAGATATCTTTACATATAACTTACATATAAATTACACCGGCAAAAAAGCATAGTGTTTGAATTTTTTTAATTTCAACAAAATATATATTTTTTACTGAATGGATCATTTTTGTTCCCCTAACAAGAACGGTTAACGATTTCTTTGAAAGATAATATAAAACTACGAAATTATAGATGGGGTAAAAATCACAGAAGTCATTATATACATGTTTATAGTACAAAATTTAAGCTCTAAACTTCAAGTTTTCTGCGGGGGTCATTTTTGACAGAACAAAACGAATTGTTATATTGATGAATACAATACATTTTTTAACTGAAAGTGCTCCTATACGGAAATTTGTAATATCAACAAACGTTTGCAAATTTTGACTGTTAAAAAAAGAATTTAGTTTTTTTCAACAAAGAAATTCAACAAACACAATTTGTTGATCTGACAAATGAAATTTTTTTCAACAAAGAAATTTAACAAACACAAACACTATTTGTTGACATGATACTTAAAAGAATTTTGAAATAAAATTACTTGACTGAGTTTGTTGAAAACAAAATCAAAGTTTTGTATTATGGCGCGGATCCACGGTGGGGAAAAAAGGAAATTCCCCCCCAAACCAAATTCGAAAGACAAAAAAGGAAAAAGAAAAAAAGGAAGGAAAAGAAAGAAGAGGAAAGGAGAGCGAAAAAATAAAGTGAAAAGGAAAATTTAATAATCTGAGAATTTTTTCTATAAAAAACGTCTAAGAATCTTAAAATTTTTCTAAAGGAAAAATTTTCTTTATGAAAAAAAAAATTTGAATTTTTCTAGGAAAAAGTTAAAAATGGCTGCGAAGTTTGTACTCTTGCCCAAACCATTGAATCATGATAATGTTTTGCTGTATAAATAGGTGATCTTTCTAAAGCAAACATTTTCTAGAAAAAATAACGCGATATTAATTTGTCATTCCATGCAAAACACATCAAAATATCGTTCGAGGACCCCATTATGTTATATATTATTGATCCGTAAAGGTTTCTACACAGAAAAAAACGAATTGTTATATTGACCCCCATATTTGTGAGTACAATTAACTTTTTCACTGAAAGTGCTCCTATACGGAAATTTGTGATATCAACTAACGTTTATAAATATTGATTGTTGAAAAAAATGTAAAAAAAAAATGATAAACGAGTTTGTAATAGTTTTCTAAAATTATTATTTGTATTGACAACTAACAAAATCTTAAATTTTTTTTCAACAAAGAAATTCAACAAGCACAAACACAATTTGTTGCTCTGACAAACTTAAAAAATCGTATTTTTTTTCAACAAAGAAATTCAACAAACACAAAAACTATTTATTGACATGATAAAATAATTTTGAAATTAAATTACTTGACAAAGTTTGTTGAAAACAAAATCGAAATTTTGTATTATGGACTAACTGGCGGCCGTTTTTAGTAAATGTTTGGTTGATATCATGTTTGGTAGATTTACAATCGATATTTGTTGATTTAAATTTGACGATTTTATTTTCTGTGTAAGACTTTTAGTGATATCATATCCATCAATCTGTTTGTCAGTGTTTGTCGATAAAAAAACAATTTTATGAAAAAAGTTTTTAATGAAAAAAGATTATTGATAAAAAAATAGTTGATAAAAAAAAAAAATTGGCTAAGGTGCACTTTACGGGACACGAATATTTTGGAAAACAAAAATATGCCACGTTTAAATTTAAGGGGACTGGGCCCCGGAAGACCCCCAGGACAACAGCCCCCAAAACAACAGCCCCACCCACCAACATGTATGTATGGGTATTCAAATGAAAGGTAATTTGCTAACAATTGCAAATATGTATTTTTTGTATGTATTTTAACAATATTGTACCCCCTAGATCCATTTTAGTATATTTCTGTTCAAAAGTTTAGCCATTTAGTAATTAACCGGGTAAAAGGCGTGATACACAAAACAAACTTTATTTTGCGATGCCACTAAATTAATTTATGGCTTTTGTATAATTTTGAAAAATTTTATTTTTTTTTTTTGAAAAATACCATCAGGACGGTTTTATGGACCTAGAAGGCCTCTGGGACCTAGCCCTCTTTATATTTATTTTTCTTTTTTAATTACCTTTAATTTAAGTATCCACACAAACCTGAAGGTTCTTTTGGCTCCAGGAGGGTCCGGGGCCCAGCCCTTTAAATTTTAATTCCTTGTTTCCCCCAAAAAATTCGTAAAATGTACTTTTGTAAAATGTACTTTTGCCAAAAAATTTATGAAATATGAAAAAAATATTGATAAAAAAAATTTATGATAAAAAATATTGATGTACAAAACAATTCGATAAAAAAAAAAATTAATAAAAAAATATTGATGAAAAAAAAAATAGTGATGAAAAAAAATATTGATAAAAAAAATATTGATGAAAAAAAAAATGTTGATGAAGAAAAAAAAAATATGAAGAAAAAAAAATATTGATGAAAAAAATTGATGAAAAAAAAAAAAAAATAGTGATGGAAAAAAATATTGATGAAAAAAAACAAATATTGATGAAAAAGAAATAATGATGAAAAAAACAAATATTGATAAAAAAAAAATATTGATGAAAAATATGATGAAAAAAAATTATTGATCAAAAAAAAAATATTAATGAAAAAAAAATATTGATGAAAAAAAAAAAAAAAATATTGATGAAAAAAAAATATTGATGCAATAAAAATATTGATGAAAAAAAAAAAAAATTGAGGAAAAAAAAATAATGAAAAAAAAATATTGATGAAAAAAAAAATATTGAGGAAAAAAAAAATATTGAGGAAAAAAAAAAAGTATTGATAAAAAAAAAAATATTGATGAAAAAATAAAATATTAATAAAAAAAAATATTGAGGAAAAAAAAATATTGATGAAAAAAAAAAATATTGAGGAAAAAAAAATATTGAGGAAAAAAAATATTGATGAAAAAAAAAATATTAATGAAAAAAATATTGATGAAAAAAAAATATTGATGAAAAAAAAAATATTGATGAAAAAAAAAATATTGATGAAAAAAAAAAAATATTGATGAAAAAAAATATTGAGAAAAAAATATTGATGAAAAAAAAAATATTCAGGAAAAAAATATTGAGGAAATAAAAAAATATTGATGTAAAAAAAAATATTGAGGAAAAAAAAATATTGATGGAAAAAAAAATATTGATGAAAAAAAATATTGATGAAAAAAAAAAACAATATCGAGGAAAAAAAATATATTGAGGAAAAAAAAAATATTGATGAAAAAAAAATATTGATGAAAAAAAATATTGAGGAAAAAAATATTGATGAAAAAAAAATATTGATGAAAAAAAAATATTGATGCAATATAATTATGTTACGTTTTATTCACCAGCTGGTGAATATTTGTTATAATCCCCACGAGGTGAATTATTATCCAAGTTACAAACCCAAGTTACAAAAATGTTTGGTTTTAAGAAAATGAAAACAGTAATTCCAATTTTCTTTTTTGTTAATCGTTAGCTTATATAGCCAAACTGAGGTGGCGTCCTGCAACTTTTTTAAAATTATACACCAGCCTAAAAACATTATCATGTTAAAAAAAAAATCCATATGAATAATTCGTGAACTTTTCTATAGGCAAAACCTTAGAATTTTTCTATACAAAACATCTGAGAATTTTTCAGTAGGAGAATTTTTTTTATAGAAATTCTTTTATGATAAATGTCTAAGAATCTTAAAATTTTTCTAAAGAAAAAATGTCTCGGAATGTTAAAATTGTTCTATATAAAAAAGTCTCAGAATATTAAAATTTTTCTTAAAAAAATATGGGAATTTTTCTCAAAAAAAAAATTTGCGAATTTTCTAGACAAAGACTTTGTAAATTTTTGTATACAAAAAACTTGAAAATCTGAGAATTTTCCTATTGGAATAATCTGAAAATTTTTATAGAAAAAATCTAACAATTTTTCTATATAATAAATCTGAGAATTTACTAAGTAAAAAATCTGAGATTTAAAAAAAAAAATCTAATAATTCAACTTTGGAAAAAATCTGAGAAAAAGATGGGTAAACAGGAAGGAATGGTAAATTATGCAGGCTCGGTTCCACGGGGGAAAGAAGGAAATTTCCCCCCCAAACCGAATTCGAAAAAAAAAGCGAAAAAGGATTTTTTTTTAGAAAATAAAAACGTAATAACTTTTTGATAGTAATACATTATTGGCGAATTTTTCTATAGGAAAAGTTTTAAAGTTTTCTATAGGAAAAATCTGAGAATTTTTGTATAGAAGAAATTTATTTAAAGAAATTCTTTCAAAGAAGAATGTCTAAGAATATTAAAATTTTTTATATGCAAAATGTTTCTGAATATTAGAATTTTTCTATGTGATAAAAGTCTCAAAACATTAAAATTTTTCATTTACGCAAACACAAGAATTTTTCTAGACGAAAAATTTTGTAATTTTTTCTAGACGAAAAATGTGGGAATTTTTCCATAGCAAAAATTGAGATTTTTTCTTGGAATTTTTCTATATGAAAAATCTTATAATTGTGTCAATTTATATAGGAAAAATCAAACAATTTTTCTATAGGAAAAATCTGAGAGAAAGAAAGAGAAAAATAAATCATGTCAGAATTTTATCTATATATATTATCTATCGAAAAGTTAATTAGATTCTAGAACATATTTTTTAATATTAAATTTTTTTCTGAGATTCTTGAAAATTCTATAGAATTTTTAAGAATCTCATAAAAAAATTGGAAAAATCTAAGGATCTGAGATTGTTTCTATTAGAAATATCTAAGGGTTCTGAGACCTTTTCTATTGAAAAAAAAATCGTGCGAATTTTTTACTATTGCCCAAAACATTAAATCATGATAATGTTTTGCGGAAGATTTGGGTGTACTTGCCAAAGCAACGTTATTTAATTTTATAGTACTTTGCTATTCCATGCAAAACAAATTGAGATATCAGTCGAGGACCCCATTAAAAAACCAAAAGAGATGTTAATTTTGTAAGTGAGTGCAAAAACAAGTGCAAAAAAGTGTTTTTACATATTGGAGTGTATAAAATATTCGGCACCAAAGAATATAACACTCTCACTTGTTTTAGGTACATTTGATAAACAAATGAAAAATTTTTATGCGAAAAGCTTAGACTTGGTGAAAAAGTAGTTTTGGTAAAAAAAAATATTTTTTTTTCACCAAAAACAAAATTATATTAAAAAAAAAAAATTAATGAACCCAAAATTTTTGGTGAAAAAAAAATTTGATGAAAAAAAGTTTTTGATGAATTTTTTTGATGAAAAGAAAAATTTTTTGATGTGAAAAAAAATTGATGAAAAAAAATATGAAAAGAATTTTTTTTTGGTGAGAAAAAAATTAATAATAATAAATTTGATAAAAAAATTTGATGAAAAAAATTTGATGAAAAAAATTTGATGAAAAAAAATATGATAAAAATAATTTATGAAAAAAAAAAATTGATGAAAAAAAAAATTGATGAAAAAAAAAATATGAAAAAAAAATTTTGATGAAAAAAAAAAAATTATGAAAAAAAAATTTATGAAAAAAAAAATGGATGGAAAAAAAAATTTGATGGAAAAAAATTGATGGAAATTTGATAAAAAAAATTTGATGAAAAAATTTTGATGAAAAAAAAAAATTTATAAAAAAAAATTATGCAAAAAAGTATGATGAAAAAAAAATTTTATGAAAAAAAAAAAAAATTGATGAAAAAAAGTTTGATGAAAAAAAAAAAAATTTGATAGCAAAAAAAAAAAAAAAATTTATGAAAAAAAAAAAAATTGATGGAAAAAAAAATTGATGGAAAAAAAAAAATTGAAAAGAGTTTGATGAAATTTTTTTTTTTTTTGTTGAAAAATAATTATGTTACTTTTTATTCACCGGCTGGTGAAAAACGGTTTTATTCACCAGGAGGTGAATTATTATCCAAGTTACAAACCCAAGTTATTAAAATTTTTGGTTTTAAGAAAATGAAAATAGTAATTCTTGTTTTCTTTTTCGTTAATTTTTAGCTTTATAGTCAAACTGAGGTGGCGTCCTGCAACTTTTTTAAAATTAGACACCAGCCTAAAAACATTATCATGTTAAAATGTTTTAGAATCTAATGGTGTTTGTTTTCTTTTCTGAACAAAAAATTGTGCATTGTTTAAATGTTGACTTTTAAAATGTTGACATGGCCCTGAAACGATGTCACATTTTTTTCACTCAGAAAAGAACACAAAAAATGCTGTTTTGTACGCAAATTGCCCTGATTTGCTGGTTAGATGGATGTGTTTTTCGCTTATATTGCCGGCAGCTCAGGTTCGAATCCCGGCGATGGCCATCACATATTTTTTTATTTTTTTTTTTTGCTTTAAATTATTTTTTTTTTAATTATTTAAACTTAAAAAAAAGAAAATACCAAAAAATTAACAAATTTAGTCGATTTTATATGAATTTTTTTTTTTTAAATTATTAAATTATTTAAAAAAAAACATTATTAAATAAAAAATAATACGTAATTGAATAAAAAAAAAATACCAGAATAAAAAAAAAATTGTCCATACCGGGATTTGAACCCCGGACCTCCAGTGTCACATGCCACGACACATCCTCTGCACCACAACAGCACCAGTTAACTTGTTCGCTTAATTTGAGTTTTGCTGCATGAGAGAATATCAGGGCAATTTTACACCCCGTCATTTGATTTCGGGGTGGAAAATATGAATTTTTTACATCACGGGCAGGCAATTTTGAGAAAAGAACATAATATTTTTTCAAAAGTGTGCAGTTTTTTTAGAAAAGAACACAAAAAATTCAAAGAATAAAAAAATGTTACAAAATGCTACATTTTTTGCCAGAAAAGAAAACGCCATTAGATAGTTTTTAATGAAAAATGTTTTAGATTTTCTTATGAAAATATGGAAATTGCTTAAGAATCTTAGACTTTTTCTAAGGAAAAGTGTTTTAGAAACTATATTTTTTCTATAGAAAAATGTCAGGAGAATTGCAAAAGTATATGAGAATTTTCCATATAAAATTGTATCAGAATTTGAAAATATTTGTATTAATTTAAAAGGCTTTTCTGTATCAAAATGCCTCTCAGAATCATAAACTTTCTCTGTAAACAAATAACTCAGAAAATTTTAAAATCAGAAAACTTTTTTTGAATAAACATATCTCAAACCTGACTTATTTTCTTTTGGAAAATTGTGTCAGAATCTTGTTTTTTTTGCTGTCAGAAAAATGCTTTAGAACAGCGGTTACCAACCTTTTTGGCTCGCGTACCACTGATTTTAAACTTTGGCAGCCGCGTACCCCCTAACTAGTTTTTTTATCTTGGAGTTAAAACATATCAATTCAACACAGTTAAAAACGAATTGTTATATTGACCCCCATATTTGTGAATATAATAAAATTTTCCACTGAAAGTGCTCCTATACGGAAATTTGTAATATCAAAAAAAGTTTGTAAATTTTGTTTGTTGAAAAAAGAATTTTGTTTTTTTTTTTCAACAAAGAAATTCAACAAACACAAACACAATTTGTTGATCTGACAAAAGTAAAAAATCTTAATTTTTTTTTCAACAAAGAAATTCAACAAACACAATTTGTTAATATGACAAATGAATTTTTTTTCAACAAAGAAATTTAACAAACACAAACTCTATTTGTTGACATGATAAAAGAATTTTGAAATAAAATTACTTGACTGAGTTTGTTGAAAACAAAATCGAAGTTTTGTATTATGGTTGATTAACAATTGATGTTTGTTGATTTGAATTTCAGTAAAAGTAAATTTTTTTTTTCAAATTTAATAAATAAAGTTAGGCCTATACAAAAAAATTATAGTGACAAAATTTTAAACTTCTGGAATATTTTCTTCCAGAGATATGGGATTTTGAAAATTGGTAAAATCGTTTAAATTTGACAAAAGTGTTCTGCTACAAATGCCGTTATCTCAAAAAGTACTACAAATACTGGTCTCAGTCAGGTGTTAAAAAATAGATAATGGGACCGGCTTTAAAATGGTGTGCAAGCTATGTCACAAAAAACAATATTTTTAAATTCTTGGAAAAAATATATGTTAATAAGGAACCCCTAAATCACTTTAGTTCTAATTTTCAGGAAAAAGACTTGATTGGATCTTGAGATATTAATAGAAAGTTGAGAAAAAACTGCGTATTTTCCCTTAGACATTTTTTTTTGTTCTTCAAAATCCTGGAAACAAAGTAAATTTTTCTTGATGTTTTTGGTGTTCTCTGTCTAAATATGACCTTTGAACTGGCCTATCACTATTAGTATTCGAGACATCTGCACGTAAATATTGGAAAAACACAGAAATTTAATGTTAACTATTTCCGCACCTTTATGTGTAGATATCATAAAAACTAAGAGCAGTCAAAGGTCATATTTGGATTCAGCACGCCAAAAAAATCGGAAAGTTTATTTTGGTACCAGGATCTCGAAAAAGAAAAAAATATAAGAGAAAATACACCGTTTTTTCTTTCGTGTCTTTCCAATCAAGTCCTATACTAAAAAGTTAAACTGAAGTAGTATAGACGTCCCTGAAGTCCATTTTTTTAAAATATCATTTTTTGAGATGTAGCTTTTGGGTCTAGAACAATGACCATTGATATTTTTATAAAAAAATCATATTGCATGCCGTTTTAAAGGCAGTCTCGTTACCTATTCTAAGAAACCTAAGTAAGACCTGCATCTTAAGTACTTTTTGAGATAACGGCATTTATATCGGAACACTTTTGTCAAATATATCTCGAATACTAGAACGACCAGAAGCCTGAAAACTTGGCACAATATTTTTTCGTTAAACCTCATTCCTAAATTTCATTAAATTTGGAAAGGGTAAAGTCAACCTGTCGGTTGAATTAAAAAAACAAAAAAAAAAATATTACTAAACAAAATTAAAAAAAATTGAGAAAAAAATAACCAACATTTCGCGTACCCCCACGGGATCTTTCGCGTACCCCCTAGTGGTACGCGTACCATAGGTTGGTAACCGCTGCTTTAGAACCTAAAAATTTCTTAAAGAGAAATTTTTCAAAAAATTAAACATTTCTTAAGATTTCTTTATAGAGATAAATTTTTAAAATTTGAAAATGTTTCTATAAAAAAATCATTATAAACAAGAGTTGAACGCTAAAAAATCTTAACTAATGATTCGAATCCTACAAAAAAAAAATTGAGTAAAAAAAAAAAAAATGATTTACAGTTGATGTTTGTTGATTTAAATTTGACGATTTTATTTTCTGTGTACTATTCAGCGCTGAAGTTTACACTTTTCAAAGCCAAAGAGCATTTTTTTGAGGTTAAATTCTATTCCGACGAAGCGCGAGATAGCAAACTGATTTTTAATACTTCTAAAATTCGATTGTGGTTTTAGTAATCAACTATAACTGTAGAATTAACAGGTTTTTTTTAAATTTTTTTTGTTAGGTGTAAAAAAAAAATTCTTAAAACAAAAAATTTACACATTTGTAAAATTTTACATAATTTTTTTTTTTTTTTTTATTTATAAAAATAATTTGTAATTTTCTTTCTCCAAAAAAAAAAATGTATCAAATCATTTTGTAAGACATTATGGAATAAATTAGTTAATTGTCTTCACACAATACGTCGTCTTAATTATACCACCACCAATCATCAATAACCATGTATTTTTGGTTTGGTTTAATTAGGTTAATGCTGGTTTGGATGGTTTGAAAATTTAGCGGATTTTGTTTGATGACACATATTGCGTCTCGCAAGAGTTCACATTTCAATTGACTATTCTAGATATTGTCACGTAACCTTGGTTGTTTAAGACCTCATTATGCCAGTGCAATAAAAATTTACTATAAAAATGTTTTATTGACATGTCGTCAGTATTAGTTTCAAATTAAGGTTTCCTACACCAACATTAGAGGAGATATCCAAAAAAAAAAAACCATAAACAAAAAAATGTACAGTCAAAAAATTGTTTTAGCCACTTTGGGTTTGGTATGCTTGAGCGGCTGTGCTTTGGCATATGGTGCCCCCCAGCAAGCCCAACCCGCCTATAGCGCCGTTTATGCTCCAGCCCCCTATGCTCAGGAAACCGCCGAAGCGGCTGCTTCAGCCATTACTGATATTGCTGCTGCCAAGGCTTCTGCTGCTAAAATTGATGGCGTTAATTGGGCTGCATTAAATAAATATGGTCATCAAATTGGTGTACCTCTATTGGTGAAACCTTATGGTCCCTTAACCGGTTTATACTCGGCTTTGGCTCCAAAACGTAGTTTTGTTGGAACAATCGATGCAGGTGTGTAATTGAATTAAATGATATTTTCAGAGATTTTTTTTTAATTGATATTAAAATTTTTTAAAGATACATTTTATTAATTAATTATTTTTTTTTCTCTTTTTTGTAGGTTTTTATAAAGATTCTTATGGTAATATTAAATTCAGAGATGAATCTGTTGTTGGTGCTATTGCTATTTAAGTTGTTCTTATCGACTGTGATTAGAATTAAGTGATAAGTGTTACCTTAAAAAAACAAACAAACAAAAAACTTAGCTAGTAAATAAAACAATCAGCAAACCAATGCTTTTTATTACCGAAAATACTATTGTGTTGTTTTTTATTTTAAATTTACAAATTTTAAAATATTTTTTTAACATTTTTTCTGAGCAGAGTTGCCAATTTAGGGGGTTTATCGCAAATAGGGGATTTTTTTTTTTTAAATGGGGATGAAAAGTTTGGTTTGAGGATCCGGGGTTTTCATGGGAAATACACTGATTTTCCGGGGATTTTAAGGGGTTGAAATATTTTAGAAAAAATGCGTTTTTTACAAACAGCAGTAATGTAAAAATCGGTTTGAAGTGGGCAATTCCAAAAAAGTTCGCCCCACTGCACACTGGGCCCAGATGGTAGTTTTTTTGGCCAAAACTAAAAAAAAAATTATTAAATTAAAAAAAGTGAATGCACTTTTGTATTAAGTATGACTTGCTGCACCTTGTCTTAAATTTTTGTAAAAATCGGTACACCCATTCTCTTGGAATGATCAATCAAAGATCAAATATGTATGTTTAAATCTCCATATACCGTAATCAAAAAAGCTAACAAAGTTATACATTATTAATGCGGAACCCTGTTTTTTTTTGGATTAATTTATTTGGCGAAGGGAAGTACAACTTTTAAATGGGTAAGAACAGCTCTTTTTACCTATTTTTTTGATGATTTTTTGATATTTTTATTTAAATTTTGAAAAATTGTTCCATTTGAAATAGTTTTTCCAAAATGTTCCGCGACATAATCCAAAACTTAGGATACCAAAATGTTCGTTGGTTTACTAGCTTTCAGACTGACCTGCCCGCTTTTGCCCGTTTTTTCATCTGCGTAAAAAATATCAATAGAAAGGGAGATGAACAAATCTAAAGTTGTTAAAATGAACCTTTTTTAATTGAAATAAATTAATTTTATGAATTAACCATTTTCAAGTTTTTCCCAAAGTACATACATAGTGTTCTTCCATATTAATACGGGATTAAATGAAACCCGGTTACACAAAAACCCGAATACACAAAAACCGGTTACGAGAAAAACCCGCACTGATAGAAAAACTCTTCTTATCACTAATGAAAGGAATTCATTAACCTTGGTTCATTGCAACAATGAAATTTTTCATATGCTGAATGAAATTTCATACATATTGTGCAAGATATTCATTAATTTTGATCCATTAGATTTCGTAGTTTCATTAAAAAATTTCATTAAGTTTTGTTTACAAAATTTTCTGTTTTTTGACACTTGTCGTGTCGCGTCTGTTTAGTCTGTTAGTTTACGCTCGCAAAAAACAGCTGATCAGAGTGTGATTTTTTCCAAGATTTTTTTTACGAAATTTAAAATGAAATGTTGATTAATTATAAGTATTTATTAAACTCACGTTGATTTAAATTATTTCGGGGTTTTACTTATGTATTAAAAGTAAACGTTATAGTAAAATTTTGTGTGAGAAAACTGAGTGAAATCTATAGATAAAATAAAAAATATGTGAAAGTATTTTTTTAACTTGGTTATTTTGTGATTTTTGCAAATTTTTTTTATGAAATTTTAAATAAAAACTAAATTATTAATTAACTAATTTTTGTGATGTTTCATATTAGTTCGTGGTTTTAATTATGAATTAAAAGTTAAGGTTGGAGTAAAATTTTGTGCGAAAAAACTAACAATAAGTGAAAACATTTTTTTATTATTTTTAATTCTATAAAAAGATCTTTATAATTTCATACATATATTTCATTGTTAAAATAAACATTTATTCAATAAAAGTATTTCATTTCAAAAATAAAAAGTAGGATTTATTTAATGAAAGTATTTCATAAGAATTAAATACTTTTTTCATTAAAGTAATGAAACATTTTCATAAAATACAATTTATATTTTGTATGAACAATTTTCATTAATTTAATGAAACTTGTTCTTGCAATTACATTTTATGATACCCATTTCATTAATTCAATGAAACCCTACATAGGTTCCTTTTTAACGTCATTTTTCATAACATTAATGTAGTTTTTTATTATTGTCATGTACAAATTTCTATCAGTGCGGTTACACGAAAAATAGTTTTTTTATCGTATTAAAATTTGTTTTCAATACATTGAAAAAAATAACCGGTTAGGCGGTCTAGACAGTTTTTTGAAAGAGTGTGGAACTTTTGATAACAATGAGTTAAAAAAAGGGTTGTCACAACATTTTTTTTATTATTTTTTTTTTCAAATTTTGGTATTTCAATTCCATTTGTGTAAACGGGCACAAGCGGGCACAAGCGGGCAAGTTTTTTGTAAAGTAGGGATATTTCTGGCCCAGACAGTTTTTTGAAAGGGCGTGGAACTTTCTATAAAGATGAGTTTTTAAAAGGGGTTTTGAAAAAAAAAAGAATTTTCCAATTTTTTTTTATAAAATTTATTTCAATTCCATTTTTTAAAACGGGCACAAGCGAGCAAATTTTATGAAAAGTGTGGATAGGAAGGATAATTCTGGCCCAGACAGTTTTTTGAAAGGGCGTGGAACTTTTGATAACGATGAGTTTAAAAAGGGGGTTTTCACAAAAAAATATATTTTAATTAACTCTGTTTTCAATTCAATTTATTAAAACGGGCACAAACGGGCAAATTTTTTGGAAAGTGTTGATTAAAAGGATAATTCTGACCCAGACAATTTTTTGAAAGGGCGTGGAACTTTTGATAACAATGAGTTGAAAAAGGGGGTTTTCACAAAAAAAATATATTTTTTTTTTCAAATTTTTAATATTTTAATACCATTTACGTAAACGGGCACAAGCGGGCAACTTTTTTGGAAAGTAGGGATAAAAAGAATAATTTTGGCCCAGACAGTTTTTTGAAAAGGCGTGGAACTTTTGATAACGATGAGTTTAAAAGGGGGTTACAATTTTTTTTTTCAATTTTTTATAAACTCTTATTTCAATTAAATTTTTGAAAACGGACACAAGCGGGCAAATTTTTTGGAAAGTGCAAAAAAGAGGATAATTATGGCCCAGACAGTTTTTTGAAAGCGCGTGGAACTTTTGATCCCAATGAGTTTTAAAAAAGGTGGTTTTCACAAAATTTTTTTTATTTTTTTTAAAAATTTTTGGTATTTTAATTCCATTTGTGTAAACGGGCACAAGCGGGTAACTTTTTTGGAAAGTGCTGATAAAAAGGATAATTCTGGCCCAGACAGTTTTTTGAAAGGGCGTGAAACTTTCTATAACAATGTGTTTTTAAAAGGGGGGTTTCAAAAACAATTTTTTTTTTCTTTTTTTATAAATTTTATTTAAATTTCATTTTTGAAAACGGGCACAAGCGGGCATCTTTTGTGGAAAGTGTGGATAGAAAGGATAATTCTGGCCCAGACAGTTTTTTAAAAGGGCGTGGAACTTTTGATAACGATGAGTATAAAAGGGGGGTTTTCAAAAACTTATTTTTTTTTAAATTTTTTATAAACATTTTTTTTAAATTTTTGAAAAAAAGTATATTCACGTGATTTAAATGAAAATCACTCACGCTCACGCGTGAATCACGTTGTTTTAAAACTCTTTTTTAATTAAATTTTTGAAAACTTTTTAATCACGTGATTTAAATGAAAATCACTCACGCTCACTCCTAAATCACGTTGTTTTTTTTTGAGTCACGCAACTCTGTAAATTTACAGAGTTTTTTTCTGTAAAATTTTGGTTGCATAAAATGCATTTTACAAATATATGTAAATTTACAGAGTTTTTCTTTGCTAAATGGTGTTTTATTTGAACAATATTTTACTAGAAACTCTGTAAATTAACAGTTTTTTTTTGTCAAAATCATTTTACAGAGTTTTATAGTGAAATTACCAAGAAATGTTGCTAGCTGGAAAAGTATGGTGTACTCTGTTAAATTAGCAGATTTTTTCTGTAATTTAACAGAGTTATTATTTTAAGTGTAAGTTCTAGAGAGCATATCCTGAAATTTTTTTCTTGGGATAACAATGGGAGGCGCAAGAGTGTCGCGATTTGTTGATTTTGGGGAAAATTTTAAAAAATGTTGATTTTGGTCGCCCCATTGATGTCCCAACATAAAAATTGTAGGATATGTTCATTAGGACTTGCACTTTGAGAATACTAAGTAAAAAAAAAATCGGGGGATACTTTCCCCCATTTCCTCTAACTTTTGCCACGACCTTTAAATAAGGGGGGCACCAATTCCTTTTTTGGAAAATTTTTTGGTTATGGTAGGTCTTGTAGAGCGTATTATAAGCTTTAAAGCAAAAAAATGGGGTCTGTAGCTACAAAAGCACTTATGATATTACATTTTTAAGGTTCAAGAGTGTTGCGATTTGGAGATTTTGGGGGAAATTGTGAAAAATTTTTGATTTTCAGCGATCCCATTGTTGTCCCAGCATAAAAATTTTATAATATATTCCTTAGGACTTTCTCTATAAGATTATCAAGTAAAAAAAATCGGGGGATACCATCCTCCCCATTTCTCCTCCCTATATCACGACCTTAAAATAAAGGAGGTAAACCTTATTTTTTCGATTTTTTTTTGGTTATGGTACACTCAAAATAATAACTCTGTAAAATACTCTGTAAAATGACTGTAATCTCAATTCAACAGATATTTGACAGAGTTTTCTGTCAAAATACAGATTTAAAGAAAATACTTTGTATTTTGTTGTGACAAAAAAACAAAGTTTCCTCTGTTATATTACTTTTTACTTTGTAATCTTAATTTTACAGATAATTAACAGAGTTTTCTGCTAAAATACAGATCTAAGCAAAATACTTCTTATTTTTTTATAACCAAAAAAGTTTTCTGTTTTGAGAAGTTTTTGTTATCAAACATCAAAATTTTATCTGTATATTTTTTTTTGAGAAAAAGTTGAAAAAGTTGCAAAAAAAGTTATCAAAATTTTTTTTTCAGAAATCTTATTAAAATTTTACAAAATAACATGCATTTAACTAAACCCTGTAAATTTACAGAGTTTTTTCTGTATTTTTTTTTTTTTTTTTCATCAAATGTATTTAACAAATATATGTAAATTTACAGAGTTTTCTTTGCTAAATGGTGGTTTAATTAACCAATATTTTACTAGAAACTCTGTAAATTAACAGTTTTTTTTTGTCCAAATCATTTTACAGAGTTTCATAGTAAAATTACAGAGTTTTCTCTGTAAAAAAGCTTTCATATTTAACCAATATTTTACTATAAACTCTGTAAATTAACAGTTTTTTTCTGTCAAAATCATTTTACAGAGTTTTTTAGTAAAATTACCAAGAAATGTTGCTAGCTGGAAAAGTATGGTGTACTCTGTTAAATTAGCAGAGTTTTTCTGTAATTTTACAGAGTAATTATTTTGAGTGTAGGGGTTATAGAGCATATTATGAGCTTTCAAAAAAACAGAAAATGGACTTTCTAGCTATAATAGAACCAACGATATTAAGTTTTTAAGGTGCAAAGTGTCGCGACTGGGAGATTTTGGGGGAAATTTTGACCCTCCGTATTTTCGGCCACAGTTTACTTAGAGGGGTGAAGATAAGTGTGCGTCAGTTTATATCACTTACAAGAGAAGTCTCCCTGGTGTCACCCTCCGATCTTCATGAAATTTGGATATGTTTTTAAGAACGAAACTTAATTCGACACGTATTTTTTTTTAGCAGCCCAAAATCATTTTTAGGGGGGGTCGATTTGTATGGGGGGAAATTGACCTTTTTCAGTTTTTTACGATTTACGCCTACTTAAACAAAATTAATATTGGCATGTGTGGCATCAGATTAAAGGTATTAAAAATACCTATCTCGTGGTGCTAACAACGGGCCAAAGAAGTAAATATTTTTCGACTTATTAACAAAAATGTCCTAAAACTTTGGTATTTTTCCCAATATGACGAAAAGTTGTGCATGTTTGGACACGTTATTAGCACACTTAGATAGGTTTTCTAAAGACCTTTCATTTGGTATGTAACATGACTAAGTTCCTTTGCATAATATTGGAGATAAACGAAAAAAACTGAAAAATGGCCTTGTCTTCCCCCCTACTTTTTACCCCCTAAATATGAATTTGGGTCGCTAAAAAAAAATACGTGTCCCTTTATTTTTTCTGCTCTACAAAATAAAACCAATTCCATAAAGATCCGCGGGTGACACCAGGGAGACTTCCCTTGTTAGACATGAATATACTCAGTGGTATGAACAGCTTTTGAGTTTGGGGGGGGAGGGGGAGGGTAATTTTTTTCGGACAAGCAAAAACAGGGATTCTTTTTTTTTTTTTTGCTTAAAAAAGTAAAATCATAAAATTTAGTAGAAAAAAATCAGAGCTCTCCTTAAAAGGAGCATTGTTTTTCATGATTATATTTTTACTTCTTCTCAATAGAAAATTTTACATTTTGTATGTAGACGAAAGTTGCGGATTCTAACACAATTGCTGTATTAAAAAGTCTAATCTGAGAATTTTTTAATAGAAGAAATTCTTCCTACATAGAAAATATTAGATTCGGAAAAATTTTTCGTAAATAAACTCTTTTTCTATTGTAAGAATGCCTCAGAATCTGAGACTTTTTCTTAACGAAAAAAGTTTCAGAATCTGAGACATTTTTCCTAAATAAAAATTTTTCGGATCCTAAGAACTTTTTTCCACAGAAAAAATCTCAGATTCTTAAACTTTTTACTATAGAAAAAGTTCCATACTCTAATATTTTTGGGATATTTTTCCCATAAAAAAAGTCTCAGATTCTTAGATTTGTTTCGTATAGAAAAACTTTTAGATTCTGAGAACTTAATTCAATGGCAAAAGTCTCAGATTCCGAGAGAAAATTCTGAGACCATTTCCTATAGAAAGTCTCAGATTGTGTGGACTTTTTCCTATATATAAAAAGTCTATGATTCTGGTCCTTTTCTTAAAGAAAAAGTCTCAGATTCTGAGACCTTTTTCCTATAGAAAAAGTCTCAGAACCTAACACTTTTTTCTATAGAACAAGTCATAAATTCTGAGATTCTAACATCTTATTCCTATAGAGAATTTCTAAGATTCGAAGATCTTTTTTCTATCGAAAAACTCTCAGATTCTGAAACGTTCTACCAAAAGAATAAGTTTCAACTTCTGAGACTTTTTTGAACAATGTCTCTGATTTTGAGACCACTCTCAGATTTTGAGAACTTTTCCTTTCGATAATGTCTAAGATTCTAAGATTTTTTCCTACAGAAAATGTTTCAGATTTTTAGGCCTTTTTCCTATCAAAAAAGTCTCAGACTCTCCGACATTTTAAGATTTTGGGATATTTTTTTTCATTTTTCCATAGAAAAAGTCTAAGATTGAGACATTTTTCCTATAGATCAATTCTCAGATTCTAAGAGATTTTTCCTATAGAAAAAGTCTCAGATTCTGAGGCATTTGTCCTGTAGAAAGCGTTTAAGATTCTGAGACATTGTTTTCTATAGAAAAAGTCTCAGATACTGAGACATTTTTCTTACAGAAAAAGTCTTTGATTCTGAGATTTTTTTCTATAGAATCAGTTTTTTATAAATTTTTCCTATACATAGAAAAGTTTTACAGTAACTATTTACGGTTATTCAAAAAGATTTTAGTTAAAGTTGTTTTAAACGTTTTATCGTTTGTTTTGCAAGGAAACTAAAATATTGAATGATTTATACAGTTGTTAAAAAAAATAAACTAAAAAATTTACCGTATAATACCGTATCATTTTACAGAAGTAAAATTATACGGAATATTTTTACTCCACAAAATAAAAAATGTTTAACAGTTAAAATAACTGAAATATCATTTGTTTTTATTTTGGTTTGAATAATACATTTCAACACACAAACAATGTAAAACCCCCTTAAGTTATTAGCAAAATGGGGAATTTCAGATGGGTTTTACCCTAAACTCCCGTGTTGAAAAAAAAAAAACGCTTAACACAAAAAAATATTTTAGAAACTATTTTTGTCACTCAAAAAAAATATTACATTAAAAAAAAAAATATTGCACTCAAAAAAACAAAAAAAAATTGAACGCAAAAAAAATTATTTTTTTACAAAAATCCAAATTCTGATTAGTTTTTATTAAAAATAAAAATTGTTTTATTCGACCTTTAAAATATTATATTCTGAGGATGTTTATTCTGGCTCGAGGTCACTATTTTCTTTATTAATTAAAACCATGATATTCTCATAGCATAATTTTCAAGAAAATGATTTTTTTGTTTTAAATTTATTTATATCCCAGCAGAAATAAATCGAGATTTTGGCGACACAGCATCTGTTTATAGCATACCGTAGCGCATCCAAAGAGCGCTCTTAGGGATGCAGTAAAAGGAAGGGGAAAAAATTTTAATTTTTTTTTAAGATTTTTTATATAAAACTTATAATGTGTAATTATTTTTTGATAAAATTTTACACTTGCTTTCCTTTTCAATATTTTTAACACTTTTTGAATAAAAAAACATGAGTTTTAGACAAAGACACATGATTTGACTGCATCATTATTGCGCATTAATCAGCGCTGCAAAGAGCGCTTCAATCATAGCATCTTTGACCGCTGTTCCCAAAAAAAATCCCATAAAAAATGTGAAAATGAAAATTTCCGATATTTTTTTGATGTTCACTTCCGATTTTTTTTTTTTTCATTTTGTTTCACATAAATAAAGTTTTGTAAAGTAAAACGAATGAATTTTTTTGTTATATTTTTTTAAATTTTAGCAAGCTCTTTGTCTCCCGCTCTTAATATTTTGAAACTTTTTAACAGAAGGTACGAAAACTGTTAGACGAGGAAAATACGATAATGTTAAAATAACATTGTTGGTTTGACAAATAATGCTAACTTTTTATATCGAAAAAGCGCTTAATAAATTTAAAAAAAATGTATCAATTTATAATTTTTATGTTAATATTATTTAGGAAATACCTTTAAAAGTGTTTAAAACAAATTGTCAGCAAATAAAAAGTCATTGAATTTCCCGATAATCCACAAAAAAAAAACTTTTTTTACAGCTAAATGCAAAAAAACGCTAGCTTTAGTCTGAAAATCGCCAAACTGCAACACTTTTTTTTTGTTTATATCAAACTTAAGGGATTTTTTTTGGTTTGATCAAACGTCCAGTTCGATGGCGGACTTAGCAAAGGGAATTTAAGAGCGGCTTTAACAGAAGAAGAGCGAGTTCAGATCTCTTTAGTATTGATACTCTTTGATTTTAGTTATTTGATTTCAACTTTGAATTTACAGCATCTTTATTCTGCTTAAATCATCTCTACAAAGATACATGAATTCACTGCATCTTTAATCTGCTTAAATCAGCGCTAAAAAGATACATGAATTTACAGCATCTTTATTCTGCTTAAATCAGCGCTCTAAAGACACGTGATTTCAGTGCATCTAAAGAGCGCTGTTTCTGTGTATCCAACTAGCGCTCTAAAGTGGGACATCGCCTTAGGGAATCATGCATGAATTCAGCGCAATTGGATGCGCTCCTTTACTCAAGATCCCCTTCCAAAAGCTGCTGAACGTTCAGCAAAATTTCTGCTGGGATTGGTCATTTTTGCAAGACTTAATCGACACGTGTTTCGGAATTTGTTTGTTATTGACAATCGTTGCCTTATTAGTATGGTACAATCTCTTCGTCTTTCTAATTCTCATTGTGAATAGAGGCGAATATGTATTAATATTTTAGTTTGTGCACAAACGATTTGTCATTAGACTAATAGGGTCAGTCTTAGTGAAATCAATCAAAAATAGCTAAAAATTTTCGTGACCCCTCCGATTTTGATGAAATTTGGTTTAGTTGTAACACTAAGTGATAAACTAATGCACACTTATTTTCAGCCCTCTAAGTAAACAGTGGGCGAAAACACGGAGGGTCAAAATTTCCCCCAAAATCTCCCAATCGCGACACTTTGCACCGTAAAAACTTAATATCGTTGGTTCTATTATAGCTAGAAAGCCCATTTTTGGTTTGTTTTGAAGCTCATAATATGCTCTATAAGACCTACCATTACCAAAAAATTTTCGAAAAAAATAAGAGTTACCACCCTTATTTTAAGGTCGTGATAAAGGGAGGAGAAAATGGGGATGATGGTATCCTCCGATTTTTTTTTTACTTGATAATCTTATAGAGAAAGTCCTAAAGAATATATTCTCAAATTTTTAAGTTGGGACAACAATGGGATCGCTCAAAATCAAAATTTTTCACAATTTTCCCCAAAATCTCCAAATCGCAACACTCTTTAACCTTAAAAATTTAATATCATAAGTGCTTATGTAGCTACAGAGCCAATTTTTTTTGTTTTAAAGCTTATAATAAAAGATAAAAATTTCAGGATATGCTCTCTAGAACTTACTCTTTAAAAAAAAAAAAAGGTAAAAAACAATTGGGGTATACTATCCCCCGATTTCCCCCACCCCTTGCCACGATCTTATAATACAAGAGGCACCCCTAATTTTTTTTATTTTTTTTGTAATAGTAATATTGTTGGGCATATTAAGAGCTTTAAAACAAACCAAAAATGGACTCTGTAGCTACAATACAGTCCACGATATTAAATTTGTAATGGGCAAGAGTGTCGCGATTTGGAGATTTTGGGGGAAATTGTAAAAAATTTTGATTTTGGTCGATCTGATTGTTGTCCCAACATAAAAATTTTAGGATATGTTCATTAGGACTTGTTCTTTGACAATACCAAATTAAAAAAAAATCGGGGGATACTTTCCCCCATTTCCTCCACCCTTTGCCACGACCTTTAAATAAGGGGAGCACCCTTCCTTTTTTTCTAAAATTTTTTGGTTAAGGTAGGTATTGTAGAGCGTAATATAAGCTTTAAAACAAACAAAAATGGACTCTGTAGCTACAATAGCACATATGATATTAAATTTTTAAGGTTCATGAGTGTTGCGATTTGGAGATTTTAGGGGAAATTGTGAAAAATTTTGATTTTGAGTGATCCCATTGTTGTCCCAACTTAAAAATTTGAGAATATATTCTTTAGGACTTTCTCTATAAGATCATCAAGTAAAAAAAAAATCGGGGGATACCATCATCCCCATTTTCTCCTCCCTTTATCACGACCTTAAAATAAGGGAGGTAACCCTTATTTTTTTCGAAAATTTTTTGGTTATGGTAGGTCTTATAGAGCATATTATGAGCTTCAAAACAAACCAAAAATGGGCTTTCTAGCTATAATAGAACCAACGATATTAAGTTTTTACGGTGTAAAGTGTCGCGACTGGGAGATTTTGGGGGAAATTTTGACCCTCCGTATTTTCGGCCCCAGTTGACTTAGAGGGCTGAAAATTTGCATTTGTTAGTTTTTACGTAGTGTAAGAACTTAACCAAATTTCATCAATATCGGAGGGGGTCAAGAATATTCATGATTGATTTCACTAATAATGACCCAATAACATTATGATCTTCAATTACATACGCTATTGTACAGAGAATTGATAAATTATTTACCTAGCTTTAATTTAAAAGTAAAAATTCCAATCCTTCGATTTTGTCCGGAGATATTTTTATATATGGGGCGAAACGCGTCAACGGTGCACACCAAAAAACCGATTTAAGTATAATTTTGCCAAAATGTTAGGATAAAAGTAGGTAGTCTAAAGTTCAATTAAAAAAAATTTCGTTGAAATATTTTTAGAGTTACAGAGATGGGAAGTTTTCATTTTTTTGCAAAGATCTTATTTGGTTGAATTTTTATTAACACATTGATGCGGTAAAAATTTAATTAAAAAAACGATTTTTAAATTATACATGACGACCTTTTCAATGGCATTGGTGGTTTTTTAAAATATAAATTATATCTTTAAATTCAAGGTTTTTTTTGGTGTCGACCGTTGACGCGTTTCGCCCCATATGTAAAACAACTTTTTTAAATATGGAATTTGGCAATATCTTTAAAATTTTTCTTCTTATAAACAGTGTGACTTCATTTTCGAATTCAATGCGCGATTTTACATGGAAAATATCGTAAATCGAACAAATTTTAAAATTTTTGTAAACTGTTGTTACACTCAACTCAATAAACTAAAAATATAAAAAACTAGATTTCTGCAATATCAATCAATTATTATTTTCAATTTTCGACGCATGTTCTTAGAAACCCTTTTATTTTCTTTGTAACAAATCAGAATTGAACCGTAAATAGAGAAATCAATTTTAAAAACTTTTCTGTTACTAAAATTTAAAATTTGATTTTTTTTTTTTCAAAATTTCGGTAAAATTTAAGTAAAATTTTCGATATGTATATCGATTAATAGCTTCCAAGACGAATATCAGACTAAAAAATGTTGTATGTAAAATATATAAAACATTAGACTGGCATTTTTTGTCAACTTTCGATTTTCCCAAGTTCCCGGGCAAATTTTTATTGTCCTAGGTCTAAAACTTATGTGGTACAAATTTGAGGTCAATCGGATTAAATTAACCCGTGGCGGTCAAAGTTTTGGATTTTTAAAAAATTTTTAAAAATAAAATTTAAAAAATATTTATCTTTCGACACATTATATTTGTTAATTTCGATGCGCTGAGCACGAATATAAAAAAAAAATTAAAATCGCTTGATCGGTTTTCGAGATATCGCCATTTCAAATTTGTAAAAAATGGCTGATTTTTCCTTCGTTGAAGAATTTTTTTTTAAAAAACTCTCAAAAATTTTATTCCGCCGACCCTTTTGAGGAGCTTGAAACAATCTTTCATTTAAAACTAATTTGAGCCAAATCCGATAATTTTAAGCCGTGGCGCCCATCGATCAAAGTTTTGGCTTTTTATAAACTTTTTTCCAAAAACCCTAAACTTTGATCGAACGGTGCCACGGGTTTAAATGATCGGATTTGGCTTAAATTAGCTTAAATGAAAGATTTTATCAAGCTCTATGAAAGGGCTAAAATAAAGAAAATTTTAGAGTTTTTTTAAAAAAAAATTCTTAAACGTAGGAAAAAACCGCCCACACTCAAAAAAAAAAACCATTAACTTAAACTTTGGAAAAATTTTCTTCAAA
This sequence comes from Pegoplata infirma, assembly GCA_963921195.1. Taxonomy (NCBI): domain Eukaryota; kingdom Metazoa; phylum Arthropoda; class Insecta; order Diptera; family Anthomyiidae; genus Pegoplata; species Pegoplata infirma. Next base: position 124,304,840 of record OY992539.1, on the reverse strand, counting down.
ATAGTTTATAAATTTTCCCACAATTTAGTTAAATTTAACTAAAATTTGGGAAATTTTCCCAACTTTTAGGAAAAAGTTTTAGTTCATGGACTGTTAAATAGGCCATAATTTTCCTTAAATGGAATTCCCTAATACATGGAAAAAATTCTTACCGCCAAAGAAATTTTCCCTAAATAAATGAAAAAAATCTTTATTTTTAAGGCAAATTTCTTAAAACAAAATTTAGTTAAAAAAATTTAGTTTTAGGACGTAATTTACTACCAGTTAGTTCATCGTATTTATCTTCTTTAATTTGAGGAAGTTTTTTCCACAAGTTTAGTTAATTTTTCATAACATGAAATTGTTTATTTAATTTGGTTTTTTTTTCATGCTTGCTTGTAGTTCACATTTTGTTTATTATTTGTAGTATATGAAAAAGAGAGTTTGGTCTTGTATAACAACTAATAAATTTAATGTTGACATTTTTTTCTACACATGTATGTGTCAGGGAAAAAATAATATTTTAATCACAACAAAGACCTTGGCTTTGGCGTGTTTTCCCATAGTCTGGGAACAAACGTTAAAGACAAAGTGTTTGTTGTATTTAACTTTAAAAACTAATGAAATTTATTACTTGACCATAAGAAACAAACGTTTTTTTATATTAAAAATAAAAAATGTACATAATGAGAATTCTGTGTGTATTCACATGGTATTCTATAAATAAACCAATAAAAATATGAAATTAACTAATTTTTAGGAAAAATGTCCTCATCAGAAATGTTTTTTTAACTAAAAAATGGGAAATTTTTTCCCACTTTCTAGTTCAAATTGGTCCTAATTTTTAAGAAAAATGCGGACTAAAAAGTAGGAATACATGGCAATGGAGCTAAATCATTATCAATTTTCCTTGGATTTAGTTAATTTTCCCATTTTTTAGTTATTTTTTTTTCTGTGTGCATTTTGCAATTTTTTGGCAAATTTTAAATGGCGAATTTTTTGATATTCGTATTCAGCATGATAAGATTAATAAAAATAATGTATCACAAGATATTTTATTTTATTTTTTCATTATCAAAAATCCAAAATTTTGGTGGAAATTTTCCAACAGTCCAAACTTTGATCGAAGGGCGCCACGCACAGTGATTCGTTTCATTGGCAAAAATCAAAAAAAAAAGTATGTCTTAAATGTTGATGATTTTTTGTATTTTTACAGTTTAATAGTAAACTAAAAGAAATATGTACTTTTCTTATTTTTAAGAAGTCATATGTTGCCACAAGAGGGCGCTAAAGTATGGAAATTCAACGCTATTGTGTTAAAACCTAAAAATTGATTTTTATAGGTTTACTAAAATAATTATGAAAAATCGAATTTTAAAGAAATCAACGAACTTTTTTTTGCAAAAGTTACTTTGATATATTTGCTAAATGCTGTATTTGCAGTTTTTTAGAATTAATCTTAAAATACATTTTTGTATTGCTCTGAAATCTATATTTTTTCTTCCGAATCCCCAAAAATTGACAAATTTTGATGGAATGCATAAAAAAAGTTCGTGAGCCAAAAAATTATTTTTTTCGCTTTTTCGATAGCTCGGACTATGGTTTATAAGGCAATACAATAAAAATAACTAAGTTTTTGTCTGAAGTTGGAAAAAAGTTAGGTTTTTTTTGTGTCTTTATTTAATTTTTTTCAAAAGCTATATTATTAATGGAAATAATATTAGAAAAAAAATCCAATATTAAGTATTTTTTCTTTACACATTGCTATATTATATAGTATTCTGTAAAAATATAATAAAAAATCAGAAAAAAAATATGCAGTACGTGGGCCGTTTTGCTTTAAAAGTTATCTATGACTTTTACTAAAATCCCCAAAATCACCAAATTTTAATGGCCTTCATAAAAAAAGTTCGTGAATAAAATTTTTTTGTTTTTTATTTTTTTTGAAGCTTTAACTATGTTTTATAAGATCAAAAAATAAAAATAACTAAGTTTTTTTTTTAAGTTGAAAAAAAAAAAAAAAATTAAAAAAAAATCTAAAAATGGATTATTTTTTATTTATTTATTTTATTTACTGTAAATAAATTTAAAAAATACATCAACATTTTCATGTTTTTTTATATAAAGGGATTTATTGTATAGTATCCCGAGTAAAAATTTTTGTATGTAGCAATATATGTTCTTATATTATTCCAGATCTGTTGATAGATCCGAGATTTGAAAGATCAGCACTGATCCGAAAAATGGATCGCTAAGATTAGATCAGTTTTAACCGGACGGATACAATTTGATCCGAAAAGTGGGTTTATCTAATTAGATCAGTTTTAATCGGTGGGATACAATTTCATCCGAAAAATGGTTAGATCTTATTGGACCAAGACAAAAAAAAAAAGATTTTTTTAGCTGGATAAAAAAAGATAAAATTTCATACGAAAAAAAAAAAAAAATATTACAAAAAACTTTAGATAAAATTTTATCCGAAAAAAAAAATCTATTTTTAGAACTATATATAATTTAATCCGAACAATAAAATCTATTTTTAGAACTGATAAAGTTTTATCCAAACAATTTTTTTCAATATTAAGATATAAATATATATAATTAAAATTTATTTTAAAAAAAAAAAAAAAAAACTTCGAGCGGCGGGGGAATCGAACAGCTACCAACTGTTTTGTAATCGCAATCTCTACCCTCTGACCCAGCGGACGTTGTTAATAAATGACAACTTTAAAAGACTATGTTTTAAAAAAACTTAGAAAATTTTTGAAAATAGTTTATCATATATAATTATATCAAGTTTAACTTATATATAATTAAATCCAGTTTATCTTATCGGGTATATGATTGCATCAAATTATATTCGACTTGAATTTGAACAAAATTTTAAAAAAGACTTAGAAAATTTTTGCTAAAATTTGTGATTTTTTTTTTTTTTAGTTTATTTGCTGAGCTAATAGGGGGTTTAATACTGCCCGAGTAAAAAGATTATATATGTTTATATTTAATTATATAAAGACATCATATATATTCATATAGAATTTGATGCGAAAAATGAGTCGATAAAACTATATAAAGTTGCATTAAATTTGATATAATTTGATGTGATTTTAATATAATTTTATATGATTTGATGCGAAAATTGGCCCCTTTTTTAGAAAAATTTATGCAATTATATATAATTAAATAAAAAAAAAAATCCAAAAAAAAACCCAAAAAAAAATTATATTAAATTATATATAAAGAACTTAGATTTTTTTTCATAAATTTTGCATTATATATAATAACATATAAAATTTTTAAAACAAATGTTTAAGGTTTAGGTTTGGAACTTAAAAAAAAAAAAAAAAATTCTGGACTTAGAAAAATTTTCAAAAGTTATATCAAATTATATATAAAGGACTTAGATTTTTTTTTAATTTTACTCATATAAGATTACATATGATTCAGAAAAAAGTTGCATAAAGTTTTATATAAAATGTCTTCAAATATTTTGTTATATTAAATTATATAAAAAAACAGACAGAATTTTATATTTCATATGTAATTATATAAACTAACTTTAATCATATGTTATTATGTATAACTTAACATTTTCTTTTATATAATTTTATATAAGAAAAAAATACGAAGTGCAAATATATAATATCTTATATGATAGCAAAACAATTTACGTATAAATTTATCAAATAATATATGTTTATATAAAAATAAGTAAAATTATATATAATCTTTTTTACTCGGGTGAGTTCAACAACATGATTTTCATCTTCCAATGCTCTTAATTTTCCAAGTTATAAAGCTTTAAAGTAAAAACTGTTTTTGGCTTATGAGCTTCACATTATTCATCGGATCCAAATTTTCTTTCTGCCGTTGTATATTTAATAAAAATACCTTTAAAATGGTATAAAACATGTATAAACTTTTTTACTCACCAACGGCCAAATAATGAGTTTTAAGTTTTTTTCGGAAGTTTTTTCAGACAAAAATAATTTTATCTGAAAATATTGCTAACATAAGTTCGAACCAAATACACTTTTAATTATTGGCAACAAATAAAGCTTTGATTTGAGCTTGATCTGAGGACTTTAGCTCTCTTAAAACCAGAGATATTGATGGTTAAACATTAAAGTTTTAAAATATTTTTTTCTTCGGATTAAATAATATATAATTATATCAAAATATAATTATTTTTGAAATATTTTTGTTAAAATTCAGGGATTTTATTTTTTTTTTAAATTTGAAAAACGAAAACGCATTAAAAAATCATTTAGATTAAAAAAAAATTAAAAAAAAAACAATTTTTTTCTTGACTTAGTCGGGAATCGAACTCAGGGTCCTCAAGAATTATATATTATCATATATGATGCAATATATAAAGTTATATTACTATATATAAATAATTTTTATTTCTAAATATTATCATAAAAAATAAATTAATCAATATTTTTAAGTTTAGTAAAAAATTAAAGCTTCTAAAACATATTTTCTTTAAAAAAAAAATTTAAAAAAAACAACTTTTTTTCTTAGCTCAGCCGGGGATCGAACCCAGGGTCCCTAGGAACCATATATTAACTTATATGATGTAATATATAAAATTATATAACTATAAATAAATAATATTTATTTTTCGACTTTATCATAAAAATTTAATTATTCAATATTTTTAAGTTTAGAAAAAACAAAAAGCTTTAAAAACATATTTTCTTTTTTAAAAAATTAAAAAAAAAATAGTTTTTTTCTGGGTTGAGCCGGGAATCGAACTCGGGGTCCCCAAGCATCATATATTATCTTATATGATCTTATATAAAGTTAAACACAACTATTTAAGTTATATGCATTTTTTAAACATTTAACTTTTAAAATCCAATATGCATTTTTTTAAGTTTTAAAATACAATGGATTAAACAGATTTTTTTTCTATTTAAAAATTTATAGAATTTATATATATTTTTTTTTGACTGATTTTAGGTGCTTTGAGAATCATATATCATTGAAAACACGAGAAATCAATAGAAAACGCAATAAATCTGGACTTAGGTTCCCCGATTAACTTTATATTGTGCACACGGATACTCTATGGAGCAATTTGGATAATTGCATTTAAAGTTCAAAAAAAAATTAAAAACTCGCGATTTTTTTAGCGTTTTAAATTTTTCAAAAATGCTATATGTTGTCAACTTTGAAGAGCTATATTTCCTAAAGTGTATATCGGATTTCAATTCTGTTCAATGCATTCGAAAGGTATACTCGTCTTCTTTATAACTAATATTTTTTAAAGAAAAAATTGTGTCTAAAAATGCAGTTTTAAGACAAATGCAATTTAGAAATGCATTTTTCAGAACTTACTACATCTTCGATTTTTAAAAAACCAACATTTTTGAAAAGATTGAAATTTTTACATTAAATATAGCTAAGAAATATTTTGGGACACGCATTCGTGCTATTTAAAACGATTTTATGAAAAATATCTTACTAAATTTTTCATATAAAAAGTTCAAAAAAATTTTTTTTTTTTAGTATTTTAAAATTTTGTATTATTGTAGAAATTTTTTCAAAAATAATTCCACTTCAATAATCCTCATTAATAAAAGTAAGTATCGCATTTAACTGTTTTAAAAAGTTGTTTACAGATTTAACTGTGTTTTCTAAAATTATCAGTTTTAAAATAATACAATGCATTTCAATTAGAATTTTTAAGATGCATTTAGTTTACATGATGCATTTAAGTTTTCGTAAATTTCTTTCTTGATTTTGAATCTGGGGTGTCCCACTACTATGCATATTCTTCGACGAAAATAAAAAAAAAAAAAAAAATGAAATAATCAGATAAAGACAAAGGCCCTTACAAACCAAAAGTCTATTTCAACAAAAGTTTTATTTTAAATTTCAAATTTTCAATACATTTTTTGAATGTCGATTTTAAAAACAAAAACAATTTGTATGGAAATAAAATTAAAAGCTCATTTTAAATTTATACTTTTTTCTTGTGGTAAGGCTGAAAAATTATTCTCCGGGAAAAATGCAATAAAATTGTAAATTCACTTTTTGCAATTGTAGTGTTTTTGTTGCCAAAAATTGCACAAAAATAACGAGATATTAATACCGCGATTAAAACTTCTTTATTTACTTACTTTCTTTAAATTTGATCGGTTTTGCTGCAAAAAAAATTTTTGCAATATGTTTTCTACAAAATTTTACCCTGCAACTTTGTGTGTTATTAACTCCAGAAGGTAATTTTAGAAAACACAGTTAAATCTGTAAACAACTTTTTAAGACAGTTAAATGCGATACTTACTTTTATTACTGAAGAGTATTGAAGTGGAATACTTTTTGAAAAAATTTCAACAATAATACAAATTTTTAAAATACTAAATAAAATAAAATAAATTTTTTGAACTTTTTGTATGAAAAATTTAGTAAGACATTTTTCATAAAATCGTTTAAAATAGCACGAATGCGTGTCCCAAAGTATTTGTTAGCTATATTTAATGTAAAAATTGCAATCTTTTCAAAAATGTTGGTTTTTTAAAAATCGAAGATGTAGTAAGTTTTAAAAAATGCATTTTAAAATTGCATTTGTCTTAAAACTGCATTTTTAGTCACAATTTTTTCTTTAAAAAATATTAGTTATAAAGAAGACGAGTATACCTTTCGAATGCGTTGAACAGAATTGAAATCCGATATATACTTTAGGAAATATAGCTCTTCAAACTTGACTACATTTTGCATTTTTTTCATTTTTTGAAAAATTTAAAACGCTAATAAAATCGCGAATTTTCAATTTTTTTTTAAACTTTAAATGCAAAAGCCAAAATGGCTCCATAAAGTATCCGTGTGCATAATATAAAGTTAATCGGAGTACCTAAGTCCAGTTTTGTGGCGATCTCTCGTATTTTGAATGATATAATTATACAAGCTCTCTTGTATACTTAAGTAAAAATATATATGATGCAACATTAAAAAAAAATATTGAAATACTGTCATATAAAAGTATGCATAATTATATATAAAATATTGTGAAAGAAAAAAATATTTTTTACCTTATACAATTGTATAACATTTTATATGGCGTTACATGTGCCACCATTTAAAATTATATATAGAGTTTAAAAAAAAATTGTATTTATATGGTACCTTACAAAACTATATACGGTATCTCATAAGCCATTTATAATTATATCTTTGATAATATTAAAAAAATAAATGATTGATGCCATGTATAGTTTTATATAACTGTATATAGAGTTATATGTGCGACCATATATAATTATATTTAAAAATTTTTTTTTTGGTTTTTTAAGATGGAACCATATATAGTTTTAAATGGTTTCTTGTAAGTCATATATAATTTTAAATGGTTTCTTGTAAGTCATATATAATTATGTATATAATGATATTGGATTTTTTTTAAATATGCTCGTATACGTTATTTGATATTAAGTCACATATAAATATGTATGCAATCAGATTAATTTATATGTGTCACATATGATTATGTCTCCCACATGTATTTATATATTAATATGGTTATCATTAGATGTAATTTTATATAACTCCATTTAAAAAATTTGGAAAAACTCAATGCGAGATATAATTATGTACTTTGTTTGATATGAAAACATATTATTTCATATGGCTATATATACATACATCAAATAATGTAAAATTATATGTATTCATTTTTACTCGGGATACCATAAATTTATAGTAAATAATTCGATAAAATAAGAATACAGTGGGCCGTTTTGCTTTAAAACCAGTATTTGATTTTCGTTAGTATCCGAAATCAAAACCAAAATTTTTTTTGAGATACATAAAAAAAGTTCGTACTTAGAAATTATTTTTTATTGATTTTTTTAACATCCTGGACTGTTTTCTATACGATCAAATAATAAAAATAACTAAGTTTTTGAAAAAAATAAAAATTTAAGTACCCAAAAAAAAAAAAAATTTTTTCAAGTTTTTTGTTATTAACGGGGTATATACTTAGGAATAAAGCAAATATTAAACGAGTTTACTTAAAACTTATTTTGAATAAATTTATTTTTCGGAAATAAGTGTTGCGAATGTTTTGTTTTTGCAGTTATTATGTATTTTTATATTTTTGACTATATTTAAAAAAAAGATATATTAACAGCTTTTTTTTACCGCAAGCAACTCAACGAAATTTGGCACACTTATTAACGCCATTTGATCTAATCTATATTAAAAATTTGATAGCAATTGAAAATTTTTTAAAATAGTTACAGCGATTTCAAGAAACAGGATATATGGCAGCCACGCGAGTCCTTGCTCTGATTAAAATACAAATGTTGTACGTCGATAGTTATCTAAATTTCTAAGACAATAATTAAGTTTAGTAATTTTATAGCAAGTTTTGTGGCTTAAACTTCACTTTTAAGTTTCAGGATATACGACAGGTACAAATGTCCTTCGACCGATTTGCTCAAAAATTTTATTTTTTTTTGTACTAATTAATTTTGTGCTTGCGTACCAAATTTGGAAAATCGTTGACAACTCTTTCTATTTTATTTTTGTGATTAAACTATATTAACACTTTATTGCAGTTTTAAAAAAGGATATGTAAATAACTTTTGTTTTAAAGAACCGATTTCAGCGAAATTTGGCACACACATTGACATCACTTATTAAAATTTTTACAAAAAATTTCATATAAATTCAATTAAAAAAAAAATTTACACATAAAATACTATATCAAAATTGGTAACAATGACAAAGTTTGGGAATTTTGTGACTATTTTTGTACTTAGTTTTAATCACATATTTAAATTTCAGGATATATGGGGGGTAGGCGTGTCCTTGCTCCGATTTTTCCAAAAACCCGTTTTTTTCTTGATTAGATAATTTAATGCTTGTGTACCAAATTTCAGAATTCTGCGACCAATATTCTATTTTTGCCCACTCGACATATGGGAACGAATCACTGTGCCACGGCTTAAAATGATCGAATTTGGCTGAAATTGTTTTTAAATCAAAGATTGTCTCAAGCTCTACAAAAGGGTCGGCGGAATGAAATTTTGAGACTTTTTTTTAAAAAATTTCTTGAACGTAGGAAAAAACCGCCATTTTTTGCAAATTTCAAATAGCGATATCTCGAAAACTGTTCGACCGATTTTAATTTTTTTTGATATAAGTGCTCAGCACATCAAAATTAACAAATATGATGTGTCGAAAGATATATTTATTTTTTATTTATTTTTTTTTAATTTTTCAAAAATCCAAAACTTTGACCGCCGCACAGTGGGGTGGATGATACCTAAAATGGCGATTAATACATAGAAGACTTAATTTTAAAATCCCGAGTAAAAATTTTCTGGTCTAATCATATATAATTTGATACAATCTTATATGAGTTAATATGCTTCCGTATAAATTTATATAAAATTGTATCTATCACTTTGATACGGTTGATCCACTTTATATGGTTAGATATTGCTCCATATATGATTAGATTCGTATTTTGGTTTTGCTCATCAAATTATATAAAAATTGATATTATAAGATCAATTTGATCTAATTAGATTTGACCAAATTCAGGATCAAATTGTATCAATTTTTATATTTTTTGATCTAAAGTAATACAATTAGATATTATTTGATACAACCATTTTACGGATCAAATTAGATCTATTCAGTAAAATTAGCATAATATTTTTACTAGGGATATTATAATTTTTTGTTGATGAGTAATCTTAAACACATAAAAACACAGCATTTTCGAAAAAAAACATTGGAAAAAAAAAAATTTTTAACCTGTTAGGCGCTTTATTGTTTTTCGGATATAATATCTTATTTCACAATTTTTGCTGTAACTTTGGAACAAAAAGCTTTACATTTATAAATAAAATGGCACATTATAGCGAACTTAATGTGCTATTAAAAACTTAAAAAAGTAAATATATCGTATGTGTTTTTATTAGTATAATTTTAATTTAAAATTCGATTTTTGTTTTTCACTAAATCTCATTAATGTACAAATTTATCTCAAAAAGTCCCGAAACAGAAGATTAAAAATTTTTTATTAAAGGATAATCATAATTTAATAAAACGCAGCATTTCAGAAGAAAAATTGGAAAAAATATTTTTACCTGTTAAACTTTTTTTTCTGTTTTTCGGAAAAAGCCTAATTCACAATTTTCGCTGTAACTTTGACATCAAAAAAATAAGTAAATAAATATAAAATAAATAAAATATGTATTCAAATTCTGATTAATTTTTATTAAAAAATAAAAATTGTTTTATTCGACCTTTAAAATATTATGTTTTGAGTGGGTTTATTCTAGCTCGAGGTCATTATTTCCTTTACTAATTAAAACTATGATATTCTCATAGAATAATTTTCAAGAAATTAATTTTTCCGTTTTTAAATTTATTTATGTTGGTAATTTTTTTCAAGACTTAATCGACACGTGTTTCGGGATTTGTCAGATCCCATTGTCAAGATTATTTAGCAAAAAAAAAAATATGAGAATATCATAGTTTTAGTTGGTAAATGAAATAATGACCTCGAGCTAGAATAAATCTACTTAAAATAAAATATGTATTCTTATTAGTATTAATTCAATTTTAATCAAGTTTTTATTTTTCACTTAATTCAGTTAATGTAAACATTTATCTCAAAAATTTACAGACGAAAATTTTTAAAGGATCAGAACAGAATAATTTAAGGTCTAGTTGATGAGGTTATGTATGGTGTATCTTCATCAAAATCACTCACGCACTCATCTCTCACAAAACAAAAAACAACAAAATACCAAAAATATGGAAATTGAGAGTATTTTAACACAACAAGTAAGAGTGATGTGCCGAATCTTCTATACCATCCAAAACGTTACAAAACTACAAAAAAATTTGGGGGGCATTTTTGATAGGGGCTCGGAGGGGGACGTAGGGGGCACTTTCACCCCTTGCGATTAATCATTGCAAATTAATTTTTATTGGTTTTTGCACTTAAGTAATACAATTGCATTATTACATATTTTTTTATAACCACGCCCCAAAAAGGGGGCGGGCGTGCGTGTGCGTGATTTAAAATAACTCACGCACCCATCTCTTATAAACAGTACACTCATGAGCTGCAGTTACAACTACCATACGGAATATAAGGACAAAAAATTATGAAAACAACTTGATTTTTAGTATTTTTTTTTTTCAAATAGATTTTTAGCAACTGGAGTTCATTCACAAAAAAATTGATAAGTCAAAAACCGCAAAAAACCGCAAACGGACATTCAGGGATTTATTAGATGAAATCATATATTTAAAGACCATATAGGCGGATTTTCACTCTTTCACAGACAAAGTTGTTGAAACTTAATATTTATATCAAAAATACCCTATTTTTAGAGCATTTTTATTTTTTTTTTTTTAATATTTCCAAAACATTTATCTAAACCAAAAAATTTTTTTTATATGCTCAAATACCTAAAGTAGACTGATCCATTATGAAGCTTTCAATTTTAGAAGTCTTTATACAAAATATAATTACTTGAAATATCAAAATTTTCGCTTTAAATCAATGCGCGCAAAAATAATAAAAATAATTGAACTTTAAACACACACTGCAAATAAAGTATACAACTTAGAACTTTGTTTTTTGCCATTATTGATGTTGAATTTTATCTACTTTAACCTGGTACCAAACACGGTTGTGAAAGTTAATGTTCATCTATTGAATTAATCGCCACTTTGGATGCATTTCACCCCTCTGTGCGCCGGGCGCCACGGGTTAATTTAATCCGATAGTAGAACTTTGAAAATCGAAGAAAAAAAAATTTTGCTATACAGAAAAATGCCAGTCTAATAAATCATATAATTACCTTTCATTTAAAACAAACAAAAATTTTATTAATCGATTTGGTCCTGATATATTTTTATTTCAGTAAAACCTCTTCTTTTAAAAATTGAAAATTTATAACTTTGGATTTTGTTTACGGATTCAGCCCTAAATTTATTTAACAAGAAAAATAAATGCAAAATATCATGGGTCAAAATCTCTGTAAACTAATGTTATTGCTTTACTAACAACATGACACCATGGGGCATTGGCGTATTCAGAGGGGGGCCCAACAACAACAACAAAAAAAATATTTTTTTATATGTATTGGAAAACACAAATCTCACGAAAAGAACAACAAAATTTTTTTTGTTGTTGTTGTTGGGCCCTGAAAAAACAGTCCTGCATACGCCGTTGCCATGGGGACATTTTAAGTTTATCATAATGATGTTGCAGCAATTTAGTTTCACAAAAAAAAAAATCGCTTACGCCCAGCTCTCATTTACATAATTTGCTACTATAAAGCAAATAAGAACATTTTCGTTGGTACCGGCTATTGTGTGACGTTTAAGCTACACAATTACCAGTGTATTTCCTGCACTAAAATGTACGATTTTTTTTAGATTTTAAGAAAGAAAAATCTACGAAATATTAGCCCTGTTTTTTGCAGACCGTATTAAGATTAGGATTAACTTTATTTAGTTAAAAAATGGGTGAAATCAAGTGTAGAATTTTTTTTTATAATTTTTTTCTGAAATTACATACAATTTGTAAATATAAACAGAAAAACAAATCAAGGCTTAAATACATACTCAGGATCAGTAAGGACACCGAGAAAGAAATAATAAATATATTTATACCTTATGGGATCCTAACCCGATATTTTGAGGTGTGACAAACGGAATAAAACACTTATATATACCCTCCACTAAAAAGAGGGTACAATATATTTAAACCCATTCAAACTTTCATACATACTAATTTTTAAAAACAAACAACAATAAATTTATACAAATCTGCTCTCCAGCCATACATATGCTAGTTTTATCTACCTATTTCCGCTGTGGGAATCTGTGACCTTTAATAAAAGCGTGTGCACATTTATAAATAATAAATTTTTAAGTAAATCCCGTTTAAGTGATAATTATGTGTGCGCTCTAATAGCTAGAGTTTGCACAATTGTCATTTAACTAGGATTTAATTAAATATTTTTGTTTATTTTTGAACAAAATTTTTAAATTTAATTTAATAGTATAAAGTAATAAACTCTGATTGTGGGTTGTAGGTAAAATCAGTTTAAAATTTTTGTTAGTTAAAACGTTTATATGTCTCGTTATTTTGGGGATGAAAAACATTTTCAGTTAAATATTGAAATGTGAAGTATTTTTGATAATGTTTTTATTTTTTTTGTATATTTTAATTTTTTAAAGATGTAAAAAAAAGATTTAAATAGAAACAAAAAACAAAATTAGTTAAGTTTTCACCACAGTTGTTTTAACAGTTAATTTTAAACGCGTAAATTAACTACATTTATAGTTGTTTCTACTGTAAATGTAGTTTCCCTAAAAGCAACTAATATTTTAGTTTTTTAACATAATAATGTTTTTAGGCTGGTCTCTAATTTTAAAAAAGTTGCAGGACGCCACCTCAGTTTGACTATGTAAGCTAACAATTAACGAAAAAGAAAACAAGAATTACAATTTTCATTTCCTTAAAACCAAAAATTGAAATAACTTGGGTTTGTAACTTGGATAATAATTCACGTCGTGGTGAATAACACCGTTTTTCACCAACTGGTGAATAAAAAGAAACATAATTATTTTTCAACAAAAAAAATTTTTTTTTTTCATAAATTTTTTTTATCATCAATTTTTTTGCCATCAAATTTTTTTTTTCATCAATTTTTTTTTTTTTTTTATCAAATTTTTTTTTTTTTCATCAAATTTTTTTTTCATAATTTTTTTTTTTTTCATAATTTTTTTTTTTTTTCATAAATTTTTTTTTTTCATCATACTTTTTTCATCATTTTTTTATCAAATTTTTTTTCATCAAATTTTTTTTCATCAATTTCTTTTTCATCAAATTTTTTTTTCATCAAATTTTTTTTTTCATTAATTTTTTTTTCATAATTTTTTTTTCATCAATTTTTTTTTCCATCAAAATTTTTTTGTCCATAAATTTTTTTTTTCATCAAATTAATTTTATAAATTTTTTTTTTATAATATTTTTTCCATCAATTTTTTTTCCATCAATTTTTTTTTTCCATAAAAATTTTTTTTTTCATCAATTTTTTTTTTTTTCATTAAACGTTTTTTTTTCATCAAATTTTATTTTCCATATTTTTTTTTCATCAATTTTTTTTCCATAAATTTTTTTTTTTTCATTAAACTTTTTCATCAAATTTTTTTTTCATATTTTTTTTTTCATATTTTTTTTTTCATTAAACTTTTTTTTTCATTAATTTTTTTTACAAATTATTTTTCATTAAATTTTTTTTTTTATCATATTTTTTTTCATCAATTTTTTTTTCATCAAATTTTTTTTTTTCTAAGGTTCTGAAATTTTTTCTATAGAAAAAGTCTTTGATTTTGAGACATTTTTTTATAGAAAAAGTCTTAAATTTTCAGACATGTTCTAAATAGCAAAAGTTTCAGAGACTGCATATTAAAAGCTTTTTATAGGAATTCCTTTTTGAATTGAAAGTGTATTTTTTCTACTAACAATAAGTATACTACAATTACGTAAATTACATAAAATTTCAGTGACGTGACTCACCAAAAATTGTTATTAATGAACATATAAGGTTGCAATTTTCCTTCAATTACTTACTGCTATTTTACATCTTATTAATGAATACTTTCATTCATTTCATGAAACATTTTTCCTATTTTTTTAAATGACATGACATCAGTTTCATTGATTAAATGAAACCTGTCTTTGGTTGAAAATGTATGTAATTTTTCATTAAGTTTCTGTCAATTTTCCTTACTTCAAAAAAGCATTTTTTACAGTGTAGAGTCTAAAAAGTACTAAAGGAAGTGATCTAGAAAAACTGTGTGTAATTCCATAGACTCCAACCCACATTTTTATATCAGAACCTTATTATATTTTTTTTTTGTTCACTTTTGTAGCACTGTGTTATTTATCATTACACACTCAATTTACCACATTTTTTTTTGTCAAAACCATCCCTAGTTTATACTACCAAGTCATCGTTCGGTTTTCGTGTATAAACATTAATCTAATAAATAGTCCTAATAACTGTTGAGAATAATTAACGACCGAATAAACACAATCCGTTTAATTACAAATTCTGTTATATCGTCCATTCCATGAGACATTTTAAAAAATCTGACCGAGGGTCTTCCGATTTTCGTTCTATTTTTCATACAGATTCTCTATGGAGCCAATTTCAAATTTCATCCATCAGATCGAAAATATTTGAAAAACTCGCGATTTTATTCACGATTTCCTTTTTTAAAAAAGTCAAAAAAAGTCAAAATCTGTGTTACTTTGAGATGCTGTATTTCCTAAACTACTTATTGCATTTTAACAATCTATAGCGCATACGAATGGTATGTAAGTTTTTTTTAATATCTTATAAACTGAAAAAATATCGGTGGTTTAAAAGTGCATTTTATATGCAAATACAGTTTTGAAGTGCATTTTGCGAAACTTTAACCCTTTTTAATTTTTTTTTTAATTAGCAAATTTGTAAAATTTAGAATTTTTGCTACAAAAAAATGTTTTCATTACAATGGACCGAGAATGTATGCTATTTTTAATATTTTTTTTAAAAAATACTTCCTTAAGTTTCCCTTATAAAATTTTTTATTTTTTAAATTATTCCAAAATCATGTAAAAAGACATGTTTTTAAACCGTTATATTTTTAAAAGTACGAATCGTATCTTATTGTTTTTATGCACATTAGAAAGGTATTTTTGTCCATTTCTTGCATATAATAACGCCAAAAGTGTTGGTGTTTCACAAATGCATTTTAAATGCAAATGCAGTTTTGAAGTGCATTTTTCAAAACTTTTACCCCTTTGAATTTTTTTTAATTATCATATTCGAAAAGTTTTCAATTTTTACTACAAAATAATGTCCTTCTAATAATGGACCCACTGTGTGTGCTATTTTTTAGAATTTTTTTAAAAATCATGTAATTTCAGATTTTTTTGGTTTAATTCAAAATATTAAAATTTTTTTAAGAAAATTTTTAAAATTTCTTTAAAAATAGCACCCACAGTGGGTCCATTATTAGAAGGACATTATTTTGTAGTAAAAATCTTTTCGAATTTGATAATTAAAAAAAAATTCAAAGGGGAAAAAGTTTTGAAAAATACACTTCAAAACTGCATTTGCATTCAAAATGCATTTGTGAAACACCAACATTTTTGGGGTCATTGTATGCAAGAAATGGACAAAAATACCTTTCTAATGTGCATAAAAACAGTAAGATACGATTCGTACATTTGAAAATATAACGGTTTAAAAACATGTCTTTTTACATGATTTTGGTATAATTTAAAAAATAGAAATTTTTATAAGGGAAACTTAAAGAAGTATTTTTTAAAAAAAATATTAAAAATAGCATACATTCTCGGCCCATTGTAATGAAAACATCTTTTTGTAGAAAAAATTCTAAATTTTCCAAATATGCTAATTAAAAAAAAATTAAAAGGGGTAAAAGTTTCGCAAAATGCACTTCAAAATTGCATTTGCATATAAAATGCACTTTTAAACCACCGATATTTTTTCAGTTTATAAGATATTAAAATAGACTTACATACCATTCTTATGTGCTATAGATTGTTAAAATGCGATAAGTAGTTTATGAAATACAGCAGCTCAAAGTAACAAAGATTTTTCATTTTTTTGACATTTTTAAAAACGAAAATCGTGAATAAAATCGCGAGTTTTTCGAATATTTTCGATCTGATGGATGAAATTTGAAATTGGCTCCATAGAGAATCTGTATGAAAAAAATAACAAAAGTCGGAAGACCCTCGGTCAAAAAATGCCTAAAATCACCAAATGTCTGGTGGAATGGACGATATACTTGTTATGTTTCATTGTGTCAATAAAGTTATATAAAAGATAAAATTTAGTAAATCAACAATAAAAAAATAATAAAAATAGAACTAATTCACCATAAATAATCAAGAACGTTTATAAAACAATTATTTCAAATGAGCACTTATCATGCCAAAATGTATTTTATCTGGAATCCGTTTTTGGTAACAATAAGAAAAAATTCTAGAAATTTGTTAATTTGCCTAAAGGTTTTTTTCCTAGGAATCAGGAGGTTTTCTACAGAAAAATATTTCTCAGGTTTTTTATTGAAAAAGTCTCTCTTAATGATTCTGAAACGTTATCTTTAAACAAATTAGAAAATCATTCTAACAAAAAAAAAGTATTTTATATTCTAATGAAATCAGCATGACTACTTTTGGGACATCCTTATCTGATGTTGATAAGGATGTCCCAAAAAAAGTTGTCCGGGATCAAGCATAATTTGAAAGCAAGTTTTTTTTTGAGATTTTAACATGATAATGTTTTTAGGCTGCTGTCAAATTTTAAAAATATCGCAGGACCGACTAAAAAAAGCAAATAAGAATTACTGTTTTCATTTCATTTTTGCAACTTCGATTTGTAACTTGGATAATAATTCACCAGCTTTCACTAGCTGGTGAACAAAACGTAACATAATTAGTTTTCAACAAAAATTCATATGTGTCTGCAATTCCAGATCATGTTGGTAACCCTTGTGAATAATGTAAGATACAAAAAAGTTGAAAGAAAATATGAGGTGAGCTTGAGATTGCTAGAAATAGAATTGTAGTGTTGGAAACTGTAAATATTTATTCTGTAGAAACCAATGGGTATGCAGCAGCTAAAAGTTATAAAGTTGTTCACTTGGCTTTTTTGTGGGCTCAAAAATTGGACCAACATTTTCTATTTGTATACAAAAATTTCACTAATACTATCACATATTTAAATTAGAATAATAAGAAAATCTAATATGAATCACTAATACTGTCGCATTTTAGAACATTTTGTGACAAAAAATGTTGGTCCGAGATTTGAGATTTCTCCAAAAATTGAATAAGTCTCCACTGCCATCTCTTTCTTTATACTCTTTGGTAGAAACTATAAATATTCACATATAAAAAAAAACAATTTCCATTAACAAGACAAACCAACATTTAAAATCCTACTGATGATAACACTAACTGGAGTGTTTGAGACCGGTATGGGAATACCAGAAATGTCTTTAATTTTTAGAAATTTAATTTTTCTTGTGCATTTTTTTAACTTGAACCCTTATAACAAACATTTTTCCGGTGACATGACATAATCCCCACGGGCATAGTCCCCATTTCCGTTATGGGGATTATGACCAAATTCATTTCGGTCATAATCCCCATAATAGTAGTGGGGACTATGACCGAAAATTATTTGGACATAATCCCAATAAAAAACGGACATAATTCCCAGATTTATGGGGATAATGACCACGTAAGAAATGGCCATAATCCCCATTATGGGGATTATGTCTTCTATACTAGTTGGCCATAATCCCCAAAATATTTTTTTTTTTACTTAAAAGTTTTTCTGCGTAGCCGGCCTTCGTCCGGGCTTAGGGATTACCATCTCCATACATTAAACCCACCCTTTATGCAGAAAACGGGGATTATGACCAAAATTGCTTTGGACTTACTCCCCATAATGTGAATGGGGGTCATGACCGAAAAAAGTTCGGTCGTAATCCCAACAAGGAACGGACCTAATCCCCATTGGGATTGTGACCGTTTTGGAAACGGTCATAGTCCCCACAACTATTATTGGGATTATGACCGAAATGAATTCGGTCATAATCCCCATTTCCGTTATGGGGGTAATGTCCGTGGGGATTATGTCCTGTCACCAATATTTCTATTTCATCAACATTATTCTTTTTCATTAATTTTTATCATAAAATTTTTCTTTTTTAACTTTTTTTTCATAATTTTTTTTTCACCAAACTTTTTTATCCATTTTTACACCCAAATAAATATATCAAGGGTAGAGTTTGCAAATAATCGAGATATTTCATAATCGCGATTACGATTAAAAAAATTGCCGTTAATCGCGATTACGATTAATCGAATTTCTTAAATAATTTGAGTTGCAATGGCTTTAAAAAAATCTTTTGAAATTTACATTTTAGAACGTATTTTTAGAACTATTATTATATTATAACTTTCGACCTTTCCCAGTTAAAATAATTCAAGATTTTGGCTCCACAGTCTCTTTTTTTAGTATATAAAGATTTTTTTTTTAATTTTTAATTAAAATTCTTTGTTGATAAAATTTCACACATACTTTAATTTTTGACATTTTCAACACTTGTTAAATGATAAAAAAGATTTTGGAGAAAAATACTAGATTTTCTTACATATTTATTGCGCTAAAATAAACTCTTATAGCTCTTTATCTTTGCTAAACTAAAGAGTACTAAAGAGTACTCTAAACTTTGACTGATTTGGATTCGCTCTTTTGATCATGATTCCTTTCCAAAAGCTGCTTCAAGTTTACCAAAATTTCTGCGGGGTCGTGTCGGAATACTTGCCGATGGCCAGTTGAGAGCTAATTCTAAGGAATTTTTTTTAAAAAATTTACAAGGCATCATCAGTCAACCAGCGGTCAAAGTATGAAAAAATTACGTTTTTTGACAAAATTTCATGTTCAACTTTTTTGACCAACGCCTTTTGAGTATATCGAGGGCCTAAATTCAAAATCCTCTATCTTAACAACTTTTCAGGAGAGCCAAAAAAACTGTTTTTTTCGCGTATTGTTAGAGTAATTAAAATTCGATATTCTACAATATTTTCTTAAATCAACTACTTAATCTCACATATAATTCGTTTTTAAAATTTTGCACTTTTGGGGATATTATGAAAGATTGGGGATATTATGAAAGATAGAGGGTTTTGTTTCTCAAAAATATTAAGTACATGAATGAAAATGATCATTTAGAGGGTTTTGTATTTTAATAAAAATGAATTATTACGATTTTATTTACGACATCGGTAAATTTTTAACGTGATTCCGAGGTGCTGATTTTTGAGACAAAAAATATTTTTTTACTGAATTCATCTTAAAAGATAACAAACTGTTGAGTATGATTTGTAAACAATATTAAAAAAACTAAAAACGTGATTTTGAGCGATATATTAAAAAAAAAAGTCGAACAAGAATTTTGAGAAAAAATTAGCATCACTGGACCAAAATCGTGATTCTGGAATTTTGTTGACAAATTCATGTTCAGCATGCAAAAATTAGTATGAAAACATGTAATGCATGATGAAATTATTCAAAAAAATATTTATAAATTAATTGTTTGAAAAGATAGAGGTTTTTGCATTCAGAAAAATTTATTGTGTAAGAGATAGAGAAAACCAAAAATGCAAATAAAATAGCAAAAAAAATATTTTTGTTCTGAATTTTAGACCATAGATGAGGACCGTTTTACTGAATATTTTGCCATCAAAAAGTAATTTTCGTGAAAATGGAAGATAGAGGGTTTTGAATATAGGCCCTCGATATGTTTTTTAAAAATAAAACTCTTTAAATTTTTCTCAGATCATACTTTAAATTTTACTTTAAATTTGATTGACTTTACGAGAAAAGGAAAGAAAAATCGCAAACAAGTTAAATGAATCATATGGCAACCCATCAACATTTTCCGTTCTACTTAACATTCCAGAATCAATGATTTTTGTTTGAAATTGTCCCGAAAGTAATCGTTTTTCAGGCTAATTTAGTTTTTTGACAATTTTAATAGAAACTTCAAAATGGGTTTCAAAAAATTCTGGAAGTGATTTAAATTCGTTATAAAAACAGTGTATATCATAAAAAAAATTTAGTCGTAATCGCATGATTTTATTGTCGATTACGATTACGATTAATTGGTGCTATTAATCGCGATTACGATTACGATTTTAATCGTTTTGCAAACTCTAATCAAGGGTAAGTTACGGTCAATATCTACCAATTTAATATTTTTAGAGCACTATATAAAATAAATCAAGAGTAAAAAAAAAAGTCCAATTTTTAAAATTTGAAAACATTTTACACAAAATTAACCAACACTCTTTTTCAAATGGTTCTTTTGGACCATAGTTACTCACAAGGGAAGTGTCTCAACCTTTATAACCCGATTTGCCTGAAACTTAAAATATATGTAAAAGAGACGATTTTAAGGTTGGGGTGTCTCGGCTTATTGGCCATATCGGGGATTTAGGGGTTCAAAAAATGATAAAAAATGGTTTTTTGCATTTTTCAGCCATTGCTTACTAACAAGGAAGGTCTTTCACAAGGCACCCACCGATTGTCCTGAAACTTGAATATTGGAATGAGAGGAGAAAAAAAAATAAGAGTTACCTGTTTTTTTTATCTGTCCAATCTCAAATGGCTTACCACCTTATGAAAAAATATGGCCTCTCGGGAAAATCAGAATAAAAGCCGAACTAGCAGGAGGTTTGCCAAGGGCAAAAATACTGTCCAGCTTAATTTTAATAGAGATTATTATATATGATTTTAGGGGTCCTACACTAAGAAAATTATGTCATTAACTGTTTGTTGGTTATTTTAAAAAGTAGTCAGTAAAGTTATTTTAAAAGATAAATCATTAATTTGAATAAGGACTTCTTAAATTCTACTGTTTCTGTAGTTTTAAAAAAATAATTTACTGTATAAAAAACGAATTTTCTGTAACATTCAATTTCGGAAGTAAACAAATTCTTCTACAGTTTTACTGTTTTTAAATACAAAATAAGTGAATATTCACTAGTTTTTTACTGTTGTGGTTAGTCATTAAATTAACATTTAAAATTGATTGTAATATGTTTTTATTTTAAATAAAAAAACAGTGGAACGGTTTTTAAATAAAATTTCATTTGAACAGTTCATGCGAATAAGGACGAATATACCACTTTTTCGCAAACACGTTTTTTTGCATAAATGCATTTTATTAGCAGAGCCCTAAAATCCTATGCAGAAATTTTGGGGACATTTTGACTTTTAAGGCAAAAAAAATGACTTTGAAAGTGCAATAATTCGTATATTTTTGTTTAATTTGGGAGTGAACTAACGCACAATTTTGATGAAATACAACACAAAAATTTTACTTTCGGTAACAATGTGTTAAAAGAACATTACGAGAAACAAACCACACTTAAAAAAATTTTACCGTTCTTGAGTTATAAGACTTTAAAGTGTGGAAAGCATAAAGAGAAAATGTCCATTCTTAACAAAATATTATATAAAAATTATTTAGCTGCGAGTTTAAAATTGATATGAGCTAAAATTTGAAGTTGTACACAAAAAAAAAACAATCTTAGCACATACAAACAAATTAACCATGTTTGCAAAAATTTGTTCATGTCCTTTTATGTTACATCGTAATATGCAGTCAAGGGTTAATATTATAATTCCTAAAAATGTATTTAGTGTCATAAAGAATTACTACTGCATCAAATGGCAGGAATATTAAAAAAAAATTAACAAAATTTTTTTTTTGCGTGTCCATAGTTCGTCAAGATTTGCAAGTCTCATGAAAATGTGGTCAAAATCTGCTGCAAAATTACACATTTTTATTCAAATTTCAGTTCATTTTTTTGGATATTCGCCCTTTTTCCATTTAAGAAAAAATTGAAGTCCTATTTTTGGCAAGTTCTCTTTCGAATACCTTACACCTATAAAAGTTTTACAGTAACTATTTACGGTTATTCAAAAAGTTTTTAGGTAAAGTTATTTTAAACGTTTTATCGTTTGTTTTTCAAAAGAACTAAATTATTGAAAGATTTACACAGTTGTTAAAACAATAAACTACAAAAATTTACGGAAAAATGTTTTTATCAGTTAAATTATTTACGGTTTTTGTAGGTTGTTATTCAAAAAAAAATATTTTTACTCCACAAAATAAAAAATTTTAAACAGTTAAAATAACTGAAATATCATTTGTTTTTACGGAATGTCTAGTCATTTATTAACGTTTAAAAATAACTGAAAAAGTATGTTGTTTCAACTGAAATATAAGTAGTCCGTTTTTTAAAAGGAAAAACGATTGTTTTAAATTTTTTTTCAGTTGAATTTACTTACAAAATATTTTAAGTGTACTAAAATTTTGTATATAGGTAGATGTGACTTAAATCTTTAAGCTAATACCAAAAAGTTGACAAAAATATTATTTTTTAACCGTTTCCTGCGTTTTTGTTGTCCCCTGTAAAATTCTACAAATGGTCTATTCGTCTTTGTTCGCATGAACTGTTCATTTGTTTTAAGTGAATATTCACTGGAATTTACCTACATAATTTTTTGAGTGTACGTATATACATCTCCATATAAACTAGAGATGGGATCGTGAGTGACTTTTTAATCACGTTCACGCGCACTCACGAAAAAAAATTGTAATCACGTACGAACATTTTTGTCTGCCCACGCTCACGTGGTACCTTTTATAAAAAGTACCTTTTATAAAAAGTACCTTTTATAAAAAGTACCTTTTATAAAAAGTACCTTTTATAAAAAGTACCTTTTATAAAAAGTACCTTTTATAAAAAGTACCTTTTATAAAAAGTACCTTTTATAAAAAGTACCTTTTATAAAAGGTACTTTTTATAAAAAAGTACCTTTTATAAAATTACTTTTTAGAAAAGAAAAAGTTCCATTTATAAAAGTACCTTTTATAATAAGTACCTTTTATAAAAAGTACCCTTTATAAAAAGTACCTTTTATAAAAAGTACCTTTAATAAAATGTACCTTTAATAAAATGTACCTTTTATAAAGAGTACTTTTTATAAAAAGTACCTCTCATTAAAAGTACCTTTTATAAAAAGTACCTTTTATAAAAAGTACCTTATATAAAAAGTACCTTTTATTAAAAGTACAGAAAGTACACTTTTTGGTACTTTTTTATTTCCTGAGGTATAAATTAAACTAACTTTTTTGTTTTTTAAATCATTACATTGGTGGAGGGTATTTAAAGATTCGGCACAGCCGAATATAGCTTTCTTACTTGTTGTTCATTAATTTTTTTTCATCAAATTTTTTTTTAATCAATTTTTTTTTTCATAAATTTTTTTTTTCATCAAATTTATTTTTTTTTTCATCAAACATTTTTTTTTTACCAAAACTTTTTTTCATAATTTTTTTTATTTTTTCTTCAATTTTTTTTCATTATTTTTTTTTTTCATCAAATTTTTTTTTTTATCAAAATTTTTTTTTCATAATTTTTTTTTATCATATTTTTTTCATCAATTTTTTTTCATAAATTTTTTTTTATAAAGTTTTTTATTATCATTTTTTTTCATCAAAAATTTTTTTTTGTCATATTTTTTTTTTCATCAATTTTTTTTACATCAAAAAATTTTTCTTTTCATCAAAAACTTTTTTTCATCAAATTTTTCACCAAAAATTTTGGGTTCATTAAATTTTTTTTAAAATAATTTTGTTTTTCGTGAAAAAAAAACATTTTTTTTACCAAAACTACGTTTTCACCAAGTCTAAGCTTTTCGCATAAAAATTTTCCATTTGTTTATCAAATGTACATAAAATAAGTGAGAGTGGTATATTCTTTGGTGCCGAATCTTTTATACTCTCCAAAATGTAAAAACACTTGTTTGCACTTATTTTTGCACTCACTTACGAAATGTACAGCTCTTTTGGTTTTTTAATGGGGTCCTCGACTGATATTTCAATTCGTTTTGCATGGAATAGCAAAGTAATATAACATTATTTTTTCTAAAAAAACTTTGCTTTGGCAAGTCCACCCAAATCTTCCGCAAAACATTACCATGATTTAATGTTTTGGGCAAGAGTACAAAATTCGCAGGCATTTTTTCATAAAATTTTGTCTTTTCGTTAAACATTGCTTTCTTCGATTTGCTTGTCAGTTTTTTTTTTATAAAAAAAATGTTTTTTCTTCTTCAAAAACTTTTTTTCATCAAAAATTTTTTTTTAATTTTTCTTTATCATAATTTTGTTTTTCATGAAATTTTTTTTTTTTTATTTTTTTTTATTCTTTTTACCACAACTGCCTTTTCACCGAGTCTAAACTTTTGACATAAAAATGTTCCATTTGTTTAACAAATGAACAAAAAACAAGTAAGAGTGTTAAATTCTTCTGTGCCGAATCTTTAATACTACCCGGTGAAAAATGTTCAGATGTTATTCATATATAATTCATATATGCTCGTCCATAGACATTACATATATGAAGCAAATGCGAAAATTGGCGGCATGTGTAAATATATGGACATACATATATGACCACATATGTAACATATATTCGTTTCAATAAGTCCCGGCACAATTTTGTTTGCGTTTTGGAGTAAAAATTTTTGAAAAAAAAATGTTGACAAATTTTTAAAAAAAGTTTGAAAATTTTTCTAAGGCCCGGCCAAAATTTTTTTTTCTCAATTTTATTTTTAATTTTTAAATGCTTTTAGAATTTTTTTTTGAAAAATGTTTCAAGTTCCGAAATTTTTTTTTTTTAATTTTAAGTCCCAGACACAAAAGTTTTTAAAAATTTGCTAAATTTTTTTTTTCTTCTTAAAAAACTTTTTTCATAAGGCATATTTTTTCACCAAAAATTTTATTTTTATATTTTTTTTAATCATTATTTTGTTTTTCATAAAAAAACCGTTTCTTTTTTTTCATTTTTTTACCACAACTGCTTTTGACATAAAAATGTTCCATTTGATTAACAAATGAACAAAAAACAAGTGAGAGTATTAAATTCTTCTGTACCGAATCTTTTATACTATCCAAAATGTAAATATACTTTTTTGCACTTAAGTAATATACTTATTTACCAAATTGACAGCTCTTTTGCCTTGGACTGCATCTTGCTTTCCACAGTGACACATTTTTCCAGTTGGAAAATGTGTCACTGAGGAAATTTCCACAGTGATTCTTTGAGGAAATGTCTTCAGGTTCTGACAAATCATAGGTAATCCTTGATGACATGTCATAACATTGTCAGCACTGAATGTTTGCTTTAAGAGTGTGGACAATTCCTCTAAGACGTCTAAAAGGAAATGTCTTCAGAATAGCAGTATATTAAATTAGAATTTTAAATTTGGGCAACTTCAATTCCAAGAAAAAAATGGCAAAATTATCGATTTATTTAAAATAAAATCAAAATCTAACAAGTAGAATAAAAGTAACAAATAGACAAACAATTTTCAAAATAAAGTTTGGAACAAGTAGTTAGGTGTGGGACTAATAAACTGGAGGTTCCAGGTTCAAATCCAGTTGGAACTATAAAAGGCGAAAAGTTTTTTCTAAATATGAGAAAAATAATTTATAAAGGAAAATGGATAAAAGTAAAAACTAAAGGACATACGAAAATTTTTTGTATTTTCGCATGATCTACGTCAGACATTTCCCCAAAGAAATCTTAGGTGACATGTCCCCAGAAGGTCGGCCCTGGCCACTGCTGACTTTGAGTGAGGACATTTTGAAAATTTGTATGAAACTGTCCTCAACCCAGTACATAGGGATGTCTTGTGGATGTCAGCAGTGACTCTGACATGTCACCGCTCCGTCACTGAGGATGGCTCGAGGACGTTGCCAACTGGGTATATATATATATTATTGCCTTTATTCATAAGAATTATATACAAAGTTTTAAAATAATTCGTAGAAAGTTCATGTAGTAGAATATAGGGCACCAACGAATCTTCTCCATTCAACGCGGTTACTGGCGAGGAATTTGATTTGGTTCCAAGATTTATTTGTCGTTTGGCATTCTTTTTCAAGTGTCCGTTGCCAGGTGTTACGAGGTCGACCGGGTCGGCGATGACCTTGAGGATTTCATTCTAAGGCAGCTCTTGCGATATCATTTATTGGTCTTCGGAGTATATGTCCTATCCAGGTCCATTTACGCTTTAATATCTCCTTCGGAACAGGGGCCATATTTGAGATTGACAACAATTGTTCGTTCGTCACCCAGTTTAGCCAGAAAATTTTGTGAATTTGTCGTAGCCATCGGTTAACAAACGTTTGAATTTTGGCCATTTGATGTTGTGTTGTACCCCAGGTTGTGCAACCGTATAGCAGTATGGACATGACACTAGAGTTGGTTTTCGTAGATATTTGGTTTGACCTCAATACCTTGTGTACGCTATGGAAAGCTATTCTAGCTTTATTTATTCTGCTAGCTATATCATCTTCTGAGCCTCCGTCTTTTGTTAAAATACTTCCGAGGTAACTGAAAGATACAACGTCATCGATGGTTTCTCCATTCAGTTTAAGAGGGGTAGCGATTGCTGAACCAATACGTAATAATTTAGTTTTCTTGATGTTAATTTTTAAACCCACTGCATTTGCGTTTGTAGCGAGCTTATGGAGTTTTTCTTCAATATCGGAGAAGCGGTGAGCCATTAGGCATAGATCATCGGCGTAATCAATATCATTAAGATATTCATTTAAATTCCAGCGGATACCACGGGGACAATCGATATTCGTTTGTTCCATTACACAGTCAAGCAAAATCAGAAATAGCGTGGGAGACAGAACGCAGCCTTGTTTAACCCCTCTGGTAGTTTGAAATGTTTTACTTTCTTGACCATTAAAGCGTACGATGGACACAGAGTCTGTGTATAGCTCTTTGATGAGGCTTATTATTTTTTCTGGTATACCCTTCATAGAGAGTGCATCCCATAAAGCGCGCCTGGATACAGTATCAAAAGCTCTTTCGAAATCAATGAAAAGAAGATATAGCTGCGAGTTGTATTCAATCGATTGTTCTATTATAATACGAAGTGTGTTTATATGGTCAGCGCATGAACGGTTTGGTCTAAAGCCGGCCTGTTCCTTCCGTAACAATGGTTCTATCACTGGGCTAATCCTCTCTAAGATAAGGAGCAACATAATCTTGTTGATAGAATTTAACAGTGTAATTCCCCTCCAGTTTTTGCACTGGGTTAGGTCGCCTTTTTTGGGCACCGTTATGACCACACCCTCTTTCCAGGAATTAGGGATCTGGTTGTTGATCCATGCTCTTCTTATTATGGGTGTAAGGGATTGCGCTATTGTTGTAGCTCCGTACTTAAGTAGCTCGGCGGGTATGTTGTCAGTGCCAGGAGATTTCTGGTTCTTCAGATTTTTGAGGATCTTTAATACTTCATCTTGAGAAGGTGGGGATGTAGATATACCTCTTAGTGAGCTACGAGGAGCTTCTCTGAGAAAATGTGGGGATATCTGTTTGGGGGTGGGTTCAGAGGAGAAAAAGCGATGCCATCTGTTAAGTTGTTGGTCATTACAATAACATAAAAAATAATTATTTTATAAAAAAATGCATAAGTTTAAACTAGAGATGGGCTCACGACAGGAAATTTCTAACGACACACACTTACGAGCATATTTTATCTACTTACACTCACTTACAATCACGTGAGTAAATTTAATACAAAATTACTTTTTCACTACTCGTAACACCTTATATATTATCTTCTGGTATGCTATATTATTTCATTTCTCGTAACCTATAAAATATCATATATTTTACACCTTACTCGTATTCTTCGTTATAAATTTATGACTTATTTTATACCTTACTGGTATTCTTTGTGATAATGTGGATGCATTACTTTGAGTCTCATCGCCTGTTAAAATCATCAATGCTGCAATGTATAAAATAAGAGATCCTATACCTTATTTTATACCTTATTTGGTAATCTAAGTTTTGCTGGGGATCACTTAGCCATGGTTTATGTACGCGTTTTTGTGTACCAAGAGCGGATTTTGCACTATCCGCGCAGACTTCTGCTATGGTCTGCCACTGGTATTCAGTATCTGGTTGTAAACGTTCCCTAAGTGCATTGTTGTATGAGGTAAGGGTTTGGGGGTTGGTAAGTTTTGAAATGTTATATTTAAGTCTTTTCGAGCTGTTTTTCTTGTTTGCAGCTGGGCAAAGCTTAAAGGTACCAACCAGTAGTTGGTGGTCACTGTAGATATCCGCACCTCGTCTTGTTTTGACATCAAGTAAACATCCAGTAAATAATTTATTAATTAAAATGTGGTCAATTTGGTTGCGTGTATTTCCATCGGGAGACTCCCAGGTGTATTTATGAATATCCCTATGTGGGAATTTAGTTCCTCCGATAAATAAGCACTGACGGGCGCAAACTGGGTAAGGGTTGATATACTTCCTTTTCAGTTGTAAAATAATAAGGTTTTTGGACAGCGTTAACCCTTGCCAGTACGCGGTTAAAAATATACCCCAATGAACTTTTAGAAACTACACCATTTCTAATTGTAATTGAGAAAATACAAATTGATATTGAGAAAATTAAATTGATATTGAGAAAATACAATTTGATATTGAGAAATTCAATTTATTATTGAGAAAAAACAATTTGATATTGAGAAATCCAAATTGATATTGAGAAATAAAATTTTATATTGAGAAATTCAAATTTATATTGAGAAATCACAAATTGATATTGAGAAATTCAAATTGATATTGAGAAAATAAAATTTGATATTGAGAAATTTAAATTTATATTGAGAAAATACAATTTAATATTGAGAAGTCCAAATTGATATTGAGAAATAAAATTTGATATTGAGAAATTCAAATTTACATTGAGAAAATACAAATTTATATTAACAAATTCAAATTGATCTTGAGAAAATAAAAATTGATATTGAGAAATTTAAATTTATATTGGGAAAAACAAAATTGATATTGAGAATTAAAAATTGATAATGAGAACATACAAATTGATATTGAGAGACTAAAAATTTATAATAGGAAAACAATAATTGAAATTGAGAAATCAAAAATTGAATTTGAGAAATAAAATAATAATATGAGAAATAGAAAATTATGTAGAAAATTTAAATTGGAAAATTAAAATTTTTGTTTGGAACGAAAATTGCAATTGAAATCCACGATTGGATTGTTTAGGTGGGTTTTCGCATAAATCTTTATCTTTGACCATATATGCTCCTAAATAAACAATTTAAGTGCTGCTTCTTGGTCATAAATAATTCAATAATTTAAATTTTGTAATTTAAAGTTGTAAAATGTATGAGATTTATTTCGTGCATTATGTACCAGTTCCAAATTTTCGTTCCCGAATTTATTATTTACCTCACAAGGGAAGTCTCCCTAGTGTCACCCGCGGATCTTTATGGAATTGGGTTTATTTTGTAGAGCAGAAAAAATAAAGAGACACGTATTTTTTTTTAGTGGCCTAAATTCATATTTAGGGGGTAAAAAGGAGGGGGGAAGACAAGACCATTTTTTCAGTTTTTTTCGTTTCGTTTGAGTAAAATACCAAAATTTTAGAACATTTTTGTTAATAAGTCGAAAAATATTAAGTTCTTTGGCCCGTTGTTAGCACCACGAGATAGGCATTTTTAATACCTTTAATCTGATACCACACATGCCTATATTAATTTTGCTTAAATAGGCGTAAATCGTAAAAAACTGAAAAAAGTCAATTTCCCCCCATACAAATCGACCCCCCTAAAAATGAGTTTGGGCCGCTAAACAAAATACGTGTCGAATTAATTTTCGTTCTTAACAACATATCCAAATTTCATGAAGATCGAAGGGTGACACCAGGGAGACTTCCCTTGTCAGTTTTTATTTTTGTTGTATTTTTTTATTTCTCAATTACAATTCTCTTTTTATTTCAATTTTAATCTCAATTACAATTTTCAATTTCTCAATTTCAATTTTCCAACTCTCATTTTCAATTTTGTATTTCCCAATCACAATTTTTAAATTCTCAATATCAAGTCGTATTTTCCCAATATAAATTTTAATTTCTCAATGTGAAATTTTATTTTCTCAATATCAATTTGAAATTCTCAATATCTATTTGTGTTTTCTCAATATCAATTTGGATTTCTCAATATCAAATTTGATTTCTCAATATCAATTTAAATTTCTCAATATTAAATTGTATTTTCCCAATTTAATTTTGAAATTCTTAATATCAATTTGTGTTTTCTCAATATCAATTTGAATTTCACAATATCAATTTGTGTTTTCTCAATATCAATTTGGATTTCTCAATATCAAATTTCATTTCTCAATATCAATTTGGATTTCTCAATATCATATTGTATTTTCTCAATATCAATTTAAATTTCTCAATATCAATTTTCATATTCTCAATATTAATTTTAATTTCTCAATATCAATTTGTATTTTCTCAATGTAATTTGTATTTTCTCAATTACAATTAGAAATGGTGTAGTACTAACATTTTAAAAAATTTCTCACTCTAAAATCGTTTTTGTGCTCAATTAG
This sequence comes from Pegoplata infirma, assembly GCA_963921195.1. Taxonomy (NCBI): domain Eukaryota; kingdom Metazoa; phylum Arthropoda; class Insecta; order Diptera; family Anthomyiidae; genus Pegoplata; species Pegoplata infirma. The sequence goes on along the minus strand of OY992539.1, from coordinate 124,273,741 downwards.
TAAACAATTATACATTTATGGAAATTTTTCATAATATAAATCGTTTTCTCCATTTTTTCAAAAACGCAAATTTTGGCCCGAGATGTGCGAACAGATTTTGATCACTTTTGTTTTAAAAATGCTTATATTACCTTCGACCACAATGCTTAAATTACCTTCCGCATAATTAATAGTTGATCTAAACACTTTATTGGAATACGCCCCACCCTAATAAATAATATTCGAAACAAATTATAGGAAAGTTATGAAAAATTGTGGAGGGTAGTTTTGATTCTGCACAGCCGAATATAGCATTCTTACGTGTGTTTTTGCTGTCAAACTACTCAAATATGACACAAAAAGAAATATACAAAAAAATACAACATTAATAAATGGGTACACTTATGATGAACTACACAGTGAATGTCTATAAATAGAATGTCAAATTAAAAAAAATTAAGGACACGTTACTCCAAATCACAAAAAAATAAATTTCAAAAATAAAGACAAATTAAAGCGATTTAACCGGAAGATCCATAAATAATGATGAAGTTTTAAATAATTTTGAATTTAAAAAAAAAAAATTATAAGAGGGTGATAATCTTTTCTTGTTCCAATTTAAAAATGTTTTTGCTTTTGCAAATCAAAAAAAAATATTCTACGTCAAGTAAATGTATTTAGAATGACTAGACGGAGATCTGACATGTTATTTGCAGAAATATACATTTAGTGTGGAGTACCTCATAGTAATTAATTTCAAAGTAAGCATTTCGTTTTATTTTTTTGCTTAGCAAAGCGTTAATGGATTGTTTGACGAACTAATTAAGAACTAAAATTAATTATGTCATTAAAATTATGATTTAAAAACAATTTGTTTGGTTGACAAATCTTTAAACTTGCATATGAGCAATTGTCATTAACTTTTAATATTTAAGAAAAAAAAAAATTGCGATTTTTTTTTCGTGGCACATTGATAAGACTTTGTAGGTAAATAACATTATAAATAAGTAATTCAAATCCGTCCGCGTGGATTAATTTGAGCGATCGCACCCAAAACTAAGGCGGTTTAAAGTTGAAATTTTTTAAAAAATTTTCAAAATTACATTTTTACCCGAAGTTAACCAAACGTACCATTTTGTATTATGCTTACCCAGAGCTAAAATACATATTCAAACATGCATAAAATCTTTGCTAAATATCGAGATATTTGCATTTAACCAATTTTTTTTGGCACATTTTCCAATATTTTGGAAATAAAATGTTTCCAGCGGTTTTATTTTTTTTAGAAAAATATTACCAAATACATTAATAAAATCTCAACAAATTCTTAGTTAACACCATTATTCTATCTCTAATAGGTAAGAAACAGCAGTGGTTTAAAGGGAACATTTTTGAAAAAAAAATTTAATAATTTTGAATTTATTTGTTTTTTTAATATTAAATATCTGATTTTACAGTGTTGTCCTTCACTGAATATTGAAACTATTCAAAGTATGATTAATAATGCTAATATTAAGGTTATTACGAAATATTTTAACGTTATTACTAATTTTATCGAGGTTATAAAAAATTTTAGCGATTTTTCGCGATTTTCGCGACTGCAAAAATCAATGGACTAATTTTGAAATATTATTTGAATAAGACATGTCAAAATCTATCAAAATACATTTCTTTTCTACTTTATTTAAGTAATGCAAGATTTTATATAACCATTAAATTTAAAGGTATCAAAAATTTAAAACCACCGAAAAACCGCTTAAACGTTAAATTATTTCGGGTGCGAATTAATTGAAGATAGAGAATTAAAAAGACTACACTCAAAATATTTTGTAGGCAAAAACAAATGAAAAACACACTTAAAACCAGTGAATAAACAATTGAAAACCATCCCAGTAATTATTCATTTGTTTTAACAAACATCAACATTTATTTTTTACTGTTGATAAAATTTTCTAAAATAAATGACATTAAATATTAAAAAATTACGTTTTTTTCACTCGTTTTTACAAACAAATTCGAAAAAATAACCAACGAAAACATTAAAAACTAATGATAGTTCTGTTATTTTTACCAACAAATTTCAAAAAAATAACCTACGAAAACAATAAAAATTAATGATTTTTTACAATTTTTTATTGAAATATCTTTTTAAAAATTTTTAATAAAATTTTTGGGGAATCGATCCCGCAATCAACTACATTCTGGCCAGACACTCTACCCATCGTGCCAAAGTCACTTGATACAAACATGTTTTTATATTTCTAAAAATAATTTTTTGATTTTTTTTTTCTACAAAAAAATAACTGACTTGTGTAGGTAAAAACTAATGATATTTCATTAAAAAATACCAACAATTAAAAAAAAAAAATACTTACATAAATCATTAAAAATTAAAAGAATAATCAGTAGTTTTTACTTACAGAACAAAAATAAATGACTTTAAAAATTAAATGTAAATGAAAGTCTTTATTTTTTAGTGTGTTATTTTTGAAACAAAGGACTGAAGTAGTCATTAATAAAAACTGAACATCAAACAAATGTTTTTTCTTTTAAAACCGACTAAACGGAAAACTTTTTAAATAAACTACAAACAGTTAATGACATAATTTTTTGAGTGTACCAAAACACGCCTTTCACCGACCAATTTCTATAAGCGGCCTGGATGTGCCTTACAAAAAAGTGAAAACTGAAAAACACCGCGGAATTCGCCAATATTAACTTTTGATCAATGTTGCTTTCCATGATTTATTATATTTGCACATATCATTGTTTCTACATGTTCAACTTTCAGCTATGCACATTTGGCTGTCAAATAGTGCAAAACTAAAATATCGAAATTTTGCAAAAAATTTAAAAAGTTCATAAAATTTTTGCAATTGAATATTTTTTGGGTGCGTTTGTAAATCAAGTGGGAAATGGTAAATTATAAAGTTCACAAAGCATTTGGAACCATTCGGAATAAAACTGCGAGTGTGCCTCGCAAAAAACAGACTTTTTAAAAAATTCACTTTTTTTCTTCCCATCTTTGGAGAGCTGCAGCTTCGTAACCATTGCGAGCACATCACTCGAATCAGTCTCAGATTGTGCATATTTACAAGGGCTTTTACCATGTGTATTTGAGTTTTAAAATTACAGTTTGCACCAAAAGCTACAATCAAAAAACCTCGAAAAATTGAAAATTGAAAAAAAATGGTATCAAAAATTTAGGTCCATGTATCTTTTTTCTTATTGATGGCACATCCACTGAACCTACACCAAATAATTGCCCAAGTCTACTGATTAAACGGTATTAAATTTGGAGCAATAGCTTTAACGAACCCAACAATATGGAACTTTGAACGAAAAATTTCATGAGAGTATCAAGCGATTTTTTTACATTTTTCAACTTTGCACGTTCCTTACCATGAGAAATTGAGACTATTTGCACTGTGCCTTTGCAGAATTACTCATTATGGTTCCCTTAACATATCTACATTCACAGGTACCACCTAGTTTACAAATAAAAATGTTATTGCGAAATTAGTAAAATATCACAAGCGTTAAAAGTTAATGACAAAAGTCCATATACTCTCAATGACTGTAGAAATAATATCACAAAAAAAAGGGGGCGGTCAGACAATTGCCACGCCCACCTTTTTAAAATATGTTTAATAAATATGTAAAAACAAGGTTTACATATCGCCCTACTGTAGTCGGCGTCGCAGACGGTCGCAAAAGTTAGCCGTTGAAATAAGTACTATGGATATTGGTCAATACCCAGCAAAACTTTGGTAATGGGTAGTGATTATATAACACATTACAAGGTAATGTATATACCTTATTTGTAGCATTATTTTAGGATGCCTTACCAAACATTTGTTCCACAACGTATTATTTTAAAGTGAAAAATAATGCATTACTAATAATATGCTACGTAATGCATGATTATTGGAAAAAATGTATTTCATATTTATTGTTTCTAAACATTAAATCATGGATGACTTATATTTGGTTACATTATGTATTATTTGAAAGTTTGAAATAATCCATTATTTATAATTGGATGCATAATGCATTACAATAACATAAAAAATAATTATTTTATAAAAAAATGCATAAGTTTAAACTAGAGATGGGCTCACGACAGGAAATTTCTAACGACACACACTCACGAGCATATTTGATCTTCTTACACTCACTTACAATCACGTGAGTAAATTTAATACAAAATTACTTTTTCGCTACTCGTAACACCTTATATGTATATTATCTTCTGGTATGCTATATTATTTCATTTCTCGTAACCTATAAAATATCATATATTTTACACCTTACTCGTATTCTTCGTTATAAATTTATGACTTATTTTATACCTTACTGGTATTCTTTGTGATAATATGGATGCATTACTTTGAGTCTCATCGCCTGTTAAAATCATCAATGCTGCAATGTATAAAATAAGAGATCCTATACCTTATTTTATACCTTATTTGGTAATCTAAGTTTTGCTGGGTATATCTGAAAAAGTCCGACGACCAATACGGACCAAACACAAAAGTTCTATTCCATCAAAAAAAAATAAATATAAAATTTTCTTTTCAAAAATTTGTATTTTGTTAAAAATGTAATAAAAAATAGAAAAATTTGTATTAAAAAAAAAAGAAAAGAATCGACTTAAAGCATTTAAATATCCTTTAAAATGACCAAAAAAGAGTGGATAAATATCTCTTTTTGTTCAAAAGTTACAACAGTTTAAACTCGAATTAATTTATGCGAAATAATGTACACTAGTTACAGGATTTTACAAGATGCAACTTTATGCACCCACCTGTTAGTAACGAACAGAATTATCGATCTTATATGATTATTTCCGTGCTATTAGGAATGTTCTATACTACATACAAACATATCATGAAAATCGGGGAACTTTTTTTTTTTGATTTTTGTCGTGCTAGATTGGCCAAATGTGGCACTGTGCCGTGGCGTGGTAAACGTTTTCCGATTTGGCTGAAATTTTCAGCATAGGCCAAACTTAAAAAAAATCATGTGCGCTCTCCTTGAAATTCCACGTTTTGCAAAATAACTGCCACCCCACTGAAGATACTAAACAAATATTTGTTTAACTCTATACAAAAAAGCAATTGATACTTTTATAATCATAGACAACGATGTACTAGTTTCATACAACCAGGATATAAAATAGTATCCAACATCTTGTACAATGTACACATAATACTAAAAGGAAATTGTTTGTTGAAATTTCTTTTTTTCTTCTTCTTAAAGTAAACAAATTATAGAAAAATTACTTTTCTTCCATCATGTTCATCTTCAACATCATCATTATTTCCATTATAATTATCATCATTTTAGTTTTATGTATCTCTTGTCAAGATTATGTTTATTTGTATGCTCTGACATGTTTCTTAAAGGTATTTTCATTTTTAAAATACAATCCAGACAAGCAGATGATAAATCAATACCCAGACATAATCACGTCTCCGTAACAAAAAATATATGTATGTATGTATGTGTACGGGTGCTATACGCATAAATATTTAGGAAAATCATGATTTAGGAAAAAAAGAAAACGTATCAATTTCTATCAAATTGATTCTCTTATTGCTTCATAACCTTTACTTAATGTTCTGCCATGTGTTTAAATTTGTTGTATGATTTGTAACAGTAAAAGTTATTCGCCTAAAAAAGTGGCTGGAGTCGTTGTTCCGTTCTATCGTGCTTACCCAGGAAAATTTTTTGGAACAGATTTCTATTACAATAGATTCTTGAATATATTCTACGGTAATCCAAATAAAATTTTCTATGTAAAATTATTTTTCAAAAAAACTACTTGCTCTAAAAAACGATTGCTTTCGGGACAATTTCAAACAAAAATCATTGGCCCTTACCACAATAAAACAAAAAGTCTATTTTAACAAAAGTTTTATTTTTAATTTCAAATACTCATTACATTTTTTGAAAGTCGATTTTAAAAACAAAAACAATTTGTATGGAAATAAAATTAAAAGCTCATTTTAAATTTATTTTATTTTTATGTGGTAAGGCTGATTGATTCTGTAATGTTAAGTAGAACCGGTTGCAGGGTAATATGATGCGTTCTGGAACCGATTATTTGGAACGAAAAATGTTGCTGGGTAGTTCTCCATATACGATAGTTTTAGCACAGACTAATACAGACTCGACATAAGTGACAGGTGTCAAAAAAGTATTCTTTAAACATATGGTTAATATTTTCAAATTATTCTACGAATTAGGTTAGAAAGAGAAAACTGATATAACGCGCCATAAGAAAAATGGATGCCAGATCGGTTTTTGTTGTTTCACTCACTCCTAAGTCGTAGAAAGTGTTGTCATGTTAGCGTAAAATGGACTAAAAACCGCTGAGTTTTCTTCTAAAATCGCTTAGTTTTTCCCCATTTTTTTTTATAAAACTCTACTGTCGAGTCTGTATTTAGTCTGTGGTTTTAGTTTCAGAGCTTTAGTTTAGGGCCCAAAAAAGCTTAACACACTTGAAACTTAAACAAGTAGAAAAGTTAAATTCGACTTGGCCGAATCTATGAATACCCTCCACAATGCCCATTTTAAGTGATAGTAAATTTTCTAACGTGAAAAAAATAACAGTTATGATTAGAAATATTTTATTTTGTGTAAAAAAAATTTTTTTTAGTAATTTTTGAAAAAAAAAAAATACTAATTTTTTTTTTTTGGGTGTAAAATTTTTTTTGAGTGTAAAATTTTTTTCGAATTTTACATTCAAAAAAAAATTTACTAATTTTTTTTTGAGTGTAAAATTTTTTCGAATTTTACATTCAAAAAAAAATTTACTAATTTTTTTTTTGAGTGTAAAATATTTTTCGAGTGAATTTTTTTTTTGTTTTGGTATAAAAATATTTTTGAGTGACAAAAATACGTTTTAAAATATTTTTGTGACTTACCAATGGTTTTAAAACAGGTTTAACGGGTTTTCACCACGTGAATTTAAGGTGAAGCTAATCTGATATTCACGGTTTTGCTAATAACTATTGAACCACTGGACCGATTTGGGTGAAATTCGATACGAACTAGGCTGGAGGAACGAAAAATATATATGCCAAGCTTCAGCATCCTCAGAATTGATTTTCGAAAGTTATAGTGCTTTTTATCTCATAAATTCACGAAAAACCCTTGCAAAAATTCAGTCTTTTGCTCATAACTTTTGAACCACTGGACCGATTTCGCTGGATTGCAATACCAACCTGACCAGGTAAATGCCCAACATATGTGCCAAACTTCAGGAGCCTCCGTAAAGTCTTTCAAAAGTTAGTGTGTTTTCAACAGACAGACAGACAGACGGACAGACGGACGGACGGACGGACGGACATCGCTAGATCGTCTTAAAATCGATCGAGGATCATGAATATATATACTTTATGGGGTCCTAGACCATAATTTCGAGGTGTTACAAACGGAATGACAAACTTATATATACCCTCTATCACTAGAGTGGAGGGTATAATAACTCAAAAGCTATTAATCGGATTGCTTGTCGGTGATACAAAATTTCTTTGCAAATTTTTTTCGTATAGGGGCACATTGACAGGAAAGCATTTTTCATTGGGCAAAATTCTGTAACTTTTGAAGCAATCAAAATTTTTTAGTATCTTGAACTATTTTTCGACTATTTTTAGTTTTTAGCGTGAAAATACAGTTTTTTTATTTTTTTTATTTATAAAAAAAATTTACACTCAAAAAAAAAACAAGTAAGAAAGTTATAGTCGGTCAAGACCGACCATATGATACCCTACTCCAGTGAAAATGGGTCACAAGTCCAAACATGGACCGATTGGACCTTTCTTTTGTTAGATCTTTATTTAGTGTAGAAAACACACACAGATCAATTTTTAGTGGAATTGGTTTATTTTTTTTGCGGATTTAACTGAATATCGGTCGAAATTTTTATATAGGGGACTAACAAGGGAAGTCTCCCTAGTGTCACCCGCATAACTTTATGGAATTGTTTTTATTTTGTAGATCAGAAAAAATAAAGCGACACGTATTTTTTTTTGCGGCCCAGATTCATATTTAGGGGGTAAAAAGAGGAGGGAAGACAAGGCCATTTTTCAGTTTTTTCGTGTATCTCCTATATTATGCAAAGAAACCTAGTCATGTTACATACCAAATGAAAGGTCTTTGGAAAACCTACCTACGTGTGCTAAGAACGTGTCCAAACATGCACAACTTTTCGTCATATTGAGTAAAATACCAAAACTTTAGGACATTTTTGTTAAGGAGTCGAGAAATATTATTTTCTTTGGCCCGTTGTTAGCACCATGAGATAGGTATTTTTAATGCCGTTAATGCCGTTAAAATGATACCACACATGCCTATATTAATTTTGTTGAAATAGGCGTAAATCGTAAAAAAATGAAAAAGGTCAATTTCCCCCCATACAAATCGATCCCCCCTAAAAATGAGTTTGGGCCGCTAAAAAAAAATACGTTTCCAATTAATTTTCGTTCTTAACAACATATCCAAATTTCATGAAGATCGGAGCGTGACACCATGGAGACTTTCTTTGTAAGTCCAAAAATATATAACCAGATGCAAACATAATAAATCATATATGATTATACATCGCGTGAGATATTTTCAAAATTTTTTAAATGCAGTCATATGTAGTTATATATAATTGAATCATGTTTTGGATTAAAAGGTGTACGGTTGATATAATGATATAAAATTATATGAGGGTCAATACAAAATTTGTTTTTCTGTATAATTTAATATAAAATTATATATATCCTATTCTGTTCCATATATAACACTATATGTTTCCATTTAACCAACAATTTTCTAAGTTTTTAAGGTAAAGTATGAGAAACTTTTTAATATGTTCCAAAACATTTCCTTGTTAGGGTTATGTATATCACCTATCTGGTTCGAAGCGTACCCGAACATTTTTTTGTTTAAGAAAATTATATGTTTGGTGAATGTATCGTTGACCTGTGGTGTATCTCAACCCAAACCAAAAAACACCAGGATTTTACATGTTTTTATGCAATTAGATCTAATTAGATCCACTAATATATGGCAATGTCTGGTCAAAACTCGGATGAAATCAAATCATATTTTATACAAGTTGATCTTTTTTAATGCAAAAACATCCACCATTATTCGGATCAAATTGCGTATAAATATATATTGTGTTACATACCATTATATATTGTATCATATAAAATTTTTTACTCGGGAATGTATTTGGATTTGATTAGGTTACCAAAGTACACGTTTAACACCTACAAATAAAATTTTAATCAATATATGGTTTGAATTGAGAAAGGTGTGAAAGAAAAATGTATTTTTCTAAAAATTTTAAGACATCCTGGTTCGTTTTTTACTAGTTTCATATAATCCAGTTATTATAATCATCAGAAAAACTTTTAATGTCAAATTTATTCAATTAATAGTCAATTATATTCTATATGTGGAAATTATTAACAGATCGCAGCCGCCAAGGATTGAACCCATGATCTGTAATGTTTTTTGCTATTAACTGCCTCTTAGCTACGATCACTCTAGACCGATACGCTAACAAGGGAAGTCTCCCTAGTGTCACCCGCGGATCTTTATGGAATTGGTTTTATTTTGTAGAGCAGAAAAAATAAAGGGACACGTATTTTTTTTAGCGGCCCAAATTCATATTTAGGGGGTAAAAAGGAGGGGGGAAGGCAAGGCCATTTTTCAGTTTTTTTCGTTTATCTCCTATATTATGCAAAGAAACCTAGTCATGTTACATACCAAATGAAAGGTCTTTGGAAAACCTATCTACGTGTGCTAAGAACGTGTCCAAACATGCACAAATTTTCGTCATATTTAGTAAAATACCAAAATTTTAGGACATTTTTGTTAATAAGTCGAAAAATATTGACTTCTTTGGCCCGTTGTTAGCACCACGAAATAGGTATTTTTAATACCTTTTATCTGATACCACATATGCCTATATTAATTTTGTTTAAATAGGCGTAAATCGTAAAAAACTGATTAAGGTCAATTTCCCCCCATACAAATCGACCCCCCCTAAAAATGAGTTTGGGCCGCTAAAAAAAAATACGGGTCGAATTAATTTTCATTCTTAACAACATATCAAAATCTCATGAAGATCGGAGAGAGACACCAGGGAGACTTCCCTTGTAAGTTGGCTGTTAAGCAAGCATCAACTAAATCATGTTTTTTTTAATTCTTGTGGTTGTTGCTGTTGTTTTTTCGTACAGAAGAAGGTGTAATTGCCATATGGTGAATAAATTAAATTTTTTAGTAATCATCATTCTTCCTCCTCTCATTCATCAACTCTGATCTAAGTACTAATTTTGCAACCTTGCCAGAACATGGTCTATATTTTGTAGACACAAATGTTAATCAAATATTTTAATTTTATGAATTTAGAGGAAATTATGTGCATGTCGGGAGGGTGGTTTGTATGGGGACTACCAGAAGGACTGACCCGATTCCTTTGAAATTTGTTATGATGGTTTGCGCATACAAAATTTTATTTCCTGTTAAATTTCAAAACAATATCTATTATAATACGGTTATTAGAGGCATTTAAGCGAAATTCAAATGGGGCGTTTGTGTGGGGCTAGGTCTTAACATGGACCGATTTTTTCCAATTTCGTTTTTTTTTGGCCCAAGTCAGATTAAAACTGATCTTATCTTAGAGATCTATTTTTCGGATAAGTTCTGATCCTTCAAATTCTTATCGGAACTCTAATTCTCTGGAATTATTAAGATTTAAGCTTAACTGACATGAGTATTATCTAAATTTATAGAGACTTTTAAAGTGTCTTAACTAGAACCCCTATTACCCGGGTAGACCGGACAGTCGGTCGACCGTTCTACCCGGGTAGACTGGTTTTTATTTTTTTTTATTGAATTTTTGTTAAGAACAACTTTTACTTTACAACTTAATAGGTGGAAAATGAAATATTAAATTAGTTTAGTGTTATTTTCACAAAAAATTAAAAAAATTCTCCATATTTTTTTTTACTAAAAATGAAAAATGCTGATATCCCCATAAATAAGCAAGATAGAGCAAAAACGAGAACGTTTTCAGAAGAAAGACAAAAGTGAAAAATATGGAACAGCCTTCCTCTATCCATGTGTGGACCCAATAGGTCCGAAATTTTGAAGTAAAAATTCGCATACCGGAAAATTTTAAAAAGCCAATATATCGGTAAGTAGAGCCCACACGATAAATAGTCCACAGGCATTTTTATTGGTCTTTTCTTGAAGAGCTTGACCAATTTGATTTTCAATTTTATTTAGGACCCAAAAGCCCATTACTTTGCGAGTTTAACAGCCGATTTTTCAAAATTTTTGTCCTACGACCGCGACAAAAAGCTGTGGGTAGATCGGCAATCATGTCGAGAGAGTCCTTCTTCCATATGGAGTCATTTGAAGCAACCAAAAAAAGGGCCGTCCTAAGGACTGATTGATAAACATTTTTGTTCTACGACCGAGACAAAAAGATGTGGGTAGATCGGCAATTATATCTAGAGTATTCCTTTTCCATATGGAGTCATTTGAATCAACCACAAAAAAGTGCCGTCCTAAAGACCAAAAAAGACTGTCGAAATGTTCATGTAATTGCGACGGTCTTTTTCGGTCAATAGGACGGCACTTTTTTGTGGTTCCTTCAAATGACTCCATATAGAATAAGGATACTCTAGACATAATTGCCAATCTACTCACAGCTTTTTGTCCCGGTCGTACAACAAAAATTTTGAGAAATCGGCTGTTAAACTGGTAAAGTTTTTTTTTTTCCAAGTATTTACATGAAATTGGGTCTTTTCCGGTCTTTAGGTCGGCGCCCTTTTGTGGTTTCTTTAAATGACTCCATATGAAACAAGAAAACTCCAGACATAAGTGCTGATCTACCCACAGCTTTTTGTCTCGGTCATAGAACAACAATTTTGAGAAATCGGCTGTTAAACTCATAAAGTCGTGTGTTTTCCATGTATTTACATGAAATTGGGACGAAATTGAAATGGGGACGGTCTTTTCCGGTCTTTAGGACGGCACTTTTTTGTGGTTGCTTTAAATGACTCCATATGAAACAAGGATTCTTTAGACATAATTTCCGATCTACTCACAGTTCTTTTTCCCGGTCGTAGAACAAAAATTTTGGCAAATCGGCTATTAAACTCGTAAAGTCTTGGTTTTTACATGTATTTACATGAAATAAGGACGGTCTTTTCCGGTCTTTAGGAATGCACTTATTTTTGTTGCTTCAAATGACTCCATATAGAACAAGGATACTCTAGACATAATATTCGATCTACCCACAGTTTTTTGTTTCGGTCGTAGAACAAACATTTTGAGAAATCGTGTATTAAACTTGTAAAGTAATAGGCTTTGGGGTCCTAAAAAAATTGAAAATCAAATAACTCAAAAACTTTTGATCTCACAATCAGTGCTTTTGGGTATTTTGTGGTCAAGGTCTACAAGTAATGAGCAACAAAAAACGTGTGGGCTCTGCTTACCGAGATATTGGCTTTTTAAAGTTTTCCGGAATGCGAATATTTAATTTAAAATTTCGGACCTATTGAGTCCACACATGGATAGAGTAAGGCCGTTCCATATTTTTCCTTGTTATCTGTATTTTGAAAATTTTCTCTGTTTTGCTCTATCTTGCTTAGTTTTTGAGATATCGGCATTTTTAAAGTTTAATGAAAATTGTTCGATTTGTAACGAAGTTTTGTAAAAAATTCACTTTCTTTACATAACATTTCAGTTCGACTCTTGAGTTGTTCTTAAAAATGGTGGAACTGGAAAATTTTTGAAAAAAAAAATTAATAAAAGTACCGGGCTACCCGGGTATACCGGGTTTCGGTCTACCGGGGTGGTGTGGTCTTAAAAACGGTGTCCCTTATGACTCTACTTCTTGATCTTTTATGGGGGTGGGCTCCACCCAAACCAACAAAACCGACTCCGAATACAAACTAACCGTGATATCCAATGGTTTAAATTATGGAATTATTTTAATATTATGGAGTATTTTGTAAGGGTAATAAAAATTCTACTTTTCTTTTTGTTTTTAACAAAATGTGGACCAAATTCGTTCCAGACAAGTAAACATTTTCAATCAATACTTTCTTTTTTTTTGGTTTCAAGTGTTTAAATGTAAACAAACAACAATTTAGATACTTGTATACATCCTTACATACACTTGCATCTACGTTCGGCATACCCTGAATGTACGTTTTTACAAAAAAAATATTTGTACGTGTCCAATACTACTACGTACATGTATGTATTTGGAGATATTAAATGATAATATATTTGTATAAGTATACTAAAGTTATCTATTTCCGTTAAATGTCTATGATTCCTGAACGTATAATGGAGCCATGTACATATACGGAATGTTGGGTTTACCAAAGGTATTTAGGTATATATTAGGGATGCCAGACAGGATTGAAATCCCATACACACCCCTCTTCAATCAAGTTTCGGTTTAGTGAAAATGTTGACGAAATGGGCTAATGCCATGGCATTCCTCTTTATTTAGACCTTTTAAAATCGTTAACACGAAAATCCTAGCTGATCAATTTGTTGAGTTATTGCGGCTTTTTAGGGATTCCAAAAATTTTATTTTACGGGGTGAAGGAAATTCCTACCCCCCCCCCCCCCCCCAAACTGATTTCGCTAAAAAAGGAGAAAAAAAAATGAAAAAAGAAAGAAAAGAAAAGGAGAATGAAAAAGGAAAATGAAAAAGAAAAGGAAAATCTTAGAATATTTTCTATGAAAAATTTCGAAGGATCTTCAAATTTTTCTACGGGATGTAGGCATTTTCGGAATGTTTTTTTTTTTTAATTGAGAATTTTTCTATACACCCAGAAAAGTTTCACACTAAATATTTACAGTTATACAAAAAGTATTTAGTTAAAGTTGTTTTCAATGTTTTATTTTTTGTTTTTCAAGGAAACCAAAATATTGACTGATTTATACAGTTGTTAAAACAATAAACTACAAAACTTAAGGAACATTTTTTTTAAACGTTAAATGATTTGTGATTGATTATACCGTATATATTTACAGATGTAGGGTTTTGTAGTTTGTTATTAAAAAATTTTTATTTTTACTTCCCAAAATAAAAAAATGTTAACAGGTAAAATAACTTAAATATCATTTGTTTTACCGGAATGTCTAGTCATTTATTAACGTTAAAAAAAAAACTGAAAAAGTATGTTGTTTCAAATGAAATATAAGTACCCGTGTATAAATGGTTAAGATCTTAACTGATTTGTTTATATCTATTCATATATGAACGTATCTAATTGCATATAATTATATCTGAAATTACCAAAATCCAGATCTTATTATATCTCGGATTGTTGACCAAATTGGCACAAATTTGACATTTAATTATATCTGATCGTATACAATAATATAAAATTAGATGAAATCAGATCAAAAAAGATCGATAAGATCAAATCGATTTTTACACGTGTAGTCTGTTTTGTAAAAGGAAAAACGTTTGTTTTGAATGTTTTTTCAGTCGAATTTACTTACAAAATATTTTGTGTGTGGAAATAACTTCGATTTTTTCTATAAGAAAATTCCTAAAAGTTTTTTATAAAAAATTCTGAGAAATTTTCTGATGGAAAAATTTTTGAATAGAACTTTTTCTAATGGATAATTTTTTGTATAACAATTCTTCCATGAAAATTTCTAAAAATATTATAATTTTACTTACGGAAAAATGCTTTTAAATAATACAATTTTTCTTAAAAAAAATACAAGAATTTTTCTAGACGAAAAATTTGGTAATTTTTCCAAGCTAAAAGTTTGGGAAGTTTTATAGACGAAAAATTTGGGAATTTTTCTATAGAAAAAAGTTAAGAATTTTTCTTAGAACTTTTCTATAAGAAAAATCTTATAATTTTTTTATGGAATATCTAACAATTTTTCTTTAGGAAAAATCTGAGAATTTTCTATATTAAAAATCCGACATTTATTCTGGGTAAAAAGGAAAGAGAAAAATAAATCATTAGAGAATTTTTTCTAGAGTTTTCAAGAATCTCAAAATTTTTCTTTAGAAAAAATGTTTTTAAATCTTAATTTTTTAATTTAATTTAAGGAAAATTTTTCTATCGGAAAAATAAGAAAATTTTCTTCCGGGAAAATTTGAGAATTTTTTATAGAAAAAATGTAATAGAATCTGTGATTTTTTCTATATGGAAAATTACACAGAATCTGTCATTTTTTTAGGAAATTTGAGAAGTTTTTAAAAAAAAAATTTAAAGAAAATTTTTCTATAGGAAAAATAAGAAAATTTTATTCCGGTAAAATTTGAGATTTTTTTTTAGAAAAATGTAATAGAATCTGCGATTTTTTCTATAGGGAAAATTACTCAGAATCTGTAATTTTTTTAGGAAATTTGAAAAGTTTTTTATAGAAAAATGTAAAAAAATCTGAGACTTTTTCTATAGAAAAAAATTACACAGAATATGAGGCATTCCACACCAAAAGTCCCGCTACACAAAAACATATGTCCCGTAAATTTCTGAATATGTTGTTTGGATAGCTATATATGGAACTTAGAAAATTGCGTTTTTGGTTTTTCAATTTTTAAAAAACTGGGCTTATGAGGCGTGGTCAAATATTAGAAAAATGGTCAAATTTGTGGCGAGTTGCCTTGATTAAATATTTATCACATTAATACGGAATGCACCACAATCTCAAAAATTTACATTAATGTAATAATTCTTATATGGTTTTGTATGGGCTATAGATTAATTTTTTTTTTTGGAAAATTTTCAGAACCCGTTCAAAAGTTTTCCATTTTTTAAAAAATTAAATTTATTAAAAATCCGGCCCCTTTTTTTAAATTTTTTTTTAAAAGTTTATATGTTTGTCCATCCATACAAACAAATTCAGAAACATCTTTCTTTTTTTTCGAGAAAATCGCATTTGAATTTTGAATTTCATAACAATTTTATAATTTGCTTGTATTTTCTTGTTTTAACGTTGCGAATGGGTATTATTAATTGCATAAATATTTCTCATACGCTCTGTTGAAACAAGAAAATACAAGCAAATTACAAAATTGTTATGAAATTTAAAATTCAAATGAGATTTTCTCGAAAAAAAGGAAGAACGTGTTTCTGAATTTCTTTCTGTGGATGGACAAACATCCAAACTTAAAAAAAAAAATTAAACAAAAAAAAAGTGGCCGGATTTTTGATAAATTGACTTTAAAAAAAAATGGAAAAGAACGGGTTCTGAAAGTTTTCAAAAAAAAAAAAAATTAATCGATAGCCCATACAAAACTATATAAGAATGTAAATTTTTATGAATTGTGGTGCATTCCGTTTTAATGTGATAAATATTTAATCAAGGCAACTCGCCACAAATTTGACCATTTTTCCAATATTTGACCACGCCTCCTAAGCCCAGTTTTTGAAAATTTGAAAAACCAGAAACGCAATTTTCTAAGTTCCATATAGGGCTATCCAAACAACCTACTCAGAAGTTTACAGTTCACATGTTTTTTTTCGCTGGACATTTGGTGTGGAATGCCTCATATGTGACTTTTTGACAGGAAAAATGTATCGGAATCTGAGATTTTTCTATAAAAAAACGTTTCGGAATCTTAGTATTTTCCGTAAGAAAAATGTCTCAGAATCTGACCTTTTTTATAAGAAAAATGTCTCAGAATTTAAGACATTTTTTATGAAAAATTTCTCTTATGAAAATATGTCTCAGAAAATGATTGAGAGTCCCAGACTTTTTCTAAGGAATAGTGTCTCAGAAAACTATACCTTTTCTATAGCAAAATGTCTCAGAATGAAGGAAATTGCCTCAAAAAATTGTAAAAAATCAAAGTCTTAAATTTTTCTAATCTCAGGTACTTTCTATGGAATAGTTTTTCAAACCCTAAAAAATTTGCAGTAGAAAGATCTTTTCGGGATCTTAGACCTTTTTTGTAGAAAAGTAGAATAGAAAAAATTTTTCAAAACCTAAGAAAAATTCACTTAATCTGAAAATTTTTCTTTACGAAATTTTTTTCTAAATATAGGAATTTTTTGGTGGAAGAATTGCATAAGTATCTGAGAATTTTCTATATAAAATCATATGTGAATTTGAAAATTTTTGTGTTAATTTTAAAAGATTTTATGTATCAAAATTTCTAAGAACTTCAGAATTTTTCTATTGGAATAATGTGAGAGAATCATAAACTTTCTTCTCAGGCAAATGACTCAGAAAAATTTCAAAATCTGGTTCTTTTGCTGTCAGAAAAATGCTTTAGAATCTGAAAACTTCTTGAAGAAATATTTTTCAAAATATCAAGCATTTCTTAAGTTTTTTTTTTTTAAATTTCTTAAATTTTTAAAATTTAAAAAAGTTTCTATAGAAAAAATCATAGTAAACAAAATTTGAACACTAAAAAACCTTAACTAATAATTTAAATCCGACCTGAGGTTCTTCGCAAAAAAAATTTAATAAAAAAAAATCCTAGGCTTAGGAGGCGTGATTAAATATTTATTATTTTTATTTTTTTATTTTATTTTTTTTTATGGGCTATCGATTAAAAATTTTCATTTTGAAAAATTTTAAGAACTCGTTGTAAAATTTTCTATTTTTAAAAACAAATTTATCAAAAATCCGGCCATTTTTGTTTTCTTTTTTCTTTTTTTTTTTTTTAAGTTTAGATGTTTGTCTATCCCCACAAAAAAAAATAAGGCGTGCGTTTTTCGTTTTTCATAAAAATAGCGGATGAGTATTAAATATTTGCATAAATGTTACTTATACGCTTTGTTTAAACAAAAAAATACAAGCAAATTACAAAATTCTTATGAAATTTAATATTCAAACGTGATTTTCTCGAAAAAAAAACCAAAAACGGGCGACTGAGTTTTTTTGAGCGGATAGACAAACATCTGAACTTAAAAAGAATAAAAAAAGTTATTGTTTCTGTTAAAAAAAAAGTTATTTTGAAAAAAAGTGACTTTGGTAAAATGACTTCTTTTAAAAATGAGAAATTTCAAAACGGGTTCTGAAAATTTTTAAAAATAATTTTTTATCGATAGCCTATAAAAAAATAAAGAAGAATGCAAATTTTTGAGATAATGGTGCATCCCGTTTTAATTTGAGAACCACATACGAACATTTTTCAACGGGTTTTTATACCCTCCACTTAGTGATAGAGGGTATATACATATAAGTTTGTCATTCCGTTTGTAACTAATCGAAATATCGGTCTGGGACCCCATAAAATATATATATTTTTGATCCCCTATCGATTCTAAGACATTCTAGCGATATCCGTCTGTCCGTCTGTCTGTGGAAATGGTGATCACAGCCAAAATATTACACGGAGATGACTAAAACATAACATATTATTGGAAGTTTTCCCGAGAAGTTTGGTACTTATTGCATTTGAGCGATATCGGTTCAGCGGTGCAAAAGTTATAAACGAAAATGTAAGGACACCTCAAAAATTTTCGTACATTCAACATAACCTAAATATACAAAATGCTTTAATTCGACTGCTAGTTGTTATATGTGAACGGAATTGAACACCAAATGGTATTTAAACAAGTACAAACATATTTTTTTCAAAAAAAAATAAAAAATCTCGGATTTTTTTCGCGGATTTTTTTTTGTTTTCAAAAGTAATTTCCTTTTAAAAAAGTTTTTTTCAATAATCTTTTTGAAATTGTGGAGGGTATCACTACATTCGGCAAGGCCGAATTTAACTTTTTTACTTGCTTTTACTGTTTTCATTTCATATTTCGTATTTTTTAGTTCAGTTTTCAATCTTCCATAACCACATGTAAATTAAAAAAAAAAATAATCATAATTAAATGTCAAGGACGCTTGTTTAAATATATAATGTTAGTATGTATGTAGTAATGCATTTGTTTTGCCAAACAAATTTTATTTAATTACACTAGCTAACAACGAAAATGCGCACTAATTACGACATTTTTTTTTTTTGACATAAAATGAACCGCTTAACTCAAATATATCACCGAAAAAAATTTTCATGGATACATTTTTTTAATAAATTTTTTAGCGGTTTTTGGAGGTTTTTTTCACTATTTTCGTTATATCATGAGTTATTTACCTCCGGTCTACTCGCGAAAAAAAACAAATTAAAGTTAATCAAATTTCCAAACAAAAAAATACGTTTTTTGATTAAAAATCTAATTTTTTTTAAATAGGAATTAACAATTTTTGTTTAATTATCTTAAAAACTTCAACGTCCACTTCGTTATCCTCGAAAACTTATCCTCGATTTTTGGCAACTCGAAAAAAATTATCTTTTTAAAAAAAGTTGACTCGAAAAGTTATCCTCCATTTTGTTTTGCTTGAAAAGAGTTAGCCTCAGAAAGTTATCCTCGATTTTTTTAAAATTATTTTTATTTAGTAGTATAATTTATTTATTTAAAAAAATAAAATGTATTTTAATGATATATATCGTCACCTAAAATGCAAAACGCCCTAACTATCAAAAAATTCAAAATCGGTATTTTGTTTGATTCTGGTGTATTTAATTAACCTACAAGTCCTTACAAAAAAATTGGGTCACATAATAAATATTAGCGATTTTATAGCCCAAAATTAAAAACATGTGAATTGCGAAATCGCCAATGAACGCAACTAGAAATATATTTTTTAATCATTGTGTGATTAATTTTGATACATATTATCAAAACGTACGTCCTCACAAAATTTTAGCCCAATTCAACCAAAACCAACAAAGTTGTTAAGAAATTCAAAATTTTACTGTACTTATACTGTATTTTGCTTCTCCTATAAAATTTACAAAATGTTAGTAAGGGCCTTTTGCATTTTAGATGACGATATGAAGGTTTTATTTCAAACGTACCACGAAAAAAATAAATGTGGTTGGATCAACGCAAACTTTGGGAGGTTATTGCCGTATATGGAAGTAACAAATCGTGGAGCAAAAGTTTCCGTTTTTCGAAAAAACAGGCGAGATAGGCGTGGTGAAACATGGTAAAAGTATTTTGGTTTGCTTTAAGATTCAGAAAAAAATAAAAAAAATAAATTCTAAAAAAAATTTAATACGAAAAATCGATTTTTAATGTTTTTTGGCCTCGGAAAAAACTGAAAAATTTTTCAGAGAAAAAATTGTTTTTTTTAAGTTAATTTTATATTTTTACCGTATTTTGCTTTGCTTTAAGGTTTAAAAAATATAAAAAAAAATCTAAAAAAATTTTTTCATACGAAAAATCAATTTTTTTATGTTTTTGGCCTCGGAAAAAATTGAAAAATGCTTCAGAAAAGGTTATTTTTTTTAAGTTTATTTTATATTTTTAACGTATTTTGGTTTGCTTTAAGATTTAGAAAAAAAAGCAATTCATACGAAAAATCTACTTTTTAATGTTTTTTGGCCCTTTGGCCTCGAAAAAAATCGAAAAATTCTTCTGAGAAACAATATATTTTTTTTTCAGTCAATTTTATATTTTTATCTTATTTTGGATTTATTTTATTAAGATTTAGAAAAAAAAAAATGCCTGCGAATTTTGTACTCTTGCCCAAAACATTAAATCATGATAATGTTTTGCGGAAGATTTGGATGTACTTGCCAAAGCAAAGTTTTTTTTAGAAAAAATAATGTTATATTACTTTGCTATTTCATGCAAACGAATAGCTATATACATCCGTCCATCTTTCTGTGGAAAGCAAGATTCAGTCCAAACCAAAAGAGCTGTAGAGTTAAACACTAGGGTGGCTCGTTTTAGGGCTTTTCTCTCTGATCAAATTCTAATACCCACCAAAAGTGTCAATCCCCTAAGGGTAACTCACATGCAAAATATCACTCCGATCGGAGTATATCTTCGTCTCCACTTTGAGCCTCAAAATTGGGGTTTTTGCAAAAAAGGACTTTTAAAAAAAAAAATAAAAAAAATTTAAAGTTTTTTTATTTAAAAAATTAAAAAATTATTTTTGTTTAATATTCGATCGTAAATACTTAAATATGAAATCTAAAGATTTTACGATATCATTATCCCGTTCAAACTTGATACCATAAAACTGGCATGATTTTGAAGGCGTTTGCAAAACACATTTTATCAAAATTTCAAAATTTTATTGAAAAAAAATTTAAAATGTATAATTTTTTCTTTCTAAATTCATTAAGAACACCTTGGAGAAGAAAAATATGAAATATGGCGGATATCCGTCGGGCCACTTTTATGGAATCTCGGGGGGAAGTTAGC
This sequence comes from Pegoplata infirma, assembly GCA_963921195.1. Classification (NCBI taxonomy): domain Eukaryota; kingdom Metazoa; phylum Arthropoda; class Insecta; order Diptera; family Anthomyiidae; genus Pegoplata; species Pegoplata infirma. The sequence continues at coordinate 124,252,532 of OY992539.1, read as the reverse complement.
GGATTTCAAGGAAATGTTGGTTTTATCAATAATTTGGATTTATAAAATCTTATAAAATTCATTTTTGGGAAAATTAACGGGTTTTTGGTGTCATGGCATTCTATTAAATAACTGTAAGTCCTTCATGAAATCTTACGGATCTAGGATGTCTTTAACCCACATTGGCTGGGGGTAAAATATGACCCCCGCAGAAAATTTGAAGTTTAGAGCTTAAATTTTGTGCTATAAACAAGTATCAAATGGCTTCCGTGCTGTTTCCCCAAACTATAATTTCGTATTAATATATTATCTTTAAAAAAAATCATTAACCCTTCTTGGTAGGGGGTCAAAAATTACCCATTCAGTAAAAAATATATATTTTGTTGATGTCAAAAAATTAAAGCACTATGCTTAAAAGTTTTTGGCGGGGTCATTTTGACCCCGGGCCAATATGGGTTAAAGATATCTAAAATAGGTAAGATTTTAGGGCTGAATTAAAGTTATCTAATAGATTGCCACAAATTATTTTTTTATAAAAAAATATATATTTTTTATTGAATGGGTCATTTTTGACCCCCTACGAAGAAGGGTTAACGGTTTTTGTAAAGATAATATATTAATACGAAATAATAGTAGGGGTACAAAACACAAAAGCCGTTTTATACTTGTTTATAGCATAAAATTTAAGCTATAAACTTAAAATTTTCTGCGGGGGTCATCTTTGACCCCCAGCCAATGTGGGTTAAAGACGTTCTAGATCGGTAAAATTTCATGACAGATTAAAAGTTTTTTAGTAGAATGCCACGACACCAAAAAACCGTTAATTTTACCAAAAATTAACTTTATAAGATTTTATTAATCCAAATTATTGATAAAACCAACATTTCCTTGAAATCCGCTAACTTCCCCCCGCGATTCCCGAAAAGTGGCCCGACGAATATCCGCCATATTTCACATTTTTCTTCTCGAAGGTGTTCTTAATGACTTCAGAATGAAAAAAATTATACATTTTAAATTTTTTTCAATAAAATTTTCTAATTTTGATAAAAGGTGTTTTGCGAACGCCCCCAAAATCATGCCATTTTTTTGGTATCAAGTTTGAACGGGTTAATGATATCGTAAAATCTTTAGATTTCAAATTTAAGTATTTACGATCGAATATTATACAAAAATATTTTTTTAATTATTTTAATAAAAAAAAATTAAAATTTTTTTATTTTTTTTTTTTAAAGTCCTTTTTTGCAAAAAAACCAATTTTGAGGCTCAAAGTGGAGGCAGAAGATAAACTCCGATCGGAGTGATATTTTGCATGTGAGTTACCCTTAGGGGACCGACACTTTTGGCGGGTATTAGAATTTGATCAGAGAGAAAAGCTCAAAAACGAGCCATCCTATTAAACCGAAAAAAGTAGCATTTTTGACCTTACCCCTCAATTCAACCGAAAAAAGTAGCATTTTTGACCTTACCCCTTTCGAATTTGATGGAACTTGGAATATAGTTGGGCCCTTATAAAAAAATCATAGTGCCAAAATTTTGGACTTCTGGTAGTTTTACTTCTTGAGATATGGGGTCTTGAAAATTGGCAAAATCGTATATATTTGACAAAAGTGTTTTGAGATAAATAAAGATAACTTAAAAAGTAATAAAAGTACAGGCCTCAGTCAGGTTGCAAATAATACACTCAAAATAATTACTCTGTTAAATACTCTGTAAAATGACTGTAATCTTAATTCGACAGATATTTGACAAAGTTATCTGTCAAAATACAGATTTTAAGAAAATACTTTGTATTTTTTTGTGACCGAAAAACAAAATTTTATCTGTTATTTTACTTTTACTTTGTAATCTCTCTTTTACAGATAATAAACAAAGTTTTTTGTTAAAATACAGATTTTAGAAAAATACTTTGTTTTTTTTTCCGTAACCAAAATACTAAAATTCATCTGTAATTTTACTCATTGCTCTGTAATGCAGTTTTCAAATAATCTCTTCAAAAAACTTCCAAATATTTCAACCCGTCTTAAAAAAACGTCTTAAATTACAATAAAAGCTGGTTAATTTTAAGAGGATGTCCTGTAAAATTGGGTACTCGTAAAAAACTCGTAATTTTCACAAAAATAAAAAAAAGTAAATTTACAATTTGGAAACATTAAAGCGGGCAAATTTACACGATGGCATTTCCCAATTGTCAACACAACTTGTGACTGTTGTGTAAAAGCCATATCAAGTTCATTGAAAAAATATATAAGAAAGTCAAGGTAAAATTCTGGTCGCTTTTTATCCACATTTTACAGATAATTCTGTAAATTTACAGTTTTTTTTATAGAAATTATTTTACAGAGTTTTCTTCGTAAAATAACAAAAAATCTTGCTGGTTGGAAATCTATGGTATTTTCTGCTGGCTCAGCAGAGTATCTCTGTAATTTAACAGAGTGATTATTTTGAGTGTAGGTAATAAGACAGCCTTTAAAATGGCATTCCCACACTCAAAATAATCACTCTGTTAAATTACAGAGATACTCTGCTGAGTCAGCAGAAAATACCATAGATTTCCAACCAGCAAGATTTTTTGTTATTTTACGAAGAAAACTCTGTAAAATGATTTCTTAGAATAAACTGCAAATTTACAGAATTATCTGTAAAATATTGATAAAACCGAAAAGAATTTTACCAAAAAAACTATGTAAATTTACAAAGTTTTAGTTAAATGCTTTTTATAAGTTCAAAATTTTACAAAAAAAAATCTGTAAATTTACAAAGTTTTAGTTATATCCATTTTATGAGTAAAACATCTTTGCTTCAAAACGTTAATAAAAATTTAAAAAAATAAATTAATAAAAATTAAAATTTTGTTAAATTTGCCCGCTTTAATGCTTCCAAATTTTAAATTGAAAATTACGAGTTTTTAACGAGTAACTCCAATTTTACACAATTTTATTTTTCGGTCGCAAGAAAATACAAAGTATTTTTTTAAAATCTGTATTTTGACAGATAATTTTGTCAAATATCTGTCGAATTGAGATTACAGTCATTTTACAGAGTATTTAACAGAATAATTATTTTGAGTGCAAAGATTTTTTTTAAAAGGTCAAAGGTCATTGGTTTTAACCTTAATTTTTGGAGAGCTATATCTCAAAAAACGATATTTTTAAAATTTTGGAAAAAATATATGTTATTAAGGGTCACCTATACTACTTCCCAGCAAAAATTGGCATTACTACACTCAAAATAATTACTCTGTTAAAAACTCTGTAAAATGACTGTAATCTTAATTCGACAGACATTTGACAAAGTTATCTGTCGAAATACAGATTTTAAGAATATACTTTGTATTTTCTTGTAACCGAAAAACAAAATTTTATCTGTAATTTTAGTTTTTACTTTGTAATCTCTATTTTATAGATAATAAACAGAGTTTTTTTGGTAAAATACAGATTTTATACATTTTCTCGTAACCAAAATACTAAATTTCAACTGTAATTTTACTTATTGCTCTGTAATACAGTTTTTAAATAAAAACTCTTCAAAAAAACTCCCAAATATTTCAACCGCTCTTTAAAAAGCGTCTTAAATTACAATAAAACCTGTTAAATTATACAAGGATGTCGGGTAAAATTGGAGGTACTCGTAAAATACATCGTAATTTTCACAAAAATAAAAAAAGTAAATTTACAATTTGAAAGCATTAAAGCGGGCAAATTTACTCGGTGGCATTTTCCAATTGTCAACACTACTTACACATTAAGGAAAGAGAAATTGATCAGAAACAAATAGTAAATAAAATAGTAAAATTCTGGTCGCTTTTATCAATATTTTACAGATGATTCTGTAAATTTACAGGTTTTTTTTTATCGAAATCATTTTACAGAGTTTTCTTCGTAAAAAAACAAAAAATCTTGCTGGTTGGAAATCTATGGTATTTTCTGCTGGCTCAGCAGAGTATCTCTGTAATTTAACAGAGTGATTATTTTGAGTGTAGTAATGGGTTTTGTAATCCGAATCAGATGTTAATCAGTAGTTACTTATTGAATGAAACACTAATTATTTTAACAAGGGCGTGAGACAAAAATAAGTAGTGAAGAGTATGGAGATAAATAAGTAGTTACTGACTCGGATTACTAATAAGGAGTAAAAACCCATTACCAATAAGAAGTAAAATAATTAGTTAATTAAAACATTTTCTGGGCTATTCATAATGAGTAAATTAAATCTATTGTAGACTGATATTGAATGAATATTTGTCAAATAAACCTACTTTAAGTATTATGAATGAAGGCCTTTAAATTTAACTTGTTTTTACTAAAAACTTAAAAATTGCGTAATTTTTATTAAGTTTTTAAGTACTTTTTAAGTTAATTGAATTGTAAAGGTTAAAAACTGCAAGTTCAATGAGATATTATTACTTACAATTAGAAGTGCTTTTATAACATATTACTGAAAAGTAGTTACTTTTGGGCTTAAAATAATGTTAATGGTAATGGGTACTCATTATAAATAATATACTTGGTAATGATTACTTTTCACAACTCATTATCATGTTTTTGCTGGGTTAAGTTTAAATTTTCAGGATGGAGTCTTCATTGGAACTTTTAATACTAATAGAAACATAGTGACAGGAAAGAAAAAGCGATGTATTTTCCCTTAGAATTTTTTTTTTGTCTTTGAGATTCTGGTACCAAAGTTCACTTTTCTGAATGTTTTTGACATACTGAGTCCATATATGAGGCATTCCACACCAAATTTCCCGCTACAGAAAAACATGTGTCCAGTAAATTTCTGAATAGGTTGTGTGGATAGCCCTATATGAAACTAAGAAAATTGCGTTTTTGGTTTTTCAAATTTTCATAAACTGGGCTTAGGAGGCGTGGTCAAATATTAAAAAAAATGGTCAAATTTGTGGCGAGTTTATTAAATATTTATCACATTAAAACGGAATGCACCACAATGTCAAAAATTTACATTCTTATATAGTTTTGTATGGGCTATAGATTTTTTTTTTTTTTGGAAAATTTTCAGAACCCGTTCTGAAATTTTCCATTTTTTAAAAAAGTCAATTTATCAAAAATACGGCCACTATTTTTTTCTTTTTTCTTTTTTTTTTAAAGTTTAGATGTTTGTCCATCCACACAAAAAAATTCAGAAACATGTTCTTCGTTTTTTTCGAGAAAATCGCAATTGAATTTTAAATTTCATAACAATTTTGTAATTTGCTTGTATTTCTCTGATTTAACGTTGCGAATGAGTATTATTAATTGCATAAACAAATAATATTAATAATAAAACTGTATAAGGCGTATGATTAGTTTTTTAATTGAAATTAAATAACAATCAGCTTAAGTTTTGACACTGGACTCCACATGTTCAATATGGCCACGACCAGGGCCCCTAGAGTAGGACATGTTTAGAACACAAAAACTTTACATGCTTTACAACCACCAACTTTAAGTTTTTTCAGGTCGGATTTGAATCGTTAGTAAAGTTTTTTTTTATTATTTACCTCTTGTTTAAAATGATTTCTTCTATAGAAACATTTCCACATTTTAAAAATTTATTCCCATAAAAAGGTTTTAGAACTTAAGAAAATGTTTTATCTTTTGATAAATCTCTTCTTAAGAAATTCTCCGGTTCTAAAGGATGTTTCTGACAGCAAAAGATCCAGATTCTGAAACAATTTTCCAATAGAAAATATTTTAGATTTGAGACATCGTTATTTCTGATTTTAAAAATTTTCTGATTTTAAAATTTTTCTGAGTCATTTGCTTGAAGAGAAAGTTTATGATTCTGAGACATTATCCCAATAGAAACATTCTGAGCCTTTTTCTAGAGAAAAGTTTTTAGAATTTGTTCAAATTCTTGCTATAATTTTTTTTTAACATGATAATGTTTTTAGGCTGGTTTCTAATTTTAAAAAAGTTGCAGGACGCCACCTCAGTTTAACTATATAAGCTAACAATTAACAAAAAAGAAAACAAGAATTACTATTTTCATTTTCTTTAAACCAAAAATTTTAATAACTTGGGTTTGTAACTTGGATAATAATTCACCCTGTGGTCAATAAACCCGTTTTTCACCAGCTGGTGAATAAAAAGTAACATAATTATTTTTAACAAAAAAAAATTTTTTTTTTCATCATTTTTTTTTCGTCAAATTTTTATTTTTTTCATCAATTTTGTTTTCCATCAAATTTTTTTTTTTTTCATAAATTTTTTTTTTCATCAAACTTTTTTTTCAACATTTTTTTTTTTCATCAAACTTTTTTTTTATCAATTTTTTTTTCTACAGTTTTTTTTTCATCAACTTTTTTTTTCATCAAATTTTTTTTTTTCATCAAATTTTTTTTTTCATCCAATTTTTTTTGTTTTTTTATCAATTTTTTTTATCAATTTTTTTTCATTAATTTTTTTTCATCAATTTTTTTTTTCATCAAATTTTTTATTTTCATATTTTTTTTATCATATTTTTTTTCATCGATTTTTTTTTTTCATCAAATTTTTTATTATCAATTTTTTTCTCACCAAAAATTTTTTTTTGCGTATTTTTTTACAAAAATTCATCAAAATTTTTTTTTTTTCAATAAAAATTTTGGGTTGATTAAATATTTTTAATATAATTTTGTTTTTCTTGAACAAAAAAATATTTTTTTTTACCAAAACTGCTTTTTCACCAAGTCTAAGCTTTTCGCATAAAAAATTGCCATTTGTTTATCAAATGTACATAAAACAAGTGAGAGTGTTATTATATTCTTTGGTGCCGAATCTTTTATACTCTCCAAAATGTAAAAACACTTTCTTGCCCTTATTTTTGCACTCACTTACGAAATGTACAGCTCTTTTGGTTTTTTAATGGGGTCCTCGACTTTATTATCGACATTATTATTTCTAAAAAAACTTTGCTTTGGCAAGTACACCCAAATCTTCCGAAAAACATTATCATGATTTAATGTTTTGGGCAAGAGTATAAAATTCGCAGGCATTTTTTGTTAGTTAGGGCCTTTTGTATTTTAGGTGACGATATTATAAAAATACGTTTTTTGAATAAAAAAACTATTTTTTTTTTTATTTAATAATAATTTTGCAAGTTAAAAATTTTTTTATTTATCTTAAAAACTTACTTCTTTACAAAGATAACAAAGTGGGTTTCATAAAAATCTACGGGCAAAACCTAAAGTCATAAAAAGTTTTATGAAACTCCACCGTAGTGATAGAGGGTATATATAAGTTTGTCTTCCGTTTGTAACACCTCGAAATATTGGTCTAGGACCCCATAATGTATAAATATTCATGATCCTCGATCGATTTAAAGACGATCTAGCGATGTCCGTCCGTCCGTCTGTCTGTCCGCCTGTTTGGCCGTCTGTCTCTCTGTTAAAAACACGCTAACTTTTGAAAGACTTTAAGGAGGATATTTGTCGTTCCCCTGGCTTGGTTTGAATTGAATTTAAGCCAGATCGGTCTAGTGGTACAATACTTTCCTTGTTAGTTTTTTTTATATAATTAGTCATAACTCCGGTGATAACCCATAGATTTTAATCAAACCGACTTTTTTTATATTTGCTATGATTCAAGCTTATAAGAGAAATCATAAATAAAAATTATTTGTTACGATTTATATTTTTGCTAAACATCCAAATTTAGATTTTCTTACTTTAATAACGCATTTTTGTCATACACATGAGGCATTCCACACCAAATGTACCGCTACAGAAAAACATGTGTCCCGTATATTTCTGAATAGGTTGTTTGGATAGCCCTACATGGAATTAAGAAAATTGCGTTTTTGTCTTTTCAAATTTTCAAAAACTGGGCTTAGGAGGCGTGGTCAAATATTGGAAAAATGTTAAAATTTGTGGCGAGTTGCCTTGATTAATTACACTGTGCTACAGTGAAAAAATGCCTATTAAACATGCCAGACACCCTCAAATTTTAGAATTATTGTCAAAAAACGTTTTTTGGGACTTTTCTCACTAAACCTTGTGTAATTCAGAAAATTTTCAACTGATTTTAAATTTTTAAACTGTTTTGGATAGAAAAAGGATAGGGCTTTCCATGTGTATGAATTGGTCAATACTTAAAAGAATGATATCTATTGATTTTTTCTATAAAATCAATTTTTTTTGTTATTTTTTGAAAAATTTTCGAGTTTATCGATTTTTTCTGCTATATTTCGTTTATCAACCTATATATTTATTAGCGATTTTTGAAAGATAATTTAATTCTAAATACGATAAGCTTTATCCTGAAAAAATCAGATAATAATTGACAGAGTTGTGATAATTTTTCTAAAAAAGAAAATTAAGATTTTGCAGGAAATCGCCGTTTAGATAACCCAAACAAAAAAATAAATTTATCATAAATGGTCATGCACAATATTTTTAAAGGTTTTTGGCGCGCTGAATCCGAATCTGGCCTTTAAATTGCTCTATCTCGTCAGGTTTATGAGATATTTAACATAAATTGATATATCAAAAACTTAATAAGATAGCGCAATTTCACGGTCAAATTCGAATTCAGGAGGTCAAAAACCTTTCAAATATTGTTACGCGACCTCTCAGTATGTTCGTTTATTTTTTTATTTTTTTGGCCTGGGTTATCCGCACGGCAATTTCATACAAAATCATAATTTTCTTTTTTAGAAAAATTATCACAACTTTGTCAATTGTTATCCGATTTTTTTTGCATAAAGCTCATCGTATTCGCAATTAAATTTTCTTTAGGAATACGTTTACTTATTTAAATGTTGTTGAACAAACTGTAGCAGAAAAAAATCTATAAACTCAAAAAATTTTCAAAAAATAACAAAAAATTAGATATTGTTGAAAAAACAATGCAAGTCTTTCTTATATGTATAGACCTATTCACACACATGAATAGCCATATCCTTCTTCTATACAAAACAGTTGAAAATTTTAAAATCGGTTGAAAAATGTTTAAGTTACACGTGGTTTAGTGAGAAAAGTCCCAAAAAATAGTTTTTTGACTATAACTTAAAAATTTGAGGGTGTCTGGCAAGTTTGATGGTCATTTTTGTGATCTTTTCGACGAGACCTTCAACCTTAACTACCTCATTTTAAAAGTATATTCGATTTTTTGTTTTTTGTAGCACAGTGTTATTTATCACATTAAAACGGAATGCACCACAAATTGTGGTCCACAATCTCAAAAATTTACATTCTTATATAGTTTTGTATGGACTATCGATTAATTTTTTTTTTTTTTTTTAATTTTCAGAACCAGTTCTGAAATTATCCATTTTTTAAAAAAGTCAATTTATCAAAAAAGTCAATTTAAAAAAAATTTAGATGTTTGTCCATCCACACAAAAATATTCAGAAACATATTCGTCGTTTTTTTTCGAGAAAATCGCATTTGAATTTTAAATTTCATAACAATTTTGTAATTTGCTTGTATTTTCTTGTTTTAACGTTTCGAATAAGTATTATCAATTGCATAAATATTACTCATTCGAAACGTTAAAACAAGAAAATACATACAAGCAAATTACAAAATTGTTATGAAATTTAAAATTCAAATGCGATTTTCTCAAAAAAAACCACGAACGTGTTTCTGAATTTTTTTGCTTTGATGGAGTAGATGTTTGTCTTAAAAAAAAATAAAAAAAAAGTGGCCGGATTTTTGATAAATTGACTTTTTTAAAAAATGGAAAATTTCAGAACGGGTTCTGAAAATTTTCCACAAAAAAAGAAACTTTAATCGTTGGCCCATACAAAACTATAAAAGAATGTAAATTTTTGAGATTGTGGTGCATTCCGTTTTAATGTGATAAATATTTAATCAAAGCAACTCGCCACAAATTTGAACATTTTTCCAATATTTGACCACGCCTCCTAAGCCCAGTTTTTGAAAAATTTAAAAACCAAAAACGCAATTTTCTAAGTTCCATATAGGGCTATCCATACAACCTATTCAGAAGTTTACGGTACACATGTTTTTATTTCGCTGGACATTTGGTGTGGAATGCCTCATATGCTAATTCCACATAATCTAATGAACTGATTGGAAAATAATGTTTGTACAATTTGTTGCAAATATGATTTTTATTGCGAGTGGAGCTGATATATACAACGCAGGATATAAAGAAAATAGTATTATTATTATTGTTCTTTATTTGATCATAAATTCAATTTTACAATTTGAAATATTAAAAACTAGAACATACGACTTTGACATAATGTCGTCAGTCGGAAAGAGTGTATAGTAATAAATATTTGTATTTTGTGTAACAATTAGTAATTAAATTCATATATAAGTTCCTTTCTGTAACCTAACGCATCTATAATGTAACGAGATAATTCTTTTAAATATGTCTTAGCATTATTTAGTAAATTAATTAAATCAGTTTCTGTGAGGATATATTTTTTAAAATATCGATGTCTTATATGTCGAAAAATTGGGCATTTGGCTATAAAATGAAGAATGTTTTCCGTTTCATTAAGATTACATAATGAACACATACGCGATCTTTGTTCTTGAAATCTTGTCCCATTCAGCTCTATAAGATCACATCTGGCTTTAAAAATATAGCTTATTGCAGTTATATCATTTGTAACTTCAAAATAATTTTGTTGCTCTTGAAAATAAAGCTTGGAGTAAAAACGGCTGGTTTCAGATGCTTTGCTTATGTATTGGTTCATTTCTTTAATTTTTAACCCGGTTATGATGTCGATCCTTAATTGCTCCCAATGTTCTCTCGTTGTGCATTCCGAAATTCTCATGGTATTTACCTCTATTGCCATTGTATCAATATAACTATACCAATATGTTTTATTTTTAATTATTAACTTCGTTAGTTGATTTGGTAGGCGGTCAGTTTTAAATTCAAACAGTGTTTTAATAATATACCGAATGTGCAAATCCAGAGTATAAATGTAGTTGTTTTCCATACCTGTTTCTAGCATAAGAACGTATGTTGGTGTAAATGGCGGAAGTTTTAAAACCTTTTTTAGAAAATATCGTTGGAGTTTGTCTACTTCATCAAATAGATGAAACCCCCATACTTGGGCTGCGTACGACTGAATTGCACGGCATACTGATTTGAAAAGATTCCATTTAGCATTTAAACCAATTTCCTTTTTAGCCAGAAACTCTCTCCAAGTTGCGTTAATACTATTTTTTGCCGATAAATTTCTACTCTCCAAATGTTTTTGAAATGACATTTTAGGAGATAATGTTACTCCTAGGTATGTGTACTCATTTTTGATCTTTATTGGCTCTCCTTTGAATAACCACTTTTCTTTTTTTGAAATTCTTCCTCCCTTTCTAAATATCATCATTTCTGATTTATTCAGATTTACTTCAAGGTTCCACATTTCGCAGTACTTCTCCAGTCTGTGAACCATATCTTGCATAACAGCAATATCATCCGCTAATATCACGATGTCATCTGCGTACATTAACAATCTAATATTTGTGGACTCTATATTTATTCCTCCTTTCAAATATGTATGCAGGTCATTTAAATATATTGAAAAAAGTGTTGGGGATAACAAACGTCCTTGCTTTACACCGGATCTAGTTTCGAATTCCTCCGATAATTCTTCTCCATTCCAGACAGTAAATTTTGTTTGGTTGTAAATACTTTCAATCATATGTACTACTTTTGTTGACAATCCAGTCGTGTGAAGTTTATATATTAAAGATTTTCGCGAGACTTTGTCGAAGGCCGCTTTGAAATCGACAAAAAACGCGTACAGTTTTTTGTTTTCTTTGTATTTGAGGTGAGCAATAGCTGTTAAATTATATAAGTTGTCGACTGTGGAGTATCCTTCTCTAAATCCTGCTTGGTATTCTGTTATGATATTGTGCTCTTTTAACCACCAATTTATTCTCGTATTTAGTATACCCATAAAAATTTTGGCAATTGTGTTCATAAATGATATTCCACGATAATTACTTGCAATATCTTTGTCTCCTTTTTTAAAAATTGGAAAAATTATACTTGTAGTGAATTTGTCATCTAATTTTGCCGATTCGAATATAATGTTAAATGAATTCGCCAACTCTTCAATGAATATTTCAGATGCGTTTTTAAAAAATTCATAACTGATACGATCCATTCCAGGGGCCTTGTTATATTTTGCTTTGTTCAACACAGTTTTTATTTCTAGTGCCTCTATGGGTCGATCTAATTCGGCATCTATATACAACATCGGTGCGTACAGTATAGCATTTGACGTTTGCGGAGGATTTAATAACTCGCAAAAATACTGTTTAAATATAGAAATATCTATTTCCGGTTTTGATTGTAATTCTTTATTTTTTATGCCTTTAACTAGATTCCACCAATCTTTATTGTTATTAATTAAATTTATTTGCCTTTCTAAGTTTCTATAATATTCTACTTTACTTTTTTCACATACTTCTTTGTATTTTTTATTTTCAGCCAGATATTTTTCTTTGTTAATTTTTGTAGATTTTTCGCGATACTGTTTTAAGGCGTTAAAAGACTTTTCTCTACTGTTGTAGCACTTGAAATTAAACCAATTATTTTCCTTTCTAATTTGAAATGCATTATTATAACAAGTTGTGTTTGAGGATTGTATAATTTCTGTTATTTCACCTAGGTTTAAAGTGTCTTTTTGTTGTTTAGTATTGAAAAGAGTTTGATTAAGTTTTGAAATGTATTGGGATTTTTTTCTCTCATCCCATTTGAGTTTAGGCAGCAACTTCATTGGGTTATCAGGCTTTCTTCCAATTACGTTCATTGTCAAAACTATGGGCATAAAGAAAATAGTAAAGAAAATAGTAAAAAAATCTCCAAAAAACGCTTTAGATTTTATTTTTAAATTAATGAATCCGTGAAAATTTGTTTTGATAACTTTTTTGAGTGCACTCAATGAAAAAGCTTCTTCATTACGATGAAAAGTTACATCAATATGATGAAATGTTACATCATTTTTCGTCCAATGTAACTTGTCATCAATATGATGAAGCGGTGTCATCAATAACATTTTTTTAATTGAAAAATAAGAAAAAAAAAAATAATTTTGTTTTTGTTATTTGATTTTATTTAATTTATTTTTATTTACTTATAATTGTTTGTTATTTTCTAATTTTTAAAAACTTACATCTTTTTTTCGTATCCACCAAGATTTGAACGCCGGACCTCTTGTTTGTTGGGCTTAGCCTCTAGCCACTTGTCTACAGAGCTTCAACAAATAATAACAATTAAAAGCCGTTTTGTTTGTTGTGTGCTAAACATGACCATAAAATTTGTGTGTAACTACACTGATAGAAATTTGTACATGACAATAATGAAAATCTACATTAATGTTATGAAAAATGGCGTTAAAAAGGAACCTATGTAGGGTTTCATTGAATTAATGAAATAGGTATCATAAAATGTAATTGCAAGAACAAGTTTCATTAAATTAATGAAAATTGTTCATACAAAATATAAATTGCATTTATGAAAATTTTTCATTTCTTTAATGAAAAAAGTAGTAAATTCTTATGAAATACTTTCATTGAATAAATCCTACTCTTTATTTTTGAAATGAAATACTTTCATTCAATAAATGCTACTTTTATTTTTAAATATTTATGAAATATATTTATGAAATTGTAAAGATCTTTTTATAAAATTAAAAATAATAAAAATGGTTTTCACTTTGTTTTCTCGCACAAAATTTTACTCCAATCTTAAATTGTAATACGTAATTAAAACCACGAACTAACATAAGACAGCACGAATTTAGTAAATATAAAAACAATAATTTACTTTTTTCCAAATTTCGTAAAAAAGTCTGAAAAAATCACAAAATCACCAAGTAAAAAAAAACTTTCACATATTTTTTATTTTATCTATAGATTTCACTCAGTTTTCTCACACAAAATTTTACTATAACATTTACTTTTAATACATAAGTAAAATCACGAAGTAAAACAAAAAAAAAAATCACGCTGTGATCAGCTGTTTTTTGCGCGCGTAAACTAACAGACTAAAAAGACGCGACACGGCAGGTGTCAAAAAACAGCAAATTTTGTAAATAAAACTTAATGAAATTTTTTAATGAATTAATGAAAATCATTCATTATATGTATGATATTTCATTCAGCATATGAAATATTTCATTGTTGTAATGAAACAACGTTAATGAATTCCATTCATTAGCGATATGAAGCGTTTTTCTATCAGTGTATAGGTTAGGTTAGGTTGTAAGTGGCTGCTGACGTTTTACGTCAACACACGTAGACTCTGAGGTCCATTGTGATACCACGGGATCGTAATAGGTTTCCCTACTAGTCCCTGTCGTTAAACCAGTTTGAGCTTCTTATGAAACTCCTTAGATGTTGAATTTTGACATCCGACAAATCTGAAAGATCGTACAGCTCCCTAGATCCCAGTGAAGCAAGTCGCTGACCAGAAAGTGCCGGGCAATGGCAAATAAAGTGTTCGATAGTTTCCAACTCCTCTTCATCCATGCAACTTCGGCAAAAGTCATTCGACGGCACATTTAACCGCTCTGCGTGCTTCCCTATAAGACAGTGTCCGGTAATTATAGAAACCACCGTTGAAATCTCTCCTCTTGGAAGCGATATCAGCTCACTTGTGCGCCCCTGATTAAGAGAAGGCCAAATCAGTCGTGTTGTCTCACACGTCCATCCATTTGCCCATCTTTGATTAGTCTCCGTCGCAGAACAAAGCCGTAGGTTTTGCTTGCAAGTTTCTAGAGGCGTACCAACACATTCCAATTCTGTTGGAACCTGTAAGGTAGTTCCTAGTCTTGCAAGCTCATCGGCTTTGCAATTCCCTGGAATGTCTCTGTGCCCTGGGACCCATATGAGTCGTATGTTAAACTGCTTGGCCATCTCATTTAAAGACGTGCGGCAGTTAAGGGCAGATCTTGTTTTCAGAAACATTGAATCCAGGGACTTGACCGCGGCTTGACTGTCAGTATAGATGTTGACTGCGGTTGTAGACAAGACATTGCAGCTCAACCAGTCAGCCACTTCTTTTATTGCCAGCATCTCTGCCTGGTAAACACTGCAATGATCTGGCAATCTACGAGCCAGGCTCAACCCAAGCTCTTCCGAATAGACTCCAAAGCCCACTTGTTCGTGCAGCCTCGATCCATCTGTGTAAAAATTTATGGTAGCTCCACTACCCGGAGTATCCCCCATCCAAGACTCCCTGGATGGTATCATAGTGGTAAAGTGGCGCTCAAAGAGGCTCAAAGAGGGAGCACAGTCCACATTTTGTGGTATTGTTATCTTTTTCAAGATTGCGCTATGGCCACAATCACTGCTCCTCCATTGCAGCGTGCTATTAAGTCGAATTGCCGATGCAGCCGCATACTGCCTACCCAATATGTCCAAGGGTATCAGGTGAAGGAGGATTTCTAATGCAGCCGTAGGTGTAGTACGAAGAGCACCAGTGATGCACATTGACGCCATTCTCTGTACCTTCGTGATAAAGACAAAGTTCGCTTTTGTTTCCAAAGCAGGCCACCAGACAATGATTCCATACAGCAAAATTGGACGCACCACTGCTGTATAGATCCAATGAACGACTTGAGGGCTAAAACCCCATCGTTTTCCAATGGCCCTTTTACAGGAATACAAAGCAATCGTTGCTTTTCTCACCCGTTCCTCAATATTACGCCTGAAATTCAGCTTCCTATCTAGAAATACTCCAAGATACTTGGCTCCATCTGAAAAGGTGATTTCAGTACCGTCCAGAGAAATAGGATCAAAAGCAGGAATCTTATTTTTCCTTGTAAACAAGACAAGCTCTGTTTTACTAGGATTAACTCCTAGGCCACAGTCTCTTGCCCATTTAGACAGATCTTTCAGAGAACCCTGAAGAATGTCCCGCAATGTTGGCAGATGCTTCCCCTTTACCGCTATCGCGACATCGTCAGCATATGCGATAACATGACAACCACGTGCTTCTAGAGATAGTAGCATTGAATTCAGTGCCAGGTTCCAAAGAAGCGGCGAAAGAACACCTCCTTGTGGTGTGCCCCTATTGACAAATCGAGATATGACGGACGCTCCCAATTCAGACGTTATACGTCTATTGGCAAGTAGGTTTTCCACCATTAAAACGATTTCACGCTTTACTCCCAGACCAGACAATGCCAATATTATCGATTCTGGAATGACATTATTAAAAGCCCCCTCAATATCAAGAAAGGCCACCATAGTGTACTCCTTTACCGAAAGCGATCTCTCGATGGTACCAACGAGCTCATGAAGAGCTGTTTCCGTTGATCGTCCCTTGATGTATGCATGTTGCTTTGTCGAAAGCAACCTCGGGTCAATCACTCTACGCAAATATGAGTCTATCATTCGTTCCATTGTCTTTAACAAAAAAGAAGACAGACTAATTGGTCTGAAATCCTTCGGAGCTGTGTGGGAACTTTTCCCAGCCTTCGGGATAAATACGACTCTGGTATCCCTCCATTTTAAAGGAATATACGACCAGTTGATGCATGCTGTGTATAGATTATACAGCAACGGGGCTATATACTCCAACACTTGCTGCAACTCAGCCGGGATTATACCATCAGGTCCCGGAGATTTATAGGGCCTGAAGCTTTTTATCGCCCAGATTAATGTTGGCATATTTATTATTTCCGAAGCAATTTCAGATGCTTGGGCGTCAGAACGTTCCAAAGCTTGAAACGGCGTCATGGAATTGCCCGGAAAATGCGTGTTTAAAAGGAGATCCAGCGACTCTCCACTGGAGGAAGACCACACCCCATTAGGATCTTTCAGGTATCCTAGGGTGCAAGGAGAAGAAGCCAGAACCTTGCGCAGCCTGGATGCCTCAGAAACGTCTTCTATGTTTCCACAGAAGTTTTTCCAAGAATCACATTTGGCATTTCTGATCATCTTTTTATAACTCTTAAGTTGCAGCCTGTATGCAGACCAGTCCTCGTCCGCTCTTGAAAATTTAGCCTTATTAAAGAGCTTTCTGCAGGAATCTCTGCTCGTCTGCAACTCATTTGACCACCAAGGTGGCTTTTTTTTCCCTCTAGGCTTTGCAGAAGGGCAAGACGCATCCAGGCACCTATTACAAACATTTGTTATATGGTCAACCAGACAGTCAATTTCCGCTAAACTATGCGGTTCAGATAGGGGTACTTCATCCAAAAGCAAAGAAAAAGTCTCCCTATATTTCACCCAGTTTGTTCTTCTCAGATTTCTAGAGACTGTCTCAACCGGGGCACGCTCCCTGAGTAAAAACTCAATGTACCGATGATCTGAGAAAGAATGCTCTTCCAAAACTCTCCAGTCATCAATTCTATCAGACAATGTATCTGATACAAGTGTTACGTCAAGAACCTCTTGCCGCGTACTTGTAACGAAAGTTGGTTCACTACCCTTGTTACAAATATACAGGTTAGTGCTTAACAAAAACTCCAAAAGTGATTCGCCTCTATCATTTGTGTCTGTACTACCCCATATCGAATGATGTGCATTAGCATCACAGCACACTAGTAACTGGTGTCCCCTAGATTCAGACTCCCGAATCAGACCGCCAACCTTCTCCGGGGGTATTGGCCCCGGATTAGGAAAATACGCAGAGGCGAGCCAAATAGATTTCCCATGAAGCTCTAAGCTAGCCGCTGTAACATCCATATCACTAAAAGTTGATAAAAAGAATATATTTAAGCCATTTTTCGCCAAGATGCAGGCTCTTGGTGAGCCCTCACCTTTGGCAACCATCAACTTAAACCCAGGGGTCTTCAATCCGCAAACCCTGCCACCCCGCACCCAGTGTATGCTCTGCTAAAAGCTGTGAGAGGGAAAGAGAGAGATATTGTCACTGTTGCCAAGTTGGAGGTTTTCCCGCTAAATCTAGCGCTTTTTGTTTGGATTTAGCGGGGGAAAATTGGTTTTAGTGGGAACGGCGCTTAAGCGGGAAAATCTAGCGCTTTTTATTTGTATTTAGTGGGACAAATTTAGAGGTTTTTTTCCAATTTTTCTGTTTTTTCCAATCGAAAACGCCAAGTTTGTCGAATTTTAGCGCTTTTTTTGTAATTTAGCGGGAGAGTTTTGTATTTTCCCGCTAAAATTTTTTCGACCGTTTCTTGCGCGTTTTTAGTGAAAAGTAAATTTTCGTAGAAAAAATAATTTGGAGGTTTTTTTTAAATTTTTCTTTTTTGTCAATCAAAAATGCCAAGTTTTTCGGTTTTCAGCGCTTTTTTTGTAATTTAGCGGGAAAATTTTAAATTTTCCCCGCTAAATTAATTTTTGGCGGTTTCTAGCGCTTTTTTCGTGAAATTTAGAGGTTTTTGGTTAAAAATAGTTGGCAACAGTGGATATTGTACAATAATAAAATGTGTGTGCCTACAAACCGACATAAGCATTTGTGTATGCATGTATATAACAAAAAATGTTGAGTCTTTACTAGTGTTTTTGGTCCGGGAATTCCCGGGTCGGATTTCCCGGGATTTCCCGGGAAAAGGGTGACGGGAATTCCCGGGAATTTTTTTAATTTTTCCCGGGAAATCCGGGAAATCCGGGAATTGTAAAAAATAAACCATTTTACATAAAAAACGTTTATTTTAATTTAAGTTTTAAATTTTTTTTTTACATACAGTTATAATTACGTTTGCTATTTTTTGTATTTTTTCTATTTGGAAGAACAGTGCAAATATATATTCATAGGAAAACTGACCAAGTGTAAAAAGTATGACAATATCATGAAAAAACTTAAAAAATCAAAAAATATACGTCGGTTAATGATAATTTTGCTAAGAATGTCAAACAAATATAAAAATTTTGAACCTAGAAATTTACATTTCCAGAACAAATATTAAAAGTGCTGCCAACTATATTAGTTTTTGCTCGAATAACGCAGTTTTAAATTTTTTGCGATTTTTAGCTATTTTTTGCGATTTTTTGTGGGGAAAAAGTTGCAATATTTTTTTGTTTATTGTATTTCAAGATTTTTAACTTTTATTTTTTGATTTTTTACCTTTTAATTAATTGTTTATCTCTCATAGAACTGTTTTTAATAAAAAGTTGGTCAAATTTTAATATTTTTTTATGATTTATATTAATAATGAATATTTCCCGGGAATCCCGGGAAATAATTTTTTTTTCCCGTTTCCCGGGAAATTGAAAAGTCCGGGAATTCCCAAACACTAGTCTTTACATATACGGGTGAAATCAAAAAATGTCAACCAAACCATGTAATCGTGTAATATCTCATACATGGGTTAAAGTATTCGCATATTTTTTAATGTACAACGTCGCATAGATTGGCGTTCTACATAACTAACAACAATCCGGATACTAGTCAGCTATTTTAAACAAGTTATTTTCATTTTTGTAGCCAAATGTAAACTCCGTCGCCAGTAACATTTTCAATTTTTAAACTTTAACCGGTTATATCTTAAAAACCAATAACCCAAACTCTTAAAAATTGACTACATTTTTAAAGAGGGCATGTTGACGTTCTTAAAAAATATTTTTGTATAGTCATAACTATCTATTTTACCCATACAAACACGGCTTCAATTGTGTAACGATTTTTCGACACTTTTTTTAGACATTATGGAACCTGACAATTTTGTTGTTTTTGACGTATTGTGTTTAGAAAAATAATAGGTTATTGCCCCATTTATTAAACGCGAGGCTATAAAGTATCATTTTGCATCATTGGTTTCAAGTTTGCTCCCTGCATATTAATTTCCCTGTATGAAAAGCTAAATCATAAATGAAAAATCGAAAAATGCTGTAAACTCCGTCTCCACGTTTACAACAAAACTACTTAGCGTGCATCTGAAATATCGTCATATTTTGACGTATCTAGTTGACATCTAATGATTTTTTTTCGGAAACCAATTTCCGATAAATAGTTTTCGAAAAAATGGGCAAAAAGTGACGAAATGTAAACTCCGTCTCTGTAAACTCCGTCAACTTTTTTTTTTTTTTTGCAGATTGCATTAAAAAACCTTATGAAGTTGTTAAAACCGACGCAAATATTAACACTAGTCATTCAAAAAAGTAAAAAAACTTATTTTAACAGAAATAATAATAAATTATTTTACATTTCCTTAGAAAAATCCTATTAAAATAAAAAATAATTGTAAAATCTTTAATAACAAAAACCAGAAAAAAATCCTAATTACAAAAATTGTTAGCAATTACATAAATAAGTGTTTTAAATTACAATAAAATGTTTTCAAAGAAAATTCAAAAAATTTAATGTATTTTTCTAAGGTGAATGTAAATTCCGTCACCAAAAAAATCATAAAAATGTCGATAAAATTTGTTTGAAACAGTTTGTAGAAGAGATCTTTTATAGTTTTATTAGTAGTGATGTAACATATCGATTTTAATAAAAAAATTTACCAAAAATTAAAATTTTTTGTTTGTACAATTTTGGCTCAAAAACGCTGACATTTTTTGATTTCACCCATACACATTAGCAAACGTTTAACGTTATCTAACTAAGTAGTGGTGCGAGATTTTCATCCATAGATAGGTGAACTAGCTAATGCGTCGACAATAAATACTATAGCTGGGGACCCGTGGGTTCAAGTCCCAGCCAGGGCAGGATTTTTTTTTAATATTTTTTTATTGTTTTTTTTTTTTATATTTTTTTAATATATTTATTCAATAGTTTTATTTATTTTAATATTACTTTAATTATTTAAAAAAAAACATTTGAAAGGCATATTGATGACACTTTTTGATGATATGATGAAATGTGTCATCACTTGTTTTTCCAATTTCGATGACATTTTTCATCATATTAAAGAAAAGCTTCATCAATATGAAGAAATTTGTCATCAAAATTGATGACAGTAAGTGATGAAACCGTATCATCAATATGATGAAGCATGTTTCTTTGAGTGTGGTCTGCAACGGCGTATGCAGGACTGTTTTTTCAGGGCCCAACAACAACAACAAAAAAATGTTTGGTGTTTTTTTCGTGAGATTTGTGTTTTCCAATACATATAAAAAAAATATTTTTTTGTTGTTGTTGTTGGGCCCCCCCTCTGTATACGCCGATGGTGGTCTGTAATATATAAAAAAGATATAGTCACGTTTCGTGTTCAGATTATTTTTTTTTTTCAATTTTGTAAACTAGTGTTATTTGTTATAAAATTAATGTATGAAAATATAAATGAAATTTTTTGTATTCACGTATGTTATTTAAAACCGCACAGTGGGGAATATTTAAAAAAGGTGGAAGTCCAAGATCGATGACATATTATCGAGCCTGAGCAGAAGGATCCGTTGATGTGCTTAAATTAGACTTGGACGAATCAATGAATAACTTCCAAAACACCCACAACCTTAGAAATATTTTGAGGAGATTGCATTTTATTTAAACATAAACAAAAATTATAAAAATTTTTAACAGAAAAAAATTATTTTGATAACCCGGTGAAAAATGTCAGATGTTATTCATATATTATTCATATATGCTCGCCCATATGTATTACATATATGAAGCAAATGCGAAAATTGGCGGCATATGTAAATATATGGACATATATGGTCACATATGTAACATATATTTTTTTAATTTCGTTTTTCATTTTGGAGTAAAGAATTTTATAAAAATTGTTTTAAAAAAAAATATTTTACAATTTTTGAAAAATTTTCGAAGTCCTTTTTTTTGAAGTTCGGAAAAAACTTAAGTTAAAAATAAAAATTTTTATATTTTTTTTTTGATTTTGAAATGCTTTCGATTTTTTTTTTTAAATTTTCAAAGACCCGGTGAAAAATGTCAGATGTTATTCATATATTATTCATATATGCTCGTCCATATGTATTACATATATGAAGCAAATGCGAAAATTGGCGGCATATGTAAATATATGGACACATATGATCACATATGTAACATATATTTTTTTAATTCCGTTTTGCATTTTGGTGTAAAGAATTTCATTAAAATTGTTTTTGAAAAAAAATGCTTCACTATTTTTGAAGTCTTAAAATCTTTTTTAAATTTCACAAAAAAACTTTTTCTATGTTTTTTATTTTATTTTTTTTTTTAATTTTCAAAGTTCCAAAATTTTTGGTTTTTAAGTCCCAGACACAAAATTTTTTTGACAACTTTTTTTCGGTTTTTAATAAAAAAAAATAATTAAAAAATGTTTTAAGAAAAAAAATTTTTGAAAAATTTTCAAAGTTTTTTTTTAATTTTCGAAGTACTAAGTGTTTGTAGTAAAAGTCATTAAAAACTGTTTTTAGAAAATAAATTTTGAAAAATTTTCTAAGTCCTGAGAAAAATTCAAACATCTTGTATTGGGACACATATGGAAGTACATGTCATATATGTGCAAATGTGTACATATCTGAAATTTTTTTTTTTGAAAATTTTCAAAGTTTTTTTTTAGAAATTTTTTTATGCGTTTTGGAGTAAAAAATTTCATTTCAAATTTCAGTTCAAATGCTTATGAAATTTTTTTTTGAAAATTTTATGAGTCCCAGACATATGTACGTGCAGATGTGTGCATATGTGTTTTCATACATCAGCATATATGAAAAAAAATCAAGAAATATTGCTTCATATATGTATTCATATGGAGCATATATGATCACATATTTTTCATATGTGATCACATATGAAACATGTATGTGCATATATGAACATTTTTCACCGGGAAAATAAATTTTTTAGGAAAATAAAAAAAAAATTAAAGTAGTAGTTTCAACTTTATTTAACACATTATCTGTGACTAATCCTAATTATATTTCAATCGATCAAGAAGTTACTAAAGGATTCAATTAATAATTTTATGGTAATTTGTGAAAAAAATTTAGTGTGTAAAATTTTTTGAGTCCGTTGGGACTCAAACTTTTCAACTTTATTTAACACTTCGGCCATGACTAATCCTTTTTATATTTCACTCGTTCCAGAAGTAACTAAATGTGCCAATTATTAAAAAAAAAAGTAATCGCCCACTGTATAGTGTATACCATAAGTTGCACGCAAATTCGTTAACAAGTTGATATTTGAATGAGTGAAATACCGTGAATATTTACTACTTTAAACCGCATAAACATTGAATAAAGTTTAAAACGGTAGCAACCAAAATTCGCTTACGTTTTATTTTATTGTTTGTTTTACTTTTGGGTGGAAAGGTTAAAAAGCTCAATCATAATGACTTTCAAACGTAACCTCCTTACAAGCATGCAACCCACACCACCACTCATCCAGCCAGATAAAGATCAAAAAGTTTGTCTTAGCCTTATTTATAACATCAAAAAGTTTTGTAACAAAATATTTTACTGTTAAATATTTTGGATGCTTAAGGGCAGTACATTTAAAGAATAATTTCAATAACTTTAAGTAATTTTTCTACAATGTAAATTTAAGTAACATTGCTTGATACCAAATAGAAAAAGTTTTAGACCCTGAAAATTTTATTCTATTAAAAAAGTATTGGAGTATAAAATATTTTTCTTAAAGAAAAAGTTTTAGACATTGTAGATAACTATAGAAAAAACACTGAGATAAATTTTTCCAAAAGGAAAATTCTCAGATTTTGAAATATTTTAACATGATAATGTTTTTAGGCTGATGTATAATTTTAAAAAAGTTGCAGGACGCCACCTCAGTTTGACTATATAAGCTAACAATTAACGAAAAAGAAAACAAGAATTACTATTTTCATTTTCTTAAAACCAAAAATTTTAATAACTTGGGTTTGTAACTTGGGTTTGAATAAACCCGTTTTTCACCAGCTGGTGAATAAAAAGTAACATAATTATTTTTCAACAAATTTTTTTTTTTGATTTGTTATACAGTCGAACCCGGTTATAACGAACTTCGAAGGACCAGTAAAAATAGTTCGTTATAAGCTAAGTTCGCTATAAGCGGGGTATATTTTTTATCAACCCATTTTTATTTCCAAAAAAATAGATCCAATTTTATTTTATTTGATGTTTTTTTTGTAAATAAACTACGTATTGAGGAGCAATCATTAAAAATATAAATAAATTTTATCAAAATTATAATATAATATAAAAAAATCCAACCTTTTGTTATTTTGATAAACATGATTGCCACTCATTTAAAAATATTTATGGGAGTTCGTTATAAAAAGGTAAATAAACATGAAATTGTGTTCGTGGGACCATAATAAACAGTTCGTTTTAACCGAGGATTCGTTATAACCGAGTTCGTTATAAAAGAAGTATTTTGTGTGAAAATTGATGTCAAAACGTCGGGACTTTAGAATTAGTTCGTTATAACCGAGAATTCGTTTTAACCGTGTTTGTTATAACCGAGTTCGTTATAACCGAGTTTGACTGTATATGGTTTTGAATTGAGAAAAGTGTGAAAGAAAAATTTTAATTTTTCTAAAAATTTTAGACATCCTGGTCTGTTTCTTACTAGTTTCATATTACCCAGTTATAATCTTCAGAAAAACTTTTAATGTCAAATTTATTCAGTTAATACCCAGCAGAAATTTTGCTGAACTGGCAGCAGCTTTTGGAAAGGAAACTCGAGTCAAGGAGCGCATCAAAACCTGCTGAATTCATGCATGATTCTCTAAGGCGATGTCACACTTTAGAGCGCTAGTTGGATACACCGAAAAAGCGCTCTTAAGGTGCTCTGAATTCACATCTCTTTAGAGCGCTGAAAAAATCGCTATAAAGATGCAGTGAATTCATGTATCTTTTTAGAGATGATTTAAGCAGAATAAGCACATTTGACTATTTCTGAAATACAAATTACAAAATCTGAAATACAATTGACTATTTCTGGAAAATCTTAAATACAATTGACTAATTCTGAAAATCAGTTGACTCCCTGCAAGCATTTGGAAGAAATATAGCCTAAGAGATCCAATTAGAATTAAAAAATTTCCAATTATGTTTCGAAAATTTCAAATTACATTTCAGAAATTTCCATTTATATTTCAGATATTACCATTTATAACCAAAAAATTTTTAATTACATTTCAAAAATTTTCAATTATTGGAAATTTTTGAAATATAATTGGACATTTTTGGATATAATTGAAAATTCTAAAATATGATTGGACATTTTTTGTAATATAATTTGTATTTTCTAAACTAAAGTGGAAATGGTACACTCAAATTTTTTTCATTCAAAATGTGTTAAAGGTGTTATGATTGAGGCACTCTTTGCAGCGCTGATTAATGCGCAATAATGATGCAGTGAAATCATGTGTCTTTGTCCAAAACTCATGGTTTCTTATTCAAAAAGTGTTTAATATATTTAAAAGGAAAGCATGTGTGAAATTTTATCAAAATATAATTTTATATTTTGAGTTTTATTTAAAAAATCTTAAGAAAAAATTTAAAATGTTTCCCTTACTTTTACTGCATCCTCAAGAGCGCTCGTTTCGGTATGCTATAAAAAGATTCTGTGTCGCCAAAATCTCGATTTATTTTTGCTGGGTAGTCAATAGAACTCTATATGTGAAAATTATTAACAGTTCGCAGCCGACAAGAATTGAACCCATCATATGTAATACTTTGCTATTAACTGATTGTAACGTACAATCACTCTAGACCGATACGCCAAGTAGGCTGTTAAGCAAGTATCAACTAAATCCTGATTTTTTCAATTCGAGTTTGGTTGTTGCTGTTGTTTTTTCTAAAATTTCTAGAAAAATTAAAATTTTTCTTTCACACCTTCTCAATTCAAAACCATATATAACAAACCAAAAAAAAAAATTATAATACATAATAATAATTAGAGCCTGAGCTCGACTGTCTTTACAGAATTTTTTTTTCATAATTTTTTTTTTTCCATCAAATTTTTTTTTTCATCAATTTTTTTTTTTCATCAATTTTTTTTTTTTTTTCATAAGTTTTTTTTTCATCATTTTTTTTTTATTAATTTTTTTTTTTTTTTTTTATTAATTTTTTTTTTCATCAATTTTTTTTTATCAAATTTTTTTTTTAGCAATAATTTTTTTTTTTTTTTGCATAAATTTTTTTTTTTTTTCATCAAACTTTTTTTTCATATTTTTTTTTTTATCAAGTTTTTTTTATAAATTTTTTTTTCATCAAATTTTTTTTTTCATAAAATTTTTTTCTTCATCAATTTTTTTTTCATCAATTTTTTTTTTTTCATTAATTTTTTTTTTCATCAAATTTATTTTTTTCATCAAATTTTTTTTTTCGTCAAAAATTTTTTTTTTATCATATTTTTTTTCATAAAATTTTTTTATCAAATTTTTTAGTATCAATTTTTTTCTCACCAAAAATTTTTTTTCATCAATTTTTTTTTACCAAACATTTTGTGATCATTAAATTTTTTAACATAATTTTGTTTTTCGTGAAAAAAATAATTTTTTTTACCAAAACAACTTTTTCACCAAGTCTTAGCTTTTCGCATAAAAATTTTCCATTTGTTTATCAAATGTACATAAAACAAGTGAGAGTGTTATATTCTTTGGTGCCGAATCTTTTATACTCTCCAAAATGTAAAAACACTTTTTTGCACTTATTTTTGCACTCACTTACGAAGTGTTCAGCTCTTTTGGTTTTTGGAACAAGAAAAGTACCCAGTAAAACTTAGATTACCAAATAAGGTATAAAATAAGGTATAGGATCTCTTATTTTATACATTGCAGCATTGATGATTTTAACAGGCGATGAGACTCAAAGTAATGCATCCACATTATCACAAAGAATACCAGTAAGGTATAAAATAAGTCATAAATTTATAACGAGGAATACGAGTAAGGTGTAAAATATATGATATTTTATAGGTTACGAGAAATGAAAGAATATAGCATACCAGAAGATAATATATAAAGCTAAGTACTCTGTTCGGTTTCACGGGAAAAAATCTGTCAAACTCCATATAAAAAAAAAAAAAAATTGGCAACGCGAGGAATTAAGGGGAAATTGTTAAAAAAGTTTTCACTCATTTTTATTATACAAGACAATTTAAATTGCCGTGAAAAAGTGACATTTCAGTTTTGTTATGATCGTTTCTTTCTTATTATTGTCAAAAGTTCTTGATTTTTGAATGTTTTATTGCAATTTGAGGCGTTTAAAGTTTAAGTGAAATTTTCACCGTAAGAAACAGAGTACTTAGCTTAAGGTGTTACGAGTAGTGAAAAAGTAATTTTGTATTAAATTTACTCACGTGATTGTAAATGAGTGTAAGTAGATAAAATATGCTCGTGAGTGTGTGTCGTTAGAAATTTCCTGTCGTGAGCCCATCTCTAGTTTAAACTTATGCATTTTTTTATAAAATAATTATTTTTTATTTTATTGTAATGCATTATGCATCCAATTATAAATAATATAATATTATTTCAAACTTTCAAATAATACATAATGTAACCAAATATAAGTCATCCATGATTTAATGTTTAGAAATAACAAATATGAAATACATTTTTTCCAATAATCATGCATTACGTAGCAAATTATTAGTAATGCATTATTTTTCACTTGAAAATAATACGTTGTGGAACAAATGTTTGGTAAGACATCATAAAATAATGCTACAAATAAGTTGTATGCATTACCTGGTAATGTGTTATATAATAACTACCCATTACCAAAGTTTTGCTGGGTAGTATAACATTATTTTTTCTAAATAAACTTTGCTTTGGCAAGTACACCCAAATCTTACGCAAACCATTATCATGATTTAATGTTTTGGGCAAGAGCGCAAAATTTGCAGGCATTTTTTTAATAGTTTTCGAACAGAGTTTTGTGTAGTAATATTAATGTAATTACAAATTTGAAACTTAAATTTAATGAATGCATTCTTTTATATAACTTCCTGTTCTTATAATAATGTATATAAAAGAAATGAATATTTATTAGAGAGATTCTGAGGTAAAACAAAAATAATTTCAAATTTTTTAGTAAATAAAAATTATCTCAGATTTTTATTCTTACAAGGGTTTTTCGTGAATTTATGAAATAAAAAACACGCTAACTTTCGAAAGATTGTGAGGATGCTGACCTTGGCATCAGTGTTGCCAGAACTTCGTAGTCAAAAACGGCTAAATTCATTCGAAAAAACGTCTAAAAAACGGCTAAAAAATGGCTAAAAGAGGCTAAAAAAAGGCTAAAATATATATTTTACTTTTTTTAGAAAAACTATTGTAAATTTATATTTTGTTTAATTTTTACACATAAAATTAAATAAAGAGATCTTTTGTTATACATTTGGTACGGTTCTGACATATTCTAGATAAAAAATAGAGTTCAAAACACTTTTCCAATGATTTTCATTTTTTTAATGCAAAAATAAAAAATAAAAATGTTGACTAGAAAAAATTTATTCTGAGTGAAAGAACTTTTTTAGTTATTTTTGTTTAAAAAAATTAATTAAAATTTTTTATTGAGTGCAATTTTTTTTTTGTATTTAAAAAAACACTGCATACATTTTTTCTTGACTTTCTTTTGAAAGTTCGCGCTTTTGCATCACGTGAATTCTAGGTAAACTTTTTACTTCAGGGACTATTTTCGCTGAAACCTGACGAGAAGAATAGCAAATCCCCGTTTCTCTGTTAAAAATACGATCGAAACTATGCAAAGATTCAGCAATCAGTCTTTAAGTAGAGTTTCGAACGTTAAGGTATTTTAACAGGGAAACGGGCATCGATAGTCTAAGATTAAGTGCCAGTTTACAGAAGGCGAATGATACACACGAACGAAAATTTTGCATGTGTTTTCTTATTGTAACAACAACAAAATACATGTAAAATTTTGGTACGTGTGTAGCGTTCGCCTTCTGTAAACTGGCCCTAAGTATAATGTTAATGGCATGAAAATAACAAAAATATCCGTAGTTCGATACTAGACTGGGAATATTTAAAATTCAGATATATGAAAAACAAGTACATACTTATTAACAAAAAAAACCGACATTAAAAATCCTGCTGATGATAACACTATAACTGGAGTGTTTGAAACCGGTACGGGAATACCAGAAATGTCTGTAATTTTAGAAATAAAATTTTCTTCTACATTTTTTAATTTAAAACTTTATATTAAATAGAATTGGAGCTTTTGCTTGATTTGTACTAACATAAAACCAATTAATTCTTTATTTAGAGTCCCCGCACTACAATGTCGGTGACATTTTTTTCATACAAATTTGGCAAGAAAAAACGTCCGACCGAAAACCGCTTGAATAAAATCAATTTTATTTTTGTGTCGGTTTCTCTCTCTCTTCAAATTTTTGATATGAAAATGTTGCCACATTCTTATAAATATTTCGATTATTTTCGATAAAGTAAACAAAAAAATGTGATCTCTAAAAAAAATATTTTAAATTCTAAAAAAACACAAAAAAACGAATCAATATGAGAAAATCAAATTGATATTAAAAAAAAACAATAACATTAAATTCAAAAAGTGTCGAAAAAGTGAAAAATTGTGTAAATATCAACGATGACTGAATTTCCCGCTGCCGCCTTTGTTTTGCGCCTATACTCTCTCATGGCCGAAAACGTCAACCGCCCCGACATTGTTGTGCGGGGACTCTTAAGTATAAAAAAACACAAAAAATTTGTTTATAATCAAAAAAGTAAAAAAAGGCTAAAAACCTGCTAAAATAATTTCGAAAATGGCTGAAAAAACGGCTAAGAGCTAAATGCATTTTTTTCCGGCTAAACGAGTTCAAAAGGAGCTAAATTTAGCCGGGAAATGGCTAAAATGGCAACACTGCTTGGCATATATATTTGTCGTTCCTCTGGCCTGGTTTGTATTGCTTTTCAGCCAAATCGGTGCAGTGGTTCAAAAGTTATTAGCTTAACCGTGAATTTCAGATTAGTTTCACCTTCAATTCACGTGTTGAAAACCCGTTAAACATGTTTTAAAAACTTTGGTAAGTCACAAAAATATTTTACAACGTATTTTTGTCACTCAAAAATATTTTTACACCAAAAAAATAAAAAAATTACCTCAAAAAAAATTTTACACTCAAAAAAATGTTACACTCAAAAAATAATTTAGTAAATTATTTTTTTTCAAAAATTACTAAAAAAAAAAGTTATTTTACACAAAATAAAATATCCCAGCAAAACTTTGGTAATGGGTAGTGATTATATAACACATTACCAGGTAATGTATATACCTTATTTGTAGCATTATTTTAGGATGTTTTACCAAATATTTGTTCCACAACGTGTTATTTTCAAGTGAAAAATAATGCATTACTAATAATTTGCTACGTAATGCATGATTATTGAAAAAAATGTATTTCATATTTATTTTTTCTAAACATTAAATCATGGATGACTTATATTTGGTTACATTATGTCTTATTTGAAAGTTTGAAATAATGCATTATTTATAATTGGATGCATAATGCATTACAATAACATAAAAAATAATTATTTTATAAAAAAATGCATAAGTTTAAACTAGAGATGGGCTCACGACAGGAAATTTATAATGACACACACTCAGGAGCATATTTTATCTACTTACACTCACTTACAATCACGTGAGTGAATTTAATACAAAATTACTTTTTCACTACTCGTAACACCTTATATATTACCTTCTGGTATGCTATATTATATACCTTACTCGTAACCTATAAAATATCATATATTTTACACCTTACTCGTATTCTTTGTTATAAATTTATGACTTATTTTGTACCTTACTGGTATTCTTTGTGATAATGTGGATGCATTACTTTGAGTCTCATCGCCTGTTAAAATCATCAATGCTGCAATGTATAAAATAAGAGATCCTATACCTTATTTTATACCTTATTTGGTAATCTAAGTTTTGCTGGGATATATTTCTTATCAAAAATTCTGATTAATTTTTATTAAACAATAAAAATTGTTTTATTCGACTTTTAAAATATTATATTTTGAGGATGTTTATTCTGGCTCGAGGTCCTTATTTTCTTGATCCATGATATTCTCATAGCATAATTTTCAAGAAAAATTATTTTCTTTTGGTTTTAAATTTATTTATGTTGGTCATTAAGTCTTGCAAAAATGACCAACATAAATAAATTTAAAACAAAAAGAAAATATTTTTTCTTGAAAATTACGATATGAGAATATCATGGTTTTAATTAGTAAAGAAAATAATGACCTCGAGCCAGAATAAACATCCTCAAAATATCTTATCAAAAATTTTATTTTTTTCACGTTAGAAAACTAACTATCACTTAAAAGGGGCATAGTGGAAGGTATTCATAGATTGGGTCAAGTCGAATTAAACTTTTGTACTTGTTTTATTTTAATAATTTCATCAAAATTTTTTCTATACAAAAGTATCCGCTTTGTGATAATATTAAATTACTTTTTCCGTCCCACTCTTATGTACATGCAGTATATACGCACACACACTGTATTTAAAAAGTACTTAAATTTAGAACACCTCCTTACATCAAATACAGGATACTCAGACAGACATACAAAACAAACGAACACAAATACTCAGTATTTTCCTATTTGTGTAAATGTAGGTGCAAAATCTAAGAAATTTTTACAATTATGGAAAAATTGTTTTTGTATGTGTATTTATAAAGTTATTTCTAAGGAAGAAGTAAAAGGAAACAAATAAAGGCAGGGGGCAAAATTTAAAAATAAGTAAATATTTCGACTTTTAAAAGACAAAAGTTAAAATCAAATGAAAAAACCAGTAAACAAGTTGAAACCGGCCTACAAATCTGATTATTAAAAGGTTTCTCTTTGCCTTTATTATTGGTAGAGAATTTTTTAAAAATTTGTTTTTTTTTTTTAATTTTTCATCTATAAAGATTCTTCATTGCCTGATGTAGGATATTAAAATCAAGAAATTTATATTTTGTTTTTTTTTTCTTTATTTTATTTATGAATGAAACCAAATAACTGAAAATCTTTTGTTTATTCTTAAGGCAACTATTGCACAATAAACCAATTGAATTTTTTTCGTTACAAATTGTTGTTAAGTTTTATGTAAAAAAAAAAACAAACAATGTTTTTGAGGTGAAAAGTTTTGTTTTTTTTATGTTCATTCTGTTAAACTTCTTTTTAGCTTTTTCATCACAATGTAATCTTATTTGAATTTTATTGATTTTATACTTAAAACAATTTTCTTTTTTTTTTCAAAAAAAAAAAAAATATTGAGTTTTCTTTCTCAATTTATTTTGTATAAAGTTTATTGTATAAACTAGATATGTACACGTGACACGATTTTTTCGCGAATCACATGATTCACTCGTGGTCGTGAGTGAAAATTAATTTTACTTACGTGATCGAGATTGGAAAAAAATATTTTCGTGGGTGAGCGATCGTGAGTAATTTCAATTTCGTGAGTTTGCTTGATGTCTAAAACAGAAAAATTGAAAAAAATTCTATATACTTAACCTGACCAACCATCCCGCTTTTGGCGGGATTATCCCGCTTTTTGATGTCTCATCCCGCCTTGAATTCCCATCCCGCTTTTTAAGCAAAAGTCCCGCTTCATCCCGCTTTATCCCGCTTTTTGTGTTTTCGACCAACAAAGTACATTTTTCAGTTTTTTTTAAATATTTTGAGTAAGATATTTTTAAGCATATTAACAATTTCTTAGCTTGTAAAGAAAATGTTAAGAAAATGTTTGGACCTAATTACATCATAAATAAGACCCTTTTTAGTCAAATTAAATTTTTATTTAAAAATTTTTAATTGTGACACTTCCGAACAAATTTCAATAAAGAAAGTATTAAACTTTTATTCATGTTTCCTTTACAAAATTTCACGGATATTAAGATATATTTACTATAGGAAAACTCTTTCGGCCGTATTCAAAATGAAAAACGAGTGCCTAACATCGGGTGTCGTAACTTTTTATATACGCAATTTTCAATAAGGAAAAGTAAGGCTCTCGATGGAAGTCAATCATTTTATCTTTATAATGAAGACAAAAGAATAATAACATCGATTGAAAAGCTTCATCTATTAGAAAACTTGATATAAAACAAGTAGAAAAATTAAATTCGACTTGGTCGAATCTATAAATACCCTCCACAATGTTATCTGATAGTAATTTTCTAAAAAAAATTTCAAAAAATTGCATTCAAAATTTTTTATTAGAGATATATTAATTTGAGTAAAACTTTTTTTTAATCAATCAAATTTTTTTGAGTGTAACATTTTTTTGACTGTCAACATTTTTTGAGTGTGCCATTTCATTAAAAAAAAAATTATGTGTACATTTTTCTTTGAGTGTAACATTTTTTTTGAGTGTAAAAATTTTTTGCAGTGTACAATTTCTTTGAGTAACAAGATTACTTTGTAAAATTTTTTGTTGTTTTATACCTACATAAGTATATGTAATGCAAAAAAAACTATTTCACATTTTCCCTGTTTTTATTTTACCAATCTCTTCCTTAAAAACCAAAAACCACCTAACATACAATCATATGTGTAAGTCCCACTTTTTTGATTTTTTTCCAAAAATACTTACTATACACCGTTACATACAGTTACAAAAACAATAACAACACAATAACAAATATTTACTTGTCTAACAACTAAACTGCACGCCACGGCAAGAAAACTAACAACAACAAGTTTTAAGAAAACTGGTATTTCACCATGCTGTTAAAACTTGTTTAACGAGTTTTCAACAGTTTAAGGTGAAACCAATCTGAAATTCAGGGCTTTGCTTATAACTTTTGAACCACTGGACCGATTTTGCTGAAACTCAAAACCAAACAGGCTTGCGGAACGACAAATATATATGCTAAGCTTCAGAAGCATCAGAATTGTCTTTCAAAAGTTAGAGTGGTTTTAATCTCGTAAATTCGTAAAATACCCATGCCGAAATTTACTCTTTTGCTCATAACTTTTGAACCACTGGACCGATTTCGCTGGATTGCAATACCAACCTGACCCGGTAAATGGTCAAAATATATGTTAAACTTCAGGAGCCTCCGTAAAGTCTTTCAAAAGTTAGCGTGTTTTCAACGGACAGACAGACAGACAGACGGACGGACGGACGGACGGACGGACGGACGGACGGACGGACATCGCTAGATCGACTTAAAATCGATCAAGGATCATGAATATATATACTTTATGGGGTCCTAGACCAATATTTCGATGTGTTACAAACGGAATGACAAACTTATATATACCCTCTATCACTAGAGTGGAGGGTATAAAAATAAACACTTGTTTTTCATTTGGAATACGGCCGTTAGACTCCAAAATATTCTTCATATAGAAAAAATATTCATAATAAAAATAAATATTCAGATTCTCAAACCCTTTTCACATAAAAAGTTCTTTAATTCTCAGATCGTAGAAAAAATCTCTGATTAAACATTTTATTATAGAATATGTCTCAGATTTTAGACTTTTCATAGAAATAATCTGAGATTCAAAGACATTCTTTCTATATAAAAATTTCCAAATCCAACAGAAAAATTTTCAGATTCTCGGAAATTTTTCATAAAAAAACTTAGATTCTGATATATTTTTTATAGAACAATTCTAAAACATTTTTCCTACTGAAAATTATAGATTTTGATAAACTTTTTCTATAGAAAAATTCACAGATTCTAAATTATTTTCTCAACAGAAAAATTCTCCATAAAAAAATTCTAAGATTCCACAAGATTCTGAAATAAAAAAAATAAAAAAAAACTCAGATTCTGAAACGTTTTTCCTGTTAAAAAGTTATCCGATTTTAGAAATTTTTTTCCAGAAAAATTCTTGTCAGATTCTGAAACATTTTTTTCTAAAGAAATTCCCAGTTGCTGAGGGATTTTTTCTAAAGAAAATTTATAAGATTCTTAAATTTTTTTCCTACAGAAAGAAGAATTCTTAAAACTTAAATAAATAAATTAATTCTGTATGCATTATTTTCCACTCAAAAAAATTGTAATAAATTTTGTTTACATTAAAAATATTACAATTCATAAAAATTATATTCATTGTGGAGAGTATTCATAGGTTCGTTCGGTCAAGTCGATTTTAACTTATTAAAAAAAATCCCGCTTTTTAGACCAAAATCCCGCTTTTTCAACATTTCCATCCCGCTTTTCAGTCAAAAGCAGTTGGTCAGGTTATATATACTACAAACTTGTGATTTAAATAAATTTTCTGAATCTGAGAATTTTTCTATAAAAAAAAATGTTTCAGAATCTGAGAATTTTTCTATAGAAATAATGTCTCAGAATCTGAGAATTTTTTATAGAAATAATGTCTCAGAATTTAAGAATTTTTTACAGAAAAAATGTCTCAGAATCTAAGATTTTTTTTATAGAAAAAATTACTAAGAATTTGAGCATTTTTCTATAAACATTTTTCTCAAAGGCTGATAATTCTTTTATAGAAAATATTTCTCTGAATCTGAGAATTTTTCTATAGAAAACATGTCTCACAAACTGAGAATTTTTCTGTAGGAAAAATTTGCCAGAATCTGAAAAAGTTTTGTATAGAAAAAATGTGTCAGAAACAAAGAATTTTTCTGTAGAAAAAATGTCTCAGAAACTGAGAATTTTTCTGTAGAAAAATGTTTTGGAATCTGAGAATGTCTATAGAAAATCTGAGAATTTTTCTATAGCAAAAAAGTCTCAGAATCTCAGAATTTTTTTATAGAAATATTGTCTCAGCATTTGCAAATTTTTCTATGGAAAAATGTCTCAGAATCTGAGAATTTTTTAATACACTTCGCATCATAACTATAGCCGCATTGCATTTTTCGGTTTATTTAATGTTCAAGAAGTATTTTTATGAAACCTATTATGGTATATTACAGTGTTATAACAGCTCTCTTGTTTTTGTAAATTTGAGCCATCAGCTGTTTAAATTGAGAAAACGGCGACCTATAACTGTATTTGACAGTGTTTCATAACTATAGCCGCATTTCAATAAAATCAGTTGAAATGAGCTCAAGTCAAAGTTTCGTGGCCAAATTAATTTTTTTTTGGTAAAATTCGTTCCTCTATTAATTTTTAAACAAAATGCCACGTGGTAAATTTTTAAATGAAGTCGAACAAGAGAGAGTGTTACATTCGGCTGTGCCGAATCTTTTATACCCTCCGAAATGTAAAAAAAAATCCAGAGGCGTTTTTTTTTGGGGGGGGGGGGGGTTCGTGGGAGACGTTAGGGGGCACCTTCCCCTTGCGATTTTGAACTTCTTCTGAGATAAGAATTTTGCATTTGCTTACCAAAAGTACAAAAAACTCTGCAAAAAATGCGTTTTTTCTTGGGTTGGTTTAGTTCTCCAAGGGGGAACTTTTTTCCCCTTGGTCCGAATTTGCCCATTTCCGAACTTAACCTGCCTAGGAATATAAGACATATTCGTGCCAAACTTCGGAAGTCTAGCTCTTTTATTTTGGACTGTATCGTGTCCTCTTCAGACGGACAGATGGAAAGACGGACAGACGGACGGACGGACATCGCTAGAATGTCTTAGAATCGATCACTGATCAATAAAATATAAACTTTATGGGGTCCTAGACCGATATTTTGATGCGTTACACACGGAATGACAAAGTGAGTATACCCCCATACTGTGGTTGGAGGGTATAAAAAGTCAAAATTTTAGCATTTTTAGAATGTGGTTTAAGTTATCGCGAAATTGGACGAAAATTAAGCGATCTGACAAAGTTATACGAAATTTTGTAAAAAATAAAAGTGGATACGGGATGAACAAAACAGGGGGTCCAAAAAAAAGCTATCTGAAAGAGATCAACGCCGTATTATTAACGCTGCTAGCAATTCTATGAAAACTCTTTCGCAGATTGGTAATGAATGCGGGTTGAATGTGTCCAATTCTACTATAGGTAGAGTCTTAAAGGAGTCTGGAACGATAAAAAGACTTTTATTTTTTACAAAATTTCGGATAACTTTGTAAGATCGCTTAATTTTTCGTTCAATTTCGCAATAATTTAAACCACTTTCTAAAAAGGCTAAAATTTTGCCTTTTTCGACTTCATTTAAAAATTTACCATGTGGCATTTTATTTAAAAATTAATAGAGGAACGAATTTTACCAAAATAAAAATTAATTTGGCCACGAAACTTTGACTTGAACTCATTTCAACTGATTTTATTGAAATGCGGCTATAGTTATGAAACACTGAGAAATACAGTTATGGTCGCCGTTTTCTCAATTCAAACAGCTGATGGCTCAAATTTACAAAAACAAGAGAACTGTTATAACACTGTAATATACCATAATAGGTTTCATAAAAATACTTCTTGAACATTAAATAAACCGAAAAATGCAATGCGGCTATAGTTATGATGAGGAGTAGAAAAAATGTCTCAGAATCTGAGAATTTTTTAATAGAAAAAATGTCTCAGATTCTGAGAATTTTTTAATAGAAAAAATGTCTCAGATTCTGAGAATTTTTTAATAGAAAAAATGTCTCAGAATCTGAAAATTTTTTATTAGAAAAAATGTCTCAGAATCTGAAAATTTTTTAATAAAAAAAATGTCTCAGAATCTGAGAATTTTTGTATAAAAAATTTTTTCAGAGTCTGACAATTTTTCTATAGAAAAATGTCTTAGAATCTGAGAATTTTTCTATTAAAAAAATGTCTTAGAATCTGAAAATTTTTCTATGGAAAAATGTCTTAAAATAATAGAAAAAACTTTTCAGATTTCCTATAGAAAATTCTCAGTTTGTGGGACATGTTTTCTATAGAAAAATTCTCAGATTCAGAGAAATTTTTTCTATAATTTTTTCTATAAGAGAAAAATTTTTATTAAAAATTCTCAGATTTTTAGATATTTTTTCTATAAAAAAAATTCTTAGATTCTGAATGTCTCAGAATCTGAGAATTTTTCCATAAAAAAATGTGTCAGAATCTGAGAATTTTTCTATAGAAAAAATTTCTCTGAATCTGAGAATTTTTCTATAGATAAAATGTCTCAGAAAAAAAATGACTGAGAATCTGAGAATTTTTCTATAAAGAGATTTCTCAAAGGATGACAATTCTTTTATTGAAAATATTTCTCTGAATCTGAGAATTTTTCTATAGAAAACATGTCTCACAAACTGAGAATTTTTCTATAGTTTTGTATAGAAAAGATGTCTCAGAAACTGAAAATTTTTCAATTGAAAAAATGTCTTAAAACACCGTCCGACACACTTTTGTACACATGGACCGGACCCGAAAATTCTGAAAGTAGGGCCAAAAAAAAAAATACCCGTGTCTCCCAGTTTTTCTAGATCAATTCGCGTTATCGCGAAAAACGCAAAAAAAAAAAAATTTTAACAATGTAAAAAAAATGTTCGATTTCAGAAAGTGGGGCTCAAAATAATATTCTTGTGTTTCCCGGTTTTTCTATATCAATTCGCGTTTTTGCGAAAATGCATTTTTTTTGCACACTTGAAAAAATTTACTACATTCCGAAAATAGGGCTTAAAATAAAATATTGTTCTAGTTTTTCCATATTAATTCACGAAAAATGCAATTTTGAAAAAATGTATTGCATTATTTTTAATAAATATAAAACATAAATATACATGATTTACAGTAGAATTACGGTCCTTATACAAAAATTGCTAAAAATAAAATTCTCGTGTTTTATGTATCTATTCGCGTTTTCGCGAAAATGCATTTTTTTGCAAACTTAAAAAAAATGTACTACATTCGAAAAGTGGGACTAAAAATAAAATATTCACCTATTTTTTTTAAATTAATTTAGGAAAAATGCAATTTGAAAAAATTTATTGAATTATTTTTATTTTTATAAGTATAGAATATAAAATTTGACCTAAATAATATTATTAGTATTTTTTTTTTTTAATAATTACATTTTTCGCAAGTACTCAAATTAGCTGGAAAAACTCTGATACATGGGAAATTTCTTTTTAACTCTACTTGAAATTTTGCGATGTGCTAAAAAGAACAAAATATTTTTTTTTTACAAATTTGCGAATTGATATGAAATAACTGAGACAAAAATGCTTAGATTTAATTAAACCCAATTTTTTTTTTTTTAACAGTGCAAAAAATTTTTTTTTAGCGTTTTTCGCGAATACGCGAATTGATCGCGAAAACCTGAGAGACACGGGTGTTTTTTTAACCCCACTTTCTGAATAGCATAATTTTTTTCTATTGTGGAAATTTTTTTTTTGTTGCATTTTTCGCGAAAACGCGAATTGATCTAGAAAAACTGGGAGACACGGGTATTTTATTTCTGGCCCAACTTTCCGAATTTTCGAGTCCGGTTCATGTGTACAGCCAAAAGTTGCAATTTGTTGGACGGTGAAATCTGAAAATTTTTCTTTCGAAAAAATGTCTAAGAATCTGAGAATTTTTCTATCGACAACATGTCTCAGAATCTGTGAATTTTTCAATTTCTGAGACAAAAATGTCTCAGTATTTGAATCTGAGAATTTGTCTAAAGAAAAAATGTCTCAAAATCTGAGAATCTTTCTGAAGAAAAAATGTCTCAGCATCTGAAAATTTTTCTATAGAAAAAAATTACTCATAATCTGAGAATTTTTTCTATAAAAAAAAAAGTCTCAGAATTTGAGAATAATAATTATATATATATATATTATAATAATAGTTTTGATCACATGATCAAATATTTTTATTTATTCTTTCTATTTATTTACAACTCATTTTTAATAAATTCCACCTAACCGAGAACTGGTAACAATGACCGTCGTCTCGTTGTAGCGAAAAAAACCAAGGGTTCTGGTGGGAATCGAACCCACGACCCCCACGTTGAAAGGCTAGCACGCTACCAACTAGCCTACGGGGGTCGGGAGAATATTTCTATAGAAAAAATGTCTCAGAATTTGAGAGTTTTTCTATAGAAAAAATATTTCAGGATCTGAGAATTTTTCTATCGGAAAAGTGTTTTAGAATCTGTGAGTTTTTCTCAGAATCTGAGAATTTTTCTGTAGAAAAAATATATCAGAATCTAAAAATTTATCTAATGAAAAAATTTACCTAAATTTGAGAATTTTTCTATAGAAAAAATGTTTTACGATATGAGAATTTTCTATTTCAAAAATGTTTCAGAATCTGAGAATTTGAAAATTTTTGAACAGAAAAAATGTTTCAGAATTTTAGAATTTTTGTGTAGAAAATATGTCTTAGATTCTGAGAATTTTTCTATAGAAAAAATGTCTCAAAATCTGGAATTTTTCAATTGAAATAATGTTTTCGATTCTGAGACATTTTTCCTATAAAAAAGTAGTAGATTTTGAGACATTTTATCTATAGAAAAAATCTCAGGTGCTGTGACATTTTTCCTAAAAGAAAAGGTCTAACGTTTCTGATTCTGCGACATTTTTCCCATAGAAAAAGTCTCAGTTTCCAACACTCAAAAAATTGTGTTAGTAAAATCAACTGAAAATGTTAGTTAATATAACTACTTTGTATGTTGTTTTGGGGTCAACTACTTTTTCAGTTAAATCAACTTGTTAGTTATTCTAACTGCCAAGAAACAACTGACTTGTGTAGTAAAAACTACTTACATTTGTAGTCAAAACAGCTAAAATGTAGTAAAAATAAAATAATTAATATATAATTTTTTTTTCAAAAAAAATTTTTTTTTTAAAAAAGTTGTGAAAAATAAAAACAACTAAAATTTATTTTTATTTTTTGGAAAAAAACTTTGAAAATTTTTCAGAGATAATAAAAATAAAATTAACTACTTTAAATAACTGTTATTACGTCACAGTACTTTTTTGTTAGTTGTTCAAAAAAAAGACTTAAAATAACTAACAGAAATTGTTTTTTGATATTTTTCATACAAAAACAACTGACTTTGTAGTTTAAAACAACTAACTACTGTAAAATAAACAAATAACTAACATGTAGTAACTTACATAATTTTCTGAGTGAAGACATTTTCTATTAAAATGTCTCAGATTCTGAGACATTTTTCTATAGAAAAAATTTCTTAGTATTTGAGAATTTTTGTATAGAAAAATGTCTCAGAATCTGAGAATTTTTGTGTAGAAAAAAATGTCTCAGAATATTAGAACTTTTCTATAGAAATAATCTGAGAATTTTTCTTTAGAGAAAATCTGAGAATTTTTCTATAGAAAAAAATATTACCGAATCTGAGAATTTTTCAACAAAAAAAAAATGTCTCAGAATTTCTTTAGAAAAATTCTCATATTCTAAGACATTATCTCTATAGAAAATAAAATGTCTCAATATCTGAAAATTTTTCTAAAGATAATTTGAAAAAATGCAGAAGAAAAATTGAATTTCTAAAAATTATAGACATTTCTGCACTCAAAAAAATTCTACAGTAAAAGGTTTAGTAAGTGATATTGTACCAAAATCTACTAATTAGTTACTAATTTTAGTATCTTCAAAGTACTAACATTAGTAATTTTTACTGGTTTTGACTAATATTAGTTAAAAATTTTAGTATTGTTTACAAATTCCTGCACTAGGTCCTTTTGGACTAAAATTAGTTAAATTTTTAGTATTAATTACCCACGTTTTTTTTTGGGTGTAGTATTTCCTATACCGGTTTCAAACACCCCAGTTAGTGTCATCTTCAGTAGGATTTTAAATGTCGGTTTGTCTTGTTAATGAAAACTGTTTTTTATATATGTGAATATTTATAGTTTCTACAGAATAAATTTTGACAGTTTCCAACACTACAATTCTATTTCTAGCAATCTCAACCTCACTTAATACTTTCTTTCAACTTTTTTGTCTCTTACATTATTTTGCAAGGGTTACCAACATGATCTGGAATTGCAGACACAAATGAAGGAATTTGCTTTTTCTGTTTCGGAGACGTGCCTAATGGGTACATATTTTGTCAGTAATTTTATTTGATTTTTTCTGTAAGTACAGATCGAGCACGGGCTCTAATTATATTTGTTATAAGGGTTCAAGTTGAAAAAATGCAGAAGAAAAATTGAATTTTTAAAAATTATAGACATTTCTGGTATTTCCTATACCGAAATTAAAAAAAAAAAAACTACATTTGCACCACCATATTGCACAGTGATATTATTATAAATTCAAATATCAATTAAATATAAATCATACGCCACCTTAACTCAAAATAAAGTTTGAAATTGGATTTTATATTAAGAATCTTATTTACGAAAAGTTTTTCAAACATTGAAAAAATTCTTTATAAAAAGGTCTTTATAAAAAAAGTCTATTTGCCCGCAAACGTTTCTTGTATGTTAATCATCTTAAATCAACCGAATTCTAATTTTGTCAATCTTATTTCAACCGAATTGCAATAGTTTTTGTTCCACTAATCACACAAACACTTTAAAATTTATGCTTCCAAATTCCACTTAATTCCACATACTAAGTAACTAATTTCTAACTAATATGCATGGTTGTATATCCATGAACTTGAAATTCGATTTCGCAAAAACCCATTTACATTACATTTTACCACCTACAGTTATTTTACCTTAGCATTATGAAGTGTCTATTAACTGTACAATAGCAGCTTTGTTTTCCTGACAATTGTTAACCACAAACACATGTCCATTCATTATGGTACCATGCACAGGCAACAATTTATGTTGCAGTTTAACGCCTCCGAAGTTAAACAAGAAAATGGCTATTATTATCATCATTTGTATAGTTGAATACAAATTGTAGTATCTCTGAAGTACTAGTGGCAGTTAGAAAAAAACAATTAAATGTTTTTTTTTTTTTTCAGGAAAAAGGAGAAAAAAAGTATAAATTTTATATTGAGGGTTTATATTCAAAACATTTTACATCACATTAAAAAAAAAGAAAAAAAAAAAAAAAAATCAATGACAAAAAACATCCTGTCACCAGATTTTAGCCAAAATATAGGGGGTATTCCAAGCCAAATCACTCACTT
This sequence comes from Pegoplata infirma, assembly GCA_963921195.1. Taxonomy (NCBI): domain Eukaryota; kingdom Metazoa; phylum Arthropoda; class Insecta; order Diptera; family Anthomyiidae; genus Pegoplata; species Pegoplata infirma. Next base: position 124,209,860 of record OY992539.1, on the reverse strand, counting down.
TTAGACCCGACCCCCTTCGATTAATTTTATTTTGATATGTTTTAGCACGCATTGAATGCAACTTGAACTTAAATTTTCAGATGTTTATACCATGTTGGTGTTGAGTAATAAATTTTTTAAAACGTCGATTTTTTCCAAAAAATTAAAAAATTTAAATTTTCAATTAATTTTGACCACCCGTGTAAAATAATAATTATATCAAAACATATCACCTTTAATGAAAACATATATGAGGCATTCCACACCAATTGTTCCACTACAGAAAAACCATAGTGGTTTCAATGGGATATCATTTGCAAAGTATTCGCTCTTAGGGTACTATTAAATAAAAAAAATAAAATTTAAGTTTTTTCAAAAAGTGGGCCTTGTAGGCGTGGTCAAATATTGAAAATATCAAACTTTTTTGCCTGAGTACCTTTACTTCAATATTTATGCAAATTAAATGAAACTCAGTAAAGTCTTTAAGACAAAAGTTTTTTATAGATTTTTGTATGGGCTATCGATTAAAAAAATAAAAATTGGAAAATTTTCAGAAGAAGTTCTGAATTTTTCAAATTTAAACTTAAAATGTATTTATAAAAAAACATGCCGCAATTTTATTTTTTTTAATTTAAAAAAAAAAAGTTAAAGTGCTTTTATATCTGTTCTGAAATTTTCAGAGATGTGTTTTGCCTTGTTTTCGAGAAATCAAATGTCAAAGATTGCCATACGCTAATTTTATACAATAATGGTGTATAAAACGTGTGCGTATGAGAAATATAAATACTTAAAAAATATTTTAAGAGGCGATGGGAGCGTGGGTGAGTTTTTATTTACGATCACGCACACTAATGAAAGAAAAAAAATTATTCAATCACGATATTTTATTTTACTCACGCTCACGTGAACATTGTGCCCGTGACTTATTTTCTTCTACTCACGTGTGCGTGAATGAGCGTGAGCAAAATAAAATATCGTTCGTGACTAAATTTTTTCTTTCATGAGCGTGCGTAATCGTTATTAAAAACTCACTCACGCTAGCATTGCCTCTTAAAATATTTTTTAAGTAATAATATTACTCATACGCACACGTTTTATACACCATTATTGTATAAAATTAGCGTGTTGCAATCTTTGACATTTGATTTCTCGAAAACAAGGCAAAACACATCTCTGAAAATTTCAGAACAGAAAGAAAAGTCCGTTAACTTTTTTTTAAAAATTAAAAAAAAAAATAAATGGAAATCCTCATATGGATTATATATAAATAGATGTAATCAGATCTACTCCATATTTATTCATATCTGCTTCAGATATTATTTGATCCGTAAATTGAGTCTATCTGACAATTTTACATATATGAACATATCTGAAAATGTCTGACTAGACTCAATTTACGGATCAAAACATATCTGAAGCAGATATGAATATATATGGAGTAGCTCTGATTATATCCATTTAGATATGATCCATATATGTTTTTATCAAAGGAGATATGTTTTGATATAATTATTTTTTTACACGGGCAGTACAAAATATAGACATCTTAAAAAAAGTTGGACCACTTTTTTTGGTATTTAAATGTAGTTTTAGAAAAAACAAGTAAAAAAGTTAAAATCGGCCTTACCGAATGTAGTGATACCCTCCACAATTTCAAAAAAGATTATTGCAAAAAACTTTATTTAAAAGGAAATTACTTTTGAAAAAAAAAATTTTTTGAAAAAAAAATTTCCGCAAAAAAAAAATTTTGGTAAAAAAAATCCGCGATTTTTTTTTTTTTTGTCAAAAAATATATTCGTACTTGTTTAAATACCATTTGGCATCGCTCAAATGCAATACCAAACTTTTCGGGAGAACTTCCAATAAATATGTTAAGTTTCAGTCATCTCTGTGCAATATTTTGTCCGCGACAGCATTTTCCACAGACAGACAGACAGACGGACAGACGGACAGACGGACAGACGGACAGACGGACAGACGGACAGACGGACAGACGGACATCGCTAGAATGTCTTAAAATCGATCGGGCATCATGAATATATATACTTTATGGGGTCCCAGATCGATATTTCGATGAGTTACAAACGGAATGACAAACTTATATATACCCTCTATCACTAAGTGGAGGGTATAAAAATATGAAAAAATTATTCAAAGTAATTATTATTTATTTTTTAACATTTAAAAATTAAAATCGACTTTTTAAAAAAGTCCGACACCTTCGATTTTTTTTTAAAAAAGTCTAAAAATTGTACTCTAAATTACGCAACTTTTAAGCCATAATTCGAGATGTAATCACAATTCGTTCTATTTTTTTTTAAATTTTTTTTAATTGCACCTTTTATTTTTTGACTCTGATTTATTTTATATGGTGCTCCAAAAAAATAAAATTGGTAGATACTGACCCTAACTTGCCCTAGACATATTCATTTGGAGGTAAAAATATGTCTCACAAAATTTAAGGACGATCGGACATAGGTAAGGCGTTCCACATGGGCCTTGAAGTTTAAAACACGGATTACAAGGAAAAATATGAATTTTTTTCTGTTTTCGAAATATTTTTGGTATTTTAAGTTTAGTTTTAATTCAAGCAATTACAAAATTATGTGTGGAGTAAAAAACCTTTCCAATAAGGTACTAAAAATTAAAATCGGTTAAAAATCAGCCAAGTTATTACAACTTCCCCAGGCATCTAACGTATGGCAGACCACTTGATTAAGAAATACAAATCGATTTTTGAAATTCATTGAAATTTTCTACTGTAATAACATTTTTTTATTCTTCAAGTTCAAATGTAATTAGATGACAAGTATTTTTCATAATGTGTTTTGCTAACATGTTTTAAATTAATGCTAAAAATGCCTGCATTTTCAACACCCTTTTGAAATCACTATTTAAATTTTTTTTTTTTTTTTTGTTTTAAAATTTGGAAAACCCAAAAAAATATTACACTGAAACATTAATAATGAAAAATGTTATTACAGTAGAAAATTTCAATAAATTTAAAAAGAGGGACTCGTATTCTTTAATCAAGTGGTCTGCCACACATTAGATACCTGGGAAAAATGTAATAACTTGGCTGATTTTAAACCGATTTTAGTTTTTAGCACTTTAAAAGTACCTTAAAGTACTAAAAAAATTGCGAAAACAGAAAAAAATCATATTTTTCCTTGTAATTCAAGGCCCATGCGGTACCCCTTACCCATGTCCGATCGTCCTTAATTTTTGTGAGACGTATTTTTACCTCCAAATGAATATACTTACAATTAGTGTAAGTTAGGGTCAGTATCTACCAATTTTATTTTTTTGGAACACCATATAAAATAAATCAGAGTCAAAAAATAAAAGGTGAAATTTTTGAAAATTTGAAAAAAAAAATAGAAGAAATTGTGATCACATCTCAAATTATGGCTTAAAAGTTGCGTAATTTAGAGTAGAATTTTTAGACTTCTTAAAAAAAATCTAAGTTTTCGGACTTTTTCAAAAAGTTGATTTTAATTTTCAAACGTTAAAAAATAAGCGATAATTACTTCAAATAATTTGCTCATATTTTTTTTTTCTAAAACAACATTTAAATACCAACAAAATGTTGTCCAGCTTTTTCTAAGATATCTTCATTTTTTAATGGTCAAAATTAATTGAAAATTTCAATTTTTCAATTTTTTGGAAAAAATCGCCATTTTTAAAAATTGATTACTCAACACCAACTTAATACAAAAAGCTGAAAATTTTAAAACAAGTTGGATTTAATATGTACTAACAAAAAAAATGTAATCGAAGTGGATCGGGTGTAAAAGTTAGTGATTTGGCCTGGAAAGCCCCATATACAGTGGCTCGCAACTTATTTCGTGTTATAGATATTAGTTAGCAATCCATTCAAGACAAATTAAACAATAATAGACCTTATTATCAATCAAGTATATTTGTAAAAAGGGCTATGTAGGTAATTTCCTTATTATGCTTTAATTTAACCTTAATAGCGTCCAGATAGAGCAAATATTAAATGTGCTACGAGTATCGAAATGAAAAATGAAATTTTTGAAAGACTTTTTTTTTAGAAAATTTAAAAAAAAAAATGCCTGCGAATTTTGTACTTTTTCCCAAAAACATTAAATCATTATAATGTTTTGCGGAAGATTTGGGTGTACTTGCCAAAGCAAAGTTTTTTTTAGAAAAAATAATGTAATATTACTTTGCCATTCCATGCAAAACGAATTGAAATATCAGTCGAGGACCCCATTAAAAAACCAAATGAGCTGTACATTTCGTAAGTGAGTGCAAAAATAAGTGCAAAAAAGTGTTTTTACATTTTGGAGAGTATAAAAGATTCTGCACCAAAGAATATAACACATTCACTTGTTTTATGTACATTTGATAAACAAATGGAAATTTTTTATGCGAAAAGCTTAGACTTAGTGAAAAAGTAGTTTTGGTAAAAAAATGATTATTTTTTTACGAAAAACAAAATTATGTTAAAAAAAATTTAATGAACCTAAAATTTTTAATGAAAAAAAAATTTGATGAAAAAGGTTTTTGATGAATTTTTTTGATGAAAAGAAAAATTTTTTGATGTAAAAAAAACTTGACGAAAAAAAAATATGAAAAAAAAAATTTTTTGGTGAGAAAAAAATTGATAATAAAAAATTTGATAAAAAAATTTGTTAAAAAAAATATGATAAAAAAAATTATGAAAAAAAAAATTTTGATGAAAAAAAAAAATTTGATGAAAAAAAAAAATTATGAAAAAAAATTGATGAAAAAACAAAAAAATTTGGATGAAAAAAAATTTTTTTTTTGATGAAAAAAAAAAAATTTGATGGAAAAAAAAAATTAATAAAAAAAAAATTTGATGAAAAAAAAATTAAAGAAAAAAACAAGTAAGAAAGTTATAGTTGGTCAAGACCGACCATATGATACCCTACACCAGTGTTTTCCGAAAAATGGGTCCCAGGTCCAAACATAGACCGATTGGATGTGTGTTTTGTTAGATCTTTATTTAGTGTAGAAAACACACACTTATCAAATTTTAGTGGAATTATTTTATTTTTTTGTCAATAGACCGATCTAACTGAATATCGGTCGAAATTTTTATATGGGGGACTAAGTCCAAAAATAGTCCAATTATATTCCGATTTTATAAGGTTACTAAAGTACACGTTTAACACCTAAAAATAAAATTTTAATCAAATATTTCCACTTTCATGAATTTTGTGGGAGTTATGTGAACATCGGGAGGGCGGTTTGTATGGAGACTACCAGAAGGTCTGATCCGATTCCTTTGAAATTTGAAATGGTGATTCGTGCATACAAAATTTGAATACCTGCTAAATTTCAAAGCGATATCTATTATAATACGGTTATTAGAGTCATTTAAGCTAAATCCAAAGGGGGCGTTTGTATGGGGGTCTAGGTCTTAACATGGACCGATTTTCTCCAATTTCAATAGGCTTCGTCCTTGGTCCAAAAGATGCTTAAGTTTCAAATTTTAAGTCAATTGATTAAAAATTTCGACCTGTATCGTACTTAAACCGATAGATGGACAGACGGACGGACGGACGGACGGATGGACGGACATCGCTAAATCGACTCAAAAAGTAATTCTGAGACGATTGGTATGCTTGAAGGTAGGTCTAGGACCAATATTTCGGGTAGTTACAAACATCAGCACAAACTTATTATACCCTGTACCACAGAGTGGTGTAGGGCATAAAAAATTTGATAAAAAAAAAAAATTGATAAAAAAAAAGTTTGATGAAAAAAAAAAAAATTGATGAAAAAAAAAATTTGGTGGAAAAAAAATTTGATGGAAAAAAAATTGATGAAAAAAATAAAAATTTGACGAAAAAAAAAATTTTGTTGAAAAATATTTATGTTACTTTTTATTCACCAGCTGGTGAAAAACGGGTTTATTCACCACGAGGTGAATTATTATCCAAGTTACAAACCCAAGTTATTAAAATTTTTGGTTTTAAGAAAATGAAAATAGTAATTCTTGTTTTCTTTTTCGTTAATTGTTAGTTTATATAGTCAAACTGATGTGGCGTCCTGCAACTTTTTTTAAAATTAGACACCAGCCTAAAAACATTATCATGTTAAAACCAAAAAAAAAATGTGATGAAAAAAAAAATTAATAAAAACAAAAAAATTTGATGAAAAAAAATTGAAGAAAAAAAAATTTGATAAAAAAAAAAAAAAAATTTATAAAAAAATTTGATGGCAAAAAAAATTGATAAAAAAAAATAAAAATTTTACGAAAAAAAAAATTTTTTGTTGAAAAATAATTATGTTACTTTTTATTCACCAGCTGGTGAAAAACGGTTTTATTCACCACGAGGTGAGTTATTATCCAAGTTACAAACCCATGTTATTAAAATTTTTGGTTTTAAGAAAATGAAAATAGTAATTCTTGTTTTCTTTTTCGTTAATTGTTAGCTTATATAGTCAAACTGAGTTGGCGTCCAGCAACTTTTTTAAAATTAGACACCAGTCTAAAAACATTATCATGTTAAAATTTTTACGTCGATTTTTTCTATGCTTAAATATTAAGACTATTAAGGGGGCCCTGTAGGTCAGTTGCTAGCCTATGAAACAGGTGGTCGTGGGTTCGATTCCCACTAAACCCTTGGTCGATTTCGCTACAACGAGACGACGGTCATTGTTACCAGTTCTCGGTTAGGTTTAAATTATTAAAAATGATTTGTAATTAAATTGGAAATAAATAAAAACTGATCGTTGGATCAAAATAATTATTATTATTCATAATACTCATAGTAGACTTGTTAACGGTTTATTTGATAAATGTTCCTGCAATTTCTGTCAAATAAACCTACTTTTGTTATATTTCAGTTTTTATGAATAACCACCTAAAAGTTTAAAAATTTCCCAGAAATTTATATTCAGTTATCAAATAATTTTTCCAACCACCAAAACAAAAATATTTTTTTTTTTTAATTATAGTGAAAGAAATCCGAATTCGCGGTTAAAGTGCCGAAAAAGGCCATTTTGGACCCTTTTTGAAAGCTTATAAGATCCTGATATGTGATCAAGCTCATTCAAAAGTATGTAATTTTCCCTATAAGATAATATAAAATGTTCTTGGAATTTAATTTTCTAAAATGGTAATAAATTATTATTTAGTTTATTTACACAGTGTTTTTTTTTTTTAACAAATTTTCATACAAATTCACAAGTAAATATTAGAATTAAAGCACTTGTAGCGAATGATTTTTTTAACATTATAAAAAATAAAATTCCAAGAAAATTTGAATCTGTCTTAAAGCGAAAATTATGCACTTTCGAATGAGCTCAATATCAAGTCATACGCATGTCAGGATCTTATTTTATAGGCCTTTTTTGAGACTTTAACTTCGAATTTCTCAAAATTGTGACGTTATAGAAAAATTTGAGTGACCGTTTTTGGAATCGGGAAACCAAAACCTATAAACATTTTTTTGATGCAGCGACAAACCTTAGATTTGTAGAGCAGTGTTATCAATAAAATTGTTTATTAAATTTCTAAATATTATAGACATTTGTGGTATTCCAATACCGGTTTCAAACACTCCAGTTAGTGTTATCATCGGTAGGACTTTAAATGTCGGTTTGTCGGTCTTTTCTTTGTTTACCAAACATTGCACACCGGTTTATTATCGATTTTTTTTTGGAAATAATTCGGTCTTTCAGTAAGGCTGGTATTTTTTTAATCATCTACGTGGTATTGCCTTTCAGATCAATCAAAAAAATTTACATGTTCTGAAAGAAACTTTTAAGATGGAAGCAAAATAGTGTTGGTACTTTTTAGGCAAAAAATCCGATTTTTTTTTTAATTTTTTTTTTAAAGTTTAAAATAGTGTAACTTTTTAACAAAAAAAAAAAGATATTTTATTCATTAGGGTTTTAAAATATCAAAAATTTATCTAGCTAACTAGATATTTAGGTTTAAAAAAATCAGCGGACCAACCTATTCCTAAAAAATTGGACCAGGTTCGAAAAAAAAATTTTCCCCATACAAATGGCTATAAATCGGAAAGTAAAAGAGATACCGACTACTTCAAGCATGTTTTTGTTTGGTATTTACAAGCGCTTTAAAAAATCTACATTTCATAAAAATCGTATAATAAATAACAATGGCCGAATTATTTCCAAAAAACTTGATAATAAACCACTGTGCATTGGTGGTCAAAAAAATTTAAAGTTAAAGAATTCAGAGTTTTTCTACTGTATTTAAACATTTTAGAAAAATTCATTTTGTTTTGGATCAGTGTAAAATGTTTTTATGAAATGAATAAATTTGTTTTCTGGGACATTTTAAGATTTTTGTAAATTATGTTTTTACTGTTTTTCTATTCTTTATCTTTTCATTTGCATTAATCTACCTGATTTTGAAAGTAAATAACCTTAAACCACAAGTATATATTAAAACTTCTTTAAGGTAGCAATACAAAATTAAAATTTCATACAGACATACTGACCCAAAACACACATACAAACATACTGACCCAAAACACCATCTATGGACATTTTCTAGTCCAAAAAAGGAACACAAAGACGTTGGTAAACAGGTCCAATATTCTTTTGTGTTAATATTGCCACTAAATGGTAACTATTCCGACCTTGGCATCATGAAATTCGAAAAAAAGGAAAATTTTCTCCACCCTACTATACAATAGTATTGAAAAAACTATTTGCACAAAGTAAATATACAAACATAGATAATACCGACTAGAGCATTAATCTTAAGTATTATATAAAAAAAAAATTTGGTAAATGTCTGTAAAATGTTGCATATGAGGCATTCCACACCAAATGTCCAGCGAAAAAAAAACATGTGTACCGTAAACTTCTGAATAGGTTGTATGGATAGCCCTATATGGAACATAGAAAATTTCGTTTTTGGTTTTTCAATTTTTCAAAAACTGGGCTTAGGAGGCGTGGTCAAATATTGGAAAAATGGTAAAATTTGTGGAGAGTTGCCTTGATTAAATATTTATCACATTAAAACTGAATGCACCACAATCTCAAAAATTTACATTCTCATAAAGTTTTGTATGAGCTATCGACAAAATTTTTTTTTTTTTGGAAAATTTTCAGAACCCGTTTTGAAATTTTCCATTTTTTAAAAAAGTAAATTTAGCAAAAATCCGGCCACTTTTTTTTTCTTTTTTATATTTTTATTCCCTACACCACTCTGTGGTACAGGTAATGGTAATGAGTTTGTGCTGATGTTTGTAACTACCCGAAATATTGGTCTTAGACCTACCTTCAAATATACCGATCGACTCAGAATTACTTTTTGTGTCGATTTAGCGATGTCCGTCCGTCTGTCCATCTATCGGTTTAAGCACGATAGAGGTCGCAATTTTCAATTAATTGACTTGAATTTGAAACTTAACATCTTTTGGTCCAAGGACGAAGCCTATTGAAATTAGAGAAAATCGGTCCATGTTAAGACCTAGCCCCCATGCAAACCCCCCTTTGGATTCGGCTTAAATGACTCTAATAACCATATTATAATAGATATCGCTTTGAAATTTAGCAGGTAATCAAATTTTGTATGCAAAATTTCAAAGGAATCGGGTCAGTCCTTCTGGTATTCCCTATACAAACCACCCTCCCGATATTCACATAATTCCCTCAAAATTCATAAAAATTGAAATATTTGATAAAAATTTTATTTTTTAGGTTTTAAACGCGTACTTAAGTAACCTTTTCAAATCGGAATATAGTTGGACCATTTTTGGACTTAGTCCCTCATATAAAAATTTGGACCGATATTCAGCTAAATCGGTCAATTGACAAAAAAAATTTTGGACTTGGCACCCATTTTCCGGGAAGCACTGGTGTAGGGTATCATATGGTCGGTCTTGGCCGACTATAACTTTCTTACTTGTTTTTTTTTAAGTTTAGATGTTTGTCCATCCACACAAAAAAATTCAGAAACGCGTTCTACGTTTTTTTCGAGAAAATCGCATTTAAATTTTAAATTTCAAAACAATTTTGTAATTTGCTTGTATTTTCTTGTTTCATCAGAGCGTATAAGTAATATTTATGAAATTAAGTGTGTTTTAATTTTTATTAAAATAATAAAAATTAGTTATTTATTCGACCTTTTAATTGTGCAATGAAAAAGAGTTTATTCTGATTCGAGGCCTTTTCATGTTCCCCATTATGAATTAACATAACAAGTACTTATGATAACTCTACTTTCTCTATTGGGATATTCTCCCATTAAATACTCATAGAGTTTCTTGCTTTCAAAAATGTTTGGTAATTTTCAGGAATGAATCGAAAATCATATTTGCTTTCTCACTAAGTTTAGATTATTTAGACTTATGAATATTTGATGTTTGCATGCTAACAGTATTACCTAATTTTCTAAAGAATTCTGATGATGGGGGAATTGGAACACCCCCGAAACGATCGTCAATTCATTCCTGAAAATTACCAAACATTTTTGAAAGCAAGAAACTCTATGAGTATTTAATGGGAGAATATCCCAATAGAGAAAGTAGAGTTATCATAAGTACTTGTTATGTTAATTCATAATGGGGAACATGAAAAGGCCTCGAATCAGAATAAACTCTTTTTCATTTATGAAATTAATACTCATTCGCAATGTTAAAACAAGAAAATACAAGCAAATTCCAAAATTGTTATGAAAATTTTAAAAAAAGTGGCCGGGTTTTTGATAAATTGACTTTTTCAAAAAATGGAAAATTTCAGAACGGGTTCTGAAAATTAAAAAAAAAAAAATCGATAGCCCATACAAAACTATATAAGAATGTAAATTTTTGAGATTGTGGTGCATTCCGTTTTAATGTGATAAATATTTAATCAAGACAACTCCCCACAAATTTGACCATTTTTCCAATATTTGACCTCGCCTCCTAAGCCCAGTTTTTGAAAATTTGAAAAACCAAAAATGCAAGATCCTTAGTTCCATATAGGGCTATCCAAACAGCCTATTCAGAAATTTACGGGACACAAGTTTTTCTCTAGCGGAACATTTGCTGTGGAATGCCTCATATTTCATATGAATGTGCTTGTCAAATAAGGATTTTAAATTCAATTTTTTCCATATTGCATTTTAAAACCTTCCACTTTGTTTGAGGGTATTTATAAGAAAAAAATGGGTTTTATACAATCCAACCACACCCACCCCTTTACAAGAAAGTTCAGGTTTTGTAAAAATGGTGGCAAAATCGGGCAATGTCATTTCATTTCTCTTAATTTAGAACTTTAAAAATACGCGAAAATTCCAGCTGATCCTGTTTTCCAGTTGTTGCTAAATAATTACACTGTTCGACATCAAAAACCTCCCAGTGAAATATCCAACTGATTCTTATAGATTTTGCTCTCCTAAATCCAAATCTGCCATCTAAGTTTTTTAGCACGAACCGTTTTTAAGATTTTCGCAATTAAAAAATCAAACTTTTGGGGGCCACTGTTACATAGACTTGTCTAATAATTCAAGGGTAAAGTAACTGTAATAGATAATTGTCTTTCCATTACTTTACCTTACTAAAAAAAAACTTTTTAAAATGTGAAGAAAAGCTTGTTATTTTTATTTTTTTTCTACCTCCTATGAGAATTTTTCGTAATTTTACAAGCTTTTTACCAATAATTTTGTAATTTTACAATATTTTTACCAATAAAATTGTAAATTTCAACTTTTTTGGCGCGATTAAATTTCACGAATTCTCGTGACTTTACTTGATTTTTGCTTTCTCCTATTAACATGATAATGTTTTTAGGCTGGTGTCTAATTTAAAAAAAGTTGCAGGACGCCACCTCAGTTTGACTATATAAGCTAACGATTAACAAAAAAGAAAATTGGAATTACTGTTTTCATTTTCTTAAAATCAAAAATTTTTGTAACTTGGGTTTGTAACTTGGATAATAATTCACCTCGTGGGGAATCAGACAAATATTCACCAGCTGGTGAATAAAACGTAACATAATTATTTTGCATCAATATTTTTTTTTCCTCAATATTTTTTTTTTTTCATCAATATTTTTTTTTCATCAATATTTTATTTTTTTCATCAATATTTTTTTTTCATCAATATTTTTGTTCCTCAATATTTTTTTTTCATCAATATTTTATTTCATTAACATTTTTCTTTTTCATCAATTTTTTTTTCTCAAATTTTTTTTTTCATTAATATTTTTTTTTTTTTTATCAATATTTTTTTTGATCAAAAATTTTTTTTCATGAAATTTTTTTTCATCATTTTTTTTTATCAATATTTTTTTTTTTCATAATTTTTTTTATTTTCATCAATATTTTTTTTTCATCACTATTTTTTTTTTTTTCATCAATATTTGTTTTTTTCATCAATATTTTTTTTCATCACTATTTTTTTTATCAAAATTTTTTTTTCATCATATTCATATTTTTTTTTTTCATAATTTTTTTTATTTTCATCAATATTTGTTTTTTCATCAATATTTTTTTTTTCATCACTATTTTTATTTTCATCAATATTTTTTTTTCATCAAAATTTTTTTTCATCAATATTTTTTTTTTTTTTTTCATTAAAATTTTTTTTTTTTGATCAATATTTTTTTTTGATTAAAAATTTTTTTTCACCATTTTTTTTTCATCAATATTTTTATTTTTATCAATATTTTTTTTTTATCAATATTTGTTTTTTTTTTCATCAATATTCTTTTTTCATCAATATTTGTTTTTTTCATCAATATTTTTTTTCATCACTATTTTTTTTCATCATTTTTTTTTATAAATATTTTTTTTTCATCAATATTTTTATTTCATCAATAATTTTTTTTTCATCAATATTTCTTTTTCATCACTATTTTTTTTCATCAATATTTTTTTTCATCAATATTTTTATTTTCATCAATATTTTTATACCCTCCAACCACAGTATGGGGGTATACTCACTTTGTCATTCCGTGTGTAACGCATCGAAATATCAGTCTAGGACCCCATAAAGTATATATTTTATTGATCAGTGATCGATTCTAAGACATTCTAGCGATGTCCGTCCGTCCGTCCGTCTGTCCGTCTGTAGAGGACACGATACAGTCCAAAATAAAAGAGCTAGACTTCCGAAGTTTGGCACGAATATGTCTTATATTCCTAGGCAGGTTAAGTTCGGAAATGGACTAAATCGGACCAAGGGGAAAAAATTTCCTCCTTGGAGAACTAAACCAACCCAAGAAAAACCGAATTTTTTGCAGAGTTTTTTGTACTTTTGGTAAGCAAATGCAACATTCTTATCTCATAAGAAGTTTAAAATCGCAAGGGGAAGGTACCCCCTAACGTCTCCCACCAACCCCCCCTCCAAAAAAAAAGACGCCCCTGGATTTTTTTTATGTTTTTTTTACATTTTGGAGGGTATAAAAGATTCGGCACAGCCGAATGTAACACTCTCACTTGTTTTTATTAATTTTTTTTTTCATCGAATTGTTTTGTTTATCAATATTTTGTTATGATCAATTTTTTTTTTCATCAATATTTTTTCATAAATTTTTTGGCAAAAGTGCACTTTACGGAGCACAAAAATTTTTTGAGGGAAACACGAAATTAAAATTTAAGGGGCTGGGCCCCGTACCCACCTGGAGCCAAAAGAGCCTTCAGGTTTGTGTGGATACCTAAATTAAAGGTAATTAAAAAAGAAAAATAAATATAAGGAGGGCTAGGTCCCAGGGGCCTTCTAGGTCCATAAAACCGTCCTGATGGTATTGTTAAAAAAAAAAATAAAAAATTTTTCTATATTATTAAAAATAACGTCCAGCCGGTCTTTCGGCCGGGCTCAGGGACTACAAAGCCCATAAATTAATTTAGTGGCATCGCAAAATAAAGTTTGTTTTGTGTATCAAGCCTTTTACCCGGTTAATTACTAAATGGCTAAACTATTGAACAGAAAAATACTAAAATGGATCTAGGGGATACAATATTGTTAAAATACATACAACAAATACATATTTGCAATCGTTAGCAAATTACGTTTCATTTGAATACTCATACATACTTGTTGGTGGCCGGGACTGTTGTTTTGCTCCAGGGGGTCTTCCGGGGCCCAGTCCCCTTAAATTTTAGTCGTGGCTTTTTTTGTTTTCCAAAATATTATATGATTCTCGTAACCTTTTTCACCTTAATGTACCTACGTTTAAATAGCTGATTTTAATCTTACACACCTACAGTGATAATCGAAGGGTGCTGATGAAGGGAGGGTGGCTTCTTCCGAAAGCTGTCGACATCTCATAAAAAAAAAAATATTTTCTGACAAAGCTCATACATTTTCTATGTTCATAAAAGATTCTTAATGTGTTTTAGGTTCTATATCAATGAGAACTGATTCCAAAAAGGCTCTACTGAAATGTAGTTATACCTTAAATGTTCTGTTTTCAAAATTGGTTTGTTTTATTTTCAACAAGTAGTAGGTGCAAGTGCTATGTTCGTAAGTATGTATATGTTTTCCAAATAAGAAAAACCACAAACGAATGCCATGGTGACATTGGCAATTTCTAGCAACATTAATGTTGGTAAACAACCATTTATTCAGACATTCAGTCATTCCATGCTACATACATAAAATTTCACAATTTTCTACATAAATACATACATAGCGTAAACAACAAGTCAATTCATTTAAATACAGTACAGTGTACTTTTTACAATTTTTGTTAAGTATAAAATTAATAATTACACTACTCTACACGGTTTTTGCAAAGATATGTTGAATACATTTTCTAAAGTTTTTTGGACTCCTAAATACGATTCTGTCATCAGAACAATTGTATCAAATTGTTTTCTCGAGACATCGGCCTTTTTTGTGGACCAAGCCCTCAAAACCGACAATTTTTTTAATATTATAAATATGTGTATGTTAAAGTTATTCATATATATTTTATTTGAATTTCCAATAACTTCTGCAAGAAATCCGGACTCGATACACTGAGGGAAAAAATCGTCGTCAAATCAAAAATTTTCGTACTCATTTTTAAAATTCTCAAATTTTTTAAACAAATTTTAATAATGAAGTGGAAGTTTATAAAATTAAATATGTTTCGGTCTTGATTTTAAAATTATATTTTTTGAATTAAATATACAAAAACTAGTTTTTATTTCGTGATGGTGACATGATAAAAATAATCATTTTGATTGTAAACAATAGCAAAATGAGTTTTCAACAACTTTAACAACGACGCCTCAAAAATGACGCAATTATTTTAAAAAAGTCTCGTGGTGTAACATAAGTGAAAATTTTTCAATTTTCATAAAAAATAATTTAAAAAAAACAATAAATATTTTCGTTAAGTAAAAAAATTAATTAAATTTGTGTAATAAGTGATAAATAAGTCAAAATAGATGCATTCATAAATAAAAAATGGGTGTGAAAATTAATGTGAAAATTAATATGGAGTACATGTTTGCAGAAATTAATGTGGAATACCTATAATCCATAAGAAAATTATCATTTTATGAAAGCCATCCCGGATTTTTTTTATTGCTTGTGGGATTCCTACATTTTAGAAGTCCCATCTCTGTAATTTTATATAACACTTTGTTTGAATTTATTTAAATTTTAAAAAAACAACTTATCTTTGCTTTTAATTTTGTTTGAAATATGAAAATTTATGAAATAAAAAAATCAGAATACTTTGAAATACAAAAAGACACACATCGTCTTATTTGCTTGATTTTTATTTTATCGTCGGTGCTCTTACAAAAACACCTACATACGTGTATTCATAATAGAGACTAGCTAATTTGTGAACTTTTGAATTCAATTTTAAAGGTCAACTTAATGGAAAAAGTATTTTAACAATATTATTTAAATGTGTATGTAAGTGGTGTAACTTTAAACGACCGCAAATTAACAAAATTATTTAATTCGCAGACGTCTTCAACAATTTTTGAAAATCGCATGGGTGTTTTCGTCGGAGCAGCGACGATATACTATTTTATTTCTACATATAATTATTCTGTAGTAAAGAAAAATAAATATAATGTGTATATAAATATAAAAAAATGCCAATAGTTTTATTTACATTGAAAATTTAATCTATATAAATAAAAATCAATTGTCGTTCGTTGGTAACAGCATCAGTTGAGAACGGCTGGACCGATTTTAACAAATTTTTTTTTAAAATGTTCGTCATAGTCCAACTTAGGTTTTTACGTAAAGAAAATTTGATCACGCCCACTTTTACGCCCACTTTTTTCGATTTATCTAAAATCGGAAAACGGCTGCACCGATTTGCGTAATTTTTTATTTAAATGTTCGTAGTAACCCAATAAAAGTTTTTACTGAAAGAAAAATCGACTACGGCCAATTCAAAGCCTCATTTTATAATTTATCTTAAATCTGAGAATGGCTGGACCGATTTGACAAAAATTTTTTTTTTAATGAATTTTACCCATATTCCAATTTTGGTTTTTACAAAAAAAGAAAGTGACCACGCCTACTTTGGCTAATTTTTGTTGAAAATGTTCTATATAATTTAACTAAGGATAGTAAAATTTCCCATGCCCACTTTTTTCTATGTACTGAAAGACCGATTTGGTTATAGACCGATTTGGTTATAGTCCGCAACAGATTTTTAAGTACAGAAAAATTAAATGGCTGGATCAATTTGTCTAATTTTGTTAATAATGTTCGTCATAGCCCAACTAATGTTTTTCGGAAAGAATAATTTTCCAATCCTGGGCCCACTTTTGAATGGATGGACCGAGTAGGTTAAATTCAAATAAGATTTTTACGGTGAGAAAAGTTGTCCACACACTCTTTTCTTCGATGTATATAAAATTTGCTCCATAGAAAAAATACAGAATAATAAAATATAAATAAAACTCAAATGTAGTTCGTTGGTAATCGCATCACTTGAGAACTGTCCGATTTGAATAATATTTTTTTGTAAATGTTCGTCTTTTTTTTATATTCGTCTAAGGATTTCTCGGAAAACAAATTAATCACATCCACTTTTTCGCCTCTTTTTTTCGATGTATCTAAAATTGGAGAACGGCTGGATCAATGTGACTAAACTTTTTTTTTAAATGTTCGTCAAAGTCCAACTTAGGTCTAAACAGAAATAAAAATCAAAGAACAACTGGCCTGATTTGGTAAATTTTGTCTTTAATGATCATTATTGTTCAGATAAGGATTTTACGGAAATAATTATTGTCCTCCCCCACTTCAAAGCGCACATTTCTCAGTATCATTAAAATTTGCAAACTCTTGAGAACGACTGGATCGATGTGGCTAATTTTTTGGTTTTAAATGTTCGTAATAGTCCATATAATTGTTCGGAAAGAAAAATTGTCCTAGCCCACTTTTTTTTCAATATATATAAAATAAATTTTTATTCTAAGTCGATCTATTAAAAAAAATATTTCTTAAAAGATAACCTTGGGTATTGTTAACACATGTACAAGTTTAACTTACCATACAAATTTTTACACCCACTTTTGTCTAAATAGGTCGACTAATGGACCGGACCGATTTTTTTTGTGTTAATTATAGTTCTTATTAAGTTTTTAAGGAATTATAAATGAGAAAAGTGTCCCGAAAAAATGGAAAATTCGGGAAAACTATAAAGGTTTGTTTGAACTCAAGACAATTGCTCACGATAAGAACGAAGGATTTGCTTAATTTATTTTTCTGTTGTTCGTAATGACACTAAAAAGTTTTAAATTTGTACAGTTCTCAAAGTCGAAGACATGATAATTTTTTTTTAGTTCCTAAAATATAATTTGCAAAATGATTATCGGGTCTTTAAAACCACGCCCACAAATTTTTCTGCGTCAAGAAATTCATTACATTTTTGCAGGCCTGTGTATTTGAAGCGAGTCAAAATATAACACTGATCTTACATTTGGGCCAGCAACGCGGACCGGGCCAGCTAGTTATATAAATAATTGTCAATATTAAATTTGATTATGCGCACTTTTGATTTGAACTAGTGCCCCCCATTTCCCGGTTCTCGGTATTCCCGGGAATACCGGTATTCCCGGTTCTGGTACCGGTTTCCCGGTTCTAGATATATTCCCGGGAATACCGGTATTCCCGGTTCTGATGTTGGTACCGGTTCTCAAAAAATAAAAAAATACTATACCATAAAATATTCAAATTACACCATTTAATCAGTATTTCAGAAATATTTAGTAGTGTTTGTAAAATTATTAAAAAATCATGTTACAATATTTTTCTTAAATTCATAAAAAAAATTGGAAATGGTGTTTTTAACATGTTTTGTATTTTTTTGGTAAAATGCGAAGAAAACATTTTAGTTCTACACAAATTTACAAAATATACATACCGGTAGTCCCGGGAATACCGTCAGAACCGAAACCGGGAATACAGGTATTCCCGGGAATACCGGTATTCCCGGGAATACCGGGAATTATTCAAGAACCGGGAAACCGGTACCATTTCCCGGGAATACCGAGAACCGGGAATACCGGTATTCCCGGTACTACGGTACTGACCGTAGGCACTAATTTGAACATAAAAACATTCTCAAATCAACGTTGTTTCATTTCATTTTTAAAATTTTGGTTGTTACTCAAGCCATATTAAAAGTGTCGATAAACATTTTCAAATTGAGAAAAAACAAAGTTTGTTGACTTTTGTCACTGTTTTATTTTTAATATGAGGTTGTTTTTGCTTGATTTGAGATTTTTTTTTTCTTAGTGTACGATATACAATGATATCAACAGGACATTATGAGGAGTTTTAAAATGTATTTTTTTTTGGTTTTAACCTTATAAGCAGGGAAACCAAAAATATACTATTTCATGTTTTTTCCTATACAGTATATTGATACATGGGTAAGATATTTATCGGTTTCAGATCAATTGACGAAATCTGGCATCGATTTGTTATAGCATATTTTTGCATATTTTGGTCTTAATTGCACATTACTGCATATTTTACTTTTAATAGGATATTTTAGCATAAAAGCACATTTTAAGGGCATATTTTGGTGTTTTGTGGGCATATTTTATGAAAAATTGCATTTTTTGATAGAAAATCAAAAAATATTTTATGTATATGAGGCATTCCACACCAACTGTCCAGCGAAAAAAAACATGTGTACCGTAAACTTCTGAATAGGTTGTATGGATAGCCATATATGAATCTTAGAAAATTGTGTTTTTGGTTTTTAAATTTTTCAAAAACTGGGCTTAGGAGGTGTGGTAAAATATTGGAAAAATGGTAAATTTTGTGGCGAGTTGCCTTGATTAAATATTTATCACATTAAAACGGAATGCACCACAATCTCAAAAATTTACATTTTTATATAGTTTTGTATGGGCTATCGATTAAATTTTTTTTTTTTTAAATTTTCAGAACCCGTTTTGAAATTTTCCATTTTTTAAAAAGTCAATTTATCAAAAATATGGCCACTTCTTATTTTTTTTTTATTTTTTTTTTTTAAAAGTTAAATTGTTGTCTATCCACACAAAAAAAATCGGAAACGCGTTTTTCGTTTTTTTTCGAGAAAATCGCATTTGAATTTTAAATTTCATAACAATTTAGTAATTTGCTTGTATTTTCTTGTCTCAACAGAGCGTATGAGTAATATTTATACAATTAATAATACTCATTCGCAACGTTAAAACAAGAAAATACAAGCAAATTACTAAATTGTTATGAAATTTAAAATTTAAATGCGATTTTCTCGAAAAAAAAAACGAAAAACGCGTTTCTGAATTTTTTGTGTGGATGGACAAACATCTAAACTTAAAAAATTAAAAAAAAGTGGCCGTATTTTTGATAAATTGACTTTTTTAAAAAATGGAAAATTTCAGAACGGGTTCGAAAAATTTAAAAAAAAAAATAAAAATTTTAATCGATAGCCCATACAAAACTATATAAGAATGGTAATTTTTGAGATTGTGGTGCATTCAAGAAATTTCTTGAAAAATTCGGATACTTATAAGGATAAAATAAAAAAAGAGACCTTTTAAATTCCTTATAATGTCCTGATGGTATCTTTGATCGTATCGAGTCCGGATTTCTTGCAAAAGTTAGGTAATTTTATTAGGAATTCGAATAAAAAAAAAAATACGAATTACTTTAACATACACTTTTACAATATTAAAAAATTTGTCGGCTATGAGGGCTTGGTCTACAAAAACTGGAAAATGCCTATATCCCGAGAAGCCTATTTGATACAACTTTTCTAATGACTGATTCGTGTTAAGGAGAATAAAATACTTTAGAAAATGTATTCAACATGTCTGTGCAAAAACCTAGCAGAGTAGTGTTATTTATTTTATACAATTTGTACAAAGCTTTAAAATCGTATTACTCTAGAACGGTACACTTAAAAAATTATGTCCTTAACTGTTTGTAGTTTATTTTAAAAATTTTCCGTTTAGTCGTTTTTAAAAGAAAAAACATTCATTTGATGTTCAGTTTTTATTAATGACTTCTTCTGTCCTTTGTTTCAAAAATAACACACCAAAAAATAAAGACCTTCATTAACACTCAATTTTTAAAGTCATTTATTTTTGTTCTGTAAGTAAAAACTACTGATTATTCTTTAAATTTTTAATGATTTGTGTAAGTAATTTTTTTTTAAATTGTTGGTATTTTTTAATGAAATATCATTAGTTTTTACCTACACAAGTCAGTTATTTTTTTGTAAAAAAAAAAAAATCAAAAAATTATTTATAGAAATATAAAAACATGTTTGTATCAAGTGACTTTGGCACGATGGGTAGAGTGTCTGGCCAGAATGTAGTTGATTGCGGGATCGATTCCCCAAAAATTTTATTAAAAATTTAAAAAAAATATTTCAATAAAAAATTGTAAAAAATTACCTACGAAATCATTAATTTTTATTGTTTTCGTAGGTTATTTTTTTGAAATTTGTTGGTAAAAATAACAGAACTATCATTAATTTTTAATGTTTTCGTTGGTTATTTTTTTCGAATTTGTTGGTAAAAAAGAGTGAAAAAACCGTAATTTTTTAATGTTTAATGTTATTTATTTTAGAAAATTTTGTCAACAGTAAAAAATAAATGTTGATGTTTGTTAAAACAAATGAATAATTACTGGGATGGTTTTCAATTGTTTATTCACTGGTTTTAAGTGTGTTTTTCATTTGTTTTTGCCTACAAAATATTTTGAGTGTAATAGCAAATTCAAAAACTATTTTTTTTAATTGTTAAGAATTACATTATCTTTCCAACTGCACTATTACTTTTTATGACTTTTATGCAGATTTTAAAAATAACAAAACTTTTTTTTTTTATTGATAGAAAATTCGAAATTTTTTTGTATGATACCCAAATGAGCAGAACCATTGGCAAAACTTATTGTTTACGCAAAAATAAAGTTACACTCAATATAAAAAAACTACAAATTACATCACACAATACACCCAAGCAACAATGCTCGAGGAGGAACTGCTGTTATAATAAAAAGTTGAATAGAACACTTTGAAGAAGAAAAATTTTGTTCCGAAGAATTTCAGGCTACAACAGTTACTAAGTATCATAACAAATGGGTCACGTACATCATTCACTTCTGTATATAGTCCACCGAGACATAACATAAAAATGGAAAAATATTTGCAACTTATAAATAAACACAAATATAAATTTATTATGGGTGGAGATTATAACGCCAAACATCCCAAATGGGGATCAAGGCTTTCAAACACAAAGGGTAGAGAACTGCTTGAAGCTATTCAAAAATCAAATTGTGAATACATTTCTACAGGTACTCCAACGTATTGGCCGTCTGATGTAGGAAAAACTCCTGACTTACTTGATTTTTTCATCACTAGGAAAATATCAAAATCAGATATGAAAATAAAAGAAGGATTTGATCTAAGTTCAGACCATTCCCCAATTTATTTAAGCCTTTTCTGTGAATCAGAGCAAATACAACCAGAACCAAAGCTCACAAGCAAACTAATTGACTGGAATTACTTTAAAACTCTTATCAATGAGGGTATCAACACAACAACACAATTAAGTTCAACTGAGGATCTAGATAATGAAATATTAAAATTTACAACAATTCTTCAACAAGCTGCATGGAAAAGCACACCTATATTTACAAAACGTATCCAACAAAAGACCTTGTGTCAAAAAAAAAAGAAAGTTGCGTAAAAAATGCCAACAAACACGTCATCCAATTGACAAAAATATTCTTAGCAATGCCACACAAATGCTTAAAAGAGAAATACAAAAATTCAAAAATGATAATCTCAGCAAATATATGTCTGAATTGTCCTCCGATAGAAGGAGTGATTACTCACTATGGAAGGCTACAAAAAATCTTAAAAGACCAGTTGAACATAAATCAGCAATTAGAATTGGTACAGAAAAATGGGCAAGAACTAATCAAGAAAAGGCTAATTTGTTCGCAGATTACCTCTGTAAAATCCTGAATATAAATCAAGACATTCCGATGCCTCTGGAAGCAGAAAATGTAGATGAAGAAATAATTAGAAATATTACAATTGACGAAGTAAAGAGTGAAATTAAAGCTCTGAAATCCAAGAAATCTCCTGGCTATGATCTCATAAATCCTGTGATATTAAAAAATTTGCCGTTCAATGCAGTAACTCTAATAACAACATTATTTAATAAAGCTATTGAAATGGAACTAGAGTATCCAAAAAACCGACGATTTTCACAAACCGGTTTTCGGTTTATTCGAAAAATATAAAACTTTAAAAACCGGTTTCGGTTTCGGGTTTTATATAAAAAACCGGTCAACCGGTTTTTACCGGTTTTTTATAATTTTAGATTTATATTAAAAAAAAACGAAATTTGTTAATTAAATAGAAGAAAATAAGATACAAAATTGTTTTATTAACTTCACTTCACTTAAAACATAAAAAAACCTTTGGTTTTATATTCTAAAATAATCAGGGTATTCACTTCAGAAATTTTTGGCCCTTGCAACAGTGCAATATTGCAACTTTTTTTTTTTTAAATTTCAATAAAATTTTTTATTTTTTATTACCTTTTATTTGATGCGTCGTTGCAAGAAAATATTCGCAATTTATTTTAATAGTCATACAATTGCTTCTATTCATTAAAAAACTAGCAAAAAAGTTGAAATTTTGAAATTGCGTAATTTTGCAAGACTAAAATTTCTGACGTGAATTCCATTAATGTTTTAGAAATAAAAAGCAATTTTTGAGTTCTGGTTGTGTTAAAGTTTTTGATTATTTTCAATAAGACATGATTTTTGTTAAAAATTCACGACCGATTTTTGTTTTGCAAAATATCGCTCAAAATTTTGGACCAACATTTTCTATATTCCAATTTTTTCTATAAAATACAAAGTGAAATCAATGTTTTTGGTTTTTCATAAAAAAAATAAACCGGTTAAACCGACCAAAAAACACCGGTTTTTCGAATAACCGAATTTAAATAAAAACCGAAACCGTCCGGGTTTTTGAAAATGAAAAAACCGGTCCACCGGTTTTCGGTTTCGGTTTTGGATACTCTAAATGGAACACTTTCCAAGCTATTGGAAAATAGCTGAAATCATCATGATCCAAAAACCTGGCAAAAAATCAACCGATGTAAGTTTATATAGACCAATATCTCTACTTCCTGTTATCGGAAAAGTGTTTGAAAAACTAATTTGTAAACGCCTCAGGGTCAGTCTTAGTGAAATCAATCAAAAATAGCTAAAAATTTTCATGACCCCCTCCGATTTTGATGAAATTTGGTTTAGTTGTAACACTAAGTGATAAACTGACGCACACTAATTTTCAGCCATCTAAGTAAACAGTGGGCGAAAACACGGAGGGTCAAAATTTCCCCCAAAATCTCCCAGTCGCAACACTTTGCACCGTAAAAACTTAATATCGTTGGTTCTATTATAGCTAGAAAGCCCATTTTTGGTTTGTTTTGAAGCTCATAATATGCTCTACTAGACCTACCATAACCAAAAAATTTTCGAAAAAAATAAGGGTTACCTCCCTTATTTTAAGGTCGTGATATACGGAGGAGAAAATGGGGAGGATGGTATCCCCCGATTTTTTTTTTACTTGACAATCTTATAGAGAAAGTCCTAAAGAATATATTCTAAAATTTTTAAGTTGGGACAGCCATGGGATCGTTCAAAATCAAAATTTTTCACAATTTTTCACTCTTTAACCACTCTTTTTCTACACTCTTTAACCTTAAAAATTTAATATCATAAGTGCTTTTGTAGCTACAGAGTCCATTTTTTTTGTTTTAAAGCTTATAATAAGCTCTACAAGACATACCAAAACCAAAAAAATTTCCAAAAAAAAAAGAATTGGTGCCCCCCTTATTTTAAGGTCGTGGCAAAGGGTGGAGGAAATGGGGGGAAAGTATCCCCCGATTTTTTTTTACTTGGTATTCTCAAAGTGCAAGTCCTAATGAACATAGTCTACAATTTTTATGTAGGGACAACAATGGGATCGACCAAAATCAAAATTTTTCAAAATTTTCCCCCAAAATCAACAAATCGCGACATTCTTGCGCCTCTCATTGGAGTCCCAAGATAAAAATTTCAGGATATGCTCTCTAGAACTTACTCTTAAAAAAAAAAACAAGGTAAAAAAAAAAAAATTGGGGGATACTATCCCCCAATTTCCCCCACCCCTTGCCACGATCTTTTAATACAAGAGCCACCCCTAATTTTTTTTATTTTATTTTTTTTGTGATAGTAATATTGTAGGGCATATTAAGAGCTTTAAAACAAACCAAAAATGGACTCTGTAGCTACAATACAGTCCATGATATTAAATTTGTAATGTGCAAGAGTGTCGCGATTTGGAGATTTTGGGGGAAATTGTAAAAAATTTTGATTTTGGTCGATCTGATTGTTGTCCCAACATAAAAATTTTTGAACATGTTCATTAGGACTTGCACTTTTAGAATACCAAGTAAAAAAAAATCGGGGGATACTCCCCCCATTTCCTCCACCCTTTGCCATGACCTTCAAATAAGGGGGGCACCAGGTCCTTTTTTTCTAAAATTTTTTGGGTAAGGTAGGTATTGTAGAGCGTAATATAAATTTTAAAACACCCAAAATGGACTCTGTAGCTACAATAGCACTTATGTTATTAAATTTTTAAGGTTCAAGAGTGTTGCGATTTGGAGATTTTAGGGGAAATTGTGAAAAATTTTGATTTTGAGTGATCCCATTGTTGTCCCAACTTAAAAATTTTAGAATATATTCTTTAGGACTTTCTCTATAAGATTATCAAGTAAAAAAAAAAATCGGGGGATACCATCCTCCCCATTTTCTCCTCCCTTTATCACGACCTTAAAATAAGGGAGGTAACCCTTATTATTTTTGGAATTTTTTTTGGTTATGGTAGGTCTTGTAGAGCATATTATAAGCTTCAAAACAAACCAAAAATGGGCTTTCTAGCTATAATAGATCCAACGATATTAAGTTTTTACGATGTAAAGTGTCGCGACTGGGAGATTTTGGGGGACATTTTGACCCTCCGTATTTTCGGCCCCTGTTGACTTAGAGGGCTGAAAATTTTCATTTGTTAGGTTTTTACGTAGTGTAAAACCTTAACCAAATTTCATCAATATCGGAGGGGGTCAAAAATATTCATGATTGATTTCACTAATAATGACCCCTCAACCAAGTAATAGAAAGAAAAATCTGATACCTAATCATCAATTTGGATTCCGTTAAAAGCATTCAACTATTGAACAGGTCCACAGAATTACTCATTCAATAGAAAAAGCAATTGAAGATAACGTAATCTGTTCGGCCGTTTTCCTAGATGTGTCCAAAGCTTTCGATGCAGTCTGGCATTCGGGGTTAATGTACAAGCTTAATGCTTGTTTACCTAAAATATATTGTAATCTAATCGAATCTTACCTATCAGAAAGATATTTTTATGTGAAGCAAGAGAATGGTTATTTCAGTCTTCAACCCATATCATCAGGTGTACCTCAGGGTAGTATACTAGGCCCAGTGCTATATCTGTTATTCACTAGAGATCTACCAATTAATCCAGAATGTGTTACAGGCACATTTGCAGATGACACCGTCATAATGTCAATGGGACCTAATAGCCATATAGAGACCGCAAAATTACAAACGGCATTACATGAAGTAGTCCAGTGGACCAAAACCTGGAAAATCACATTAAATAGTTCCAAATCTACTCACGTCTATTTTACAAATAAAACTATAAATCAAATCCCAATTTACATAGATGATATTAAAATTCCAGTTTCAAACTCAGCAAAATATCTTGGTATGACACTTGATGCGGAGCTCAGATGGAAAGCACACGTTAAGAAAAAAATTGAAGAATTCAACCTGAAATACCTTAATATAAAATGGCTAATTGGAAGTAATTCCAACTTATCCTTACACAACAAAATTATGATATACAATCAGATACTTAAACCAGTGTGGACTTATGGCGCACAGCTGTGGGGCTGTGCAAAAAACTATGTTATTAACATTATACAGCGATTTCAAAATAAAATTTTAAAGGACATGACAAATGCCCCTTGGTACATTCGTATGAGTGACTTACACAGAGATTTAAAAATAAATACAGTAAAAGAGGAGATAAAAAACTATGCAATAAAACATAACAAAAGACTAGAACAACATTGTAACGATTTAGTTCCTTTATTATTAGATACCAATAGGTTGACAAGAAGGCTCAATCGGTTCAATCCGCATGATCTAATAACCCACTTTAATCAGCTGTAAATTGAGAAGAAGAAATCTCTTTAGCTGCCCTTAGTTTTAAATATATTATTTTAGAATAAAGCTACTAGTTAGTCTATACAGACAAGTCGTAGTATAAATTTAAACCTTTTTACTTATGTAATAAATTGTTTAAATAAAGAAAAAAAAAAACACTCAATATTCATCTGAAAAAACGTTTAAAACAATCGTTTTTCCATTTAAAAAACGGACTACTTATATTTCATTCGAAACAATATACTTTTTCAGTTATTTTCAAACGTAAATAAATGACTAGACAATCCGCATTAACAAATGATATTTTAGTTATGTTAACTGTTTACAATTTTTTATTTTGTGGAGTTAAAATATTTTTTTTTTGTGAATAACAAACTACAAAAACCGTACTTCTGTAAAATTATACGGTATTATCAGTCACAAAAAATTTAACTGATAAAAATATTTTTCAGTAAATTTTGTAGTTTATTGTTTTAACAACTGTAAAAATTACACCGCTCAACACTCATTTTCCGGTTTGAATTCTGGTGATCAATTTTAGTAGACTTTGATCTCCTGATTCCAAATCTGTTCTCCGAATTTTTTTAGTTATTCATGATTTTTAGTTATTCATGGTTGAAAATGCGAAAAATGACGATTTTTGGATTATTTGAAAGCCTGCACAGCAGTCATTGAGTGGAATACAAATCTGTTATAAAGCGCAAAAGCATAATTTGTCTTTGGTCACCAACATAGAAAACATTTTTTTTCTAATTATTGCGTTTGGTTGGGTTACAATTGCGTTTTAAAATGACTCTGTTGAAATTATCATTTTTGTAAAAAAGATAAGGTAGATTAGATACCTTAGTTTTTTTTGATATTTTTCAAAGAAAAACAAAAAAAATAAATATTTTACAAATTTAAGTTTTCTGTGTTATTTTTCGTACAAACCGGAAGATATCTTTAATGGGCTTAAAATTCTATAAGAAAGAATGAACTCATCACAGTAAAGATTGATCATCTGGTTTTTGTTCTAGAGCCTTTTAAAAATGGTGCATTTTCTAATTTTTTTCACAGTGTTTTTTTAAAATACGTGTTTGGCCAATAATACTGCAACAACTTCAATTGTACTCTAACGCTTTATACAAGATTTTTATTCCACCTAGTGGCTGCTGTGCAGGCTTTCAAAAAATGCAAAAATCGCGTTTTTTCGCATTTTCAACGAATAATTAAAATTCTAGACGTGATGGAAAAAATTAAATTTGGAGCTCAGATTTGGAATCAGCGAGTCAAAAACTTTAAAAATTTTGTATCAAACTTCAAACCGGAGTCAAAAACCTTCGATTTGTTGAGCGGTGTTATTCAATATTGGGTACGTTCAGCAGAGAAAACTGCTACTCAGCTGCTCCTCAATATTCTGCTGAACGGTTTGATTTTTGACATTTCAGTCAACATGTTGAGTGAGCGCTTCTCATCACTATTAGCGTACACAATTTATGCTACATTTGATCACAAACTGATACATAAGCTGTTTTATTGAAATTATTTATTTTTTGGACGTTATTCAAAGAAGTAAACACAACAAATCATAAAAAAGTATTTTTTACAACAAAAAATAAATGAAAACGTCAAAAAAAATTTTTTTTCCAATATTTTAAAACATTTACAAAAAAATGCGTTCAGCTAATCAAAACATGCTACATCTCAACTGTTGAGCAGCAGGTTTCTCTGCTGAACACACTCATTGTAGCTTCCTTGAAAAACAAAGGATAAAACGTTTAAAACAAGTTTAACTAAAAACTTTTTGAATAACCGTAAATAGTTACTGTAAAACTTTCTGGGTGAAGATATTACTCTCTGAAAATCTCACCACAGTAGTGAAGAAAATTGTGATTTTTGATAAATTAATGAATGAAATTCAAAAAACGATCGATAAAACCGATTTTTAAAAAAGATTCGACTTGTGCGACCTGTAAAACTTTTCAGAAAATTTTTAAAAATACCCTACCCTATAAACTTTCGAGTTAGTCTTGAAAATAAAAAAATTAAATAAAAATAAAAACATATTTTTTTTTTGAAGTCGTACACTTAAAAAAAAACTATATTAAAAAATTTGTAAAACGAATTTCAATCTGATTTAGGAAACTTTCAGCAGTTTTTTCTGCTAAAGTGGATATTTGTATTAAAATCTCTGTCATTCAGTTTTAGAAAATAACAAAAATTTTACTGCGTTTTTACTGATTCTGTTTTCTGAATTTCAAAATATTTTTGAACATATCCAGCAAAAACTTGCATTACCAAGTAATGAAATGTGTAATGGGAAATTCAAAAGTTATAACTAATTATGATTCGAATTACTTTTCCCATTACAACTACAAGCGATGGCGCCAGCTGTAATGATTATCAAAATAGTATTAATAACTAGTTACATATATACTTATAGGTAACGAAAAAATTATTTTGAACAAAAATTTTAAAAAATAAAAAAATATTTAATTTTATTTTATTTTTAACCTAAATAATTTGCAGTTAGCCAAAAAGTGAAAATCTAGTTCTGAATTTTTTTTATTTTATTATAATTACTTAGGTAAGCCATTATTAGTAAGTCATTATTATACATTTCAAAATAATGCTAAAGGTAATTTTCTATCATTACTAAGTAATTCGAATGGTAATGATGTGTCATTACCAAGTTTTTGCTGGGAAGGATTTGTTGGAAATTTCATTGTCTTTAATTTGGTTCTTTTTGCGAAAAGATCAGATGAACGGAACTCAAGATATATGAAAAATAGTCAAAATACCTTCAAATAACGCTAAAAAAATTTATTTGCGTGTAAAGCTATATACTTACGGAAAAATTATGAATGTAGGATTTGTTGGAAATTTTATTGTATTTAATTTGGTTTTTATTGCGAGAAGATCAGATAAACAGAACTTAAGATATCAGAAAAACAGTCAAAATACCTCCATAAAACGCTAAAAAATTCATTAAACAAAAATGTTTTCGCGAAATGTTCTATTAATGAAATTTTTGAGTTTATCGGTCCAAAATATATATAAAAAAAATATTTGCGGTTACTGCGCAGAAATTGTTTTTCATTTATAAACAAAAGTTATTTACAAAAATCAATAAGTCGTTTCATGAAACCACGTTTATAATTAAACCGCTTATCACCCCAATTTGGGATTTGCATATGTTGTTAAGTACATTTTGGGCTATATGTGCAAAAAAATATAGGAAAATTAAAGATACGCATTTTGAGATATTTGCAAATTAAGGACATTTTTTTAATTTCAATATCCTTTTTGCAAAGGATCCTATCCTTTTTCAAAATTATATTTTAAGAACAGGACATAGCCATTATTTTGCTCTTTATTTCGTGACAATCGGATGATGCGTTCCAAAGATACGATCATTTAAACATTATGTATTTTTCATAAAATTGTTGCAAAACACCAAATTTGAACAGCGATAAAACGCGAACCATTCACAATTTCGACTAAATAACAAAAACCGAAATTCAATAAAAATCAGAAGAATATATTTATCAATTTTCAAGACAATTGAAATAGGTAAGGCCGAAAAAGTGTTTTTTTTGTAGTCAAAAATTTTGGAATTCTTCATATATAAGTTAATCGATGGTAATAAAATATAATTTTATTCGTAATTTTTTTTTTTTTTGTAATTCTGATTCAAATTTGCAAACATATATTGTATCATATATGATGTCATATATGGTACATAGTTTATATACGACCTCATATATGGGATTGATTTTTGCATATATGGTCACATATATGTTTCCTTATAAGTCATATATGATTATATAAAGATCAATACATAGCCATATATGAACATACACATTTATTTTTAGCCGGGTAGTCAAAATTAATTGAAAATTTAAATTTTTAAATTTTTTTTGAAAAAATAGCCATTTTGAAAAATTGATTACTCAACATCAACTTACAAGGGAAGTCTCCCTGGTGTCACCCTCCGATCTTCGTGAAATTTGGATATGTTGTTAAGAACGAAAATTAATTTGACAGGTATTTTTTTTAGCGGCCCAAACTCATTTTTAGAGGGTCGATTTGTATGGGGGAAATTGACCTTTTTCAGTTTTTTACAATTTACGCTTATTTAAACAAAATTAATATAGGCATGTGTGGTATCAGATTAAAGGTATTAAAAATAACTATCTCGTGGTGCTAACAACGGGCCAAAGAAGTTAATATTTTTCGACTTATTAACAAAAATGTCCTAAAATTTTAATATTTTACTCAATATGACGAAAAGTTGTGCATGTCTGGACACGTTCTTAGCACACGTAGATAGGTTTTCCAAAGACCTTTCATTTGGTATGTAACATGACTAGATTTCTTTGCATAATATAGGAGCTAAACGAAAAAAAAAAAACTGAAAAATGGCCTTGTTTTCCCCCCTCCTTTTTACCCCCTAAATATGAGTTTGGGCCGCTAAAAACAATACGTGTATCTTTATTTTTTCTGCTCTACAAAATAAACCAATCCCATAAAGATCAGCGGGTGACACTAGGGAGACTTCCCTTGTTAGTATAAAAGGCTAAAATTTGAGTGCAAGATGCATTTAATACGTATTAAAACATATAAAAAAAATTAAGAGAAAGGGGTCGGGTCTAAAAGTGAGTGATTTGGCCTGGAATGCCCCATATATAGAAATGATAGTCGTAACTCTTCTTTTTTATTTAAATAGTGGTCAGTTTTGTCTCGCTGTGTAACCCCAACGGGGTCTCGAGTGAAATATTTCCCAATTTCTATTTCAAATTGTCAAAAAATTAAATTAATTTTTATTCAGTATTTTTCGGAAAAAATTGAGCTAAACCGAAAAAAAGTTTTTTGGAGCCAAACCATTCCCGTTTTTTCTTAAAATTTTGTTAATTTTCCCATTTAGTTCGATTTTTTGAGTGTAGTTTAAAACAAGCTGAATTTCTAAAACACAAATGGATTTTTTTACTAATAAAACAATTATAATTTAAAATTTTGTTAAATTTAGGGCTGCCAATCCCGAATCCCGAAATCCCGGGATTTTTGTCATAAAATGAATCCCGAATCCCGGGATTTTCAAGCTTAAATCCCGGGGTTTTTGAAATATTAAAAATGTATAAGAATTTATTTTAAAAAATAAAACTTTGTTCAAATATTGTTACACTTACTTCAACAAAATAAAACTAAAACTTTTTTTTGAATTTTCATCGTAGCTGTCCACGAATTTGGCTGAAAATTCTACCCAGGCTTGCTGAATTATAGTCCAACGCACTAACCATTAAGTCACGGAGCCCTTTGACCAAAGTTTGCAGGTTTTGGCGAAAATTTTCTAAAAAAACCGAAAATTTGATCGAAGCGCGCCACGAGTAAATTTAATCCGATTGGCCTCAAATTTGTAACACATAAGTTTTAGGCCTAAGAGAATAAAAATTTTCAGGGACTTTCAAAATTGGAAGAAAAACTTTTTTATACAAAAAATTCAAGTATAACGTATTATATTAAGTATTACCTTTTTCCTTTAAATGTTTTTATTATTTTAAATTTTCTTTAAATTACTTTTAAAATTATTCAGTGTAACAACCAAAATCGGAATAGGATGAAACCAAAAGCAAATAAATTTTGTAATTTTCCATAACAAACCCCTTAAATCTTTTTTTAGTTCATTTCTAAATATTTAATAATAATAATTACTTAAAAATTGCATAAGTGTCGTATACTTATTTTTTTAATTGCCTTTAAATAACAATCTGAAAATTTAGAAATCATTTTTTAAATAATTTCGTTGTAACGAAATCGACCAAAGGGTTTTCGTGGGAATCAACCCCACGACTCCCTGCTTAATAGGCTAGCACCTACCAACTAACCCACAGCACCTACCAACTTACCCTTAATATGTACAATAAAATTTAAACATAAAGAGTCTACTATTTTTTTACTTTCATAGTCAAAAGAAATTTAATCCCGAAAATCCCGAAAAGTCCCGGGATCCCAAAAAATCCCGGGATCCCGGGATTTCGGTTTTCAAATCCCGAATCCCGACATTTAAAAAAACCGATCCCGTTTGCCAGCCCTAGTTAAATTTTAATGTTTTTGTAATTTAAATTGATAATGAAAATTTTCCGGGGTTCCCGGGAAATAAATTATGTTTTTTCCTGTTTCCCGTTAAATGAAAAAGTCCCGGAATTCCCAAACACTACTGATCACTGATGACTTAATGAGGTACTCGACTTATACGGTATAAAAAACAAACAGGCGATATTAACCGAATAGAAAAAGATTTTGCAGATATGACTCTGGTACGGGTGCACCACTTTTCCCGATCAGAAAAAAGTGTTAAAACGGTCCAGCCAAAGTTGTAATCGATTTTCTGTTCTCGCTCCCATCATTGCCAATTTCCAAGAATGTCGTATATGGGGCATTCCATGTCAAATCGGACACTTTTAAAATTTTTTTTTTAGATTTTCCCAATTTGTTTACAGTTTTTAGTACCCTTCGAAAACTCCTTCGTGGTAAATTTTCAGATTTTTTTGATGACCCGTTCAAAAGATATCGAATTTTTAAAAATTGTTAGTTTGTTCCTTTACTCAAACTGCTTTTCCTCATAACTTCTTCAATAATAGTCCAAATTTCAATTTATTTTCAAAATTTTTGTTTTTTTACGTACTTTAAAAAAAAAAATCCCAAAAAATTCTTAAAAGCGCTCTAGTATGCGATTTTTAAGTTTTAAAATTAAAATCTCATTTTTAAAAATGTTTGTACTCTTCGATTTTTTTGAAATTTTTTTGTGTAAAACTTCTATCAATTCTACAAATTTTTTGCCCAGGAAGATCGTGGAATAACGATTATTACTATTTTTTAAAATTTTTTGAAAAAATTTTATTGTAATTTTCCAATCTTAAAATCATTTCTACTGCTCCAATGGTGCATCATAGAGGGGTCCTTTATAAGACCGACCCCCATTAATTTTTACGTCTTAACATTTCTTTGGAACAAACTAATACCCTATCTCCAATTTCTAAGGGGGCTCCCACACAAAACGACATTTTTTGAAATTTGTTCCAACCGCTCTAACTGCCCTAATAGTGCCCTTAGAGCAACAAAATGTATGACCGACCCACAATATTTTTTTAGTCCAAACATTTTCTTTGAACACACCTACCCTCTATCTTTAACTGTTAAGGCGGTCCCCATACAATTTTTTTTATTTTTTGTAAATTTGTTTTATTTAATCAGCTTCTACCGGTCCAATGGTGCGTCCGAGAGGGGTCATTAGTGAGACCGACCCCCATTTATTTTTACCCTACAACTTTTTTTCAAAACATACCTACGCCCTATCTACACTCCCTAAGTAGGCTCCCATACAAAATTACATTTTTATAAAATTTGCTCCAACTGTTATTTGTATGGGAGCCTACTTAGGGAGTGGAGATAGGACGTAGGTATGTTTTGAAAAAATGTTGTAGGGTAAAAATAAATGGGGGTCGGTCTCACTAATGATCCCTCTCGGACGCACCATTGGACCGGTAGAAGCTGATTAAATAAAACAAATTTACAAAAAATAAAAAAAATTGTATGGGGACCGCCTTAACAGTTAAAGATAGAGGGTAGGTGTGTTCAAAGAAAATGTTTGGACTAAAAAAATATTGTGGGTCGGTCATACATTTTGTTGCTCTAAGGGCACTATTAGGGCAGTTAGAGCGGTTGGAGCAAATTTTAAAAAATGTCGTTTTGTTTGGGAGCCCCCTTAGAAAATGGAGATAGGGTATTAGTTTGTTCCAAAGAAATGTTAAGATGAAAAAATTAATGGGGGTCGGTCTTATAAAGGACCCCTCTATTACGCACCATTCGAGCAGTAGAAACGATTTTATGACTAGAAAGTGTCAATTAAATTTTTTCAAAAAATTTTAAAAAATAGTAATAATCGTTATCCCACGATCCTCCTGGGCAAAAAAATTGTAGAATCGATAGATGTTTTCCACAAAAAAATTTCAAAAAATCGAAGAGTACAAACATTTTCAAAAATGAGATTTAAATTTTAAAACTTAAAAATCGCATACTAGAACGCTTTTAAGAATTTTTTGGGATTTTTTTTTAGAAAGTACGTAAAAAAAAAAAAATTTTGAAAAAAAAAAAAATTGAAATTTGGACCATTATTGAAGAAGTTATGATTAAGAGAAGTTTGAGTAAAGGAACAAACTACCAATTTTTCAAAATTCGATATCTTTTGAACGGGTCATCAAAAAAATCTGAAAATTTACCACGAAGGAGTTTTCGAAGGGTACTAAAAACTGTAAACAAATTGGGAAAATCTAAAAAAAAAGTTTTTCAAAGTGTCCGATTTCACATGGAATGCCCCATATATATTTGTTTTTTCTCCTAATTTATTCCTCTTCAAATGCACAATTAAACAAATAGTAGAAAATTTTATGGTACATACATATTTTCTAATTATAATTTTCTAACATGTTTTTCTTTATTCTATTGCATAGATGGGACTAATTAATTAATGGCACCAATTAATTGATGGTTTAATTACCATTAAATTGATGTCAATGGTAATGAAATTTTTTTCAGTACAATTGGTTGTATCAATTGCACCAATTAAATTACTTATCAATTTAATTACTAATGAAAATTAAAAAAAAAATAATTACCATTGGTATGACATCAATTAAAAAAAATAATTACCATTAGTAAAAGTCGTCACAATATTGTCAAAATCGTTAATATTTGAAAATATCTGTTGTTTTTTGTTATTTTGTATTTAAATTTTTCACATTTTATGAACCAAACGCACGTTTGCCTTTTGTGTAACACAATATTTGAAGTTTTTTTTTTATTTGCGTTTAGATTTTTGTCTTTATTCATATTTAAAAAAAAAAAAACATGCTTTGATGTTTAAATTTATAACTTTTCAAAAAGACAAAAATGTGTAAACAAATGGTTTTGAAACCAATTATAATTGGTGTTTTTCAACAATTGGTGCATTTTATTACAATTGGTAATTATTTTTTCAATTAAAAAAATTTAATTACCATTAAATGGTAATGAAATTTTTTTCATTACCATTAATATCAACCAATGGTAATTAAATTTCAATGGTAATGAAAAATTCCCATCTATGTTCTATTGTGCTGTTATTTTTATTATATTTTTTTTCTTTTTTTTTTTGCTACGTGATACTATAATTATACAATTAACACCAACAAGTTGTTATTTTTTCTGTTGTTATCATTTTACAACTCTTAATGAGGAAGATGAAAAAAAAAAAAAATAGAAATAAAATAAGGACTAAAGGGACAATAAACATTTAGCCGGAAGTGATTGTCAACCATTGTAAATTAGACTACAACAAAGGCCGAAGACAACACTAACTAACGGCATACATCTATAGTATAACAAGGAAAAAAAGTTAAATTCGGCCTAGCCGAATGCATGGATACCCTTCACATTGCAGAAAATGTTTTTTGAAAAAAGAAGTGTTGAAAAAAATGTGAAAAAATTGACAAAATGAACTAATTTGGCGAAAAAAGATTTAAAAAAAATCGAGAAAAAAAATTATTGCAGAAAAAAATTTTTGGTGAAAAAAAAAAAAAATGTTGGTTAAAAAAAATGTGGGGTAAAAAAAATATGTTTGTACTTCTTTCAATACCTTTTGGTATCCAATTCGGATCACATACATATGCCAATCAGCATTTTTTTTTGTAGGTGATGTTGGTTTAGGTAGCGCCGCTGAACCGATATTGCTCAAATGCAATTCCAAACTTCTCGAAGCAACAACAAGTAAATACGTTAAGTAACAGTCCCATCTGTGTAACATTTTGGCTGTGATAGCCATTTAAACAGAAAGACGGACAAACAGACTAACATCGCTAGAATGTCTTAAAATTGATCCCTGATCAATAGGAATGAGATTTTCATGCACTAAAAAATCGAAATATGCGCTTAAAATATGCCCTAAAAAAATTCAAAATATATACTAAAAAACCTAAAAATATGCACCAAAAAATAAAATTTGTGCAATAAAAATCTTGATTTCATGAGAAAAACTTATAAAAAAGTGAAAATAAGGCCGGGTTTGATGAATAGTAACATTTAAAACTTTATGTAAGCAAACAATCTATAAAAAAATTTAAAATAATAAAAAAAATTTTCTTAATTTCTAAATAAATTTTTCAAATTTTAAACAGTTTTTGAAACAAATAAATTTGAATTTGTGTTTTTGCTAATTTATGCCAAAATATGCAAAAATATGCACTTAAAAGATTTAAAACCAAAACATGCAAAAATATGCATTTTAACCAAAATATGCAAAAATATGCAAAAACAAATCGATGCCATTTTAACGCAAATTTTTTGATTCGGAAAGATAATTGGTCGATATCGTTTTTAGTCTATCGACAAAAAACATGCATTTGCATGAAAATCACATCCCTACTGATCAATATATTATTGATATTTACTGTATGGAGTCCCAGACCGATATTTCGGAGAATTACAAACGGAATGACAAACTTATTTATACCCCCTGCAACAAATTGGAGGGTATAAAGAAATATATGTACGTGCCAAATGTCTTATGTACACGCAAATTGTATATTTCAATATTCTTTTAGCAAATGTGAATACAATTTAAAATTATAATTGTGTCTGTTCGTACAGTAGATTCTAGAAATTAATTCAAGGGGGCTTGTTTATGTTAAAACATCCTTTTCCCGAAATAAATCGATTTTTCGGCAGCACATCTTCTTTTTATAGCATACAGTAAATTCGCGGGTACAAGGGGCGGGGTATGGGTAAATTCCCCCGGCCAAATTTTAAAAGGAAAGAGAAAAGAGAAAAAAGAAGGAAATTTTCTAAAAAAAACTTTCCAAAGGAGTAAAAAAATCTCGAAATCCGAAAATTTTTTAAGGAAAAATTTGAACATTTTTATATTTAAAATATGAAAAATTTTAATGGAAAAATGCGACAAAATCTGTAATCAGTTCTGGTTTAACCTATTTGCATTCGCTGTGATTTTGACGATCTGCAACTTAATAACAGTTTTTAAGATGATAATGTTTTTAGGCTGGTGTCTAATTTTAAAAAAGTTGCAGGACGCCACCTCAGTTTTACTATATAAGCTAACAATTAACGAAAAAGAAAACAAGAATTACTATTTTCATTTTCTTAAAACCAAAAATTTTAATAACTTGGGTTTGTAACTTGGATATAAATCACGTCGTGGTGAATAAAGCCGTTTTTCACTAGCTGGAAAATAAAAGTAACATAATTATTTTTCAACAAAAAAATTTTTTTTTTCATCAAATTTTTTTTATACCCTCCAACCACAGTATGGGGGTATACTCACTTTGTCATTCCGTGTGTAACATATCGAAATATCGGTCGGGGACCCCACAAAGTATATATAATATTGATCCATGATAGAATCTAAGACATTCTAGCGATGTCCGCCCGTCCGTCTGTAGAAATAACGGTGCAGTCCATACCAAAAGAACTGGACCCCTGAAATTGGGCAGAAATATCTCTTATGTTACTAGTAAGTTTAAGTTCGAAGTTGGACAAAATCGGACCAGGGGGAAAAAAGTTTCCCCGTGAAGAACAAAAACGACCCCTGAAAAATACGATATTTTTACGATTTTTTTTTTAATTTTTGCTTAACAAATGTAACATTTGTGTGCCATATTATGTTCATAGACCTGCGGTTGGACCAGCGGGGTTAGAAAATTCGATTTTTTTTCAGGCCGCCCCCTTTCTGGGCGTGGTTAAAGAAATAAATTAAAAATAACGATAAAAATTTATTATTTAAGCGTAAATATCATAAACAAATAATTTGTAAACATATATAGTGGGTGTGCAGGTGCCTCCCTCCGACGACCACCCCACAAAAAAAAAAAAAAAACGTCGCCCTTGCATATTTTTTTTTTTTAATTTTAAACGTGTTGGAGGGTATTAAAGATTCGGCACAGCCGAATTTAACACTCTTACTTGTTTTTCATCAATCTTTTTTTCATAAATTTTTTTTTTTGCATAAAATTTTTTTTTTTCATAATTTTTTTTTTTTTTTCATCAAACTTTTTTTATCAATTTTTTTTTACATATTTTTTTTTTTCATTAAAATTTTTTTTTTCATCTTTTTTTTTAATAATTTCTTTTTTTTTATCAATTTTGTTTTTCATCAACTTTTTTTCATCAAATTTTTTTTTCATCAATTTTTTTTTTTCATAATATTTTTTTTCATAATTTTTTTTTTCATAAATTTTTTTTTTCATCAATTTTTTTTTCATCAAATTTTTATTTTCATAAATTTTTTTTTATCTTAAAAGACCAGTTGAACATAAATCAGCAATTAGAATTGGTACAGAAAAATGGGCAAGAACTAATCAAGAAAAGGCTAATTTGTTCGCAGATTACCTCTGTAAAATCCTGAATATAAATCAAGATATTCCGATGCCTCTGGAAGCAGAAAATGTAGATGAAGAAATAGTTAGAAATATTACAATTGACGAAGTAAAGAGTGAAATTAAAGCTCTGAAATCCAAGAAATCTCCTGGCTATGATCTCATAAATCCTGTGATATTAAAAAATTTGCCGTTCAATGCAGTAACTCTAATAACAACATTATTTAATAAAGCTATTGAAATGGAACACTTTCCAAGCTATTGGAAAATAGCTGAAATCATCATGATCCAAAAACTTGGCAAAAAATCAACCGATGTAAGTTCATATAGACCAATATCTCTACTTCCAGTTATCGGAAAAGTGTTTGAAAAACTAATTTGTAAACGCCTCAACCAAGTAATAGAAAGAAAAAATCTGATACCTAATCATCAATTTGGATTCCGTAAAAAGCATTCAACTATTGAACAGGTCCACAGAATTACTCATTCAATAGAAAAAGCAATTGAAGATAACGTAATCTGTTCGGCCGTTTTCCTAGATGTGTCCAAAGCTTTCGATGCAGTCTGGCATTCGGGGTTAATGTACAAGCTTAATGCTTGTTTACCAAAAATATATTGTAATCTAATCGAATCTTACCTATCAGAAAGATATTTTTATGTGAAGCAAGAGAATGGTTATTCCAGTCTTCAACCCATATCATCAGGTGTACCTCAGGGTAGTATACTAGGCCCAGTGCTATATCTGTTATTCACTAGAGATCTACCAATTAATCCAGAATGTGTTACAGGCACATTTGCAGATGACACCGTCATAATGTCAATGGGACCTAATAGCCATATAGCGACCGCAAAATTACAAACGGCATTACATGAAGTAGTCCAGTGGACCAAAACCTGGAAAATCAAATTAAATAGTTCCAAATCTACTCACGTCTATTTTACAAATAAAACTATAAATCAAATCCCAATTTACATAGATGATATTAAAATTCCAGTTTCAAACTCAGCTAAATATCTTGGTATGATACTTGATGCGGAGCTCAGATGGAAAGCACACGTTAAGAAAAAAATTGAAGAGTTAAACCTGAAATACCTTAAGATAAAATGGCTAATTGGAAGAAATTCCAACTTATCCTTACACAACAAAATTATGATATACAATCAGATACTTAAACCAGTGTGGACTTATGGCGCACAGCTGTGGGGCTG
Organism: Pegoplata infirma; assembly: GCA_963921195.1. NCBI lineage: Eukaryota > Metazoa > Arthropoda > Insecta > Diptera > Anthomyiidae > Pegoplata > Pegoplata infirma. The sequence continues at coordinate 124,169,596 of OY992539.1, read as the reverse complement.
TGCAAAAAACTATATTATTGACATTATACAGCGATTTCAAAATAAAATTTTAAAGGACATGACAAATGCCCCTTGGTACATTCGTATGAGTGACTTACACAGAGATTTAAAAATAAATACAGTAAAAGAGGAGATAAAAAACTATGCAATTAAACATAACAAAAGACTAGAACAACATTGTAACGATTTAGTTCCTTTATTATTAGATACCAATAGATTGACAAGAAGGCTCAATCGGTTCAAACCGCATGATCTAATAACCCGCTTTAATCAGCTGTAAATTGAGAAGAAGAAATCTCTTTAGCTGCCCTTAGTTTTAAATATATTATTTTAGAATAAAGCTACTAGTTAGTCTATACAGACTAGTCGTAGTATAAATTTAAACCTTTCTACTTATGTAATAAATTGTTTAAATAAAGAAAAAAAAAAAAAAAAAAAAAAAAATTTTTTTTTTCATTAATTTTTTTTCATCAAATTTGTTTTTTCATAAAATTTTTTTTTCATTAATTTTTTTTTTTCATCAAATTTGTTTTTTTCATCAAATTTTTTTTTTCTTCAATTTTTTTGTTTTTTCCTCAATATTTTTGTTTTTTCATCAATTTTTTTTTATAAATTTTGTTTTATATTTTTTTTTTTTTAATCATATTTTTTTCATTAAATTTTTTTATCAAATTTTTTATTATCAATTTTTTTCCCACCAAAAATTTTTTTTTTCATATTTTTTTCATCAATTTTTTTTTTAAATCAAAAAAATTTTCTTTTCATCAAAAAAATTCATCAAAAACCTTTTTGCATCAAAATTTTTTTTCACCAAAAATTTTGGTTTCATTTAAGTTTTTTTTAACATAATTTTGGTTTTGGTGAAAAAAAAATATTTTTTTTTTACCAACACTACTTTTTCACCAAGTCTAAGCTTTTCGCATAAAAATTTTCCATTTGTTTATCAAATGTACATAAAACAAGTGAGAGTGTTATATTCTTTGGTGCCGAATCTTTTATACGCGTTTATTTTGCACTCACTTACGAAATGTACAGCTCTTTTGGTTTTTTAATGGGGTCCTCGACTGATATTTCAATTCGTTTTGTATAGCAAAGTAATAGCAAAGTAATATAACATTATTTTTTCTAAAAAAAACTTTGCTTTGGCAAGAACACCCAAATCTTTCTCAAACCATTATCATGATTTAATGTTTTGGGGAAGAGTACAAAATTTGCATTCATTTTTATACAAGGCCTAAGAATCTGATAATTTTTCTGTAGGAAAAATGTCATTTCCTATAGGAAAAATGTCTCAGAATCTGTGACTTATTTTTAAGGAGAAATGTTTTAAAATTTGAGACCTTTTTTGATGAAAAATAACTTATAACTTAACTTGATTGGAAAAAGGTCTCAGAATCTGGGACTTTGGCAAAAGGTCTCAGCATCTGATACTTTTTCTATAGGACAAAGTTCTAAGAATCTCAGAATTTGAGACTTATTTTATAGGAGAAAGGTGTCAGAATCTCAGACTTATTTGAAAGGAAGAAGGTATCAAAATCTGAGATTTTTTTGTTGAAAGAAAGTCTCAGAATTTTAAATTTATTTTATTGGAAAATGGTCTAAGAATATGAGACTTTTTTTTTATAGGAAAATATTCTCAGAATTTGAGATTCTTTCTGTAGCAACAAGGAATAAGAATTTCAGAATTCGAGAGTTTTTCTTTCGGAAAAGGGTCATAGAATCTGAGACTTTTTCTATAGAAAAAGTTCGAATAGTTTAAAACTTTTTCTTAAGGAGAAAAGGTCTTTGAATCTAAAACTTGTTCTGTAGGAAATAGTCTCACAAGGGAAGTATCTCAACCCTTATGAACCGATTTGCCTGAAACTTAAAATATATATTAAAGAGACGATTTTAAGGTTGGGGTGTCTCGGCTTATCGGCCATATCGGTGTTTAACAATTTCGTTGTCCCCTTATGAAACCATGTGGACCTTCGGGAAAATTTTGATAACTTATTCATATGGATATCGTATGATAATGTCTTCACATAAATACCCCCCAAAATTTACACATTTTCCTGAAAAAAATATTTAAAGAAGCCGAATTTTTACAAGGTTATGCCACCATTGGCATTAAAAAAACCTTTCTCTCATATGAAAACATAATTTAGTTTCTTAAAAAGAAATGGCTGAAAAATCCAAAAATCAATTTTTTCGCCATTTTTTGACCCATGTCATGACCCCTAAATCCCCGATATGGCCGATAAGCAGAGACACCCCAACCTTAGAATTGTCTCTTTGATATATATTTTAAGTTTCAGGCAAATCGGTTCATAAGTGTTGAGATACTTCCCCTGTCAGACATTTTTCGAAAGAGAAAGTCTTATATTCTGAAAGTTTTTCGAAGTTCAATAATTTATATGAGTCTTTCCATAACAAATGTCCAGTGAAAAACACATGTGTCCCATGAATGTCTAGATAGGTGGTATGGATAATATCCATTGGATATCCCTATAAGGAACTAAGAAAATTACGATTTCGGTTTTTCAAATTTTTCGAAAACAAAATTTGAAAAAGGTAAATTTTTTTTTTTGTCAAAATATTTTTGGTTTGTTAAGATAATTATTGTACTACGGCTTATGCATATTGATTTATTCGGTTAAAGTTAACCAAAAATTAATTTGGTCATCAAATAAACAGATGTTTGACAATCTGTCATTGTCACCAACATAGAAAAAGAAAAACTTTTTCTCTTGTAACTTATATAAGTAGTTCGCAAAGAAAACTTATTAAACAAAAGTTTTCCAAAAGGTATGTATTAGAAAAACGTTTCATTTTTACAGCATTTCCTGATGTTTTATGAACATTTAGTTATTTTTTAAGTATATTTTTTATTAAAAAAAATAAAAAAAATAAAATTGTTGTTGTTGACGATTTTCAGATTCGGAAAATTTTTTTTAGAAGATTTTTAGAAATTTTATATGTAGAAAAATTCTTAGATTTCTGAGAAATATTTTGTATAAAAATGCCTGCGAATTTTGTACTCTTGCCCAAAACATTAAATCATGATAATGTTTTGCTGAATAAATAGGTAATCTTTCGAAAGCAAAATTTTTCTAGAAAAAATAACGCGATATTAATTTGTCATTCCATGCAAAACACATCAAAATATCGTCCGAAGACCCCATTATGTTTATATATTATTGATCCGTAAAGGTTTCTAAGACATTTTAGTGATATCCATCAATCTGTTTGTCTGTGTCTGTCGATAAAAAAAGTTTTTTATGAAAAAAGATTATTGATAAAAAAATATTTGATGAACAAAAAAATTGAGTAAGGTGCACTTTACGGGACACGATTATTTTGGAAAACAAAAATATGCCACGATTAAAATTTATGGGGACTGGGCCCCGGAAGACCCCCTGGAGCAAAAAAACAGCCCCACCCACCAACATGTATGTTTGGGTATTCAAATGAAAATAATTTGCTAACGATTGCAAATATGTATTTTTTGTATGTATTTTAACAATATTGTTCCCCCTAGATCCATTTTAGTATCTTTCTGTTCAATAGTTTAGCCATTTAGTAATTAACCGTGTAAAAGGCTTGATACACAAAACAAACTTTATTTTGCGATACCACTAAATTAATTTATGGGTTTTGTAGTCCCTGAGCCCGGCCGAAAGACCAGCTGGACGTTCTTTTTAATAATTTAGAATTTTTTTTTATTTTTTTTGAAAAAATACCATTATTACGGTTTTATGGATCTAGAAGGCCCCTGGGACCTAGCCCTCTTTATATTAATTTTTCTTTTTTAATTACCTTTAATTTAAGTACCCACACAAACCTGAAGGCTCTTTTGGCTTCAGGTGGGTCCGAGGCCCAGCCACTTAAATTTAAATTTCGTGTTTCCCCCAAAAAATGTTTGTGCTCCGTAAAGTGCTCTATTGCCAAAAAATTTCTGAAAAAATAAAACAATTCAATGAAATAAAATTTGATAAAAAAAATATTGATGATTGATGAAAAAAAAAAAAAATTATGAAGAAAAAAAATATTGATGAAAAAAAAAAATTGTGATAAAAAAAAATATTGATGAAAAAAACAAATATTGATGAAAAAGAAATAAAGATGAAAAAAAAAAAAATATTGATGAAAAAAAATATTGATGAAAAAAAAATATTGATAAAAAAAAAAAAAATATTGATGAAAAAAAAAAAAAAATGTTGATGAAAAAAAAAAAAATATTGATGAAAAAAAAAAAAATATTGATGAAAAAAAAAAATTTTGATGAAAAAAAAAATATTGCTGAAAAAAAAAAATATTGATGAAAAAAAAAAAATATTGAGGAGAAAAAAAAAATATTGATGAAAAACAAAATATTGATGAAAAAAACAAATATTGATGCAAAATAATTATGTTACGTTTTATTCACCAGCTGGTGAATATTTGTTGAATTATTATCCAAGTTACAAACCCAAGTTATTAAAATTTTTCGTTTTAAGAAAATGAAAACAGTAATTCCAATTTTCTTTTTTGTTAATCGTTAGCTTGAGTTATTAAAACTTTTGGTTTTAAGAAAATGAAAATAGTAATTCTTGTTTTCATTTTCGTTAATTGTAAGCTTATATAGTCAAACTGAGGTGGCGTCCTGCAACTTTTCTAAAATTAGACACCAGCCTAAAAACATTATCATGTTAAAAATTTTTCACACATTTTTCGTGTATCAAAAATCTTAGATTCCGATCTCATTTTTCGAATATAATAAGTAATTCTGAAATTTTGAAAAATTTTTCATATAGAACAATTCTAGTTTCTGAAACTTACTTCGTTTAGAAAATTTTTAAGATTCTTTGACATTTTTTGTGTAGCAAAAATTCTTAGATTCGTAGACATTTTTGTATAGAAAGTAGCAAACCCCCATTGGTAAAAATCTTGTAAAATAACAAAAAAGCTCGTAATTTCTACTAGGAATTCTCGTAAAATAGGAGGTAGCATAAAGTCTAGTAATGTCACGAAACCTACTTGTAAGTTTTAACGCGTCAAAAAAAAAATATATTTACATTTTTTTTTTAGTAAAAAGCTTATAAAATTACAAGAAGTTATTAAAAATTTTTCTTGTCATTTTACAAGTTTTTTTTTGAGTGTACCTCATTTTAGTGACTCATATCCCAATACACATACAAAGACCGTATATGAGGCATTCCACTCCAATGTTCCACTACAGAAAAACATGTGTCCCATGAATTTCTGAATAAGTTGTATTCATAGCCCTATAGAAAATTGCATTTTTGGTTTTTAAGTTTAAGGGGCGTGGCTGTAAATATCAAAAAAATTTGTCAAATTTGTGTCGAGTTGATAAAATATTTATTAAATTAAAACGGAATGCTCCATAATCTCAAAAATTGGCAGTCTTGTATACTTTTTATAGGCTATCGATTAAATATTTTTATTTTTAAAAATTTTCAGAATCCGTTCTGAAATTTCCCAATTTTTAAAAAAGTCAATTTATCAAAACTCCGGCCATTTTTTCGCCCCTTTTTATACCCTCCAATTACAGTATGGGGGTATACTTACTTTGTCATTCCGTGTGTAACGCATCGAAATATCGGTCGGGGCCCCATAAAGTATATTTATTGTTGATCAGTGATCGATTCTAAGACATTCTAGCGATGTCCGTCCGTCCGTCGTCCGTCCGTCTGTCCGTCCGTATGTAGTTACCACGATACAATCCAAAATAAACAGCTAGACTCCTCAAGTTTGGCACGAATATGTGTTATGGTCGGCAGGTTAAGTTCGGAAATGGGCAAAATCGGACCAGGAGGAAAAAGTTCCCCCTTGAAGAACTAAACCATACTCTGAAAAATATAATTTTTTACATAATTTTTTGTCTTTTTGTTTAACAAATGCAACATTTTTATTCTACAAGAAGTTCAAAGTCCTGCTTGTGGACCGTGAGAATTAGAAAATGTCGTTTTTTCGGTCCGCCCCCATTTTATGGGCTTAGGATAAAAAAAAAATAAATTATGACAAACTTGCAATTCTTTAGTGCAAAAAGCATTAGAATGAATATTTAAACACATATTTGGGAGGAAATTTGCCCCCCCCAATCACCAAGACACCCCCCAAAAAAAAAAACGCCCTTGCATTTTTCATATTTTTTTTTTTTGCATGTTGGAGGGTATAAAAGATTCGGCACAGCCGAATTTAACACTCTTACTGGTTAATTTTAAGTTTAGATGTTTATCTATCCACACAAAAAAATTCAGACGCATGTCTTTCGTTTTATTCTCGAGAAAATCGCATTTAAATATTAAGCTTCATAACAATTTTTTAATTTGCTTGTATTTTCTTGTTTCAGCATAGCGGTTGAGTAACAAATATTTGAATAAATACTACTCATACGCATTTACATACAATGACCGCATACATATAAGAAACCATGGTACTGACGTAACATATCATGGGAAGTTTGCAGAAACAAAATCGGTTTACGCGTTCCAGAGAAAACGCATTACAAAGAAAATACAATATATTTTTATATACACTCAAAATATTTTGTAGGCAAAATCAAAAGAAAAACACATTTAAAACCAGTGAATAAACAATTGAAAACCATCCCAGTAATTATTCATTTGTTTAAACAAACATCAACATTTATTTTTTACTGTTGACAAAATTTTCTAAAATAAATAACACTAAACATTAAAAAACTACGGTTTTTTCATTCTTTTTTACCAACAAATTCGAAAAAAATAACCTACGAAAACATTAAAAATTAATGATAGTTCTGTTATTTTTACCAACAAATTACAAAAAAAAACCTATGAAAACATTAAAAATTAATGATTTCGTAGGTTATTTATACAATTTTCTATTGAAATATTTTTTTAAAAATTTTTAATAAAATTTTGGGGAATCGATCCCGCAATCAACTAAATTCTGGCCAGACACTCTACCCATCGTGCCAAAGCCACTTGATACAAATATGTTTTTATATTTCTGTAAATAATTTTTTGAATTTTTTTTTCTTCAAACAAATAACCTACTTGTGTAGGTAAAAATTAATGATATAACATTAAAAAATATCAACAATTTAAAAAAAAATACTTACACAAATCATTAAAAATTTAAATAATAACACTGTACAACACAAAAAAAAATTACAAGGTTAGACCAAAAAATTTTGATAGAAGAGACAAAAAAAAATACACGTGTATCGGCGTTTTGAAAGTTTACATCTGGGTTTCATTTTAGGGGGAGGTGAAGTTTCCCCCAAATGCAGATGTTGTATTGTCAATCGTCATTGAATATCGAGTGAAGCTTACGTTTAAAGTATATGGTGTGTTAAGCAAATTTATGTAAAATGTTACGGAGAACATTTTTGTGGAATATGTTAACCCTCTAACTCCTCAAGATAAGGGTCTTTTTTGTCCTTCTTTTCAAAAAGAGCAAAAAACAACATTAAAACAGGGATTTAAGGGGTTTGAATGTTCCGCAAAAATATCCGCCGTGAAATTTTACTATAAGTCCCTGAATACACCAAAACGGAAAACTTAACAAGAAAGTCAGAAATAAAACACAACAAAAGAGAGCTTAGGGTTAATTTCGCATTTATTAAGAAAATCGAGTTAAGCTTACGTTTAAAGTGTATGGTGTGTAAAGCAATTTTATGTAAAATGTTACGGAGAACATTTTTGTAGAATATGTTAACCCTCTAGCTCCTCAAGATAAGGATCTTTTTGTCCTTCTTTTGAAAAAGAGCAAAAACACCATTAAAACAGCTATTTAAGGGGTTAAAATGGTCCGCAAAAATATTTGCCGTAAAAGGGACTTATAGTAAAATTTCACGGCGAATATTTTTGCGGAACATTTTAACCCCTAAAATCCCTATTTTAGTGGCGTTCTCTGCTCTTTTTTAAAAGAAGGACAAAAAAGACCCTTATCTTGAGGAGTTAGAGGGTTAACATATTCTACAAAAATGTTCTCCGTAATATTTTACATAAATTTTCTGAACACACCATATACTTTAAACGTAAGCTTTACCCGATTTTCTTAATAAATGCGAAATTAACCCTAAGCTCTCTTTTGTTGTGTCTTATATCTGACTTTCTTGTTGAGTTTTCTGTTTTGGTGTGTTCAGGGACTTATAGTAAAATTTCACGGCGGATATTTTTGCGGAACATTAAAACCCTTTAAATCCCTGTTTTAATGGTGTTTTTTGCTCTTTTTGAAAAGAAGGACAAAAAAGACCCTTATCTTGAGGATTTAGAGGGTTAACATATTCTATAAAAATGTTCTCCGTAACATTTTACATAAATTTACTGAACACACCATATACTTTAAACGTAAGCTTTACTCGATTTTCTTAATAAATGCGAAATTAACCCTAAGATCTCTTTTGTTGTGTCTTATTTCTGACCTTCTGGTTGAGTTTTCCGTTTTGGTGTATTCAAGGACTTATAGTAAAATTTTACGGCGAATATTTTTTCGGAACATTCAAACCCCTTAAATCCCTTTTTTAATGGTGTTTTTTGCTCTTTTTGAAAAGAAGGACAAAAAACACCCTTATCGTGAGGAGCTAGAGGGTTAATATATTCCACAAAAATTTTCTCCGTAACATTTTATATAAATTTGCTGAACACACCATATACTTTAAACGTAAGCTTCACTCGATATTCAATGACGATTGACAATACAACATCTGCATTTGGGGGAAACTTTACCTCCCCCTAAAATGAAGCCCAGATGTAAACTTTCAAAACGCCGATACACGTGTATTTTTTTTTTGTCTATTCTATCAAAATTTTTTGGTCTGACCTTGTAATTTTGGAAAAAATTTGATTTTGTTGTGCAGTGTAATCAGTAGTTTTTACTTACAGAACAAAAATAAATGACTTTATAAATTAAATGTTAATGAAAGTCTTTATTTTTTAGTGTGTTATTTTTGAAACAAAGGACTGAAGTAGTCATTAATAAAAACTGAACATCAAATGTTTTTTCTTTTAAAAACGACTAAACGGAAAACTTTATAAATAAACTACAAACAGTTAATGACATAATTTTTTGAGTGTACTTCTATAGCCCTGTTTTCGGGTAAACGTATATACGTTAACTAAAAAAAAAATAATGTTATAATATATTTTTGCGTTTCGCGTGAAATATAATCGATTTCTTTTTCATCACTTTATTTAAACGTGGATATTTATCCACATTAGTTCCCTTACAAAATTTTAGCGAAATTTTAATTTAGTATTTTGGCTATAACATATTCGCGAAAAATAACACAGTTTTTGGCAAAAACGCGTTTGAATTCAGCGGAAAAAATTATTGAAATTTTGCTTTTAAAATGATCGATATGTTTTAGCTTTAACTTATATACGCCTATAGATTTTCAAATTTGACTTTTTGTATTAAAAAACTTTCGGATTTTGTAAAAAATTTTGTACAGAACACTTCCCAGATTCTGAGAAAATTTTGCATATAGAAAAATTTTCAGAATCTAAGATTTGTTTAGTATGGAAAATTTCTTTGTTAGGAATAATTGCTTTCTAACTGAAAAAATGTTGATTGAAAAACTGTTAGATTATGAAAAAAACTTTCGTATTGAGAAATTCTCAGATTCTGAGACATTTTGCTTAGTAAAAAAATTTTAAAATTCAAAACATATTTTGAAAAATTGTAAATTCTAAAAAAAAATAAAATAATTTTAATATTGAAATGGAATTATCATTTAACAAAATTGGAAATAGTGTACATCGTTTTGTATATCCATAAATTTTTATTATTAAATTTCTGATAAATTGATACGGCATGAAACATAAATGTGACACACGAGTAGAGTTATTTAATAAATAATAAGCGGATTCAAAGAACAAGTTTATTAAATAACCATAAAGGAATTTCAAACTTAACTTTAATATAAAATTACATACATATGGGGCATTCCACACCAAATGTCCCGCTACAGAAAAACATGTGTCCCGTATATTTCTGAATAGGTTTTTTGGATAGCCCTATATGTAGATAAGAAAATTGCGTTTTTGGTTTTTCAAATTTTCGAAAACTTGGCTTAGGAGGCGTGGTCAAATATTGGAAAAATGGTAAAATTTGTGGCGAGTTGCCTTGATTAAATATTTATCACATTAAAACGGAATGCACCACAATGTCAAAAATTTACGTTCTTATATAGTTTTGTATGGGCTATCGATTAAAAATTTTTTTTTGGAAAATTTTCTGAACCCGTTCTGAAATTTTCCATTTTCTAAAAAAGTCAATTTATCAAAAATCCGGCCACTTTTTTTTGTCTTTTTTATTTATTTTTTTTTAAAAGTTTAGATGTTTGTCCATCCAAGCAAATAACAAAATTGTTATGAAATTTAAAGTTCAAATGCGATTTTCTCGAAAAAAAAAGATGAACGTGTTTCTGATTTTTTTTTGTGTGGATGGACAAACATCTAAACTTTAAAAAAAAAAAAAAAAATAGTGGCCGGATTTTTGATAAATTGACTTTTTTAGAAAATGAAAAATTTCAGAACGGGTTCTGAAAATTTTCCAAAAAAAAAAAAAAAATTAATCGATAGCCCATACAAAACTATATAAGACTGTAAATTTTTGAGATTGTGGTGCATTCCGTTTTAATGTGATAAATATTTAATCTAGGCAACTCGCCACAAATTTTACCATTTTTCCAATATTTGACCACGCCTCCTAAGCCCAGTTTTTGAAAAATTGAAAAACCAAAATCGCAATTTTCTAAGTTCCATATAGGGCTATCCATACTACCTATTCAGAAGTTTACGGTACACATGTTTTTTTTCGCTGGACATTTGGTGTGGAATGCCTCATATATAGAGTTATAAACTTATCCATTTTATTTAATTTAATTAAAGTTATGAGTAATAATGGTAATTCTAATCTCATGATCAAGTGTTTTTAATCATTTGTTTCCATTTAATTACAAATTATTTGTATTAATTTTAATAATTTTAACCTTACCGAGAACTGGAACCAATGGCCATCGTATCGTTAAGGCTTAACAGGCAGTGACAATCGAACCAACGACCCCAACGTTCAATGGCTAGCACGCTATCAACTAACCTGTAAAGTAAGATGTGTTGGGTTGGATGTTCAAAAAATCTGCGTCCTCTTAGGGGTCTTATCGTATCAAAGTTTTTCATTTACGACAATATGATTTTTATTTTACATGAATTTGAAGTTGGTGATCTTTTTATATAATTATAATAATGAAACTGTATAAGGCGTATACTTAATACTGTAATTGCATTTAAATAACAATCATACGCAATGGTGCACAGTAGATTATTTTAAATAATTTGGATATTCATTAAGAAGGTACGAGACCGATTGAAGCGAAATTCATACGATTATAGCTAATGTTCTTTTGAGCTTAAATTAGGACGCTGGACCCCACATGTCCAATAAGTGCACCACCAGGGACCCCTAAAGTAGGATATGTTTAGTACACAAAATCTTAAAATGCTTAAAAATCACCAACTTCAAATGCGTATAAAAAACAATCTAGCACTGAATTAAAAAAACGCGTTGAGGGTTTTGTTATGTAAAATGTCAACTTTCATTTGCTTTTGGTTTCATTCCATTTCGATTCGGAAAGTTCGATTTTGTATCACTGTGAAATTATTGCAACGTTATCACTGTGTTTATCCCAGCAAAACCTTCATTACCAAATACTATAAAAAATAATGCACACTCTAAAAACTGCGTGTAAAATCACTAACATAATGGTTGTAAAGATTTGCTTAAAATTAAGCACAATGTGTAATATTACCCATAAAATATGTATTTTTTGATTTTACACAATTTGTGCGTAATAGTAGACTCAAATAGCAAATCAAATGTTTATAAACATATTCCACATTAATGCACAAAAAATGTGTAATCATACACATTACATGTGTAACTGCGAAATTGTCATTAAATTATTTTAAAAACAATAATATATGGTTTTAATTAAAAAAAAAAAATCTGAATAAAATCAAAAAATATCAGGAAAAAATATATTATGGATTAAAAAAAACAGAAAATGAAGAAAAAATGGTGATTAAAAAAGTTGTCAAATCTCTGGTAAGTGATATAAAGTTTCTTTATTGTCCTTAGACATTTTTTTCTAAAGAAATATTTTAAGACGAAAAATATCTGAAAATCTGAGATTTTTCAACACGAAAAACGTCTTAAAATCTTACATTTTATCTAAACGAATCTCAGATTTTATCTATACAAATTCAACGAATCTGAGACCTTTTCTTTAAGAAAAATGCTTCAGAAATTGAGAATTTTTCTTCACGACGAATGTCTATAAACCTAAGACTTTCTATGTATACGAAAAATGTCTCCGAATCGGAGATTTTTTTCTATACGAAACATTTCAAAGAATCTAAAACGTTTTCTATGCTAGAACTATCTCAAATTCTAAAATTTTTCTATACGAGAATTTTTTGATTCGAAAATGTCTCAAAACTGATACTTTCTCTATACGGAAAATGTATCAGCAACTGCGATTTTTTCTTTACCAAAAGTGTTTCAGAATCAGAGATTTTTCTGTACGAAAAATGTCCCAGAATATGAAACTTTTTCTATATGAAAAATGTCTCAGAATCTGAGACTTTTTCTATACGAAAAATGTCTCATAATCTGAGACTTTTTCTTTACGAAAATTGTATCAGAATCTGAGACTTTTTCAATACGAAAATATCTCAGAATCTGAGACTTTTTCTATTCAAAAATGTCTCTGAGACTTTTTCTATACATTAAATGACTCAGTTTCTGAGAATTTTTTCTACACGAAAAATATTTCAGAATCTGAGACTTTTTCTATGCGAAAAATGTATCAAAATCTAAAACTTTTTGTATACGAAAAATGTCTCAGAATCAAAAACTTTTTCTATACAAAAAAAGTCTGAGAATCTGAAACTTTTTCCATACGAAAATATCTCAGAATCTGAGACTTTTTCAATACGAAAAATGTCTCTGTGACTTTTTCTATACATAAAATGACTCAGATTCTGAGACTTTTTTCTACACGAAAAATATTTCAGAATCTGAAACTTTTTCTATACGAAAAAAGTCTTAGAATCTGAAACTTTTTCAACACGGAAAACATCTCAGAATCTTGAGACTTTTTCTATTCCAAAAATAATTCAGAATCTGAGACTTTTTTATACGAAAAATATCTCAGAATCTGTGAAAAGTTTCTCAGAATCTGAAACTTTTTCTATACGAAAAATATGTCAGAATTTGTGACTTGTTCTATACACAAAATTTTTTTAGAATCTGAGACTTTTCTCTACGAAAAATACCTCAGAATCTGGGACCTTTTATATACACAAAAAATGTTTCGCAATATGAATATTTTTCTATCCGAAAAATGTTTCATAATCTGAGACTTTTTCTATACGAAAAATGTCTTAGAATTTGAGACTTTTTCTATAAAAAAATTATTCGGAATCTAACACTTTTTCTATTCGAAAAATGTCTCAAAAACTGACCCTTCTTTTATATGAAAAATGTCTCAGAATTTGGGACATTTTCCATATATAAAAAATGTCTCAGAATCTCAGCCTTTTTCAGTACAAAAAATGTCTCAAAGTCTCGAAAAACAGACAACAATGAAACTGAAATAAATTAAGAAATGGATTCTTTACAAAATTTACGCAAATAAAAATAAAAGTGCAATAATTATAAAGAAGTTAAATGAAATGGATATGAGGCATTCCACACAAATGTCCATCTACAGAAAAACATGTGTGCCATGAATGTCTGAATAGGTGGTATGGATAGCCCTTTATGGAACTAAGAAAATCGCGTTTTTTTGATTTTTCAGTTTTTAAAAAAACTGGGCAAAGGGGTCCTGGTTATATATTATAAAACTGGAAAAATTTGTATCGAGTTCCCTTGGTTAAATATTTATTAAATTATAACGGAATGCACAACAATTTTAAAAATTAACATTTTTGTGTATTTTTTTATGTGCTATTGATTAAAATCGTTTTTTATTTTTCTAAAAAATCCGGACACATTTTTTTTAAAAATTTAGATACTCATCTGTCCACACAAAAAAAAATCAGGGTGGTATTTTTCGGGAAAATCGCATTTGAATATTTGATTTCATCCAAATTCTCTAATTCTCTTGTATTTTATTGGGTCAACACCGCGTATGAGTAATGAATATTTGCAAAACCAACTAATTTCTGTTACTCATACGCGGTGTTATAATATTTTCGAAACCAACGAATTTGCGTTACTCATACGCGGTGTTGATACAATAACATACAAGAGAATTGCAGAATTTTTATGAAATCCAATATTCAAATACGATATTCTCGAAAAATACAAAAAATGCCTACCTGATTTTTTTTGTGTGAATTGACAAACATCTAAACTTTAAAAGAAAAAAAATTTAAAAAAATGTGGCCATATTTTTGATAAATTGACTATTTTAAAAAATAAAAAATTTCGGTTTTGAAAATTTTCCAAAATAAAAAATTTTAGTTGATAGCCCATAAAAATATACAAGAATATAAATTTTTAAGATTGTTGTGCATTTCATTTAAATTTGATAAATATTTAATCTACACTCATGATCATAATAATAGATACACCACCTTAATTATTTTTGAAATGTCAATAACTGTCAAATTAAGATTTTTTTAATGAGCAAATGTGGTTTTCTTTTTAGTATTCGATGCGGCAAAGATATTATATATCAAATCATGGCAAGTCCATCTTTATTTATTGTTTGCCAGCTAACGGTTTATAAAAAGTCCTTTCAGCAGGTGATCATAATAATAGATACACTCGAAATTCTTCCTATTTTTTTCAATTTAAAGGTCATATTTTGCAATTATTTATATTGATTCAAATAATTTGGTAAAAATACTTGAAAAATACAATTAATTATCCAATAATAAGTGTCCATTTTGTTAGAAAATGACTAGAAAAAAGCACTGTTCTTCTGATGAACGGACCATAGCTAAAAACTTAGAAAAATTTGGAAAATCTATATCAAAAGGCTTGGGCCGGTCCGTGAGCTTCGTTCAAAATACCTTAAAAATGCAAAAAAAAAATTAGGAACACGTGTTAGATTATATTAAACTTCCCAAACGACTGTTCGCCATATCGTTTCGTTTTGAAAAAAGGACCCATCCAAGTTCCACAAGGTTATTTCAGCCGAAATTTCAAGCGTAATAAGCGCGCCAACTGTTTACTGACTTCTACAGCATTCTTATTTACTCAGCCAAATAGCGAGAGGAGTCGTACTGATGCATCAGAAAAATATGAGATGGGGTTAAATATAGGCAAGGAATACTTGTTCGGGCGGTTATTTTTTTTAAAACATATTAAGCCTTTATTGTTGATTTTAAGAGGTCATTCCCGGGGTCACTTTAGTCCTCTTTTTAAATACACTTTACTGGTCTTCTAAAACGTGCATTTAAAGGGTTAAAGTGTTCTACGAATATTTTTTGCTTCCAATTTCAGTAGGGGAAACATCGCCTTTATTTCCGCTCTAGAGCAAGTATTCTTTGCCTACATTTAACCCTATCTAATATTCTTCTTACACATCAGAAGGATTCTTCGTGCTATTTGGATGAGTAAATTAGCCTGCTGTAGAAGTCAGTAAACAGTTGGCGCGCTTATTACGCTTGAAATTTCGGCTGAAATAACCTTGTGGAACTTGGATGGGTCCTTTTTTCAAAACGAAACGATATGGTGAACAGTCGTTTGGGAAGTTTTATATAATCTAACACGTGTTCCTAATTTTTTTCCATTTTTAAGGTATTTTGAACGAAGTTCACGGACCGGCCCAAGCCTTTTGATATAGATTTTCCAAATTTTTCTAAGTTTTTAGCTATGGTCCGTTCATCAGAAGAACAGTGCTTTTTTCTAGTCATTTTCTAACAAAATGGACACTTATTACACCGTCCGACACACTTTTGTACACATGGACCGGACCCGAAAATTCTGAAAGTAGGGCCGAAAAAAAAATACACGTGTCTTCCAGTTTTTCTAGATCAATTCGCGTTTTCGCGAAAAACGCAAAAAAAAAAAAATTACAATTTAAAAAAAATGTGCGCTTTTCAGAAAGTGGGGCTCAAAATAACATTCTTATGTTTCCCGGTTTTTCTATATCCATTCGCGTTTTCGCGAAAATGCATTTTTTTTGCACACTTGAAAAAATTTACTACATTCCGAAAATAGAGCTTAAAATAAAATATTGTTTTAGTTTTTCCATATAAATTCACGAAAAATTAAATTTTGAAAAAATGTATTGCATTATTTTTTATAAATATAAAACATAAATATACATGATTTACAGAAGAATTACGGTCCTTATACAAAAATTGCTAAAAATAAAATTCTGGTGTCTCCCAATGTTTTATGTATCTATTCGCGTTTTCGCAAAAATGCATTTTTTTGCACACTTAAAAAAAAAATTACTACATTCGAAAAGTGGGACTAAAAATAAAATATTCACTTAATTTTTTTAAATTAATTTAGGAAAAATGCAATTTGAAAAAATTTATTGAATTATTTTTATTTTTATAAGTATAGAATATAAAATTTGACATAAATAATATTATGTTGACGGGTGTTTATAGTTTTTTTTTTTTTTTTTTTTTTTTTAAATAATTACATTTTTCGCAAGTACGCAAATTAGCTGGAAAAACTCTGATACATGGGAAATTTCTTTTTAACTCTACTTGAAATTTTGCGAGTGTGCTAAAAAGAACAAAATATTTTTTTTTTTTACAAATTTGCGAATTGATATGAAATAACTGAGACATAAATGCTTAGATTTAAACCCATTTTTTTTTTTAACAATGCAAAAAAAAAAAAATTTTGCGTTTTTTGCGAATACGCGAATTGATCGCGAAAACCTGAGAGACACGGACGTTTTTTTTTTTAACCCCACTTTCTGAATAGCATAATTTTTTTTGTATTGTGGAAACTTTATTTTTTGTTACATTTTTCGCGAAAACGCGAATTGATCTAGAAAAACTGGGAGACACGGGTATTTTATTTTTGGCCCAACTTTCCGAATTTTCAGGTCCGGTTCATGTGTACAGCCAAAAGTTGCAATTTGTTGGACGGTGTTATTGGATAATTAATTGTACTTTTCAAGTATTTTTACCAAATTATTTGAATCAATATAAATAATTGCAAAATATGACCTTTAAAGTGAAAAAAATAGGAAGAATTTCGAGTGTATCTATTATTATGATCACCTGCTGAAAGGACTTTTTATAAACCGTTAGCTGGCAAACAATAAATAAAGATGGACTTGCCATGATTTGATATATAATATCTTTGCCGCATCGAATACTAAAAAGAAAACCACATTTGCTCATTAAAAAAATCTTAATTTGACAGTTATTGACATTTCAAAAATAATTAAGGTGGTGTATCTATTATTATGATCATGAGTGTATATTAGACCATTTTCTATATTTAATCATTTTCTATATTTAACCACGGTCCTTAGCCCAGTTTTGGAAAAATCAAAAACCTGATTTTCTTAGTTCCATATTCATACCTCCTATTCAGACATTCATGGGACACATGTTTTTTTTTAGCTAGACATTTGGTGTGTAATGTCTCATATGCAGTATAGAAAAGAATGCTTCGTGATTCCAAAATCGCATCCGAAGCATTATATTAAAAGTAGAACCCCTATGCGCCCCATGAAAATGATGACAGATTTTTTTTTTTAATGCCATACTTTAATAATTTGTTAATTAAAAAAAAAAAAAAAACAAGTAGAAAAGTTAAATTCGACTTTGCAGAATCTATGAATACCCTCCACATTGCCCTTTTTAAGTGATAGTAAATTTTCTAAAAAAAATAAAATTTTCGGTTAGAAATATTTTATTTTGTGTAAAAAAACTTTTTTTTAACTAATTTTTGAAAAAAAAAAAAAAAACTAATAATTTATTAAAAAATTAGTAGGCTAACATTTTTTTGAGTGTAAAATTTTTTCGAGTGTAATTTTTTATTTAGTGTAAAAATATTTCTGAGTGACAATAATACTTTTTAAAGTAATTTTGTGGCTTACCAATGTTTTTAAAGCTTGTTTTTTTCGACACGTTAATTTAATGTGAATTCAATCTGCAAAATCACGGTTTTGCTAATAACTTTTGAACCACTAAATCGAACTGGCTGGAATTCAATGCGAATTAGGATACTGGAACGCCAAATATATATGCCAAGCTTTAAGACTCTCAAAATTGCCTTTCGAAAGTTATCGTGTTTTTTATCTCGCAAATTCGCGAAAAACCCTTGCCGAAATTCACTCTTTTGCTTATAAGTTTTGAGCCATTGGACCGATTTCGCTGGATTGCAATACAGACCTGACCAGGTAAATGACCAACATATATACAAAGCCTTAGGAGCCTCCGTAAAGTCTTTCAAAAGTTAGAGTGTTTTCAACAGACAGACAGACGGACGGACAGACGAACGGACGGATGGACAGACGAACGGACGGACATCGCTAGATCGTCTTAAAATCAATCGAGGTTCATGAATACTTTATATTCTTTATGGGGTTCTAGACCAATATTTCGAGGTGTTACACACGGAATGACAAACTTATATATACCCTCTATCACTAAATTAGAGGGTATACAAATTAAAAGGGGCAAATGCTGACGAAAGTGCACCCAAAAATGCATTTGCATTTTTTAATGACAAAAAATTTTTTTTTAAACTTTTAGTTCTTAAGTAGAAGATTTTAGCTTTTAATTTCTATTTTAATTATAAAATTCCGATAATTAGTTGAGAAATTACACTGTGCAACACGATTTTGTATATTGGATTGGACCAAAAAAATTGAAGTATACCAACAAAAGACCAAAACTTCCGAATGCTTTTGAAAATTTAGCTCGACTTCTTTTTTTATGGCCCACTAAAGTTTTCAAATTTTTTTTAAATGCGTTTTGAAAAAGTCAAAAAAAATAATATTTAATTTATTCTTATGTAAATAATGTTGCAAGATGTCTTCAGTGAAATTTGATGGCGGTTCTTTTCTTCGAACATATTAAACCTATATCTCCCATTTTTAGGGGAGATAGGGTTATAAGCTTATAAATAATTTTGTCCGATTTGTTAAAAAATTTAAACATAAGGGTCTTAGACCAAAACGAACCATAATTTGCACGGCGGTCGACGAAATACGAAAAAGGTCATTATTTGTGCCACCCTATTGAGGATATTTGAAAAAAAGGATAAAAATTACCCATATAAATGGGATATAGACGGTTAATATATTCTAACAAGGGAAGTATCTCAACCCTTATGTACCGATTTGCATGAAACGTAAAATATTTATTAAAGAGACAATTCTAAGGTTGGGGTGTCTCGGCTTATCGGCCATATCGGGGATTTAGGGGTTCAAAACATGGGTAAAAAAATTTCTCTCTAAAAAAATTTATTTCTAAGAAACTATATGATGTTTACATATGAGGTTTTTTTAATGCCTATCGAACGGTGGCATAACCTTATAAAAGTTTGGCTTCGTTAAATACCTTTTTCATGAAAATGTGTAAATTTTGGGGGGTATTTATATGAAGACATAGACCTACGATGTCCATATGAATACGAAATAATCTTTATTAAATTTAAGTTTACACGTATTTTTTCTAGAGGATATTCCTGTTAGTTCGGGAGTTATCGAAATTTTCCCGGAGGTCCACATTGTTTCATATGGGGACAACGAAATTTTGAAACATTGATATGGCCGATAAGCCGAGACACCCCAACCTTAAAATCGTCTCTTTTAAATATATTTTAAGTTTCAGCCAAATCGGTTCATAAGGGTTGAGATACTTTCCTTGTAAGAAAAGAACCACCATTAAATTTCACTGAAGACATCTTTGAGCATTTTTTGCTTTAGAATTAGATTTAATAAATTTTTTTTGACTTATTTCAAACGGGGTTTTGGTCTTCTATTGGTTTACTTTAATTTGTTCTTGGTCCCATTCAAGATACATTCGAAGACCTAAAATTTGTTGCACAGTGTTATAGCTCTTCAAACTACGCTACTTTTTTTTTTAATTTTTTGTGATTTTTAAAAAATTAAAGTTGCGAATTAAATCGCGAGTTTTTGGAATTCAATTAAACTGTAAATGGGAATGTCGAAAATAAATTTGAAGACCCAAGTCCAGATTTGTAGTTTTGTATTGTAATTTTGACTGATATTAAAGTGTAAGTGTAATTGTGATTCCTTCCATGTAAGTACAGGATATAAAAAAATTAAATTCTATTCTTCTTTTATAACGCGGATTATATTCTTTTGATTGTGTTTACTAACCTCCACATCTAAAATTTACCTTGTTTTGCTAAATTATGTTTATTGTTTACGCAAAATCCTTTAATGTTAAAAGACCATGTAAACAACTCATGGAAGATTATGTCAACCATATTACAATGAAGCTAAAAAATGATAAATGGTTAAGTAAAAAATAGTTTAACGGACAACAAAATGAAAAAAGTATACATATATTTAGGTACTTGAGTACATACATACCTAAGTGCATATGGGGCATTCCAGGCCAAATCACTCACTTGCAAAATGGTGATTTTTTCAAAAAAATTAAAAAATTAAAATTTTTAATTAATTTTGAACAGTAAAAAATATAGATTTCTTAAAAAATGTTGGACAACATTTTGTTGGTTTTAGAAAAAAAAGTATGAAAAAATTATTTGAAGTTATTTTTACTGATTTTTTTAAGTTTAAAAATCAGCTTTTTGAAAAAGTCCGAAACCTTTGATATTTTTTTATAAGTCTAAAAATTCTACTCTAAATTACGCAACTTTTAAGCCATAATTCGAGATTTTATCACAATTTTTTTATTTTTTTCAAATTTGGAAAATTGCACTTTTTTTGACTCTGGTTAATTTTATATGGTGCTCCAAAAAATTGGTAGATATTGACCCAAAATTACCCTAGATATATGTATTTATTTGTGGGTAAACATATGTCTCACAAAAATTTAGGTTGATCGGACATGGGTAAGGCGTGCCGCATCGGCCTTTAATTAAAAAAACCGATTTTAAGAAAAAATATTATTTTTTTCTGTTTTCTCAATTTTTTTGGTATTTTAAGTTAAGTTATAATTCAGGTGGTTACAGAATTATGATGTGAAGTAAAATGTCTTTGTAATAAGGTATTAAAAACAAAAATCGGTTGAAAATCAGCCAAGTTATTAAAACTTCCCCAGGCATCTAACGTGTGGCAGACCACTTGATGATTAAGGAATACAATCCGATTTATAAAATTTAATTGAAATTTTCTCCTGTAATAAATTTTTTTTATTCTTCAAGTTCAAATATAATCTTGTCCCCCCCATTTCCCTGTTTTCGGTATTCCCGGTTCTGGTACCGGTTTCCCGGTTTTAGATATATTCCCGGGAATACCGGTATTTCCGGTTCTGATCCTGGTACCGGTTCTCAAAAAACAAAAAAATACTATACCATAAAATATTTAAATTACACCATTAAATCAATATTTCAGAAATATTTAGTTGTGTTTGTTAAATTATTAAAAAAATCATGTAACTGTTTTTTTCTTAAATTCTTAAAAAAATTAGAAATTTTGTTTTCATATGTATTGTATTTGTTTTTTGGTAAAAGCAAAGAAAAAATTTTAATTATACAAAATTTTACAAAATATACATACCGGAAGTATCGGGAATACCGTCAGAACCAGAACCGGGAATACCGGTATTCCCGGGAATAATTCAAGAACCGGGAAACCGGTACCATTTCCCGGTAATACCGAGAACCGGGAATACCGGTATTCCCGGTACTACGAAACAGACCGTAGGCACTAATATAATCAGATGAAAAGTATTTTTCATATTTTATTTTGCTAACATGTTTCAAATTAATGCTTAAAATGCCTGCATTTTTCAACACTTGTTTGAAATCTCCATTTTTAATTTTTTTTATTTTTAAAAAATTTAGAAAAACTAAAAAAATATTACACTGGAATACGTAGAATAAAAAACGAGTCAAAAAGTTGACTCGTATTCATTAATCTTGTAGTATGACATACGTTAGATGCCTGGGGAAGTTGTAATAACTTGGCGGATTTTGAACCGATGTTAGTTTTCAGTAACTTACTAGAGAGACATTTTACTCCAAATCAAAATTCTGTAACCTTTTGAATTCAAACTTAACTCAAAATATCGAAAAAATTGAGAAAATTAACAAAAATTCATATTTTCGCCGTTTAGACATGCCCGATTATCCTGAAATTTCCTGAGACGTATTTCTACATCCAAATAAATATATCTAACAATAAGTGGAGTTGACAGATATCAACTTCACTTATTGTTACAAACTTAATTTTTTTTAGCACCATATAAAAAAAACAAGAGTAAAAAAAAGTGAAATTAAAAAAAAAATAGAACAAATTGCGCTCACATCTCGAGTCGTGGCTTAAAAGTTGCGTAATTTAGAGTATAATTTTTATAGTTTTTTACAAAAAAATCGAACAAAAAATTACAGTATTTGGTTATTATAGTAAAACCCCCAAAGGGTTTGGCGCTGTATGGATACAGTCAATTTCATGGCCCACAGAATTTTATATTTTTTTTTTTCAAAAGGGTTTTAAAAAAGTAAAAAAAAAAAAAACATAAAAATTCTTCTGAGCTGAAACTGAACATATATTGACAGTATATCTTCCATTTTTTAAGGTAATTTAAGTCTTTTTTAAGAAATTATACAAAATTCTACTTAGATTTTAGTTTAATCGGTTCAAAATGTTCCACAGATATTTTTTTGCATTTCAAAATCGACCTAAACAACTCCAAACCCTTAAGGGGTCTTACCATATTGCCTAAATTCTATCATTCTGTGTTAGTTTGATCCATCCCCCATACCATGACCTACAATTGTTGCACTATCAAATTTAAGTTAAAAATTTAGTTTATGACATTTTTCTTTGTATAAAATGTTTAAGATTCAGAGACATTTTTTTGTATAGAACAAGTTTTAGAATCTCAGATATATTTTGTAAAGAAAAATTCTCAGATTCAAAAACATTTTACTCTATACAAAACGTCTTTAATTCTGAAATATTTTTCTGTATAGAAATAGCCTCAGATTCTGAGACATTTTTCTGTATAGAAAAAGTATCAAAATCTGAGGCATTTTTCTGTAACGAAAAATTTGTTCTGTATGGCAAATATCTCAAATTCTTACACATTTTTCTGTATAGAAAAAGTCGCAGATTCTGAGATTTTTTTCCTTATAGAAAAAGTCTAAGCTTCTGAGACATATTTCTATATAGAAAAAGTCTCAGAGTCTGAGATATTTTTCTGTATAAAAAAAGTCACAGATTCTGGTAAATATTTAAAAAAAAATTTCAGCTTGTGACACATTTTTTTGTAAATTTTAAATTAACTGAACAATTTTTCTTTAAAAGTTTTAGATTTCGAGATACTTTTCTGTATTGAAAAATCTATGAAATTTTCTGTATAAAATATCTGATTCTGGGAGATTTTTCTGTAGAGAAAAAGTCTTACAAGGGAAGTCTCCCTAGTGTCACCCACGGATCTTTATGGAATTGGTTTTATTTTGTAGAGCAGAAAAAATAAAGGGACACGTATTTTTTTTAGAGGCCCAAATTCATATTTAGGGGTAAAAAAAAAGGGCGGAAAACAAGGCCATTTTTCAGTTTTTTTCGTTTATCACCTATATTATACAAAGAAACCTAGTTATGTTACATACCAAATGAAAGGTCTTTGGAAAACCTACGTGTGCTAAGAACGTGTCCAAACATGCACAACTTTTTGTCATATTGAGTAAAATACCTAAATTTTAGGACATTTTTGTTAATAAGTCGAAAAATATTAATTTCTTTTCGCGCAAAACGAGATAGGTAATTTTAATACCTTTAATCTGATACCACACATGAGGCATTCCACACCAAATGTCCCGCTACAGAAAAACATGTGTTCCGAAAATTTCTGAATAGGTTGTTTGGATAGCCCTATATGGAACTAAGAAAATTGAGTTTTTGGTTTTTCTAATTTTCAAAAACTGGGCTTAGAAAGCGTGGTCAAATATTGGAAAAATGGTCAAATTTATGGCGAGTTGCCTTGATTAAATATTTATCACATTAAAACGGAATGCACCACAATCTCAAAAGTTTACATTCTTATATAGTTTTGCATGGGCTATCGATTAAATTTTTTTTTTTTTTTTTTAATTTTTAGAACCCGTTCTGAAATTTTCCATTTTTTAAAAATGTCAATTTATTAAAAAACATGCCACTTTTTTTTTTCTTTTTTAAATTTTTTTTTAAAAGTTTAGATGCTTGTCCATCCACACAAAAAAATTCAGAAACACGTTCTTCGTTTTTTTCGAGAAAATCACATTTGAACTTTAAATTTCATAACAATTTTGTAATTTGCTTGTATTTTCTTGATTTAACGTTGGGAATGAGTAATATCAATTACTCATTCGTAACGCTAAATCAAGAAAATACAAGCAAATTACAAAATTGTTATGAATTTTAAAGTTCAAATGCGATTTTCTCGAAAAAAAAAACGAAGAACGTGTTTCTGAATTTTTTTGTGTGGATGGACAAACATCTAAACTTTAAAAAAAAAAATTGTAAAAAGAAAAAAAAAAAAGTGACATGTTTTTTAATAAATTGACATTTTAAAAAAATGGAAAATTTTAGAAAGGGTTCTGAAAATTTTCAAAAAAAAAAAAAATTTAATCGGTAGCCCATGCAAAACTATATAAGAATGTAAATTTTTGAGATTGTGGTGCATTCCGTTTTAATGTGATAAATATTTAATCAAGGCAACTCGCCAAAAATTTGACCATTTTTCCAATATTTGACCACGCCTCCTAACCCCAGTTTTTGAAAAATTTAAAAACCAAAAACGCAATTTTCTAAGTTCCATATAGGGCTATCCATACAACCTATTCAGAAGTTTATGGTACACGTGTTTTTTTTTGCTGGACATTTGGTTTGGAATGCCTCACATGCCTATATTAATTTTGTCAATTTCCCCCCATACAAATCGACCCCCCTAAAAATAAGTTTAGACCGCTAAAAAAAATACGTGTCGAATTAATTTTCGTTCTTAACAACATATCCAAATTTCATGAAGATCGGAGGGTGACACCAGGGCGACTTCCCTTGTTAGATAGGGCGTAGATATATTTTAAAAAATGTTGTAGGGTAAAAATAAATGGGAGTCGGTCCCACTTATGACCCCTCTCGGACGCACCATTGGACCGGAAGAAGCTGATAAAATAAAACAAATTTACAAAAAATAAAAAAAAAATTATGGGGTCCGCCTTAAAAATTAGATATAGAGCTTAGGTGTGTTCAGAGAAAATGTTTGGACAAAAAAAACATTGTGGTCATCCATTTTGTTGCTTTAAGGGCACTATTTGGGCAGTTAGAGCGGTTGGAGCAAATTTTAAAAAAATTCGTTTTGTGTGGGAACCCCCTTTTGAATTGGAGATTGGGCACTTGTTTGTTCCAAAGAAATGTTAAGACGTAAAAATTAATGGGTGCCGGTCTTATAAATGACCCCTCCATGACGCACCATTGGAGCAGTAGAAATGATTTTAAGATTGAAAAATTACAATAAATTTTTTTCAAAAAATTTAAAAAAATAGTAATAATCATTTTCCCACGATCCTCCTGGGCAAAAAATTTGTAGAATCGATAGTAGTTTTACACAAAAAAATTAAAAAAAAATCGAAGAGTGCAAACATTTTCAAAAATGAGATTTAAATTTTATAACTTAAAAATCGCATACTAGAGCGCTTTTAAGAATTTTTTGGGATTTTGTTTTAAAAAAGTACGTAAAAAAACAAAAATTTTGAAAAAAAAAAAATTGAAATTTTGACCATTTTTGAAGAAGTTATGAGTAACAAAAGTTTGAGTAAAGGAACAAGCTACCAATTTTTAAAAATTCGATATCTTTTGAACGGGTCATCAAAAAAAATCTGAAAATTTACCACGAAGGAGTTTCCGAAGGGTACTAAAACCTGTAAACAAATTGGAAAAATCTAAAAAAGAAAATTTGCAAAGTGTCCGATTTGACATGGAATGCCCCATATGTATAGAAAAAGTCTCAGAATCTGAGTCGTTCTTCTGAATAGAAAAAGAATCAGATTCTGAGACAATTTTTTGTAAGGAAACGCATTTAAAGTTGGTGATTTTAAAGCATTTAAAGTTTGTGTGTACTAAACATGTCCTGCTTTTGGGGCCCCTGGTGGGACCACAATTGGACATGTGTGGTCCAGCGCCCGAAATTTAACTCGAAATTACGTTAGCTATAACCGGTATGAATTTCGCTACAATCGGTCCAGTGCCTCCTTCCTGAATGGACAAATTACACAGTGCAACACCCAAAATCGGAATGGGATGCAACCAAAAGCAAATGAAAGTTGACATATTTCATAACAAACCCCTCAATGCTTTTTTCTATTTCAGAGCTAGATTTTTTTTAACACGCATTTTAAGTTAGTGCACTTTTATTATAATTATAATAATAAATGCTTGAAAACTGTATTAGTGGCGAATGATTAATATTGTAATTGCCTTTAAATAACAATCATACGCATCGGTGTCCAGTGGTTTATATTAATAATTGCTTTTAAATAACAATCATCATAATTGGCTATTCAGTAAATAGGTACTGGACCGATTGCAGCAAAATTCATTCCAGTCATAGCTGAAGTAATTTTGAGCTTATGTTTTTAAACTGGACCCTACATGTCCAATAAGGGCACCACCAGGGGCCTTTAAAGTAGGACATGTTTAGTACACAAAAAGTTTAAATGCTTTAAAATCAAAAACTTTAAATGCGTGTAAAATAAAATCTGGCTCTGACCTAAAAAAAAGGCCTTGAGGGTTTTGTTTTGGAAAACGTCAGCTTTCATTTGCTTTTGGTTTCATCCCATTCCGATTTCGAAAGTTCGATTTTGTATCACTGTGTTATTATTCAAAATAAAGCAATGTGCAACGTTGCGTATGATTGTTATTTAAAGCCAGTTACAAAAATGATCATACGCCACTTACAGAATTTTCAAGAAATTATTATTATAATTATGTATAATAAAAGTTCACTAACTTCAAATATATGTAAAAAAAATCTAGCGCTGAACTTAAAAAAAGTCTTGAGTGCTTTATTATTGAATATATTGGTTTCATCCCATTCCGATTTTGGTTGTTGCACTGAGTAGTGAATAATTGATCTCATGATCAAGTACTTTTATTTATTTTTCCATTAAATTCCAAATCATTTTTAATAATTTCAACCTAACCGAGTGCTGATAACAGTGACTGTCGTGTCTTTGTAGCGAAACCAAGGGTTTTGGTGGGAATCGAACTCACGACCCCCATGTTTCATATGCTAGCATGCTACCAACTAACACACTAGGGCTTACCCATTTTTATGTATATAAAACCTCTCAGATTCTGAGACATCTTTCTGTATAGAAAAGGCCTCAAATTCTGGGACATTTTTCTGAATAGAAAAAGTTTCAGATTCTGAGGCATTTTTTCTTTATACCAAAAATTTTAAAGGTCCTGAGAAATTTTTCTGTATAGAAACAGTCTCAGATTGTGAAACATTTTTCTGTATAGAAAAAGTCTTAGATCATGAGAAATTTTATGCATAGAAAAAGTCATACATTCTGACATCTTTCCGCAAAGAGAAATCTGATTCTGTACATTTTTTGAGCAGAAAAACTCTCAGACATTTTTTATATAAAAAATTCTCAAATTTAGAAATATTTTTTTGTATACAAAACGTCTTAGAATCTGAGACATTCTTTTGGTGTAGAAAAAGTCTAGAATTCTGAGACATTTTTATGTCTTTCAGATTCTGAGACATTTTTTTTTGTATACAGAAAAGTGTATCAGATTCATAGAAAGTCTAAGATTCTGAGATTGTTATCTGTACAGAAAAATTCTCAGATTCTGAAGCATTTCGCTAAACAGAAAAGGTCTCAGATTCTAAGATATGTTTCTGTGTAGAAAAAATTTTATATTCAGGGACATTTTCCTTTATGGAAAGTTCTGAAATATTTTTAATGGAGAAGATTCTAAGACATTTTTGTGTATAGAAAAAGTTTCAGATTCTGAAACAGCTTTTAATATAAAAAATTTAAGATTCTGGGATTGTTTCCTGTATAGAAAATTTCTCAGATTCTGAGACAGTTTTCTGTATAGAAAAAGTCTTAGATTCAAAGACACTTTGTCTATAGAAAAATCCTAAGAATTTCAGAAGTTTTTTATATAAAAAAGTTTGGATTCTGAGACATTTTTTTGTATTGCAAAAGTTTTAGATTCTGACACGTTTTTTTCTATAGAAAAAGTCTCAGATTCATTTTTCTGTATAAAAAAGTCTCAGATTCTGAAAAATTTTTCTTTATAGAAAAAGTCTCAGAAAAGTACAGAAAAAGTATCAAATTCTAAGATATTTTTCTGTATATAAAAAGTCTCAGATTCTAAAACATTTTTCAGCAAAAAAAAGTAACAGATTCTGAGAAATTTTTCTCATTTTTTTTTTTTTTTTATGGAATATTTTTCTGTATAGAAAAAGATTTAGATTGAGGGACATTTTTGTTATATAAAATTTGATTCTTTAAGCTAAAACCATATATATATGGCTTTATATATATGGTACATATATGTATTTTACTTTAAAAAAGTGTTTGACTGATTTTTTTTTCTAAATTTTTTCATAATTTACACAAATTAATTAATATCATTTTTACTAACCTTGTCATTTCAGTCCTAGGTGTTTAAGTAAGCTATACGATTATAGACATTCTTGTTAATAACGTACATAATACATATGTTTATGTATGTGTATTTCATAATACCATTACATAGTACATGCTTTTTTTTACGTTTTCATTGTTAAAGTGTGTTTTATATTATTTTCTTTTTTACATCCGGTTTGACGTTTTACTGACAGCTTTGCAATGAAACGGATGTTTATTTGTAGCTCACTTAATAATTGAGTTAAAAAAAATATGTATATAAGTGAAATGAATAAAAGGAAAACCAGATGAATTTAAAAAAATGACAAGAGGATTAGAAATTTAATAAAAAAAAATAAAAATATAAATGTACGAAACAAATGTAAGTAGTTCATTGTCATTCACGAATGACATACACATAGACAATTGATTCATCACTTCTGGAAATAGTTTATAAAATTTCAAACATCTTATGTTTAAATAAAATAAGCACAACAATTTCGTTTAAGATCTAAGGTAGAGAATTAAAATATTTCTAAGAAATACCTACTTCAGGTAAATAAGGATTTAGTTTCGGGTTTAGAGTGTTCTAAACTGAAACTTTTTTTTGTAAAATCTCGACCGGTTTGAAATAATTTCAATTTCATATGAGCAAATCCATGGGAAACTTAACTGGCAGATCACCAATTTTTAAACTATTTCTAACGGCCTTTTCAATGGAGTTGGTGGTTTTTATAAAAAAAATATAAATTTGACCTTAAAATTCAAGGTCAAATATTTAAAAAAAAATTATCTTATAAAGCGCCTATTTTGAGATTATTTTTACTAACCCAGCAGAAATTTTGCTGAACTGGCAGCAGCTTTTGGAAAGGAAACTCGAGTCAAGAAGCTCATCCAAACCTGCTGAATTCATACGTGATACTCTAAGGCGATGTCACACTTTAGAGCGCTAGTTTGATACACATAAAAAGCGCTCTTAAGATGCACTGAAATCAGGTTTCTTTAGAGCGCTGATTAAAGCACTATAAAGATGCAGTGAATTCATGTATTTTTTCAGAGCTGATTTAAGCAGAATAAAAATGAAATACATTTGACTATTTCTGAAATACAATTAGAAAATCTGAAATACAATTGGCTATTTTTGAAACACAATTGGAAAATCTAAAATACAATTGACTAATTCAGAAAATCCGTTAAATATTTCTGAAATAAAAATATTTTAACATGATATTGTTTTTAGGCTGGTGTCTAATTTTAAAAAAGTTGCAGGACGCCACCTCAGTTTGACTATATAAGCTAACAATTAACGAAAAAGAAAATAAGAATTACTATTTTCATTTTCTTAAAACCAAAAATTTTAGTAACTTGGGTTTGTAACTTGGATAATAATTCACCTCGTGGTGAATAAACCCGTTTTTCACCAGCTGGTGAATAAAAAGTAACATAATTATTTTTCATTAAATTTTTTTTTTTTCATCAAATTTTTTTTTCTCGTCAATTTTTTTTTTTTTTTAATTTTTTTTTTTTTGTCATCAAAAAATTTTTTTCCCCATCAAATTTTTTTTTTCATTAATTTTTTTTTTTCTTCAAATTTTTTATTTTCATATTTTTTTTCATTAATTTTTTTTTCATAAATTTTTTTTAATAATTTTTTTTTTCATAATTTAATTTTTTCATGAAATTTTTTTTTACATAAATTTTTTTTTATCAAATTTTTTTTTATTAATTTTTTTATTACATCAAATTTTTTATCAATTTTTTTTCTTATCAAAATTTTTATACCCTACACCACTCTGTGGTACAGGGTATAATGAGTTTGTGCTGATGTTTGTAACTACCCGAAATATTGGTCCTAACCTACCTTCAAGTATACCGATCGACTCAGAATTACATTTTGAGTCGATTTAGCGATGTCCGTCCGTCCGTCTGTCCGTCCGTCTGTCCATCTATCGGTTTAAGCACGATACAGGTCGCAATTTTCAATCAAATGACTTGAAATTTGAAACTTAAGAATCTTTTGGCCCAAGGACGAAGCCTATTGAAATTGGAGAAAATCGGCCCATGTAAAGACTTAGCCCCCATACAAACGCCCCCTTTGGATTCGAATTAAATGACTCTAATAACCGTATTATAATAGCTATCGCTTTGAAATTCAGCAGGTAATCAAATTTGTATGCACAAATCACCATTCCAAATTTCAAAGGAATCGGTTTAATCCTTCTGGTAGTCCCCATACAAACCACCTTCCCGATATTCACATTTGATAAAAATTTTATTTTTAGGTGTTAAACGTGAACTTTAGTAACCTTATCAAATCGGAATATAATTGGACCATTTTTGGACTTAGTCCCTTATATACAAATTTCGACCGATATTCATATAAATTGGTCTATTGACAAAAAAATAAACCAATTCCACTAAAATTTGATTTGTGTGTGTTACCTTTTCAAAATAAAGATCTAACAAAAGACAGATACAATCGGTCCATGTTTGGACTTGGGACCCATTTTCCGGAAAACACTGGTGTAGGGTATCATATGGTCGGTCTTGACCGACTAAAACTTTCTTACTTGTTTATAATTTTTTTTTTCATCAACTTTTTTACATCAAAAAATTTTTCTTTTCATAAAAAAATTTTTCTTTTCATAAAAAAATTTTTCTTTTCATAAAAAAATTTTTATTTTCATAAAAAAAATTTTTCTTTTCATCAAAAAAATTTTTGTTCGAAATTTTTTTTTCAAAAAAATTTTTTTTTCTTTATCAAAATCTTTTTTTCATCAAACATTTTTTTTCACCAAAAATCATTTTTCTCATTTTTTTTTACCAAAACTACTTTTTCAACAAGTCACAACTTTTCACATAAAAATGTTCCATTTGTTTATCAAATGTACATAAAACAAGTCATAAAACAACTCTCCAAAATGTAAAAACACTTTTTTTCCACTTTTTTTTGCACTCATTTACCAAATGTGCAGCTCTTTTGGTTTGGACTGAATCTTGCTGTCCGCAGACAGATGGACGGATGTATATAGCTAGAGTTTCTTAGAAATGGATCAATAATACTGATATTTCAATTCGTTTTGCATGGAATAGCAAAGTAATACAACATTATTTTTTCTAAAAAAAACTTTGCTTTAGCAAGTACACCCAAATCTTCCGCAAAACATTATCATGATTTAATGTTTTGGGCAAGAGTACAAAATTCGCAGGCATTTTTTAGTTTATTTTGTAGTATTGTTGAAAAAAATTAAAGGTTTTTTATGTAAAAAAAGTTCAAAGGTCTGACTACACCATTTTCACTATTATTTCAGAAAATACAAAATTTATTTCCGAAATTTCCATTTATATTTCAGAAATTTTTATTTTGATATCAGAAATTCCCATTTATATTTTAGAAACATCTATTTATGTTTCAGAAATTTTCAACTGTATTTAAGAAATTTCCGTTTGTATTTCAAAATTTTTATAAATGATGGAAATATAAAAAGAAAATTTTGAAATCCAAATAGAAATTTTTGAAATACAATTAGAAATTTCCAAAATATACGTGGATTTTTTATTATTATTTTTTTTTTTAATTTAAATAAAATTTTTAATAAAATTTTGAAATGCAAATGGAAATTTTTTGAAATACATACAAATGGAATTTTCTGAAAAGCATTTAGAAAATTTTGGAAATACAAATTTAAATTTCTTATATACAATTGGAAGTTTCTGAAACAAAAATAGAAAATTCTGTAATATAAATGGAAATTTCTGATATATACAAAATAGAAATTTTTGAAATATAAATTTATTTATTCTTTAAAATAACAAAAAAGCATTTGCTGTTTTTTGGTTGTCCTATTCGCCATCATTCAAAATGTGTTAAATATGTTATGATTGAAGCACTCTTTGCAGCGCCGATTAATGCGCAATAATGATGCAGTCAAATCATGTGTTTTTGTCCAAAACTCAATATTTTTCATCCAAAAAGTGTTAAAAATTTTAAAAAGGAAAGCAAGTATGAAATTTTATTAAAAAATAATTTTATGTTGTAAGTTTTATACAAAAAATCTTAACAAAAAATTAAAATTGTTTCCCCTTACTTTTACTGCATCCTCAAGAGCGCTCTTTGGATGCGCTTCGGTATACTATAAAAAGATGCTGTGTCGCCAAAATCTCGATTTATTTTTACTGGGTAGTTTATTAGAAAGCATGACGTTTTTTACATTTAAACCCATTTTTCAAAAAATGGAGCAAGAGTTCCTTCCTGCGAAAATACTTTTTTTTATAAAATAAGACTATAAAAATACGAATACCGCATGTAAATTAAGTATATAAATAAATTCTGATTAATTTTTATTAAAAAATAAAAATTGTTTTATTCGACCTTTAAAATATTATATTTTGAGGATGTTTATTCTGGCTCGAGGTCATTATTTTCTTTACTTATTAAAACCATGATATTCTCATAGCATAATTTTCAAGAAAATTATTTTTTTTGTTTTAAATTTATTTATGTTGGTCATTTTTGCAAGACTTAATCGACACGTGTTTCGGAATTTGTCAGATTCCATTGTCAAGATTATTTAGCAAAAAATAGAAACGATTTACTACAAAGTAGCAAACGAGTCTAATGACAAATCGTTTGTGCACAAACTAGAATATTAATACATATTCGCCTCTATTCACAATGAGAATTAGAAAGACGAAGAAATTGTACCATACTAATAAGGCAACGATTGTCAATAACCAACAAAAATATTTAAAACAATTTTACATACGATAGTCCATTGGACTACAACAATATGTTATTTGCGTTGTTGTTGTGAGAAATACTCCATATTAGGGTTATTCATCACATGGCGTGCCAACCATTGTTATATTTTTGGAAAAATTTTATAACATAAAATTGGGTCAACAGGAATTGCCAGGGTTGCCACTTAATTGTAGAATTCTCTATTTAAAAGACTAAATCGGCTGCAGTTGTACAGTAAAAACCGATTTTGATGATTTCTTTTTGCAGCCGATGTGGTCCATTAAAAAAAGCATTCTACAATTGAGTGCCAATTTCAGTTCACCAAATTTTGTGTTATAAAATTTTTAAAAATATTACAATAATTTATCTTTCGAAGAAAAAAAAACAGAATTAAAAAATATTGCTTATTTATTTTTTTATAGCTGTTTTAAAAAATCACATGAAGGCTGTTTTTTTATTTTCTTTAAACCCCCCTTAAGGATCAGGCTTATAAGATAAACCACAAAAAAAATATTTGTTACGATTTCTATTTTTGCCGATCAACCAAGTTTGGGTTTTCTTACTCAAAATACGCATTTTTGACATACATATGAGGCATTCCACAACAAATGTCCCGCTACAGAAAAACATGTGTCCCGTAAATTTTTGAATAGGTTGTTTGGATAGCCCTATATGGAACTAAGAAAATTACGTTTTTGGTTTTTCCAATTTTCAAAAACTGGGGTTAGAAGGCGTGGTCAAATATTGGAAAAATGGTCAAATTTGTTGCGAGTTGCCTTGATTAAATATTTATCACATTAAAACGGAATGCACCACAATCTCAAAAATTTACATTCTTATATAGTTTTGTATGGGCTATCGATTAATTTTTTTTTTTTTTGGAAATTTTCAGAACCCGTTCTGAAATTTTCCATTTTTTAAAAATGTCAATTTATTAAAAAACATGCCACTTTTTTTTTTCTTTTTTAAATTTTTTGTTAAAAGTTTAGATGTTTGTCCATCCACACAAAAAAAAGCAGACACACGTTCTTCGTTTTTTTCGAGAAAATCGCATTTGAACTTTAAATTTCATAACAATTTTGTAATTTGCTTGTATTTTCTTGGTTCAACAGCGCGTATGAGAAATATTCATGCAATTAATAATACTCATTCGCAACGATAATACAAGAAAATACAAGCAAATTACAAAATTGTTATGAAATTTAAAATTCAAATGCGATTTTCTCGAAAAAAAGCGATTTTCTCGAAAAAAAACGAAAAGTGTTTTTCTGAATTTTTTTGTGTGGTTGGACAAACATCTAAACTTAAAAAAAAAAAGAAAAAAAAAGTGGCCGGATTTTTGATAAATTGACTTTTTTAAAAAATGGAGAATTTCATGAATGGGTTCTGAAATCTTAAAAAAAAAAAATTTAATCGATAGCCCATACAAAACTATATAAGAATGTAAATTTTTGAGATTGTGGTGCATTCCGCTTTAATGTGATAAATATTTAATCAAGACAACTCGCCACAAATTTTACCATTTTTCCAATATTTGACCACGCCTCCTAAGCCCAGTTTTTGAAAAATTGAAAAACCAAAAACGTAATTTTCTAAGTTCCATATAGGGCTATCCATACAACCTATTCAGAAGTTTACGGTACACGTGTTTTTTTTCGCTGGACATTTGGTGTGGAATGCCTCATATGTGTGTTAACTCCACGTAATCTAGTGAGCTGCTTGGTAAACAATGGTTGTACGATTTGTTGCAAATATGATTATTTTTTACATAGTTTCATTTAGAGTAGATTGGATGTATAAAACGCGAGATATAAGGAGAATAGTCGCATTTTTTATTTTGTAGACTAGTGTATCATAAGGTGGGTCGAAAAAAATATTTTTATTTTTAATTTTCAAATTACACCAACCCTAAACGTTAGTACATGTTTCAAGAAGCTTGTCATCAAAATTTCAATTCACCTTGCGTACTTGTATTGACTTTTTTTTTCTTAATTTTTGACATTATAGTTTGGTTCTTGTTATTATTCAATATATTAACTAGATCTTTAATTGCGACAAGAAACCAAATTTAAAATCTTATAATTCGAAAGAAAATCAAAATTTTAAAAATAATATTTTATTTCAACTGGCAAAGACAAAATTCAAAGATAATTTAAACGGACATCAAAGCGTATGATTGATATTTTTTGTTTGGCTAAACAATAATCATACGCCTCAGTTTTAATAAATATCACCTTTTCCATCAAACATAATTTTTTAAAAATTACAAACAATTGAAAAAGTGGTGTAATTTGAAGAGCTATAACTTCTTAAGTAAATATCGGACTTTTATAATTGATATTGAAGTTAAAAGCTAAAGTCCTCTACTTTAAACGTAAAAGTTAAAAAAAAATGTGTCATTAATAAAATGTATTCTTAATGCACATGCATTTTTGGGGTGCATGTTTGTCAACTTTTACCCCTTTTGATTTTTTTTTTAAGTTAACATATTATTAAAGTACAAAATTTTTACAAACAAAGTCAGTCATCATTTTCATGGGACACAAAGGTCTTCTAATTTTAATATATTTTTTTAAAAAATTTTGCTAATTTTTTCCATACAAAAATAAAAAAAAAAAATAGATTTTTTTTATTTTTAAAATTTTTCAAAATTGTTTTTCAACGCATTTTTGAAGAGTCATAACTCCTTCAGTAAATATTGGATTTCTATAATCAAAATCGAAATGGAAAGCTTAAGTCCTCTACTTTCAAGGAAAGGCTTCAAAAAATTGTGTCAATAAAAAAATGCATTTTTAATGCATTAAAAATTTGCATTTGCTTTTAAAATGCATTTTTATGCTGATACATTTTTTGTGAACTTTTACTTTTAAAGTAGAGAATTCTAGCTTTCTATTTGAATTTTGATTATAGAAATCGGATATTTACTTAAGGAGTTATGGATCTTTAAAAATACATTGAAAAACAATTTAGAAAACATTTAATTACAAAATTTTGAAAAACAAAAAAAAAAAAATCTATCTTTTTCAATTTTTGGAAAAAAATGAGAAATTTTTTTAAAAAAAATATATTTAAAATTGAAGACCTTTGTGTCCCATGAAAAAGATAACTGACTTTATTTGTAAAAACGTTGTACTTTAATAATATGTTAACTACAAAAAAATCAAAAGGGGTAAAAGTTGACGAAAATGCACCCCAAAAATGCATTTGCATTAAGAATGCATTTTTCTTAATGTCACAATATTTTTTAGCCTTTATATTTAAAGTAGAGGACTTAAGCTTTTAATTTAAATTTCGATTATAAAAATCCGATATTTACTTAAGAAGTTACAGCTCTTCAAACTACTCCACTTTATACATTTTTTGTGATTTTGAAAAAATGATAATCGCCAATAAAATCGGGAGTTTTTGGAATTTAATTAAACTGTAAACGGGAATGTCCGAATGGCTCCCTAGGGTGTCTTATACACAATATGAAAAAAATCGGAAGACACCAGGTCAAAAAATACCCTTTTTATCGTGCTGTGAAATGGTGATATTCAGTGTTGCCATTTTGACGCTTTTCGGGTATTTTATGGTGCTTTTTTTTGTCTTTTTACCCGGAGTTTTTTCCAAATACCCTTTTTTTAAAAAACGGGTATTCATGGAGCTTTTTTATTTTTTCGTGACGCTTTTGGTGCTTTTTATAAAAGCTTTGTGAAATTGTTATTATTTCTTTTTGTTGATTATATTTATGTCAAGGTCTTTCAGAAAATATTTACTGATGTTTTTGTTACAAAACTATAGTTTTTGTACGTTTTTCTGATCTGCTGTTTTTTGAAACAATTCTAAAATTTGCTGGCAAATTATATACTGCCTTCAAGTGTTTACAGTAAAATTTTTTGAAATCAAAGCTCAAAAAAGAGCTATTTTATAAAAAAAGTATTTTGTGGCGTGATGAGTGCGACAATGGAACAGATTTATTTGAAAATTTTTTATTTTTTTATAAAGACAAATATTTTTATTTAAAATTTTGTGTTAATTGTTATCTTAATATTATTTTAGTAATTTGGATTGCAATTTTCACTTTTGTTTTGTCTCAAAAAATTTAGTAAATTCGCGAAAAAAGAAATCATACATATTTTTTTTTTTAATTTTATGTTTGTGGCGCTTTTAAACCCTTTTTATGTGCCAGTTTTACCCCTTTTTACCCTTTTTTAAATGTTCTTTTCGTAGTGAAAAAGTACATTTTCAAAATAAATTTTTAAATTTTGACTTTTTCCTCATGGCGCTTTTTTACCCTTTTTTTTGTAAATTTTTACCCTTTTTTCCAAAATTTTGGCGCTTTTCTTCATTTTGGAAATGGCAACACTGGTGATATTTACAAAAACTGAGGCGCATGATAATTGTATGGTTACATAAAAAATATCAATCATACGCTTTGATGTCCGATTAAATTTTCTTTGAATTATGTCTATGCCAGTTGAAATAAAATATTATTTTTAAAAATTTGATTTTCTATTAATTGTGTTTATATATTGTTGGACTGTACCCAGTTGGAAAAATAAAATCACACCTGACATACTGCTGACTCTCCCTTTGTGAAATCGCTGACATCTTCATACAATTTTTCAAAATGTCATCAACGACATGTCAGCAGTTGGTCAGCAGTGTCCACCAGTATCGTTGGCCTTGAACAATTCGTTTAAACAACCGCTGACCAACTGCTTACATGTCATTGATGACATTTTGAAAAATTGTATGAAGATGTCAGCAATTTTATAAAGGGAGAGTCAGCAGTATGTCAGGTGTGATTTTTTTTGCCGACTGGGTATATTTTATAACTGAATTTTTATTTAGTTCGGCTTGAGTCCATATTAGTTATATCTGAGAAATAATAATTGTTGTACAATGAGAAAATCTGAAAAAAATCAAGTGACAACACAGGCTAAGTGGAGATGTCGACAGCTTTCGGAAGATGCCACCCTTCCATCATCAGCACTCCTTCGATTGCCACACACTTAATGTGTGTCAGATTAAAATTAGCCATTTAAATGAAACTTTTGAAGAAATTAAGAATTGGAATTAACAATGGGAAAAATACAACTCTGTTAAAAGTTAAGATGGATTAAGTTTCTTCCAAATGAATACAACACGAATTGATAGTGAATACGGGTTATTCAACACAAAGAGGAGTAATTCCAATTCTTAATTTCTTCAAAAGTTTCATTTAAATGGCTCATTTTAATCTGACACACATTAAGTGTGTGGCAATCGAAGAAGTGCTGATGATGGAAGGGTGGCATCTTCCGAAAGCTGTCGACATCTCCACTTAGCCTGTGTTGTCACTTGATTTTTTTCAGATTTTCTCATTGTACAACAATTATTATTTCTCAGAAATAATTAATTTGGACTCAAACCGAACTAAATAAAAATTCAGTTATTTGATTTTCTTTCGAATTTTAAGATTTTTAATTTGGTTTCTTATTACAATTAAAGATCTAGTTAATACTATATTGAATAATTACAAGAACCAAATTATAATGTCAAAAATTAGAAAAAACGTCAATACGAGTACGCAAGCGAAATTGAAATTTTGATGGCAAGAATTTCGAAACATGTACTAACGTTTACGGTTGGTGTCATTTGAAAATAAAAAATAATTTTTTTTTCGACCCACCTTAGGATACACTAGTTTACAAAATAAAAAAAAATGCGACTATTCTCCTTACATCTCACGTTTTATACATCTGATATACTCTAAATTAAACTATGTTTAAAATAATCATATTTTCAAGAAATCGTACGACCATTGTTTTCCTAGCAGCTCACTAGATTACGTGGAGTTAACATACATATGTCAAAAATGCTTTTTTTGAGTCAGAAAATCCAAACTTGGTTGATCGGCAAAAATAGAAATCGTAACAAATAATTTTTTTATATGGTTTATCTTATAAGCCTGATCCTTAAAAGGGGTTTAAAGAAAATAAAAAACGCCTTCATATGATTTTTTAAAATACCTATAAAAAAATAAATACGCAATATTTTTCAATTCTGTTTTTTTTTTTTTTCTTCGAAAGATAAATTATTGTAATCTATTCTATACTAATATTATAAAGAGGTAATGTTTGTTTTTTTGTTTGTTTGTTTGTAGAAAGTAATCTCCGGAACTACTCATCCAATTTCAAAAAAGTTTACCAGAAAAGTTGCAATGGAGACGGATCCAACATATGCAATAAAGTATATGTTGGAACAACAAAAACCAAATTAAGGACACGAATATCTTTGCATAAATTGGATCACAAGGCAGTGGATAAGAAATTGAAAAAACTGCTCTTGCTGTCCACAGCGTAAAAACTGGCCACAAACCAAATTTTGAAGGTGTAAAAGAGTTACAAGAAAAAAACATTCTTCAAAAAGATACACACTTGAGATGCTTCACATCATTAATACTCCTACAAATACGAGATTAAACTTCCGATCAGATACTGAGAGAATAGCTCCAATATATAGACACATAGTTGACAAGCATAGACAAACAAAACAAAAATTAGTTGACAAAAACTTACAGAAGAACAAAGAAGTCCTCAACTCAACGTCGGCTTAGAATATTTTTGTTAAAGAACGTAATTATTGTTTTTTATTTTTATTGTGTTTTATTTTCTGTATGTTACTTGTGTTAATATTTTTGTTTAGTAAAAATTATAAAAACAAATACAAAATTAATTACACTGCGTGACAAAACTAACCAGTATTTTAGAAAACAAGAGGTACGACCATCATTTCAATATATTTCGGACATGCTGAATCGAATAGCGTACTCCGTTTTTCGATGTATGGTACAGTTTTCTTGTAAAATGTCATTAAAGATTGGCTGATTTTCAGCTGCTTTTTTAACAAAAAAAAATCCAAAGCTAATGATTTTCAAATTTTATGGCATGGTAAACAAAGATATAACTTGTAGCAATATTTCTAATATAAATTTGGTTTAAAGCTTTTCATCTTTACCCCTTTAATTCGCGGATTTCTTCATTTTTTTAAGTTTTCGCGAAATTAACCGCTAAATTGGTCTCTGATAAAAAACTTGCATTTTGTGGATCATAAAGGCGTCTATGACACTACGAATAGTGGACAAAAAACATCTATGTTATATGGACCATCATGAAGAAAATCGCCAAAAACCGTTTTTTTGTATATGGCAGCATCACTTTAGGAGATGATTTGAGGCTTCATCTTTTAGTATATAATGTGGGAACCTTAAACAATGAACTGACCCAAAATTTGTCCAAAAAAGTTTTCATTTGCAAAAGTTATCTTAACAAAAACTACAATTATTGTATCGCAAACACTGAAATAACAGTTTTTGTTAAGATAACTTTTGCAAATGAAAACTTTTTTGGACAAATTTTGGGTCAGTTCGTTGTTAAAGGTTCCCACATTATATACTAAAAGATTAAGCCTCAAATCATCTCCTAAAGTGATGCTGCCATATACAAAAAAAAAAACAGTTTTTCGCGATTTTCTTCATGATGGTCCATATAATATAGATGTTTTTTGTCCACTATTCGTAGTGTCATGGACGCCTTTATGATCCACAAAATGCAAGTTTTTTATCAGATACCAATTTAGCGGTTAATTTCGCGAAAACTTAAAAAAATGAAGAAATCCGCGAATTAAAGGGGTTAAGATGAAAAGCTATAAACCAAATTTATGTTAGAAATATTGCTACAAGTTATATCTTTGTTTACCATGCTATAAAATTTGAAAATAATTAGCTTTGGAATTTTTTGTGTTAAAAAAGCAGCTGAAAATCAGCCAATCTTTAATGACATTTTACAAGAAAACTGTAACATACATCGAAAAACGGAGTACGCCATTCGATTCAGCATGTCCGAAATATATAGAAATGATGGTCGTAACTCTTGTTTATTTTTTAGTGTTCCGCAGTGTTATTGTTATATACATATGTACTTATGTCTTTGTCAGATCCCTGAAGATAATCAGCGATGCTGATTGAAATATCGGAAAAATATAAATATATAAATAAAAACTCGATATACTTTTGACTTTTTATTTTATATATAAAACACCATATAACCTCAAGCCAAAATAAACTCATCAAACGTTTTCAGCTATATTTAGAGTGTTCCTCCAGGATGGACATAGGCTAGGTTTCATCGACCACGCCCACTTCTACGCCCACTTTTTTTTTCCAAAAAAAGTAAAATTTAAAAATCCCCAAAACTACTAAACCGATTTCAAAAAATGTTTCACCAATATATACTTGGAATGGTCCTTCATGATGAAAATATGCTTGGTTTCATCGACCACGCCCATTTCTACGCCCACTTTTGGCAAAATAACTTTAAATTTAAATATCTATGAAACTACTCATCCGATTTCCAAAATGTTTTCACCAATATTTAGAGTGTTCCTCCGGGGTAGATATAGGCTAGAATTAATCGACCACGCCCACTTCTACGCCCGCGACTTATTTAGTTTTTAGCTTCTCCTGAACAATTTGGTTTTTGGATTATAGCACCTTGTTCCACACCCACATTCAAATGTAAAAAACGTCAAGCTTTCTAATAAACTTATTTAAAATAATCTCAAAATAGGCGCTGTATAAGTCACATTTTTTTTATTTATTTGACCTTGAATTTTATGTTCAAATTTAAATTTTTTTAAAAAACCACCAATTCCATTGAAAAAAATATTTTTTATCGCATCAAAGTGTCAATAAAAATTCAACCAAATACGATCTTTGCAAAAAAAATTCAAACTCCTAATCTCTGTAACTCTTAAATTATTTCAACAATTTTTTTTTTATTTGAACTTAAGACTACCTACTGTTACCCTAACATTTTGGCAAAATTATACTTAAATCGGTTTTTTGGTGTGGACCGTTGACAAATTGCGCCCCATATAAGAAAAATAGTAAAAATACCTCCAAAAAAACGCTACCAAATTTATAAAAAAAAAAACGTATTCGTGAAAAATTTTTTTGATGATATTTTTGAGTTTAGCGGTCCATACTACATACAAAAAAAATAGTCGCGGTTAGTGCGCAGTGTGATTGTAAACTAGTGAATTTATGGTGTTTTTGTGAATAGGAACTCATTAAGAATACCGAACTTGCTAAAAATTAAATTACGTGGGGACGTACCTCGTTTGGGAGGGGCAGAGGTTTAAAGTTAAAGTGCGTTTTCTTAAATAAAAAACTACTTATCCGATCAAGATGGTTATGGTATCACAAGAAAGGGTAATTAAAGACCTTTCCATCGGGGTGCAACATGACGTAGTTTTATAAACACTTTAAGTGACAAAAATTTATTTTAAATTTTAACTAGACTTTTTTACAAAATGCTTATTATCTAAAAATCGCACGTATATAAACATTATTTTTGTCT
Source organism: Pegoplata infirma (assembly GCA_963921195.1). Classification (NCBI taxonomy): domain Eukaryota; kingdom Metazoa; phylum Arthropoda; class Insecta; order Diptera; family Anthomyiidae; genus Pegoplata; species Pegoplata infirma. Next base: position 124,126,711 of record OY992539.1, on the reverse strand, counting down.
ATATTAGCTTGTAGCCAAGATTTTAAGCTTTCATTTGCGATAAAAAACGGCGCTGTAGGTCAAAAACTTACTGAGATACTAAGGGTCAAAGTTGTTGTTTTTTTAAAGTTTTTTCAGGTTTTTTGTTGAAATTGTATTGATTTGTAGAAACATACAGACATTTGACCACTACTGATCGGATATTAAAATTTTTTTCGGCGTAGCCGGCCTTCGGCCGTACTTAGGAATTTAAAACTCCATAAATTAGTTTAGCGGCTTCGCTAAATAAAGTTTTTTTTGTGTATCAAGCCTTTTGCAGGGTTACAATGTTTTTTTTTTTTTAACTTTTTTGAGGTTTTTTGTTAAAATTGTATTGATTTGTAGAAACATACAGACATCTGACAAACTACTAAGCGGATTTTACATTTTTTTCTGTGTAGCCGGCCTTTGGCCGGGCTTAGGGATTACAAACTCTATAAATTAGTTTATTGGCTTTGCTAAAGAAAGTTTTTTTTGTGTATCAAGCCTTTTTCCCGGTTAAAATCACTTTATGGGGGGTGTCATGTTACCGATCGTTTAAAAGGTCTTTAATTCACCTTTTTAATGATACCACATTTGTCTCGATCAGACTTGTCGTTTGTCAGATATCTGTATGTTTCCACAAATCAATAAAATTTTGACAAAAATCCTGAAAAAAGTTAAAAAAAAATAAAGTTAAAAATTTGACCCCTAATATCTCAGTATGTTTTAGACTTACAGCGCAGTTTTTTGGCGCAAATGAAAGCTTGAGATCCTGGCTACAAGCCTATATAGACGAACAAAATGTTTATGTACGTGCGATTTTGAGATATTAATCATTTTGTAAAAAAAAGTCTAGTTAACATTTTTTAAAATGAAATTTAAATGATATTTTGTCATGTTACACCCCGTTGGAAAGGTCTTTAATTACCCTTTCTAATGATACCATAACCGTCTTGATCGGATAAGTAAATTTTGAAATATTTAAGAAAAATCACTTTAACTTTAAACCCCTGCCCCTCACAACGGGGTATGTACCCACGGGTTTGAACACCACACTCGAAATCTAACAGTCCAAGGATTGAAGTCATATATATCTTTTTTAATTTAAACAAAGTTCGGTAAACTTTATTTATGCCGGGAATTTTATTGACAAGAATTCTACTCCTACTTTTTACCACTATTAACAAATGTTTTGCAAAGAATATCTAAACAAAATTAAATATCTGTGACATTATGTATAACTTGAAAGGCTGTATCAATGTGAGTGTGTATTTAAAACAATAAAATTGTCTTGTTTAATGTTTCATACTAATTTTCATCTCATTTATAATTAACATATTTCATTTTCTTTTTTGTAGGTTTTCTACCCTCCCCACCCCCTTTTTATGCCTTTAGCAAAACGAAAAAAAAAATGCTAACTAATTCTCTACATACCTTAACAATCTTATATCTACAGTAATAAGACAAAAACAAAAACCATAAGAACCTAAAAATAATAATGAAGGATATTGTATTTAATGTCCAAGTATACTTAGAGATATACACCTATACAAGTTTGTTTGTGTGTTTCTGATGAACACATACACTATAAACAACAATAAAAACATGTGCTTTAAACAAGTGAAGTTGCCGCTAAAAGTGAACGCAAAAAAAAAAGTATACTTAACACTAACACATTTATAAAAATAAACTGTTGATTGTTTTTCCAACATACACAATCAAAATTTATAAATGTGTGTGTATACTTTAGTTATTTCTCTATGTCGCTCTTTTAGTAGTTTTTAAGTATAAAAACAAGGATATAATGAGAAAGAGAATAGGGAGAAACAGAGAAAGAGAGTGAATGAATTATTTACGTAGTTACTTTAACATGCTAAGAACTCAATTATATTTTATATTTGTTCATGCACATTAAACTTTTAGTGTATTGTATTATTTTATATTGTCTATTTAACAGAACATTTTAGATTTTATCACTGGGTTTTTTTTTTTTTACTTGTGACACCAGTTGAGCATGTAATGTAATGATATTTATGGTAGAGTGTGCTCGTATTTTATAGAGTCCTTTACATTATTTTGAAGAATGAAAACACACACTCTTTTGAATTTGTAAAATAATAGTAAATAAGTTTCGTTAGTTGGGGATTTTTTTTTTTTTTGCAAAACGATACATTTACATAGTTTTTGGAGTATTTTGTAAGAATATACTATGTAAATCTAATGGTTACTATGACGCATGAGTGTTATTTATTTATTATTAAATATACTTCATACGTACCAGTAAATATTTTGTTAGTGATGAAATTTAAAATAAACAAAAGAAAATATTAAAGTTTTGTTTTCTTTTTCATTGATTTTTTTTTTTGTTATCCCAGCAAAACTTTAAGTCGATCTAGCGATGTCCGTCTGGCTGTCTGTCTGTCTGTCTGTCCGTCTGTCTGTTGAAATCATGATTTTGGCAATTATCCAGAACCGATTTCAAAGCTTGGGGTACCAAAACTTGCGTAATTCTCCTAGACAGAAACTGATGTATATTTTTTTTTTGAAATCGGTTAAGTATTTTAAAAGTTATTAGTGAAAATGTAAAGGTACCTCTAAAATTATGGTGAATTGTACACAAAAAAAATGTTATAACTTGACACCTGTTGAATGAATGTGAACGAAACTTGGCATTTAATGTAGCTTAATCATTCCTAACACTCACAAAAAATTTGGGCGGAATCGCACAATGGGGTGAGGCACCAGAAATTTAACCCAAAATTTAAAAATGGTTTATCTTGGCTCATGGTTGACATATTCAAATAAAATTTTAAATAGGTTTATATTTTATTGTTCTCAAGGTTTTTCTGGTTATTTGGGTACCAAATTTGGCAAAATTGGTCAAGGGGTTAAGAAGCTATGACAACTGCAATGAGTTTCAATATAAACCTCCATGATATGACGTGGCTACGCTCCATTTTGTAGTTGTTGATGCTTATTTGGCTTGTTAGTTGTTATTTGTATCAATAGAAGTAAAAAATACGTAGTATGTGTCATACACGTGGTTGCTGTTATATAATTTTCATACATACTTATAAAATATTTTTTTTAAATATTTACATTGCACTATGGTTCCGATCATCACTTTTCTTGGGCAAAATTACAAAAATGGATAAATTTTTGGTTTGGTATTTCAACCAGAGACCAAATATAACAGTTTGGATAACAAATATAAATGTTGTTGATTTTTACAATCTATATATGGGACATTCCATGTCAAATCGGACACTTTGAAAATTTTTTTTTTTAGATTTTCCCAATTTGTTTACAGTTTTTAGTACCCTTAGAAAACTCCTTCGTGGTAAATTTTCATATTTTTTTGATGACCCGTTCGAAAGATATCGAATTTTTAAAAATTGGTAGTTTGCTCCTTTACTCAAAATTCTTTTACTCATAACTTCTTCAATAATGGTCCAAATTTCAATTTTTTTTTTCAAAATTTGTGTTTTTTTGCGTACTTTCTAAAAAAAAAAACCCAAAAAATTCTAAAAAGCTTTCTAGTATGCGATTTTTAAGTTTTAAAATTTAAATCTCATGTTTTAAAATGTTTGTACTCTTCGATTTTTTTTAAACTTTTTTGTGTATTCCCAGCAGAAATTTTGCTGAACGTTCAGCAGCTTTTGGAAGGGGAACTTGAGTAAAGGAGCGCATCCAATTGCGCTGAATTCATGCATGATTCTCTAAGGCGATGTCCCACTTTAGAGCGCTAGTTGGATACACAGAAACAGCGCTCTTTAGATGCACTGAAATCACGTGTCTTTAGAGCGCTGATTTAAGCAGAATAAAGATGCTGTAAATTCATGTATCTTTTTAGCGCTGATTTAAGCAGATTAAAGATGCAGTGAATTCATTCAATAAAATTTGTATTTTCTAAAATTAAAGTTCTAAAATTAAAATGTAAAAATGAGATAAAAAACAAAAAATTTACCAATAAATGAAAAAATATTCAAAAGAAGTTATAACAAATGTATCTTAGTTTTTCTGTTTTTTCGTGATTAGAGTTTGTGTTTAATCCAAATCGGTTTATTCATCGAAATAACAAATAAGCATTGGCTGTTTTTTGGTTGGCCTATTTATCATCAATTAAAATGTGTTAAAGGCCTCTGTTATGTCTTTCAAAACTTTTCAAATCACATGATATTTTCTGAATCACATGAAATCGAGTTTAGTGTTTGTTTACGGGTTCATTCAAAGACTTTGAAGATGTCAAAGATGTCAAAGATGCTATGATTGAAGCGCTCTTTGCAGCGCTGATTAATGCGCAATAATGATGCAGTCAAATCATGTGTCTTCGTCTAAAACTCATGTTTTTTTATTCAAAAAGTGTTAAAAATATTAAAAAGGAAAGCAAGTGTGAAATTTTATCAAAAAATAATTACACATTATAAGTTTTATATAAAAAATCTTAAAAAAAAAATAAAATTTTTTCCCCTTCCTTTTACTGCATCCCTAAGAGCGCTCTTTGGATTCGCTACGGTATGCTATAAACAGATGCTGTGTCGCCAAAATCTCGATTTATTTCTGCTGGGTTACTTCTATCGATTCTACATTTTTTTTGCCCAGGAGGACAGTGGGATAACAATTATTACTATTTTTTAAAATTTTTTTAAAAAATTTTATTGTAATTTTCCAATCTTTAAATCATTTTTACTGCTCAAATGGTGCGTCATAGAGGGGTCATTTATAAGACCGACCCCCATTAATTTTTATGTCTTAACATTTCTTTGGAACAAACTAATACCCTATCTCCAATTTCTAAGGGGGCTCCCACACAAAACGAAATTTTTTAAAATTTGCTCCACCGCTCTAACTGCCCTAATAGTGCCCTTAGACCAACAAAATATATGACCGACCCACAATATTTTTTTAGTCCAAACATTTTTTCTGAACACACTTACCCTCTATTTCTAATTTTTAATGCGGTCCCAATACAATTTTTTTTATTTTTTGTAAATTTGTTTTATTTAATCAGCTTCCGGTCCAACGGTGCGTCCGAGAGGGGTCATTAGTGAGACCGACCCCCATTTATTTTTACCCTACAACATTTTTTTAAAACATACCTACGCCCTATCTCCACTCCCTAAGTAGTAGGGCGGATCGAGAAATGCTTTTTCACGAATTTCGCTTGGGCGCTAAGCGGGATTTGTAAAAATAGATGCCAGAACGATGTGGTTAAAATTTCAGGAAGATCGCACTTCATCTTCATCTTGTCCCCCTCCAGCGCTGAAGTTTCCACTTTTTTAAGCCAAAGAGCATTTTTTTTTAAAAATTGTCAAAAATTTAAATTTGATCAGATCGTCAGAATTTTGGATTTTATGTGGTCCAGTTAATCACATCTATTTAGATTTTAAATATCAGCTTAATACGATATCGCTAACCTCCAAAAACCAGAGGGGAAAAAGTATGCTTACATTTTGGAGAAACCCGAAAAGCGACTTTTTGCAATTATGCAAAAAAAAAACACATTAAAGTTGCAAAATATGTTTTTTTTCTTCCCGACTTGGAAAATAGACTACACAAGGATTCCAAAACCGTTAAAACCAAAAAATACGAAATTCTTGAACGGCGTGTGGACCAATCTCAACTTTTTTTATAATTTTTTTCATAATTTCTTACAAATTATGTCATATTTTGCTATTAAAGATATTCTCATTAAAATTTAAGAGATCATTAACCCTTGTCGACATGGGGTCAGATGAGTCCCACACAAGAAATTGTTTTTTACCAATTACAAATAGATTAAAAATGAAACTTTTATGAGTTTATCGGATATTTTTTGTATATGTAATATGTTCCGCTAAACTCATAAAAGTTTCAATTTTAATCTATTTGTAATTGGTAAAAAACTATTTTTTGTGTGGGACTCATATGACCCCATGTCGACAAGGGTTAATGATCTCTTAAATTTTAATGAGAATATCTTTAATAGGAAAATATGACATAATTTGTAAAAAATGTTAAAAATATAGAACAATATAGCAAAAAAAATGTATGAAATAAATTTTTTGAAAATATCGTAAGTTGAGATTGGTTCACACGCCGTTCAAGAATTTCGTATTATTTGGTTTTAACGGTTTTGGAATCCTTGTGTAGTCTATTTTCCAAGTCGGGAAGAAAAAAAAACTTAAATACGCATACTATAGCGCTTTTAAGATTTTTTTGGGATTTTTTTTTTAAAGTACGTAAGAAAACAAAAATTAAAAAAAACAAGTAGAAAAGTTAAATTCGACTTGGCCGAATCTATGAATACCCTCCACAATGCCCATTTTAAGTGATAATAAATTTTCTAACGTGAAAAAAATAACAGTTTTTATTAGAAATATTTTATTTTGTTAAAAAAAATTTTTTTAGTAATTTAAAAAAAAAAAAAAAATTATTTACTATTTTTTTTTTTTGAGTGTAAAATTTTTTTTGAGTGTAAAATTTTTTTCGAGTGTATTTTTTTTTGTTTTGGTATAAAAATATTTTTGAGTGACAAAAATACGTTGTAAAATATTTTAGTGACTTATTAATGTTTTTAAAACAGGTTTAACGGGTTTTCAACACGTGAATTTTAGGTGAATCTAATCTGAAATTCACGTTTTTGCTAATAACTTTTGAACCACTGGACCGATTTGGCTGAAATTCAACACGAACGAGGCTGGAGGAACGTAAAAGATATATGCCAAGCTTCAGCATCCTCAAAATTGCTTTTCGAAAGTTATAGTGCTTTTAATCTTAAAAATTCACGAAAACCCCTTGCCGAAATTCAGTCTTTTGCTCATAACTTTTGAACCACTTGACCGATTTCGCTGGATTGCAATACCAACCTGACCAGGTAAATGCCCAACATATATGCCAAACTTCAGGAGCGTCCGTTAAGTCTTTCAAAAGTTAGCGTGTTTTCAACAGACAGACAGACAGACAGACAGACGGACAGACGGACGGACGGACATCGCTAGATCGCCTTAAAATCGATCGAGGATCATGAATATATATACTTTATGGGGTCCTAGACCAATATTTCGAGGTGTTACAAACGGAATGACAAACTTATATATACCCTCTATCACTAGAGTGGAGGGTATAAAAATTGAAATTTGGACTATTATTGAAGAAGTTATGAGGAAAAGAAGTTTGAGTAAAGGAAAAAACTACCAATTTTTAAAAATTCGATATCTTTTGAACGGGTCATCAAAAAAATTTGAAAATTTAGCACGAAGGAGTTTTCGAAGGGTACTAAAAACTGTAAACAAAACTGTAAACAAATTGGGAAAATCTAAAAAAAAAATTTTTTCAAAGTGTCCGATTTGGCATGGAATGCCCCATATATAAATTAACAGTGTTTTTCTTTGCTAAATGGTGTTTTTTTAACCAATATTTTACTAGAAACTCTGTAATATAACAGTTTTTTTTTTGTCAAAATCATTTTACAGAGTTTTATAGTAAAATTACCAAGAAATATTGCTAGCTGGAAAAGTATGGTGTACTCTGTTAAATTAGCAGAGTTTTTCTGTTATTTAACAGAGTTATTATTTTGAGTGTAGTAACTGATTGGCTGAATTATTTTCAAAAAAATCATATCTATTGTCGTTTTCGAGATAAACTTGAAATTTTAATTTTTAAACGTTTGATCTTGATTTTTTTCAAAAACGGCTCTGGCGAATATTTTGATTTTTGTCGAAATATAGTATTTGGGCACCCCAGATTTATAATCAAGAAAGACATTTGCAGTGTTTTTCCCCTTCAAATTAAAACTTATCAAAAGAACTACATGCTAAATTTCCAGTTTTTGCTCTCTACTGTACTATTTAAACTACATTTTAGTTACAACGACATAAATACTTATCATGCTGATTTTGAATAAGATATTTTTACATTTGTAAGTACCCAGGCAGAAAAATCGGTATACCATCTTTGCAGTGCTATCAGAAGACCAGAATGGTAAAAAAGACCTACGATTCGAGTACTTCTAGAAGTGCTTTGAGAACGTTAAATTTAAACAATTACTATTAAAGTTCGGTTATAGTTATTTATTTGTTTTGTATTGCAAACAAATTTTCGAAACTTAAAACAATTTCAAAAGTTTTTTTCAAGGCATTTTAAATAATTTGGTGTCCAGGACTTGAACATTTTTTTACATTTTTTTTTTTTGTAATCTTTGGAACGAAAATTTGTCAACAAAAAATTAGTTTTTATACCCTCCACTTAGTGAAAGAGGGTATATATAAGTTTGTCATTCCGTTTGTAATTCATTGAAATATCGATCTGGGACCCCATAAAGTATATATATTCATGATGCCCGATCGATTTTAAGACATTCTAGCAATGTCCGTCTGTCCGTCTGTCCGTCTGTCTGTCTGTGGAAAATGCTGTCGCGGAAAAATATTGCACAGAGATTACTGAAACTTAACATATTTATTGGAAGTTCTCCCGAGAAGTTTGGTATTGAATTTGAGCGATATCGGTTCAGCGGTTCAAAAGTTATGAACGAAAATGTAAGCACACCTCAAAAATTTCGGTATATTCAACATAACCTAAAAAACCAAAATGCTTTAATTCGGCTTCTGGTTGACATATGTGAACATAATTGAACACCAAATGGTATTTAAACAAATACTAACATATTTTTTGAAAAAAAAGAAAAAATCGCGGATTTTTTTTTACCAACATTTTTGTCGCGGAAATTTTTTTTTCAAAAAAAAATTTTTTTTCCAAAAGTAATTTCCTTTTAAAAAAAGTTTTTTGCAATAATCTTTTTGAAATTGTGGAGGGTGTCACTACATTCGGCAAGGCCGAATTTAACTTTTTTACTTGTTTTAACGTTATTTTAACTATTCTTACTCAAAAATAGGGTTGCCAACCGATACCCACCTAGAATAACGGTATTTGGCTATTGTACCGCAACCAATAAAGATATGGACATTTTCTAAAGCGATTATGAAAGCTGATGAAATTTCCAGTGTTTTAAATGTGGAACTTCGTGTTTCTACCGGTTAGTTTTCGAAATATAGGTCAATACCTTTATAATAGCGTTTGAAACGGTATTATAACGGTATTGGCCTACATAACTAAAACGAAACGGTAGTATTTAAAATACTAGAAATTTCATCAGCTTTCATAATGGCTTTAGAAAATGTCCATATCTTTATTGGTTGCGGTACAATAGCCAAATACCGTTATTCTAGGTGGGTATCGGTTGCCAAACCTGCTCAAAAATTCAAAAATGTCGGATATAGCAAATTTTGAACATATTTTATACAACAAAAGTTTTGCTTTACCAGTATTGCAAAAACCCCTTTGGGAATCGTTGTTTTTTTTAAACCATCGAAAATTTCTGCATGGGTAAATACATTCATACAAGATGCTGAAAAAGTCATTTGAACGGAAATTAAAATTCCAATTACTACTTATATACTAAGTATAATAAATAAAAAAGTTTTCAAATTGGTTGACATTTAACTTTAAAAGTCTCACCAAAATCAAGTTTAACAGATAGCATGAGTTTAAGTTAAACAAAATAAAGTTCATTACCAACTAAACAGCAGAAATATTTATGTAAATACTATATATTAACCTTTATAAGGACAAACTATTTGCATGGTGTTATATTTATAAAAGTCTTAGATTAGAATTTTTCTAGAGAAAAAGTATTAGGACTTGGTCCACAAAAAATGAAAATTCCTATATCTTGAGAAGGCGATTTGATACAACTTTTTCGTGTTTAGGAGCTTAACATTTTTTTATTCCTTCTATGAAAAAAAATGCCTGCGAATTTTGAACTCTTGACAAAAATATTAAATCATGATAAAGTTTTGCGGAAGGTTTGGGTGTACTTGCCAAAGCAAAGTTTTTTTAGAAAAAATAATGTTATATTACTTTGCTCTTCCATGCAAAACGAATTGAAATATCAGTCGAGGACCCCATTGAAAAACCAAAAGAGCTGTATATTTCGTAAGTGAGTGCAAAAATAAGTGCAAAATAGTGTTTTTACATTTTGGAGAGTATGGAAGATTCCGCACCAAAGAATATAACACTCTCACTTGTTTTATGTACATTTGATAAACAAATGGAAAATTTTTATGCGAAAAGCTTAGACTTGGTGAATGAGTAGTTTTGGTAAAAAAAAAAGATTTTTTTTCACGAAAAACAAAATAATATTAAAAAAAATTTAATGAACCCAAAATTTTTGGTGAAAAAAGATATTGATGAAAAAAAGTTTTTGATGAATTTATTTGATGAAAAGAAAAATTTTTTGATGTAAAAAAAAATTGATGAAAAAAAAAGTTTGATGAAAAAAAAAAAATTGATGGAAAGAAAAAAAAATTTCATGAAAAACAAAAAATTTAATGAAAAAAAAAAAAACTGATAAAAAAAAAAACAACAACAAACAAACAAAATTGATGGAAAAAAAAATGATGAAAAAAAAAAATTTTGAAAAATAGTTATGTTACTTTTTATTCACCAGCTGATGAAAAACGGGTTTATTCACCACGAGGTGAATTATTATCCAAGTTACAAACCCAAGTTATTAAAATTTTTGGTTTTAAGAAAATGAAAATAGTAATTCTTGTTTTCTTTCTCGTTAATTGTTAGCTTATACAGTCAAACTGAGGTGGCGTCCTGCAACTTTTTTAAAATTAGACACCAGCCGAAAAACATTATCATGTTAAAATATTTTTTGTTATGGCTATGGTGGCTATTTTTGACAAAAGTGCAGTTTATGTGGGACACTTTTATCAAAAAAAAAATTATAAATTTTTTTCGTGCGATTCTTTTTCTCTCAAATTAAAAAAAAATTAAAAAAAAAATTTATGGCCACTTTAGTTTTTTATTTTTTCAATGGCGCGCCATGGCGTTGGAATAAGTAAAACACAGAACTAAATAAACTTCTAAGCTTAATAATATTTCTTTTTCTTAGAATATATTAACCCGCTATCTTCTATTTTAAGGGGTCTTTTTAGTCCTTATTCTCAAATATCATCATTGCACGTCAACAAAACGAGCGTTTAAAGATTTAAAATGTTTCAAAATAATTTTTAGCATTGAATTTTAATAGAGTTATATTTTTAAACTGATGACTTTTAAAAAGCTCTAGCAAAAATTTGAGGCAAAAAATCTTTGTAGAATATTTTAACCCTTAAAATGCAGGTTTTATTGGTTTCAATAAGAATATTTGAAAAAAAGGACTAAAATGGCCCTTATCATGGGAGATAGAAGGTTAATATGTTCTAAGAAAAGAACTGCCATTAAATTTTATTGAAGACAATATTTTGCTCAGATGTAGATTTTATAAATTTTTTTCGACTATTTTACGCTGCTCTGGTAAAAAATAATTTTACAATTGTGATGCAATTTTATTTTCCAGCTGGGGCTTCCTTTGAATCAGTAAGAGGGCCATGAAGAGCGATCTTAAGTAGTACACACAATGTATTTAGGAGGACATTTAACAAGAGGAAAAGGTTTGGATGTAAGAAAATCTTAACGAAGTAATTAAAAGATTTCGTAAATAAACTACGAACGAAATAAGCAAAAGATTTCGTTATAAACTACAAACGAAATAAACAAAGGATTTCGTATACAAAATATTAACAAAGTAATCAAAAGACTTCGTGAATAAACTACGAACGAAATAAGCAAAAGGTTTCGTGTCTAAACCACAAACGAAATAAACAAAGGATTTCGTATATGAACTATTAACGAAGTAATCAAAAGACTTCGTAAATAAACTGCGAATGAAATAAGCAAAAGATTTCGTGTCTAAACTACAAACGAAATAAACAAAGGATTTCGTATATAAAATATTATCGAAGTAATCAAAAGACTTCGTGAATAAACTACGAACGAAATAAGCTAAAGATTTCGTTATAAACTACAAACGAAATAAACAAAGGATTTCGTATACAAACTATTAACGAAGTAATCAAAAGACTTCGTAAATAAACTACAAACGAAGTAAGCAAAAGATTTCGTGTCTAAACTACAAACGAAATAAACAAAGGATTTCGTATATAAAATAGTAACGAAGTAATCAAAAGACTTCGTGAATAAACTACGAACGAAATAAGCAAAAGATTTCGTATATAATATAGTAACGAAGTAATCAAGAGACTTCGTGAATAAACTACGAACGAAATAAGCAAAAGATTTCGTATATAAAATAGTAACGAAGTAATCGAAAGACTTTGTATTTAAACTACGTACGAAATAAGCAAAATGAAGTAATCAAAAGACTTCGTATATAAACTGAATAACGAAGTAATCAAAAGATTTCGTATATAAACTAAATACGAAATAAACGAGAGATTTCGTATATAAACGGGTTGGATACGGTTTGGGTATTACTAACAGGGAATACTGGATAATTCAGGTTCGGAAAAATATTAACTGGAAATACGGGTTCGGGAAATATTGACAAAAAATACTGGACCTGATTGGTCGGGAAACAGGAAATACTATATAAATCAGGTTCGGGAAATATTAACCAAAAGTACTGGACAATTCAGGTTTCGGGAAATATAAACGAGATATACTGGATAAATACGGTTTGGAAAATATTTACAGGAAATACGGTACAAACTAGTAACTACATACCAACTTCGACTTATGTCGAAATTGCGAACAAGAATCTGGTCGGCTTACGGTTATACTTCGTATATTCTATGAAGTATACACGAACTCCAACTGGTTTCTCGTTGATTTGTTTGATAAAAACTTGACATTATATGTGATGAGTTTTATCAACTAAATGAGAATTACTTCTCAATAATGTCTGTTCGTTGAATTAATGATATTTGGTAAAGGGAAAAGTAGTTGAATCTACGGTATAGGGAAAAGTTTTTTCTAATATTTGAAATCAAATATATTATGTGTAACGTCACGTTACACAATATATGTAGGCTGGCCATTTTTTCTTGAAATCAAATCAGTACTTTTTTATGAATTTTTCTTTATAGAAAAAAAAAACTCATATGGAAAGAAAAATTATGACGAATGTTTCAACACTCAAAAAGTTATGGTTGAAATAATTTTTTTATTTAGGGGTTAACTAGTATTTCAAAAACAACTGTCATGAACAGTTGTAGTAAATTTACACAAAATGAAGCTCATCACAAACCACATTTCAATACAAACCACAAAGGCTTTGAGAATGAAATTATGAGGACTTATTTAAGTTCTGAGATCTCCTTCTTCCTTTTAGAAAACCTTTCAAATCATGAGCAAATATGGTTAAAAAACTTTGTGTGTTCTTGGAACTTTTTCTGGTAGGAAAGACCTCAGATTTTGTGTCCATTTTTTCGGGATAAAACCCGCAAATGTCAACGACTTTAATTCATCCACACATCTTAAATTTGTTTGGACAATTTATTCCTAAAAATATAGAAAATCTATCATCACTGAGATCTTTGTGCGCTTTTTCTTATAAAGATTAATAATTTTCGTTTAGATTTTTTTTTTTTGATTCACAAGCTTTAAGCTTCATAGACTTTTTTTCAGTAGAAAGTATTTCAGACTTAGCTTAAATTAAACTTCTCTATTGAATTATTTTAAGAAAATAATAGTTTTGGTATAGAATTTTTGAATAAAACTTTTTTTATGTGGACATATCCAAAAATCAGTACAATCAGTACATATTTTAAAAAATCAGTACAAATCAGTACAAGGTATTTTGATCAGTACACCTGACTAAAAATCAGTACATTTACTGATCAAATCAGTACGAATGGTCAGCCTGAATATATGGTAGCTTACACTGAAAAAAAAGTTCGAACTAATTTTAAGGAAAAATTGACATTAAATTAAAGAAATGAATTTTTCTTTAATTTTAGTAAAATTTTCTTAAGAAATAGAAAATTTCATAGACTTAAAGAAAGATTAAATTGACTTGATAACACCAAAAAATGTTGCTTCTTTAAAAAATTTAAATTTTTTTCTTTAACTTTTATTTCTTGAATCAAATAAAAAAATTCTTTAAAAATATTACACAAATGTAAAAAAAAAATATTAAAGAAATTGTTCTTGAAAACTATTATCATATACTTTAATATTAATATACTATAATAGATTTAAATAAGTATATCGTCCATTCCACCAGACATTTGGTGATTTTAGGCATTTTTTGACCGAGGTTCTTCCGATTTTTGTTATTTTTTTCATACAGATACTCTATGGAGCCAATTTCAAAATTCATCCATCAGATCGAAAATATTCGAAAAACTCGCGATTTTATTCACGATTTTCGTTTTAAAAAAAGTCAAAAAAATGCAAAATCTGTGTAACTTTGAGCAGCTGTATTTTCTAAACTACTTATCGCATTTTAACTATCTATAGCGCATACGAATGGTATGTATGTCTATTTTAATATCTAATAAACTGAAAAAATATTGGTGTTTTAAAAGTGCATTTTATATGCAAATGCAGTTTTGAAGTGCATTTTGCGAAACTTTTGCCCCTTTCAATTTTTTTTTAATTAGCATATTTGGAAAATTTAGAATTTTTGCTACAAAAAAATGTTTTCATTACAATGGACCGAGAATGTATGATATTTTTAGTATTTATTTTTAAAAAATACTTCCTTAAGTTTCCCTTATAAAAATTTTTATTTTTTAAATTATACCAAAATCATGTAAAAAGATATGTTTTTAAATCGTTATATTTTCAAAAATACTAATCGTATCTCATTGTTTTTATGCACATTAGAACGGTATTTTTGTCTATTTTTTGCATTTAATGACCGCAAAAATTGTGTTGTTTTAAAAATGCATTTTAAATGCACATGCAGTTTTGAAGTGCATTTTTCAAAACTTTTACCCCTTTGAATTTTTTTTTTGTTCTCATATTCGAAATGTTTGTAATTTTTACTACAAAATAGTGTCATCCTAATAATGGACCCACTGTATGTGCTATTTTTTAGAATTTTTTAAAAAATCATGTTATTTCAGATTTTTTTGGTTTTATTAAAAACATTGAATTTTTTCTTAAGGAAATTTAAAAAAAAAATTTAAAAATAGCACGGTGGGTCCATTATTAGGAGGACATTATTTTGTAGTAAAAATTGTAAACTTTTCGAATATGATAATTAAAAAGGAACTCAAAGTGGTAAAAGTTTTGAAAAATGCACTTCAAAACTGCATTTGCATTTAAAATGCATTTTTGAAACACCAAAATATTTGCGGTCATTAAATGCAAACGATATACAAAAATACCTTTCTAATGTGCATAAAAACAATGAGATACGATTAGTACTTTTGAAAATATAACGGTTTAAAAACATGTCGTTTTACATGATTTTGGTATAATTTAAAAAATTAATTTTTTTATAAGGGAAACTTAAGGAAGTATTTTTTTAAAAAAAAAAATTAAAAATATCATACATTCTCGGTCCATTGTAATGAAAACATTTTTTTGTAGCAAAAATCCTAAATTTTCCAAATATGCTAATTAAAAAAAAATTAAAAGGGGTAAAACTTTCGCAAAATGCACTTCAAAACTGCATTTGCATATAAAATGCACTTTTAAACCACCGATATTTTTTCAGTCTATAAAATATCAAAATAGACTTACATACCTTTCGTATGCGCTATGGATTGTTAAAATGCGATAAATAGTTTAGAAAATACAGCTGCTCAAAGTTACACAGATTATGCATTTTTTTGATTTTTTCAAAAACGAAAATCGTGAATAAAATAGCGAGTTTTTCAAATATTTTCGATCTGATGGATGAAATTTAAAATTGGCTCCATAGAGTATCTGTATGAAAAATATAACAAAAATCGGAAGACCCTCGGTCAGATTTTTTAAAATGACTCGTGGAATGGACAATATATTAGTTTTAAGGAAGACATTCTTGTTTATATGCACACAGAAATTTTTTCGGAGGTTGAGAGAAATGCCAATTTCATCTTTTAATTCTCAACTAGTATAAAGTTGAATAGGTTTAAATATTTTAGTTTTGGACACTAACGATTGGCGATTGTCATTCAAATTCACTACGCAACTTGCAGTGTAGATTTTTTAATTTTTTGGTTAAAAGACTGATAAAGTTTTTTTAAAACAGATAAATGATAAAATATTAATACTTAGCATAAAAAATATAAATACAAAAAGATTTTTCCTTTTGAGCTAAATTATTCCCATTTTTTCGTAATTTTAAGAAATATTTCTTTAATTTTAATATGCTTTCAAACTTAAACTACCCAGCAAAAACTTGCATTACCAAGTAATGAAATGTGTAATGGGAAATTCAAAAGTTATAACTACTTCTGATTCGAATTACCTTTCCCATTACATTTACAAGCAAATGTGCCAAATGTAATGATTATCAAAACAGTATTAATAACTAATTACGTATGTACTTATAGGTAATGAAAAAATTATTTTAAAAAAAAATTTTAAAAAATAAAAAAATATTTAAATTTATTTTATTTTTAATAAAATAATGTACAGTGAGTCAAAAAGTGTAAATCTAGTTCTGAATTTTTTTTTTATTTTATTATAATGACTTCGGTAAGTCATTATTAAAAAGTCCTTATTTTACATTTTAAAATAATGCTAAAGGTAATTTTTTGTCATTACTAAGTAATTCGAATGGTAATGACGTGTCATTACCAAGTTTTTGCTGGGTAAATACATGTTCACTTAATTTTATTAAATAAATGCACAATTTTCACACTAAATTTAAAGAAAGATGTTTTATAACAATAAGGAAATTTTTCTTTGGAGCCAAATTATGTGCAGTTTTTCTTTAATTTTAATAAAATTTCTTTAATTTTAAGAAACATTTTTTTTCAGTGTACAATTTTACATTTTTACGCATTTTGCTTATATTGCACGAATTTTTGGCTTTTGGCAACCCCTAGTGAAATTTGATGGAAAAATTTTTTTAGAACATTTTAACCCTTTATACAAACGTTTTATTAATGTTCTATCAGGATATTTAAAATGCGGACTAAATTGACTCCTTAAAATGGAAGATAGAGGGTTAATATATTTTAAGAATAGAACCACCATCAAATTATACTCTAATTCTTAGGTAAAATTATTAACCTAAGAACTTGATTTAATACTTATTTTTTTGACTTATTCAAAACGACTTTGAAAAAAATTTCAAAACTTTAGTGGGCCATGAAAAAAAGAACTCGTGCTAAGTTTTTAAAACCCTTCGGGGGTTTTGGTCTTCTATTGGTAAACTTTATTTTTTTTTGGTCCCTTTCAAGAAACACTCGAAGACCCCAAATTTGTTGCACAGTGTTGTGTGACATTTTTCTACAGAAAATATTTTTGGTAAAGAAAAAGTCATAGATTGTGCAACTTTTCTCTTTTGTGTTACCAGTTGGGATCAGTTTGATTTTCCGACCTGTGTAACGGTTTTATCTTCCAGTAACTACATAAATAATTATATTTATATCCTTTTAATAAAACTTTAATATACCTCATGACCTTAACAAAACCTTGATTGCTTACAATGAGAAAAAAATGTGTTCAAGCAATTTCGATAATTGAATTTAATTAAAAACTTTAAGATTTCTAAGAATTTTCATTTTGATATTAAGTTGCTAAAGTAATGTGTATACACTGACAAGGAAGGTCTTTCACAGGGCACCCACCAATTGTCTTGAAACTTGCATATAAGGAATAGGGGATCAAAATAAGAGTCACCTGTTTTTTTAAAGCTGCCCAATCTCACATTTAGCGGATTAAAGGGGAAAAACGGATTTTTTTTTTTGGTTTTTTTTGAGGATTTTTCCCATTTCTTCAAAAGAAACTATATGAAAATTATTTACAACCGAAAAGTTTTTTGAAGGACTATTCAATGGTGTACCGGTCGTGCCTAAATTCGGCTTCGTTAAGTTCGTTATTGTTGGAAATCGATAATCATTGGGGTAGTTTATATGGTAATGCATAAACGTATGACCGCCAAAATCATTTATAATAATCTCTATCAAAATTAAGCTGACCCGTATTTTTTCGTTTGTCGAAATTCCTGATAGTTCGGCTTTTATACGAATTTTTCCGAAAGCCCTTAGTTTTTAATAAGGTGGCAACCCTTTTTTAAATTTGAGATTGGGCAGCTAAAAAAACAGGCAACTCTTATTTTTCCCCCCTTATTCCCATATTCAACTTTTGGGACAATCGGTGGGTGCCCTGTGAAAGACCTTTCTTGTGAGTATTTTTTTTTTATTTTTAGTTAAATTAATGTGGGTAGAAAAATATTAGTTTTTGGAATTTAGGAAAACTATTTTTAGCATTGTTTAATTTTTAAAATTAAAATTTTTCGAAAGGGGACTTATAAAATTTTTAATATAATCAAAAACTATTTCACGTTTTTACTGCTACTTGAACAATTTAAGTTCTAGCAACATAAGTTTTTCTGTCCATATTAATATTTCCAGTAATTATAATGTAATGTTGTAAATATGTATAAAAAAAGTTGAGATAAAAATATTGTTGTACATTAGGGTGTCCCAACGACAGTTTTTTTCGATTTCCAAGGGTACTCAATTATAAAATGGAAGTTTATTGAACATATTTAGTTTTAGTGAATAAATTCAAGTATTTTTGAGATATTTTTGGAAAAGATTTCGATTAGTGCAAAAGGTTTCGATTTTTGCCAAATAATTCTTTACTACACAGAAAATAAAACCTTCGTATAAATGAAACGGATTCTTTATGTTGCTGTCATTTACCCAAATTAGAAATAGATATGATTGCACCTGATCAGATATAATTAGATGTTAATTTTGTGCCAACGTTGACTGATTCCGAGACATAATTAGATCTTGATTTTTACCAATTCAGATATAATTATTTTATTTTATTAAACAATTTCATTAAATTTTTGTTTATAAAGTTTGTTGTTTTTTGACGTCGCCACTTTTTAGTCTGAACGCGCAAAATTTTGAGCAACAACAAAAACAGCTGATCAGAGTGATTTTTTTTTTTTTTTTGCTTTTTTCTAAAGCAATGGTTCCCAACCTTTTATGCGCCATGCCCCACTTTTAAGTTAAAAAAACTACAATGTCCCCCTACACTCAATAAAAAATTTAAAATTTTTACAAATTTGCCTTAAAATTCAACATTTACTTGTGTTTAAGCAAATTTTTTGTTAAAATCATCGTTTAAACAAGGTTTTAAAAAAAGTTTTCAGCAATCAACTAAATAATTTAACTAAAATAAGATTTTTTAAGTTTATTTGACAAAAAAAAAACTTAAAAATTTGCTCGTTGCCCCCCCCTGAAGCATTCAAATTGCCCCCCTGTGGGGCGAAAATCAAAGGTTGGGAACCATTGTTCTAAAGATTGATTTTTGCATTTTTCGAATTTCAAAATCGTCGAGGTCAGAAAAGTTGCCTTTTTAGTCAGTATTAATCTCGAATGATTTTGGTTCAAAAATACTGTTCAGCGATTTTGGTCCACATATGGTGATCAGCATTTTTAAACCAGAATCGTGTTTTTATATATTTTTCACATAACATACTTAACATTTTCCAACTTTTAAGACCAGTTTGGTTAAAATATAATTTATATGTTTAAAAACCTGCCACACTCAAAAAAAAGACTTTACTTAAAATTTTCCCACAATTTAGTTAAATTTACCAAAAAGTTGGGAAATTTTCTTAAGTGTTAGGAAAACATTTAAGTTCATGTACTGTTAAATAGTCCATTATTTTCCTTAAATGGAATTCCCAAATACATGGAAGAAATTCTTACCGCCAAAGAAATTTTCCCTAAATATATTACAAAAATCTTTATTTTTAAGACATATTCCACTTCTTTAGTTTTAGGACGTAATTTTCTACCAATTAGTTCATTTTCTTAGATTTGAGGAAGTTTTTTCCACTATTTTAGTAAAATTTTATTAACTAGGGCAAATTTTTTTTTTCAAAAATTTAAAATGGCGATATCTCGAAAACTAAGCCAGATAGAGCAAAATGGAGCATTTTTGGGTCTTTGAATCTCCATAGTATCGCCGGTCCTCTTCACATGTGTGGACCGAAATGGGTCCTAACTTTGGATTTTTAAAAGTTGGCATTCCCGAAAATTTTAAAATACTCATATCTCGGTAAATAATGCAACACAACAAAAAGTTCAAAAGCATTTTTGTAGCCCTTTACAGGGAGAACAAGGCCGCCAAATACCGCCAAATATTACTCTTCGAGTAATAGTTTTAAAGTTATTGAGTTTTTAAAATTCTCAAGACCCCTGTGGTCCCCTAAATTCACGTATCTTAAAAACTAAGCAAGGTAGAGCGAAACGGACAAAAATTTTGGATCAAAAAATATGGAGATTCTTAAGGAACCCAACTGGGTCTTGGCCCATCGGGGTCTGAACCTATCGGTCCGAACGCAATGGGGTCCTCAAATGTGTATGAACTAAGTTGAAATAAAAAAAAATTTCAGTTAACTAATTTTTGGCAAAACATTTTTGCTAACTTTACCAAAAAAATTGTGGGTTCAAAATCAGCAAATTTGCTTGTAGGTTTACAAGCTTTTTTTTGCTTATATTACAGTTTTTTTTTTGAGTGTATGTTTTAAAAAATATTGTAGGGTAAAAATAAATGGGGGTCGGTCTCACTAATGACCCCTCTCGGACGCACCATTGGACCGGTAGAAGCTGATTAAATAAAACAAATTTACAAAAAATAAAAAAAAAATGTATGGGGACCGCCGTAACAGTTAAAGATAGAGGGTAGGTGTGTTCAGAGAAAATGTTTGGACTAAGAAAATATTGTGGGTCGGTCATACATTTTGTTGCTCTAAGGGCACTATTAGGGCAGTTAGAGCGGTTGGAGCAAATTTAAAAAAATGTCGTTTTTCATGGGAGCCCCCTTAGAAATTGGAGATAGGGTATTAGTTTGTTCCAAAGAAATGTTAAGACGTAAAAATTAATGGGGATCGGTCTTATAAATGACCCCTCTATGACGCACCATTGGAGCAGTAGAAATGATTTTAAGATTGAAAAATTACAATAAATTTTTTTCAAAAAATTTAAAAAAATAGTAATAATCGTTATCCCACGATCCTCCTGGGCAAAAAATTTGTAGAATCGATAAAAGTTTTACACAAAAAAATTTCAAAAAAATCGAAGATTACAAATATTTTCAAAATGAGATTTAAATTTAAAAACTTAAAAATCGCATACTAGAGCGCTTTTAAGAATTTTTTGGGATTTTTTATAAAAAGTACGTAAAAAAAATGTTGAAAAAAAAATTTGAAATTTGGACCATTATTGAAGAAGTTATGAATGAAAGAAGTTTAATTAAAGGAACAAACTACCAATTTTTAAAAATTCGATATCTTTTGAACGGGTCATAAAAAAAATCTGAAAATTTAACACGAAGTAGTTTTCGAAGTGTACTAAAAACTGTAAGCAAATTGGGAAAATCCAAAAAAAAATTGTCAATTTTTCAAAGTGTCCGATTTGACATGGATTGCCCCATATATGAGGAGTTCCGTCTAAGACTTAAATTTTGAGGTAAAAAATATGTGATTTTTATTTTGATGGCACATCGATGAAAGTTGGCATAAATATTAGAAGCTATTTAAGAATAAGAAATTCGTTCGCGTCAATAAAATCGCGCAAGGGGGTCAAAAGTTATGGCGGTTTTAAGATTTAGCGGTTTTAAAAATCTTAAAAATATTTCAAAGATTTTTTTTTCTACACATTTGTTGCATGCGTTATTAAAACATGCCAGGATACATCATTTCTTCTAAAATATATGATACTAGCTTACAATCCCGGTACTTCGTTACCGGTTGTATTGAATACCGGATAATAGAAGGATCAGAATTATTCTATCGATTTCAAAAAAATTCCCCTACGTAGTCTTTGTTTTATTTACTTGTGGACGTTTAAGTCTTCCATATAAAAATATTTCAATGAATAATTTAAACAATAAAATTTGAATAACTTTGCTGGTTCGTTATCATGTTCGTTCCGGGGGAAAAATATAATGACAATTTTCGAGCCCTTATGTCGGGATTTTGGATTTTGAGTGAATAAATAATTCAGTGAAAAAAGAAATTGGAATAAAAAAAATATGGAGTAAAAAAAGCTAAACACCAAAAATTTGAGTTGAAAATATCATTCCATATTGTTCCCTGCTCTATTTCATATTGTTCCCCGTTCTACGCCATTTCAATTCCAATTCCACCCCCATCTTCTAAGGTCATTATTATAGGAACAAAAAAAGTACCAAAAGTACACTTTATTACCCCCATTAGAAACGGAATTTAAAAAAAGTACCTCTTCCAGAATGTTTTTTCTTCACCGAAGGATCCTACAATCCATATATCAATTATCTAGGATCATTGTTTCAGCAAATATTAAAAGTACTTTTTATCCCCGTTAAGAAACGGAATTTCCAAAAAGAACTTTTCCCAATCTCTTTTTTCACCGAAGGATTTTACATTCCAAATTTTAAGTAAGGTAAGGTAAGGTAAGGTAAGGTAAGGTAAGGTAAGGTAAGGTAAGGTAAGGTAAGGTAAGGTAAGGTAAGGTAAGGTAAGGTAAGGTAAGGTAAGGTAAGGTAAGGTAAGGTAAGGTAAGGTAAGGTAAGGTAAGGTAAGGTAAGGTAAGGTAAGGTAAGGTAAGGTAAGGTAAGGTAAGGTAAGGTAAGGTAAGGTAAGGTAAGGTAAGGTAAGGTAAGGTAAGGTAAGGTAAGGTAAGGTAAGGTAAGGTAAGGTAAGGTAAGGTAAGGTAAGGTAAGGTAAGGTAAGGTAAGGTAAGGTAAGGTAAGGTAAGGTAAGGTAAGGTAAGGTAAGGTAAGGTAAGGTAAGGTAAGGTAAGGTAAGGTAAGGTAAGGTAAGGTAAGGTAAGGTAAGGTAAGGTAAGGTAAGGTAAGGTAAGGTAAGGTAAGGTAAGGTAAGGTAAGGTAAGGTAAGGTAAGGTAAGGTAAGGTAAGGTAAGGTAAGGTAAGGTAAGGTAAGGTAAGGTAAGGTAAGGTAAGGTAAGGTAAGGTAAGGTAAGGTAAGGTAAGGTAAGGTAAGGTAAGGTAAGGTAAGGTAAGGTAAGGTAAGGTAAGGTAAGGTAAGGTAAGGTAAGGTAAGGTAAGGTAAGGTAAGGTAAGGTAAGGTAAGGTAAGGTAAGGTAAGGTAAGGTAAGGTAAGGTAAGGTAAGGTAAGGTAAGGTAAGGTAAGGTAAGGTAAGGTAAGGTAAGGTAAGGTAAGGTAAGGTAAGGTAAGGTAAGGTAAGGTAAGGTAAGGTAAGGTAAGGTAAGGTAAGGTAAGGTAAGGTAAGGTAAGGTAAGGTAAGGTAAGGTAAGGTAAGGTAAGGTAAGGTAAGGTAAGGTAAGGTAAGGTAAGGTAAGGTAAGGTAAGGTAAGGTAAGGTAAGGTAAGGTAAGGTAAGGTAAGGTAAGGTAAGGTAAGGTAAGGTAAGGTAAGGTAAGGTAAGGTAAGGTAAGGTAAGGTAAGGTAAGGTAAGGTAAGGTAAGGTAAGGTAAGGTAAGGTAAGGTAAGGTAAGGTAAGGTAAGGTAAGGTAAGGTAAGGTAAGGTAAGGTAAGGTAAGGTAAGGTAAGGTAAGGTAAGGTAAGGTAAGGTAAGGTAAGGTAAGGTAAGGTAAGGTAAGGTAAGGTAAGGTAAGGTAAGGTAAGGTAAGGTAAGGTAAGGTAAGGTAAGGTAAGGTAAGGTAAGGTAAGGTAAGGTAAGGTAAGGTAAGGTAAGGTAAGGTAAGGTAAGGTAAGGTAAGGTAAGGTAAGGTAAGGTAAGGTAAGGTAAGGTAAGGTAAGGTAAGGTAAGGTAAGGTAAGGTAAGGTAAGGTAAGGTAAGGTAAGGTAAGGTAAGGTAAGGTTATAAAAGGTACTTTTTATAAAAGGTACTTTTTATAAAAGGTACTTTTTATAAAAGGTACTTTTTATAAAAGGTACTTTTTATAAAAGGTACTTTTTATAAAAGGTACTTTTTATAAAATGTACTTTTTATAAAAGGTACCATTATTTCAATAAATTAAAAAAAGTACCAATGGTACACTTTTTTCCATTTTACCCCCGTAGAGTCAACGTTGGCAAAAACCAAGCCTTGGTGAATATTTTTTCCGGGAGGTGAACCTACATTGCAAATTTAAAGTTTCTAGGACCATTATTTAAGAAAATATAAAAGGTACCAAAAGTACAGTTTTTTACCCTTTTTGTCCCCTTAGAATCAACATTGGCAAAAATCCGGTCATACTGGATCTATATTCCGGGAGGTGAACATACAGTCCAAATTTCAAGTCTCTATGACCATTATTTTAGGAGATATAAAAAGTACTAAAAGTACAGTTTTTTACCCTTTTTACCCCCTTAGAATCAACATTGGCAAAAATCCAGCCTCACTGGATCTATATTCCGGGAGGTGAACATACAGTCCAAATTTCAAGTTTCAGTGACCATTATTTCAGGAGATATAAAAAGTACCAAAAGTACAGTTTTTAACCCTTTTTACCCCCTTAGAATCAACATTGGCAAAAATCCGGCCTTACTGAATCTATATTCCAGGAGTTGAACATAAAGTCCAAATTTCAAGTCTCTGTCACCATTATTTCAGGAGATATAAAAAGTACCAAAAGTACAGTTTTTTACCCTTTTTGTCCCCTTAGAATCAACATTGGGAAAAATCCGGCTATACTGGATCTATATTCCGGGAGGTGAACATACAGTCCAAATTTCAAGTCTCTATGACCATTATTTCAGGAGATATAAAAAGTACCAAAAGTACAGTTTTTTACCCTTTTTACCCCCTTAGAATCAACATTGGCAAAAATCCAGCCTTAGTGGATCTATATTCCGGGAGGTGGACCTACAGTCCAAATTTCAAGTCTCTAGCTTCAGCGGTTTGGGCTGGGCGATGATGAATGAGTATATAAGTCAGTCAGTCAGTCAGTCACATTACTCTTTTATATATATGACTAGCTAACTCGCCCGGTACTTCGTTACCGGTTAGCTGTAAAAAAAAAACTTTATTACTTCAAATTCTTACTATTTTTTAATTAAACATAAAAATTGTTAGTTTCGACCTTTAAAATATTATATTTTTAGTAGATTTAAAGTTGCAAAAAATTTTATTTTGGCGAAACGATCCCATAGTTCAAACTTTAGGTTTAAAGGAACATTAGTGCATAAGGAACAATATGTACCAAATTGAAGCGAAAATTCAAAAAATTATTTTCCCAGAATGTAATTTCCGCAAGTGGATCGTAAAGTACCAATTTTAAGTATTTCTACTTTCTCCCCTTTTCCCCATTAGAAGCAGAATTTTCATAAAAGTACTTATTTTAGAATGTTATTTCCGCGAAAGGATCGTACAGTCCAAATTTCAAGTATCTAGGACCATTAATTCAGTAGATACAAAATTGCCCTACTTTCCCCAATTTCCCCCTTAGAAGCAGAATTTTCTAAAAAAGTGCTTCTTCCAGAATGTTATTTCCGCGATAGGATAGTACACTCCAAACTTTAAGTATCTACGACCATTATTTCAGCAGATACAAAACAGTTCAAAATTCAAGTATCTAGGACCATTAGTTCAGCAGATACAAAATTGCTCTACTTTCCCCCTTTTCCACCTATAAAACAAAATTTTCAAAAAAGTACTTCTTTCAGAATGTTTTTTCCGCGAGAGGATTGTACACTCCAAATTTCAAGTATCTAGGACCGTTAGTTCAGCAGATACAAAATTGCCCTAATTTCCCCCTTTTTTCCCGTAGAAACGAAATTTCAAAAAAGTACCTCCATTAGAATGTTGTTTCCGCAAGAAGATTCAAATTTCAAATTTGCTCTACTTTCCCTCTTTTTCCCCCATAGAAGTAGATTTTTCCAAAAAAGTACTTCTTCCATAATGTTATTTCCGCGAGAGGATCGTACAGTCCAAACTTCAATATCTAGGACCATTAGTTCAGCAGATAAAAAATTGCCCTTCTTTCCCCCTTTAAAAAGTAATTTTCAAAAAAGGACTTCTTTCAATATGTTATTTCCGCGAGATGATCCTATATTGCAAATGTCATGTTTTTAAGACCATTAGTTTAAAATTTACCAAATTGCCCTATTTTCCCCCTCTTGGCCCTCCTTAAAACCAAAATTTTCAAAAAGTGTATTTTTCAAAAAATTATTTCCGCGAGAGGATCAAAACTTAAAGTTTTAGTTCAGAAGATACAAAATTGCCCTAGTTTCCCCCTTCTACTTTTTTCAAGATGTTTTTTTTTGCGAGATGATCCTAGAGTTCAAATTTCAAGTTTCTGGAGCCATTTGTTTAAGAGATAAATAATGTACCGATTTTCCTTATTTCCCCCCCTTTCCCACCGTGGAGGAGGCATTTTTCAAACAATATTTTTTCTGAATGCTGTTTCCGCGAGAGGATCCTAAAGACCAAACTTCACGTTTCTGGGACCATTTGTTCAGAAGATAAAAAATTTACCGATTTTCCCTATTTTCCCTTTTCCCACCCTTGGAGGCGGAATTTTCAAAAAATTTTGTTTTCCGCATGTTAATTCCGCGAGAGGATCCTAGAGTTCAAATTTTAAGTTTCTGGGACCATTTGTCCAGAAGATAAAAAATGTACCAATTTGCTCTATTTTCCCGACCTTGGAGGCGGAATTTTCAAAAAATATTTTTTTAGTTTTTTTTTTCGCGAGAGGATCATAGAGTCCAAATTTCAAGTTTCTAAAACTATTAGTTCAAAAGATACAAAATCCCCCAAAGTGCCCAACTTTCCCCTTTTTTCCCATAGAAGTGGAAGTTCTTTAAGTATGTTATTTTCGCGAAAGGATCGTTCAGTTCAAATTTCAAGAATCTAGGACCATTAGTTCAGCAGATTCAAAATTGCCCTTCTTTCCCCCTTTTTCCCACAGAATTTTGAAAAGTACTTTCTTAAGAATGTTATTTCCGCGAGAGGATCGTTCAGCCAAATTTCAAGTATCTAGAACCATTAGTTCAGCAATTTTATAAAAGTACTTCTTTCAGAATGTTATTTCCAAGAGAGAGGATCGTGCAGTCTAAGTTTCAAGTATCTAGGACCATAAGTTGAGCAGATACAAAATTGCCCTACTTTCCGCCTTTTCCCCCTTAGAAGCGGAACTTTCTACAAAAAGGACTTATTTTAAAATGTTATTTCCGCAAGAGGATCATACAGTTAAAATTTCAAGTATCTAGGATCATTAGTTCAGCAGATACAGAATTGCCCTACTTTCCACCTTTTCCCCCTTTAGAGAGAACTTTCAAAAAAGTACTTCTTCTAGAATGTTCTTTCCGCGAGAGGATCGTAAAGTCCAAACTTCAAGTATGTAGGACTATTAGTTCAGCAGATTCAAAATTGCCCTAATTTCTCCCTTTTCCCCCCGTAGAATCAGAATTTAAAAAAAAGTACTTCTTTTATAATGTTATATAACCCCCCCCCCTTAAAAGTAGAGTTTTCAAAAAAGTACTTCCTTGAGAATGTTATTTCCGCGAGAGGATCGTACAGTCCAAATTTCAAGTATATAGGACCATTATTTCAGCAGATACAAAATTGCCCTACTTTTCCCCTTTTCCCACTCAAAATCGGAATATTTAAAAAAGTACTTCTTTCAGAATGTTATTCTCGCGAAAAGATCGTTCAGTCCAAATTTCAAGTCTCCCGGACCATTAGTTCTACTTTCCCCCTTTTCCCTCTTAGAGGCGGAATTTTCCAAAAAGTCCCCCATTCGAATTTTATTTCCGCGAGAGGATCGTGCAGTCCAATTTTCAAGTATCTAGGACTATTTGTTCAGCAGATACAAAATTGGCCTACTTTCCCCTTTTTCCCCCTTAAAAGAAGAATTTTTAAAAAAGTATTTCTTTCCGAATGTTATTTCCGCGGGAGGATCGTACAGTCCAATTTTCAAGTATCTAGGACCATTAGTTTAGCAGATTTAAAATTGCTCTATTTTCCCCTCTTTTTCCCCTTAAAGCTTAGTACTCTGTTTTTTACGGTGAAAATTTCACTTAAACTTTCAACGCCTTAAATCGTAATAAGACATTTAAAAATCAACAAATTTTTACAATTATAAGAAAGAAACGATCATAACAAAACTGAAATGTCACTTTTTCACGGCAATTTAAATTGTCTTGTATAATAAAAATGGGTGAAAACTTTTTTTAACAATTTCCCTATAATTCCTCGCGCTGCCAAAATTTATTTTTTTTATATGGAGTTTGACAGATTTTTTCCTGTGAACTCGAACAGAGTACTTTGCTTAAAAGAGGAATTTTCAAAAAAGTATTCCTTTCCGAATGTTATTTCCGCGGAAGGATCGTAGAGTCCAATTTTCAAGTATCTAGGATAGAGATGGGCGCTGGTCACGTGATTTGCGTGATTCACGTGAATCACGCGTGAATCACGCGTGAGTGTGAGTGATTTTTATTTCAATCACGTGATTGTGAGTAAGTGTGAGTTGAAAAAAAATCAGAGTGAGTGATTAGTGAGTGAGTCATTTATTTTTTTCGTGAGTTTGCGTGATTAGATTTTTTGATTTGCCCAATTTTTTTTTTAATTTTTTGTAAAAAAATTTTTTTAGGTTTTTTTTTCTTTTTGGTAAGAAAATTTTATTGCGTGAGTAGATTTTGCGTGACTCACGCGTGAGCGTGATTGAATCTGGCGTGAGTCACGCGTGAGCGTGAGTAAGTTTTTTATTACTCACGTGAATGTGAGTGAGCGTGAGTAAAAAAAAAATTGCGTGAGTGATTAGTGAGTGATTTGATTATTTTTTGCGTGAGCGTGAGTGAGTGTGAGTCAAAATCCACTCACGCGCCCATCTCTAATCTAGGACCATTACTTTAGCATATACAAAATTGCACTACTTTCGCCCTTTCTACCCCTAAAAAGCGAAATTTTCAAAAAAGTACTTCTTTTGGAATGTTATTGCCGCGATATGATCCTATATTCCAAATGTCATGTTTCTAAGACCATTAGTTTAAAGTTTAGCAAATTGCCCTATTTTCCCCCTTTTGGGCTTCCTCAAAACCAAAATTCTCAAAAAAGTATATTTTTCAAAAAATAATTTCCGCAAGAGCATCCAGATTCAAAATTTCAAGTTTGTTCAGAAGATACAAAATTGCCCTATTAAACCCCTTCTACTCCCACCCCCACCCTTATAAAAGGATTTTTCAAAATATTACTTTTTAAAACTGTTTTTTCCGCGAGAGGATCATAGAGTTAAAATTTCAAGTTTCTGGGACCATTCATTTAGTAGATACGAAACTGCCCTTCTTTCCCCATTTTCCCCCTTTAAAAACGAATTTTTCAAAAAAGTACTTCTTTAGAGTGTTATTTTCGGGATAGGATTGTACAGTTCAACCATTAGTTCAGCAGATACAAAATTGCCCTGCTTTCCCCCTTTTTTGCCGTAGAAGCGGAATTTTTAAAAAAGTTTTTCTTTAACAATGTTATTTCCGCGAGAGGATCGTTCAGTTGAAATTTCAAGTATCTAGGACCATGAGTTCAGCAGATTCAAAATTACCCCACTCACCCCCTTTTTCCACGGAATTTTCAAAAAGTACTTTCTTAAGAATATTATTTCCGCGAGAGGATTGTACTGTTCAAATTTCAAGTATCTAGGACCATTAGTTCAGCAGATACAAAATTGCCCTACTTCCCCCTTTTTCCTTGTTGGAGCGGAATTTTTGAAAAAGGTCTTCTTTAAGACTGTTATTTTCGCGAAAGGATCGTACAGTTAAAATTTCAAGTATTAAGGACCATTAGTTCAGCAGATTCAAAATTGTCCTACTTTACCCCATTTTCCCCCAGAATTTTGAAAAAGTACTTCCTTTAGAATGTTATTTCCGCGAGAGGATCGTTCACTCCAAATTTCAAGCATCTAGGACCATATTTTCAGCAGATACAAAATTGCCCTACCTTCCCCTTTTTCACCCTTTAAAGCGGAATTTTCAAAAAATTACTTTTTTCAGAATGTTATTTCCGCGAGAGGATCGTGCAGTCCACGCGAGAGGATCGAGCAGTCCTATTTGTTCAGCAGATACAAACCGGAATTTTCAAAAAAGTACTTCTTTCAGAAAGTTATTTCCGCGAGAGGATCGTACAGTCCAAATTTCAAGGATCTACGACCATTAGTTCAGCAGACACAAAATTACCCTACTTTCCATCTTTTTCGCCCTTAGGAGCCAAATTTTCAAAATAGAATTTTCTTTACAATGTTATTTCCGCGAAGGATCCCCATAGTCAAAATTTTTAAGTTTTTGTGAAAATTAGTTCAGAACATACAAAGTGTACCAAATTGTCCTATTATCCCCCTTTTCCACCCTAGAAGCGGAATTGAAAAAAAAAACTTTGTTTCGGAATGTTTTTCCGCGAGATGATCTTATAGTCCAATCTTTAAGTATCTAGAACCATTAGGTCAGAAAAAAGAATATGTACCAAAGAAGTGCCTTTTTAAAAAAGTACTTTCTTCAGAATATTATTTCCGCGAGAGGTTCCTATAGTCCAAATTTCAGGTTTCTGTGACCATTAGTTCACAATATGGAAAATGTTCAAAATCGTCCTATTTCCCCACCCCCCAAATTTGAATGAAAAATTTTCAAAAAATACTTTCTTCAGAACATAAATTCCGTGAGAGGATCACATAGTCCAAATTTTTAAGTTTCTAGGACCATTAGTTCAGAAGATACAAAATGTACCTATCTTACTTTCCCCCTTTCAACCCCCTAGAATCAGAATTAAAAAAAAAACTTTGTTTCAGAATGTTTTTTCCGTTAGAGGATCTTATAGTCCAAACTTTAAGTTTCTAGGACCATTATGTCAAAAGATAGAACATGTAACAAATTGCCCTTTTTCCCCCATTTCCCCTTCTTATTGAAAAAAAAAAAATACTTTCTTTAGAGTATTATTTCCGCGAGAGGATCCTATAGTCTAAATGTTAGGTTATGTTCAAAATTGTCCTATTTTCCCCTAAATTTAAGTGATTAAATCAATAAACTCCCAAAAATAAAAAAATAAATGAGAAAAAAAATTGAGTAAAAAATTTGAGTCAAAAAATTAAGCGAAAAAAATTTGGAGTAAAAAAAAATTGAGTAAAAGAAATTTGGGTGAAACACCTTCCAAGTAAAAAATTTAAGTAAAAAAATTGAGTAAAAAAACTGAAGAATAAAATACAATTGAGTCAAAAAAATTTTTAGTAAAAAAAATTGAGTGAAAAAAAATTTTGAGTAAAAAAAGTTTTGAGTAAAAAAAATTTTGAGTGAAAAAAAATTTTGAGTGAAAAAAAAATTGAGTGAAAAAAAATTTTTGAGTGAAAAAAAATTTTTGAGTGAAAAAAAATTTTGAGTGAAAAAAAATTTTGAGTGAAAAAAAATTTTGAGTGAAAAAAAATTTTGAGTGAAAAAATTTTGAGTGAAAAAAAATTGAGTGAAAAAAAATTTTTGAGTGAAAAAAAATTTTGAGTGAAAAAAAATTATGAGTGAAAAAAAATTTGAGTGAAAAAAAATTTTGAGTAAAAAAAATTTTTGAGTGAAAAAAAAATTGTAAAAAAAAATTTTGAGTGAAAAAAAATTTTGAGCAAAAAAGTTTTGAGTGAAAAAAAATTTTGAGTGAAAAAAAATTTTGAGTGAAAAAAAATTTTGAGTGAAAAAAAAATTTTGAGTGAAAAAAAATTTTGAGTGAAAAAATTTTAGTAAAAAAATGTTTTTTCCCCGAGAGGATACTATAGTTCAAATATCTAGTTTCTAGGACCATTAGTTCAAAATTCACCAAATTGCCCTATTTTCCCCCTTTTTGTCCCCTTAAAACCGGAATTTTCAAAAAAGTACTTTTTTCAAAATGTTATTTCCGCGAGAGTATCCTATATTCAAAATTTCAAGATTGTAGGACCATTAGTTCAGAAGATACAAAATGTACCAACTTGCCCTATTTTCCCCCTCCCCCCCACCTTAGACACGGAATTTTCAAAATATTACTTTTTCCAAAATGTTATTTCCGCGAGAGGGTCCTAGACTTCAAATTTCAAGTTTCTGGGAGCATTTGTTTAGAATATAAAAAATGTAACAATTTGCCCTATTTCCCCCTTTTTCCCCCCTTGGAGGCGGAATTTTCCAAAAAAAAATTTTCCGAAATTTTATTTCCGCGAGAGGATCCTAGAGTTCAAATTTGAAGTTTCTAGGACTATTAGTTCAAAAGATACAAAATCCCCCAAAGGGCCCTATTTTCCCCCTTTTGCCCCCCTTAGAATCGGAATTTCCAAAAATCCCTTCTTAGTGGGT
Organism: Pegoplata infirma; assembly: GCA_963921195.1. Taxonomy (NCBI): domain Eukaryota; kingdom Metazoa; phylum Arthropoda; class Insecta; order Diptera; family Anthomyiidae; genus Pegoplata; species Pegoplata infirma. Next base: position 124,094,497 of record OY992539.1, on the reverse strand, counting down.
GGTTTTGTCGGGAGCCGAACCTACATTCCAAATTTCAAGTCTCTAGCTTCAGCGGTTTGGGCTGGGCGATGATTATTGCCAATCAGTCAGTCAGTCAGTCAGTCAGTCAGTCAGTCAGTCACCACACTCTTTTATATATATAGATATAAATTTAACCCTATACTGACCAAACGATTTAAAAAAATATCTTAGTACCTAAAATCGCGATTAATTCGCGGTAAAAGAAAAGTTTCACAATTTTTTATAACATATTTAGGCAATGCGCGTTGGTATTACTGAAAAAAATCACGGAAAATCCTATCATTGTACCAGTAGTTTAAAAAAAATCGGTGATGCTTTTTTATAACAAGAAAATTTAATATGGTCCAAAAAATCTATAATCATCAAAATTTTTTAACCCGCCTCTGATTTTATGATGACACATCAAGTGGGCTTTCATTAAAAAAAATTTCATCCGATTTCGTGTAAAGCCTTGGATGTGCAAGATCAAAACAGGTTTAGATAAAATCATCGCGCTTTCCGCTCAGAATGGCTTAAAGTAAAAAAGTCAAAAAGCAAATCAGTTCTACTCGTTAAGGCACGTCTTTTGGTGTATTAAAATCAACATGATGCATTAATTGCTACTAAAAAAAATAGGAAACAGATTTGCAAATTTCGCACAATTTTCAAAAATGCCATAAAACTTTTGCAATTTATTTTTTATAACCCGCCCTATGTTCACACTGAACTTTATTTAAATTTTTTTAGTAGTCAGAAATGTATTCCTATTGATACTTAAATAAATAAAGTACATATATATATAAACCCGCCAGTGATTTTTTTATGTAAACTCACAAAAAACTCGGTTTACGCAAGAGTCCACCAAATTTCGAATGAAACCGCGAATGTGCCTCGCGGAAAATTGTTATTTTAAAAAAATTACGTTTTTTATTTCGAACTTTGATCTACTGAAACTCCTTAACTATTCGTGGCACATTAACGGGATTAATTTCAAAATGTTAACAATTACAACAGCTACCAACTCTAGTTCAACTTTTTTTGGTTTAAAACTTAACCGTCTTATAACTTCTTACCAAGCGATGAAGCATCTATCAAACCAACATTAGAATAATCTCTTATATGTACTGACTTTGTGTTATGCAGGAAAAGATTGAAATATAAGAAGAACTTAAAAAAAAAGCGAAAGGAGGTAAAAACTATGGATTATTTCAAGCCATTTTTATCGATTTTTCAACTTTAACCCTATGTAACTTTTACGGATAAAGTGGGGTAATCCTTAAACATTGCTCAGTGATGATTTAAGGTCTTGTTTACATAACTGCATTTACAGTTTTTCTAAATTCCAAAAACTGCCGGTTTTTTTAAACATTTATTTCAGTTTCACTGAGTTGAAATTTAAAAAAGATTTTGTGATATAAGTCCCGAAGACACAACTGTTTTTGGTGTTTATTTGAATAAAGAAATTTATTAATTTAGGATAAAAAATTGATTGACTAATTTATTAGGATAAACAAATTTTGGACATACTTTGAAATATTTTCTTTTAAAATGTTTAAAAGTTTTTCAAGTATCAGACACAATTTTTTTTGGCTTTATTTTTATACCCTACACCACTCTGTGGTACAGGGTATAATGTGTTTATGCTTATGTTTGAAAATACCCGAAATAATAGTCCTAGATTAAAATTTTACCAAAAGTCCCGAAAAAAGTGATGTATTCGACCGAAACGTGTTGTGTTCCAAAGGGATAGACCCAGTGACATTTCACATGTGATGTATCCGGAGTTTAAGATACTTCCTCACAAAAGAAACGTGTTTTTATATAAAAGGTGTCAAGTTTGTGATAGGCATTGTGTCTAAATGACATATCACTAGAACTATCAAGGACCAATAACTAATCCTGCAGGGAAATGAAAAATATTCCAATTGTTATGAAAACTAATAAATTTTAATTACAAATTATACTTTGAACGGATTTAAATAGAAAACATTGACAAGGCGCTTGTAAAGCACTTTTTTTTCATACTACCTTATACACAAACAAGTAAGAAAGCTATATTCGGCTGTGTCGAATCTTTAAATACCCTCTACAATGTTAACCAATGCACTATAGTTTCGCAGACGACCTTTCTTGGACAAAATTAAATTTTCTCAAAATTGATTTTATAGAAAATCGTACACGCAAAAAAATATTTTACCAAGCGTTTGGGAGGAATCACATTAAACAAGATTTGCGTATGTTATGCGAGAACTAGTAATATTTTACCAAGCGCTTGCATAATTATACCTAACTTTGCAAACGTTTCAAGAAATTTCCCATGACCTTGCATAATTGTACTAACTTTAAGATAAAACAAGTAGAAAAGTTAAATTCGACTTGGCCGAATCTATGAATACCCTCCACAATGCCCTTTTTAAGTGATAGTAAATTTTCTAACGTGAAAAAATAACATTTTTGGTTAGAAATATTTTATTTTCTGTAAAAAAACTTTTTTTATTAATTTTTGAAAAAAAAAAAAAAAAAATTTACTAATTTTTTTTTTGAGTGTAAAATTTTTTTTGAGTGTATTTTTTTTTGTTTTAGTGTAAAAAAACTTTTTTTTATTAATTTTTGAAAAAAAAAAAAAAATAATTTACCAATTTTTTTTTGAGTGTAAAATTTTTTTTTGAGTGTAAACTTTTTTTGAGAGTATTTTTTTTTGTTTTAGTGTAAAATTATTTTTGTGTGACAAAAAAACCTTTTAAAATATTTTTCTGACTTACAAATGTTTTTAAAACATGTTTAACGGGTTTTCAACACGTGAATTTAAGGTGAAACTAATCTGAAATTTACGGTTTTGCTAATAACTTTTGAACCACTGGACCGATTTGGCTGAAATTTAAAACGAACCGGACCAGAGGAACGGTAAATATATATGCCACACTTCAGCACCCTCAGAATTGCCGTTCGAAAGTTACCGTGTGTTTTATCTCGTAAATTCCAGAAAACCCCTTGCTGAAATTCACTCATTTGCTTATAACTTTTGAACCACTGGACCGATTTCGCTGGATTGCAATACCAACCTGACCAGGTAAATGTCCAACATATATGCCAAACTTCAGGAGCCTCTGTAAAGTCTTTCAAAAGTTAGCGTGTTTTCAACAGACAGACAGACAGACAGACAGACAGACGGACAGACGGACGGACGGACGGACGGACGGACGGACGGACGGACATCGCTAGATCGTCTTAAAATCGATCGAGGATCATGAATATATATATTTTATGGGGTCCTAGACCAATATTTCGAGGTGTTACAAACGGAATGACAAACTTATATATACCCTCTATCACTAGAGTGGAGGGTATAACAAGCAAACGCTTGGTAAAATCTTATAAGTTTTTGCACAATATACGAAAAAATATTGTTTAACGCGATTCCTCCCAAGCGCTTGGCAAAATATTTTTTTGCGTGTAAACACTTACAAACAACAGAAAACATATTTTGTTTTTGTATACACTTATTTACCACTCAAAAACAAATTTAGCTAAAAATAAAAAAAAAAAAAATTTTTTAATTTTTTTCAATTATTTTTTTGAGTTTAAATACAAAAAAATTCTTATAATATTATACATGGAAAAAAAAAATTATAACAGTTTTTAACACAAAACCTATTTCAAACCAAAAATTTTTCCATTTTTGTAATTTTGGCCAAGAAAAGTGGTGATCGGAACCACAGTGCAATGTAAATATTTAAAAAACAAAAAAAATAAAAATTTTATAAGTATATATGAAAATTATATAAAAATTATATAAAAGCAATTACGAATATGACATATACTACATATTTTTTACTTCTATTGATACAAATAACAAATAACAAGCCAAATAAGCATCAACAGTTACAAAATGGCGCGCAGCCATGTCATATCACGGAGGTTTATATTGAAACTCATCTCAATTGCTCATAGCTTCTTAACCCCTTGACCGATTTTGCCATAATTGGTACCAAAATAACCAGAAAAACGTTGAGAACAATAAAATATTAACCTATATAAAATTTTATTTGAATATGTCAACCATGAGCCAAGATAAATCATTTTAAAATTTTGGGTTAAATTTCTGGTGCCTCTCCCCATTTTACGATTCCTCCCAAATTTTTTGTGAGTGTTAGGAATGATAAAATTACATTAAATTCCAAGTTTCGTTCTCATTGATTCAACAGGTGTCAAGTTATAGCATTTTTTTGTGTAAAATTCACCATTATTTTAGAGGTACCTTTACATTTTCACTCATAACTTTTAAAATACTGAACCGATTTAAAAAACAAACACATCAGTTTCTGCCTAGGAGAATTACGCAACTTTTGGTACCCCAAGCGTTTAAATCGGTTCCGGCTTATTGCCAAAAACGTGATTTCAACAGACAGACAGACAGACGGACGGACAGACAGACGGACATCGCTAGATCGACTTAAAATCGATCAAGGATCATGAATATATATACTTTATGGGGTCCTAAACCAATATTTCAATGTGTTACATACGGAATGACAAACTTATATATACCCTCTATCACTAAAGTGGAGGGTATAAAAATAAAGTGCTTTGCCGAGACTTTTTCTGTGGAACAGTTGGCAGTTTCTGCCTGGGTAGTTATGCACATGGTTGAAAAGAAGATTACTTATAGATATCAAAAACATCAAAAAAGATATTTGCGTAGTGCAAAATATTTTTTTGCAAATATTTTTTAATGAAGGGTACCTTAATGAGCAAAAGCATTGCTAAAAATATAAGTTAATTCACTACAAAAAAAAAGTTTGTAAAATGACATAAAATCCCCGTGATTTTGTAAAATATGCACTATCAAGAATCCCCGTAATGTTACGAGAATAATTTGTAAATTGATTTAACAAAAGAAAATGTAAATTTACAATTTTTTTTGTAAAATATTAACTTCGAGGTGAACATTTTTTTTTGAAATTTACAAAAAATTTGGTAAATTTACACAACAAAATTGTAAACTTTCAGAAAAAGGTTGTTATTTTACAAAGAAAAAATAGAAAATGAAAAAAATAAATTGTGGATTAACAAATTATTTAGTTAAACTACTGTTTTTACCGCAAAAAAATAATGAAAAACACGTATATTTACAACAAAAATTGTTAATTTACAAAAAAAAGTTGTAAATTTATAAAATAAAATAGAATATCAAACAACAAAATTGTAAATTTACAAATTGTTTGGTTAAACTACTGTTTTTATGGCAAAAAACTTGTATATTTACAATAAAAAGTGGTAAATTTACATTTTTTATTGTAAATATACCATTTTTTCTTATTTTTTTACCGTAAAGACAGTAGTTTAACCAAATAATTTGTAAATTTACAATATTGTTTTCGCATTTTCTACTTAATTTTTGTAAAATTACAACTTTTTTCTGTAAGTATACAATTTTGTTTTTTAAATTTTCATATTTGTTTTGTAAATTTACAAAAAATTTGGTTTATTTACATATTTGTTTTGTAAATTTAAAGGTTTTTTTCATTAAAGGTTCCCGAGTAAAAATTTTGATATTGCACCATATCTATTTAGATCTGTTTCAATATATAATCAGATCTTATCAGATCCGGAAATTGACCTGATCTAATTATATCAGTTCTGATACAAACTGATCAGTTTAGATCTCGTTGGATCCGACATTTGTCCCACATATATTCGGATCTTATTAGATCTGAATTGATCATAATTGACATTGTATTATATGGTAATAAAAGCTTTTTTTTGCAAAATGTCTGTTTTAAGTCCAAATAATAAAAATTTTTGTTTAAAATGGCAATTATTCAATTTTATTTAATATTAATAATGTTTTTACATATAATAATATAATTAAAAAAGGATTTAAATAAGGATAATTCTTTAATAAAACAAATCTTAAGGCTCATTTCTTCTTGATGTAATGTAAGGTAAAGGTATAAGGGAAATACTGAAGTATTGCCTAATTATAGTGGGTATAATACCACCTATTTTATCTTTTCAAGTACCTTTATCAGGGTATTTCTATTTGAATTTCGATAATTTCAAAATTATTGTTTGAATTTATCGAAATTATCATAGAAAACCCTGATTAAGATCCTTGAAAAGTTCAACAAAAAAAGCAGGTATCATGATATAACCTACGTGGGTATACTTGCTAGTGTCCGATCGAACTGCTCGGCCAAAAAACGGCATTTGATTATAATTTGGTATTTGGAAGTACTTTTAACAATTCTTGTTCATACGTGGTATGATTGTTGGGGAGATAGAAGAAAAATTTAAGAACGAGTACGAAGTTAAGCCACAATTTCAATGTTCGGTAAAAAAATTCGAAATCGGTGCTCAACTTCATACTTGTAAAATTTTAAATTCAGAAAAGTCTTCTAACGCCACAACAAAAAACGCCATCAAAAAAAGGTGTCTATAATGCTTGCGAATGCCGATTTTTGACAATAGCGTTTTTTGGCCGAACTGTTTGGTCGGACACTAATTCTTGTCAGTTACAATGTTCGTAATGTTGAAAATATCCATATACAAAATCTTAAATTACATCAGAACTAATTGTGTCTTTAAAATTTGTACATACGTTAAATGGTATTGACATAACGGATCATATTGGAAATTTTCCTTTTTTCATCATCTAGCTATTGATAACACTTTTTCTTAATCTTCATGATGATAAAATTCCACATACATGCCCCATTTTAGTATTTTGAAAAAATCTGCAAAATAAGGGGAAATTGTTAATACTTTTATTTCTAAATTTTCGTGGTCATACTTACATCAACGTTAAACATTTTTAAAGATGTACTGAAATTGGTTTTCCCATATTTTGATGGAATTAATGAATATTTTGTGATTTATTTCTAAAATACATAATTTTTTATTTGAAATATTTTTTTTTATTTGACAGAAAATTCTATTTTTTTTGTATTTTTTATCAACATATTTTATTTTGTTTTTATTCGGTATCAAAACAAAAAACAATGATGAAGATTTTCAAAATAGAGGGTGTTGATTTAAAATCGAATTCTGTAAAAAGCTTGGTGGTTTGATTGAGTTTATAGTTGATGTGGATATAAATCTTGGTATAGTGACAGATATGATAGAAGACATAACCAGATATGAGACAAGATATCGTTATATATAACAACAGATCTAACATATCTGGTTATATATAATTTGATCTTGTATAAGATATAAATATATATCGTCATATCTTTTTAGATATAATTATATCTAAACATTTTTACTCGGGTTATTTTTCCATCTTCGGCAGATGGAGTAGCACTTCAACAACCTGAAATGATTTTTTTTTTCACTTGAACACTTTTAACAAACTTTTTAAAGTATAACACTGCACTTTTTTATTTTTTTTTCGCCATTTTGTTTTTCTTAAGTAGAACATATGAGAATTGCGAAGGAGGCTACACAAGAAATTTCTTATATTTTCAGGAAAAATTAATCAAAAAATAACATTTTTTTTTTGAATTTTTAATTATTTTCACAAGTATTTTTAAAAAATCAGAAAAAAAATTTTGGATATTGTATATTGGATGTTTAAGTACCTTTTAAAATAATAAAAACTTAATTTTTCATAATTGGCAGCTTTTTATTAACATTTTAGGTGCCAAATTTAAAAAAAAAAATTACTAAAAAAATATGGTAAAATTACCAAAAAAAATGGTAAAAATACAAAAAAAAAAATTGAACAATTATATAGTAGAAACACATAACAATTGTGGTATTTTACTTAACGCAAATTACAAAAAAATGGTGTAAAAATTATTTTTTTTTTAAAGTTTACAATTAGTTGAAAAATGTTTGTGTCCGGAACTTAAAAAATTTCCAAAAACTTTTTTCATGAAATTTTTTATTTATAAAAAATGATTTTTAACTAAATTTTTTACTCCAAAATGCAAAAAAAAATCTGAACTTAGAAAATTTTTGCGTGTCCTATTGTTGAATAATTAAATTTTTTTTGTAAAACAACAATAATTCAGTAATAAAATAAGTTTTGTAAAATTACATTGGAATTTTGTACTTTTTAATACATATATTTCAAACTGAAAACCTTGTAAACGATCTTAAAAAAAAATGCTTGTAATAAAACATTTTTTTGGTAGAAAGACTAAATAACATCAAGTAAAATTTTGTTGTACAATTACAGTTTTCTTGTGTAAAAAAACTAAACACCTTGTAATATTTTTTTAATTTGTAAAATAATTCACTTTTTTTGTAAATTTACCTAAAAAATTTGTCAAATAAATTTACCAACATATAATAGTAAAATTACAAAGCGCACGGTAGTTTTTGTTTTATTAAAAATACAAGAATTTTTGTAAATAGACAAAAATATTAGTAAAATAGAATTACAAGACCTTTTGCTTGTAATTTTACAAACTTTTTTTTTTGAGTGTAACAAATACTATCCTGTCAGCCTTCAAATTACGCTGGAGCCCAAAATATATTTTTTTGACACCCTATTGTAAATGTTTTACTCTTGCTTATTTTTTTATTTTTTTTTTGAACATTTCCATTACCAAGGGCATTCGTCAATACATCAAAGCTGAGTAAAAACACCATATAAAAACTAATAATCATACACAAAAAAAAATTATGTTATTTAAAATAACTGTAGCCAGCCGGCTCATGAATTTATAAACAAACTGTTGCTTTTCAGCTGATTTATGAGTACGTTTTGTATGATATCTCTTTGTTGTTGTTTTTCTTTTTGGCAAGTATGTACTAAATCAACATGTAACATTAACCTAATTTCATTTTTTCAAGGTGAATTTTACTCACTTTTTCATAAAAAAGGACACTTGTTCTCTATGTTAAAAAAATAATAAACATTTTAGTACAGTTAATGTCAGATTAAGAGATTGTTAAATTTAAGAGAAAAGTAATTTGAGAGTATTACTCTAAAAAGCAACAGGATAATCTCACACACACACACACACACACACACACACACATAAAAATACAGCAATTTTGAAGATGTTAGTAAAGTAAGAGGTGTTTTATAGAATTTAACTGTTGCTTTTAAGTTTAGTGTATTTTGAAGCTGCACGGTAAACTGACGTATCCGGTAAAAAAAAAATAAAGGTACAAGTGCTAACGTTTAATTAAAGGAAAATAAAAGTTAATACATATACATTTTCTTGTGGTACATACATACAAATATACTATACAACAACACCATCCTCATAAATAACTAACATATACATAATTACTTATATATATAAACACTCAAAATTAAATGTCTATTAAATCAGATAATTTGAAAATTACATGGAGTTTAAGCCATATAAAAATAATAATTAATAAAGTTTCTGTCTATTAAGTGAAATTAAAAACATCTGAGGAATTGATGACAATCGATGAAATTTTAAACAAAGAATGTGGATTAATCTGGGCACTCTAAAACGGTAATTTTTTTCGAGGTCAATGGCGGTAAGCCTTATACAAATACGGACCTAGCATATATAGTAGAGTGTCCCTTATTTTGGAAATGTTGGAAATCTTGAGACGGTACCCGCTCATTTTTTTCCTTTTGACTTAAAAATAACTCAGGAAAAATTTTACGCCCCTAGGACCACGCCTTCCCTACGCGACGGGGCCTTAAAGAGCGGGGCCTAAAAAATCATTTTTCCATACAAACCAAAAAAATTTTTTTTTGATTTTTAATTTTTTTGTTATTAATTATTATATTACTTGGTTTGCTTATTCACGACAAAAAATTTGATTTTGGAGGGATAAGTCTTTCAGCGCTAAAAAATTTTTCGCAAAAAAAAAATTTGGGCGGCCGGGGTCCTACAGTAAAAAATTTTTAAAAAATATTTTTTTTTAGTTTTGACCAGCAACGGTTTTAGCTGCTATGTTGCTTTAAATGATATATATTCCAAAAAAAAAATTATTCATATCTGTGACATCTTTATCTTTTTCGAAAAAAAAAATTTTGAGCCGTAGGAATCCTACGGTAAAAAATTTTTAAAAAATATTTTTTTTTAGTTTTGAAAAGCAATGGTTTTAGTTTTTATGTTGTTTTTAATGATATATATTCCAAAAAAAATATTATTCATATTTGTGACATTTTTATCGTGTATCGAAAAAAATCATCAATGCATTTTTTACCCTTTTTTAGAACACGATTAAGATGTCACAGATACAAAAAATATTTTTTTATGAATATATATCATTTAAAGCAACATAGCAGCTAAAACCGTTGCTGGTCAAAACTAAAAAAAAATATTTTTTAAAAATTTTTTACTGTAGGACCCCGGCGGCTCAAAATTTTTTTTTGCGAAAAATTTTTTAGCGCTGAAAGACTTATCCCACCAAAATCAAATTTTTTGTTGTGAATAAGCAAACCAAGTAATATAATAAATAATAACAAAAAAATTAAAAATCAAAAAAAAAATTTTTTGGTTTGTATGGAAAAATGATTTTTTAGGCCCCGCTCTTTAAGGGCCCGTCGCGTAGGGAAGGCGTGGTCCTAGGGGCGTAAAATTTTTCCTGAGTTATTTTTAAGTCAAAAGGAAAAAAATGAGCGGGTACCGTCTCAAGATTTCCAACATTTCCAAAATAAGGGACACTCTAATATATAGGTTATAATTACACAGTGCAACAGCCAAAATCGTAATGGAATGAAACCAAAAGCAATTAAAAGTTGACAGTTTCCATAACAAATCCCATATTTTTTTTAGTTTAATGCGATATTTTTGTACAAGCATTTAAAGTTGGTGAACTATTATTATAATTATAATAACTTGAAAACTGTATACGGGCGTGGATCCAGAAATTTCCTTTGGGTATTGTATAATTTTTTTTAATACTTTTCATATTGAGGAACAAATAAAAAACCATGAAAAATAATGTTAAAAGCGGAAGATTTTGGAATTGCGACGAATTTTTGTTACTCAAAAAAATTTTTCATACGGAGACTCTAACGGACCGATTTACTTTCTAAATAGGACCGTTGATCAGGCACGTACGCAGGGGGGCCCTGGGGGCCCGCCCCCCCAAAATGATTTGGCCAAATAAAAATTTTTAGACATTGCAATTCAAAATATACGTTTTATAGCAAAAACAAAGGCTGAGTATTATTTTTTTACTTATCTTTAATCTAACGAAGAGATTTTATAAAAATTTCAAAATACTGAAAAAGTACAAAAAAAAATTTTGATTGAAAAAAATGTAAAAAATTCTAAACTTTTACGGTAGTGAATAGGACACCTTTAAAAGGTAATTGTGACTGACCATTAGGGTGCACCAAAAAAACGAAGTTGTTAGATATTGACCGGGCCCCCCTTAGATATGTGCTTTTGGGAGTAAAAAAATGTCTCACAAAATTTTAGGAAAATCGGATATGGGTAAGACCTGCCGCATCGGTCCTGAAGTTTGAAAATCGAATTACAAGGGGAAAATATGACTTTTTTAGCAATTTTCTCAATTTTTTCGATATTTTGAGTTACGTTTGAATTCAAATGGTTACAGAATTGTGATTTGGAGTAAAATGTGTATCGAATAAGGTATTAAAAACTAAAATCGGTTGAAAATCAGCCAAGTTATTACAACAAATCTGAGAATTCTATACCAATTTGAGACATTTTTCTAACAAGAAATTTGTCTGTACGAAAAATGTGTTAAAATCTGAGAATTCTTCTATGCAAAAATTTTTCAGGATCTTAGAACTTTTCTATATGGGGCATTCCATGTGAAATCGGTAGTTTGTTTCTGTACTCAAACTTCCTTTACTCATAACTTCTTCAATAATGGTCCAAATTTAAAATTTTTTTTTCTAAAATTTTGTTTTTTTTGCGTACATTTTAAAAAAAAATCCCAAAAAATTCTTAAAAGCGCTCTAGTATGCGATTTTTAAGTTTTTAAATTTAAATTTCATTTTTGAAAATGTTTGTACTCTTCGATTTTTTTGAAATTTTTTTGTGTAAAACTTCTATCGATTCTACAAATTTTTTGCCCACGAGGATCATCGGATAACAATTATTACTATTTTTTTAAATTTTCTTAAAAAAATCTATTGTAATTTTCCAATCTTAAAATCATTTCTACTGCTCCAATGGTGCGTCATAGAGTGGTCATTTATAAGACCGACCCCCATTAGATTTTACGTCTTAACATTTCTTTGGAACAAACTAATACCCTATCTCCAATTTCTAAGGGGGCTCCCACACAAAACGAAATTTTTTTAAATTTGCTCCAACCGCTCTAACTGCCATAATAGGGCTCTAAGAGCAACAAAATGTATAACCGACCCACAATATTTTTTTAGTCCAAACATTTTGTCTGAACAAACCTACCCTCTATATCTAATTGTTAAGGCGGTCCCCATACAATTTTTTTTATTTTTTGTAAATTTGTTTTATTTAATCAGCTTCTACCGGTCCAATGGTGCGTCCGAGAGGGGTCATTATTGAGACCGACCCATATTTATTTTTACCCTCAAACATTTTTGTAAAACATACCGCAGCCCTATCTCCACTCGCTAAGTAGGCTTCCATTCAAAATTATATTTTTATAAAATTTGCTCCAACTGTTATTTGTATGGGAGCCTACTTAGGGAGTGGAGATAGGGCGTATGTTTCACAAAAATGTTGGAGGGTAAAAATAAATGTTCGGATTACAAAACCCATTACTAGTAATGTAAATTTTTGCTGGGTTGTAGCATAAAATGTTGCATTTCTTAAACAAAAACACAAAAAAAAAATCATGTAAAAAAATTGTGTTTTTCAGAGGTTGGTTTAGTTCTTCAAGGGGAACTTTTCCCCCTGGTCCGATTTTGCCCATCTCCGAACTTAACCAGCCTATGTACATAAGACATATATGTGCCAAATTTCAGGAGTCTAGCATTTTTATTTTGGACTGTATCGTGTCTTCCACAGACGGACGGACAGACGGACAGACGGACAGACGGACGGACGGACGGACGGACAGACGGACATCGCTAGAATGTCTTAGAATCGATCACTGATCAATAAAACATATACTTTATGGGAACCTAGACAGATATTTCGATGCGTTACACACGGAATGACAAAGTGAGTATACCCCCCTACTGTATTTGGAGGGTATACAAATTTCAAAGTGTCCGATTTGACATGGAATGCCCCATATATAATTTATAATTTTAAATTAATTATAATTTTTATAGGAAAATTCTCAGATTCTGAGTCATTTTTTCTATAGTAAAATTCCCGGATTCCGAGACATTTTTTCTATAGAAAAATTCTTAGATTTTGAGACATTTTTCCTATATAAGAAGTCTCAGATTCTGAGACATTTTTCGTTATGAAAGGTCTAAAATTCTGAGTCTCAGATTCTGAGACATTTTTCCTCTAGAAAAAGTCTCAGATTTTAAAACATTTTCCTATAGAAAAAGTCGCAGATTCTAATACATTTTTCCTATAGAAAAAGTATCAGATTCTGAGTCACTTTTTCTACAGAAAGACTCAGATTCTGACACATTTTTCCTCAGTCATAAAATTTTCTTAAATTTTATGACTGAAAATTTGTTTGACAATGAAAAATTTATTAAAATTTACTTATTTTAATAAAAATTCTTTTAAAAGTTTTTCTAACAAGAATTTCATTTTGAGTGTACAGAGAATACCTAAAGAAACTACTTTAAATTTTAAGAAACACATTAAATTCAATTAATGAAATGTGTTGTGAAGATAAAATAATTTCTTTATTTGGAAATGAAAAATGAATGTGTTTTTTTTTTTTTTCTTTTTTGTTTAACTGAAATTGTTTAAACATAAAAATGTGTGTGCTTAATTAAAAGAAGAAGAAATTAAAAATTTTATTTTGTAGAAATTTTAAAAAAATCCCATAAATGATTTTGTTCTACAGGTGTTTTAAGATACAAGTTATTGTAGATGCTTATTTGAATGAAAAAAGATTTTATTACAAAAAGTATTTAGTCAACAGAAATTGAATTCTTTGTTATTGAATATTGTAAAAAGGAATACTCAATTTTACGAAAAAATAATTTGATTAATAAAATTTATAAATTCGAAGAAAACTTAATTATAAAATAAACACTGTACAAAATTTATCATGCCCCTACAGTTATAAGATATTTTTCCTATAGAAAAAGTCTCAGATTCTGAGACCTGAAGACAACCGGCTTAAATAAAACTCTGGCGCACGGCAACCAAAGTTTTGGATTTTTGAAAATTAAAAAAAAAATCTAGTGGCAATCTTCTATACCCTTCAAATCTTCTATACCCTCCAAAATGAAAAAAAAAAAAAATAAAAAATTTTTATCGGTGTTTTTTTTTTTGGGTGGGAGCGGTTTCTGCTGGAGGCGTTGGAGTTCACTTTGCCTACGCGATAAATGTAGATAAATTAATTGATTATGATATTTGCACTTAATTTATACCATTTTATTATATTTAAAACAATTGAATTCTTCGACTTGGTCCTTGGTCCAAGGATTTTTGCATTTTTGTTACACAAATAATAAATAATAATAAATATACTTTATGGGCCGATATTAATAGAATTGATGGGTTTAAAAATATATTGAGATTAACACGAATATTAAAAAAAAATGGTTTGACAAATTTCAAATGCCCGTGTAAAAATCGATTTGATCTTATATTATCTGCTTTGATCTGATTATATATGATAGGATCTGATTTAATATAATTGTATCTAATCAGATATAATTAAATATCAAATTTGCCCCACACTGAGGGAAAAAATCGTCGTCAAATCAAAAATTTTCGCACTCATTTTTAAAATTCTCAAATTTTTTAAAGAAATTTTAATAATCAAATGAAATTTTATAAAATTAAAAATGTTTCGGTCTTGATTTTAAAAGTATATTTTTTGAATTAAATATAAAAAAACTCCTTTTTATTTCATAATGCTGCCATGATGAAAATAATCATTTTGATTGTAAACAATAACAAAATGAGTTTTCAACAACTTTAAAAACGACGCCTCATAAATGACACAATTATTTTAGAAAAGTTTCGTGGCGTATCATAAGTGAAAACTTTTCAATTTCCATAAAAATTAAATAAACGAAAAATAATAAATATTTTCTTAAAGTAAAACAATGAACTAAATTTTTGTAATAAGTGACAAAAGTCAAAAGTAAATACATATGTATTGACATAAATAAAAAAAAATGGTGTGGAAATTAATGTGGAGTTTGCGGAAATCAATGTGGAATACCTATAATCCAGAAGAAAATTAACATTTTATGACAGCAATCCCGGAATTTTTGTGTTATTTGATGTCTATTTTATCGTCGGTGCTCTGACAAAAACACCTACGTGTATTTCTTGAAGAGACTGCTAAATTAGCACAAATTGTGAACTTTTGCGTTGAATTTTAAGGTAATCTTAATGGAAAAAGTAGATTTGCAATATTATTTAAATATGTATGTAAGAGTTGTAACTTTAAAACAACGCGAAATGACAAAATTAATATAATTCGTAGACGTCTTCAACAATTTTTGAAAATCACATGGGTGTTTTCGCCAGAGCAGCGACGATATATTATTTCTATATATAAAAAATTGCATCTTTCTAACTTTTCTGTGGTAAAGAAAAATAAATAAAATGTGTATAATAATATAAAAAATTCCAATTGTTTTATTTACATTGAAAATTTTAGGAAACAGAAAGAAAATTATATAAATAATTTTTAATATTTAATTTGATTATGTGCACTTTTGATTTGAACATAAAACATTCTCAAATCAACGTTGTTTCAGTTAATTTTTAAAATTTTGTTTGTTACTGAAGCCATATTAAAAGTGTCGATAAACATTTTCAATTTGAGAAAAAACAAAGTTTGTTGACTTTTGTCACTGTTTTATTTTTAATTTGAGATTGTTTTTGCTTGATTTGAGAATTTTTTTTTCTTAGTGCAATATTGACCAAATCCGAGAAATGATTAGATCTCGATTTTGGCCATTTCAGATATATGTAATTATGTGCAAGCAGATACGATCATATATGAAAAGATATAAACGTATCAGATAAGATCTAATCTATTTTTACACGGTTGGTGATATGTCGAAATCCGTTCTATATATTCTTGAAGTTGTTTTGATATATGTGCGTTTCAAAAATCCAAATGGTGTTTTCTTTTCTAAATAAAAAATGTGCATTGTTAAAATGTGTACTTTTAAAATGTTGACATGGCCCTGAAACGATGTAGCATTTTTTACAATCAGAAAAGAACACAAAAAATTCTGTTTTGTACGCAAATTGTCCTGATTTGCTGGTTCGATGGATGTGTTTTTTGCTTATATTGCCGGCAGCTCAGGTTCGAATACAGACACATCATCTGGACCACAACAGTATCAGTTAACTTGTGCCCTTAATTTGAGTTTTGCTACATGGGAGAATAACAGGGCAGTTTTTCACCCCGTCATTTGATTTTGGGGTGGAAAATATGCATTTTTTACATCTCGGGAAGGCAATATATTTGAAAAGAACATGATATTTTTTCAAAAGTGTGCATTTTTTTTAGAAAAGAATACAAAAAATTCAACAAAAAAAAAAAAAAATGTTGCAAAATGTCAAATTTTTGCCAGAAAAGAAAACGCCACAAGTAAAATTTAAGTGAAAAAATTTTAAATTTTTTTCCACGAGAGGATACAATAGTTCAAATTTCAAGTTTCTAGGATCATATTGATAGAAAATGTACCATATTTCCCTGTTATCACCATTTGCCCTATTTTCCTTATTTTTAACCCGTTTGGTAAAAAATTTTAGTGAAAAAACACTTTGTGTAAAAAAAAACTTAAGTAAAAAAAAATTCAGTAAAAAAATTTTGAGTAAAAAAACTTTTGTGTACCCGAGCAAAAAAGAATTTATATAAATGTATCTTATTTTATATGTTTTCATAAAACTATATGAGTCGCAGTATAAAATTATATCTCACTTTGAAATGATGTCATATAAAATCATATCTAATTATATTGTTCATAATATATTAATATAAATGGTAGATGTAATCATACGTTGCACATAAAACTTACAAGGGAAGTCTCCCTGGTGTCACCCTCCGATCTTCACGAAATTTGGATATGTAGTTAAGAACGAAAATTAATTCGACACGTATTTTTTTTAGCGGCCCAATCGTTTTTTACGATTTACGCCTATTTAACCAAAATTAATATATCAGATTAAAGGTATTAAATACCTATCTCGTGGTGCTAACAACGGGCCAAAGAAGTTAATATTTTTCGACTTATTAACAAAAATGTCCTAAAATTTTGGTATTTTACTCAATATGACGAAAAGTTGTGAATTATTAGCACACGTAGATAGGTTTACCAAAGACCTTTCATTTGGTATGTAACATGACTAGGTTTCTTTGCACAGTATAGGAGATAAACGAAAAAAAAAAATTAAAAATGGCATTGTTTTCCCCTCCTTTTACCCCCTTAATTTGAATTTGGGCAGCTAAAAAAATACGTGTCCCTTTATTTTTTCTGCTCTACAAAAGAAAACCGATTCCATAAAGAT
The DNA here is from genome assembly GCA_963921195.1 of Pegoplata infirma. NCBI lineage: Eukaryota > Metazoa > Arthropoda > Insecta > Diptera > Anthomyiidae > Pegoplata > Pegoplata infirma. The sequence continues at coordinate 124,076,963 of OY992539.1, read as the reverse complement.
CCGTGGGTGACACTAGGGAGACTTCCCTTGTAAGAATTTTCATTTTATAGTTGCTCAAAATTCACGTAAGTTCGCGATTTATCGCTGTTTAAAGTTGTGATTTTTTGAAAAAATAACACCGCTCAACAAATCGAAGGTTTTTGACTCCGGTTTGAAGTTTGATACAAAATTTTTAAAGATTTTGACTCGCTGATTCCAAATCTGTGCTCCAAATTTTTCCATCACGTCTAGAATTTTAATTATTCGCGGTTGAAAATGCGAAAAAACGCGATTTTTGCCATTTTTGAAAGCCTGCACAACAGCCACTGGGTGGAATAAAAATCTGGTATAAAGCGTTAGAGTTGAATTGAACTATGATCTCAAATATATGATCAAAAAAATTTGAAGTTGTTGCACTATTATTGGCCAAACACGTATTTTAAAAAAACACTGTGAAAAAAATTAGAAAAAGCACCATTTTTAAAAGGCTCAAAAACAAAAACCAGATGATCAATATTTAGTGTGATGAGCTCAAAATTTAGACAAAATCTCATTCTTTCTTATAGATGTTTAAACCCATTAAAGATATCTTCCGGTTTATACGAAAAATAACACAGAAAACTTAAATTTGTAAAATATTTATTTTTTTTAGTTTTTCTTTGAAAAATATCAAAAAAAACTAAGGTACCTACCTTATCTTTTTTACAAAAATGATCATTTTAACAGAGTCATTTTAAAACGCAATTGTAACCCAACCAAACGCAATAATTAGAAAAAAATTGTTTTCTATGTTGGAGACCATAGACAAATTATACTTTTGCGCTTTATACCAGATTTGTATTCCACTCAATGGCTGCTGTGCAGGCTTTCAAATAGTGCAAAAATCGTCATTTTTCGCATTTTTAACCGTGAATAACTAAAAATCTGGACGTGATGGAAAAATTTGGAGTACAGATTTCGAATCAGGAGATCAAAGTCTACTAAAATTGATCACCAGAATTCAAACCGGAAAATGACTGTTGAGCGGTGTAATTAAAATACATAATATTTAATTAACTAAAACTTTTTTAATAATTGTCGGATTTTTATGGGATTGGGATTATATTAAAGCTAATTTAGTCGACTTTTAGCAAAACTAAAAAAATCAGACATTTTTAACAAAACAGGATAATGGAATTTGAAAAAGTTCCTTAAGGATATCTCAAAATGCAGGTAATTTTTTTTTATAAGATTTCCGCAACTCTTATCTACAACATATCGTCACCTAAAATGCAAAAGTCCCTTACTAACAGAAAATTCAAAATCGGTATTTTGATTGATTCTGGTGTATTTTATTAACCTACACGACCTTTCCAAGAATTAGGGTCACATAATAAAATGAGCGATTTCATAGCCAAAAATTAAAAACATGTGAATTGCGAAATTGCCAATGAATGTAACTAGAAATATATTTTTTAATCATTTTGTGATTAATTTTGATACATATTAACAAAACATACGTCCTCAAAAAATTTTAGCCCAATTCAATCAAAACGAACAAAGTTACTAACAAATTAAAAATTTTATTCAATACTGTTTTTTGCTTCTCCTGTAAAATTAATAAAATGTTAGTTAGGCCATTTTGCATTTTAGGTGACGATATATAAATTTCAGAGTGGGTGCCCAAGGGACTTAATAGTTACAACGATTTTTAAAAACTTACTCTCGTTTGTTTCAAATTATTTTTTATATTTTTTTAATAAAATTGTATTTGTTGCAACTGTACACGGTGAGCCTCAGTGATGTTTAGGTTCGACTTTAGTGTCGACAAAAAGTGTAAACGAAGTTCGTTTTCTACTTGATTAAATGTCACAAAACTGTTTACACCGAAATCGTAGCTGCTCGCATTCGCGAGATATCGCGAAATTAGTTTTTTTTGTATTTTTTAAAATTTTGCTGCTCGCATTCGCGAGATATCGCGAAATTAGTTTTTTTTGTATTTTCTAAAATTTTGACAATGAAGTTTTTTAAATGTCTTCAAAAACTGAGTATGCAGTTTTAATTGTATTTATTTACAGGTCACAAAACAGTAAACATCAAAATCATATCTTCTCAGTTTCGCGAGAAATCGCAAAATTAAAAAAAAAAAAAATTGTTTTTCGCGAAAATTATCAGTCAAGATATTGATTTAAGCAGTTTTACCACCTTTAACCACATAAAATTTAAACTGCACACAACATATTTGTCGTTTCTTGATTATTTTCCTTTATTTTAGACACTAAAGAAAAAATAAATTAATTAATATAAAAGCTTGAATTTGCAATTTCTCGGGAAATTGATCATCTATAATTTTTATGCTTGCAGTTTTGTCAAATTAAATAACCTCGAATTCAAACTGCATACCACATTTTTGTCGTTAATTGAAGTAAATATTTTTACAGACCAAAAATAACAAAAACTAATGAATAAAAAGTAGTTTGGCGAGTTTTTTAGCGATATCTCGGCGACTTGAGCAGCTAGAATTTAAATGTTAACAGCTTTATCGCCTTTAATCACTAGCAAATCAAACTGCATTTCGTGTTTTTCAACAATGTTAAAGAAACTTCTTTTATTAATCAAAACAAAAAATACCCCCAAAAAGCTGATTTTCGATATTTCTCGCGAAAGTGAGCAGCTATAATTTTTTTGTGGGCAGTTTTAATTTCTTCCAACATGCTCAAATCAAACTGCGTACAACTTTTTTTTATCATTTCTAAAGAACTGGTTTTAAAATATAAATAAATAATAAAAAAAAAATTATATAATTACGCGATATCTCGCGAAATTTAACACATACAATTTCGATGTCAACAGCTGTGTGACCTTTGATCAAGCACAAGTAAAACTGCATACCATGTTTTTACGAAATTTTAAAGAAACCTATCTAGAGATAAAAAACGAAAACAAAAACAGCAAAAAATTAATTTCGCGATTTCTCGCGAACTAAAGAAGATAGGATTTTGATGTTTACTGTTTTGTGATCTTTAGAGCCCAGTCACAATTGGCACCACCGACGACGAACCACATCAAAAGAGAGAGCGACCCAATAAAATTAAACGACAGACGACCGGACACATTTTATAAAGAAAATGACGCTCATCAGTTACACATCTATTTTTTTCTTTAGTTATCCCTTAGAAACAGGTACACAATGTTTTTTGTTTGCAACACACACACACACAATATATCAACTCCAATTGGAAAAATAAGCATATTTTGTTGAACATATGGCAACGCTACTTGACAGAAATTTTAAAAATATGAGAGGGTGGTGAGAGAGAACTACAAAAATAGAATAGAATCTATTCTGGCGGCAGCGTGGTTGACCACAAAGCGATTTTTTGCTTTTCATACAAAATGTATGAAAACATTTTGTGGTAACCGAATGTGCTGCCAATTGTGACGCGGCTCTTAAATAAGTACAATTAAAACTGCATACTCAGTTTTTGAAAATATTTAAAAAACTTCAATGTCAATACTTTAAAAAATACAAAAACGCTAATTTCGCGTTATCTCGCGAAAGCGAGCAGCTGCGATTTCGCTGTTAACAGTTTTGTGACATTTAACCTTGTAGAAATCGAACTGCTAACCTTGTAGAAATCGAACAACCTGAACATCGCTGAGGCTCACCGTGTGTAAATCTACAAATATACAAACCGGAATTTTAAAAATTTTTAATTTTTTAAAATATTTTTTCTGCGAGAGGATCCCATATTCTAAATTTCAAGTTTGTAGGACCATTAGTTTAGGAGTGTCCTATTTTACCCCTTTTACCCCCCTCAGAATCGGAATTTCCAAAAATCCCTCCTAAGTGAGAGATTTTGTCAAGAACCGATTCTAAATTTTTTTGTTTGGGTTAAAAGGTAAAATTTTTAGAAAAAATAAAATTTTCTTTCACACTTTTCTCAACTCAAAACCATATATAACAAATCAAAAAATTATAATACATAATTATAATTAGAGCCTGAGCTCGACTGTCTTTACAGAAACCATAATTTAAAAATAACGACTATAAGTCGCCCTAAGTGGCAATCAGTATCTTTGGAAAAATGGCAACACCTAACATTTGTGTCTAAAATATAGACCATGTCTGGCAATGTTTGCAAAAATAAGTACTTCCCAGCAAAAATTGGCATTACTAGTAATGGGTTTTGTAATCCGAAACAGATGTTAATAAGTAGTTACTTATTGAATGAAACACTAATTATTTTAACAAGGGCGTGAGACAAAAATAACTAGTGAAGAATATGGAGATAAATAAGTAGTTACTGCCTCGGATTACAAATAAGGAGTAAAAACCCATTACCAATAAGAAGTAAAATAATTAGTTAATTAAAACTTTTAAAATTTAACTTGTTTTTACTAAAACTTAAAAATTGCGTAATTTTTATTAAGTTTTTAAGTATTTTTAAGTTAATTGAATTGTAAAGGTTAAAAACTGCAAGTGCAAGAAGATATTATTACTTAGAGGTGCTTTTATAACATATTACTGAGAAGTAGTTACTTTTGGGCTTAAAATAATGTTAATGGTAATGGGTACTCATTATAAATAATGTACTTGGTAATGATTACTTTTCACAACTCATTACCATGTTTTTGCTGGGTTAGATCAGAATTGATGAAGGAGAGGAAGAAGAATAATGATTACTAAAAATAAGTTTCTTTACACATAATTACAATAACAAACTCTTCTGTTAGAAAAAACAACAGCAACAACCACACTTGAATTGAAAAAATCAGATTTAGTTGATACTTGCTTAACAGCCTACTTGGCGTATCGGTCTAGAGTGATTGTACGTTACAAGCAGTTAATAGCAAAGTATTACAAATGATGATGAGTTCAATCCTTGTCGGCTGCGATCTGTAAATAATTTTCACATATAGAGTTTTATTGACTATTAACTAAATAAACTTGACATTAAAAGTTTTTCTAAAGATTATTATAACTGGATAATATGAAACTAGTAAGAAACAAACCAGGATGTCTAAATTTTTAGAAAAAATAAATTTTTTCTTTCACACTTTTCTCAATTCAAAACCATATATAGTAAAACTTTATTATTCAAACAAAACCAAAAAATAGAAAATCAAAAACAACAAAGTTAAATTTAAGTTGCAAAATATCGGGGTTTTTGACACATTTGCTTACAAAAAAGTGGCCGCAGTGACCGAGAAAAACTATAAGTATATTCGTACTCTACGGACTCCAACCAACTCCAATTTTTATGTAAGAACCCCTGCACTTTTTTTGTTGTAGCACAGTGTAATGTGTTGGGTCCGTTATGAGTAAGAATGTATGTATTTTGTGAGTAATTTATTAAAAAAAAATATATATTTATGTACCACTGTGCAGCCTCGTTAGGCATTTATGCGACATTTTATTTTTTTGTTGGATTTTTGGTGTGGAATTTGTAAGGTAATATTAATAATTTATATTATAAAGCATCCATACTTTTTTTGTTAATGTGTTACTTCTTTGTGGTCTAGTGAAAATAACAACATCGCTTTCAACTTGTCCTTGAAAAGGTTTTATACACTCTACAAGGTGTTTATGTTGTTTAAGGATTGTCATTCTTTATGTAATATATCAATATCCAATCAAAAACAAAAAACAAGTAAGAAAGTTACAGTCGGTTACGACCGACCATATGATACCCTACACCAGTGTTTTCCAGAAAATGTGTCCCAAGTCCAAACATGGACCGATTGTATCTGTCTTTTGTTAGATCTTCATTTAGTGTAGAAACCACACACAGATAAAATTTTAGTGGAATTGGTTTATTTTTTTGTCAATAGATCAATTTAACTGAATATCGGTCGAAATTTTTATATGGGGGACTACGTCCAAAGATGGTTCAATTATATTCCGATTTGGTTAGGTTACTAAAGTACACGTTTAACACCTTAAAACAAAATATTTATAAAATATTTCCGTTTTTATGAATTTTGAGGGAATTATGTGAATATCGGGAAGGTGGTTTGTATGGGGACTAACAGAAGGACTGACCCGATGTTTTTGAAATTTGGAGTGGTGATTTGTGCATACAAATTTTAATTACCTGCAAAATTTCAAAGCGATATTTATTATAGTACGGTTATTAGAGTCGTTTAAGCCGAATCCAAAGGGGGCGTTTGTATGGGGGCTAGGTCTCCAATTTCAATAGGCTTCGTCCTTGGTCCAAAAGATGTTTAAATTTCAAATTTCAAGTCAATTGATTGAAAATTGCGACCTGTATCGTGCTTAAACCGATAGATAGACAGACTCAAAATGTAATCCTGAATCGATCAATATACTTGAAAGTTGGTCCAGGTCCATTATTTCGGGTAGGTACAAAAATCATCACAAAGTGATTATATAACAAGTAGAAAAGTTAATTTCGACTTGGCCGAATCTATGAATACCCTCCACAATGCCCTTTTTAAGTGATAGTAAATTCTAACGTAAAAAAAAAACATTTTTGGTTAAAAATATTTTATTTTGTGTAAAAAAACGTTTTTTTTAGTAATTTTTGAAAAAAAAAAAAATAATTTACTTTGTTTTTTTGAGTGTAAAATTTTTTTTGAGTGTATTTTTTGTTTTTTGCTTTAGCGTAAAAATATTTTTGAGTGACAAAAATACCTTGTGAAATATTTTTGTGACTTACCAATGTTTTTAAAACATGTTTAACGGGTTTTCAACACGTGAATTTAAGTTGAAACTAATCTGAAATTCACGGTTTTGCTAATAACTTTTGAACGACTGAACCGATTTGGCTGAAATTTAAAACAAACCGGACCAGAGGAACGGCAAATATATATGCCATACGTCAGCTCCCTCAGAATTGTCGTTCGAAAGTTACCGTGTGTTTTAACTCCAGAAAAACCCTTGCCGAAATTCACTTCATTTGCTTCATTTGCTTATAACTTTTGAACCACTGGACCGATTTTGATGGATTGCAATATCAGGTAGATTAGGTAAATCTCCAACATATATGCCAAGCTTCAGGAGCCTCCGTAAAGTTTTTCAAAAGTTAGCGTGTTTTCAACAGACAGACGGACGGACATCGCTAGATCGTTTTAAAATCGATCGAGAATCATGATATGTTGACTCAGACCCCACAAAACAATTTCGCCCGATATTTAGTTAAATCGGTATATTGGCAAAAAAAGTAAGCCAATTTCAGTCAAATTTGTGTTGTGTGTGTGTTTTCTAAACTAACCCTGCAAACAAAACGATACGACATCGATTCGCCGGTTGTATTGCCGATACGATAAATGTTATTGAGGCAATTATCGAATTCGTATCGCCGGCGATACACCTTTCGGGAGAAACTGTTACCCGACGGCAATACATCCCGGCGATACGAAAACGATTCGTCTTGGCGATAAAAGGGCAATATCGCCAGATAATCGTATAAACGAAAAATAATAGATTTGTATGTATCGCCGGAATACCGCAAAAATGATAAACCGGCGATACAGCTATATCGTTTCCCTGAAGCTGAAAATAGACATTATTTTTTTCATTCATATTTTGGTCATGTTAACAGGACTAAAAACATTTGCATTCACCCGAAAAATATATCCGCAACATTCGCTGAATTTTTTATTTTATCTTTGAACGCACATTTGGGTTTTTCGGCCAAATTTATATTCTTTCAAAGATTTCTTGTTGTGATTGATAAATTATTTTATTTTAAATTGACAAAGAAATAAAAATTTTCTAAATATTTTTTTTGTTTATCGCCATAATATCGTCCGTATTAGAAAACGGCGATATAATAAAAATACTACTTTGATTTTTTATTGAAATGATAAATTTTCGTATCGCCGCAATATCTTTTCGGCGATATATCGCCCTATTGTTTGCAGGGAATTGAAGATCCAACGAAATATAAATCCAATCGGTACATGTTTGTGTTTAGGAACCATTTTCCGGAAAACACTGGTGTAGGGTATCATATGGTATGTAATGACCGACTACAATTTTCTTAATTGTTTTTAATTTCAATATGCTTCGTCCTTGATTCAAAAGATGTTTAAGTTTCAATTTTCAAGTTAATTGATTGAAAATTGCGAACTGTATTGACTCGGACATCGCTAAATCGACTCAAAAAATAATTCTTAAAGTATGTCTAGGACAAGTATTTCGGGTTGTTACAAACATCAGCACAAAGCAATATATCCCTGTACTTCAGAGTGGTATAGGGTTTAAAAAGTGTATATTTTATGCGACACAACCAAATACAGCTTTTCACTTGGTTATTACACACATTTGTTTACTTAAAGAAAGTAAAAAGCTATTTTTACCACACATCTCAATGAAAATAATAATCATTTGTAGACCTTGAAATATATTTCTTAACGAATGTTTTTGTCACTTTTTGTTTATTTTTTCAAAGAATTGTCAAAAGTATGAGTATACAGTGCAACACACAAAATTCAAACTCTTTCTCGTTTGGAATTTCTCGAATAACTTAAAAAAAACCCCCCCAATATTAAACACTAACAAAAAATCTTTGTTAATAAATAAATTTACAATTTTTTTAACGCGGTAAAACTTACAAGGACTTTTCGTGACTTTACTAGATTTTTTGCTAGATTTTACCAGGTAACCAAAGTACACATAGATCACCTAGAAATATAATATTACTTAGGTCTATTCGATTACTTTACTACAATCTATTATTTTTTACTCATTAATCTACGACTCGAAATTTTCAGTACAAAAAGTAAACAAACTTTCCAGTTGTTGTAAAAACTAGAAAGGAATTTGGGTAATCGAATAGACCTATTGTATGAAAATATGTTATTTCATATTTTTATACAATTGTGGGTTATTTGTACGGGAACAACAAGTAAAATTGGTCAGATTTATTTTAAATTTGGAATGATGATTTTGGAGCACAAAATACCTGCTGAATCTCGAAAGGATGCCTATTAAAATACGGTTAATAGTCATTTGAGCCACATTCAAAGGGACCGTTCGTCCGTTCGGCCGTTCGTCCTTGAGTCAAAAGTCGCTTACATTTTTAGATAAATCGATTAAAAATTGCGATCGCGCACAGAAGTTTACATGGACGGACGGAAATCGTTAGAACAGTGATTCTGAGTCAATTGGTATAATTGTGGGTGGGTCTAGGACCAATATTTCGGGTTCTTAAAAACATCAGCATATTGTCATTATACACGAAATCCACCAGAGATTTTATAAAATCTGTCCGAGGGTCTTTAAATTTGTCTAATTTTTTGTACACATTTGTACTATGGAGCCAACAAAACATATCCATTTTCAGTTTTTCAAATTTAAAAAAAAACGCGATTTTTTCGCGAATTTTATTTTCTTCAAAAATTGAAAAAAATCAAAAAAGTATGATACTCATAAGTAGTTTTTTAAAAAATTACGAAAGGTGGAAAAAGCCGAAGACCCAAAAAAGCTGCACTTGTTTTTATGTAAAAAATTTTATTTTTTCGATTTATGGAGCTTCAGAAAAATCGAAGGGGGATAAAGTTTTGAAAAATGCATCTAAAAATTGCATCAAAAACGTACTAACAGCCTACTTGGCGTATCGGTCTAGAGTGATTGTACGTTACAAGCAGTTAATAGCGAAGTATTACAGATGATGGGTTCAATCCTTGCCGGCTGCGATCTGTTAATAATGTTCACATATAGAGTTCTATTGACTATTAACTGAATAAATTTGACATTAAAAGTTTTTCTGAAGATTATTATAACTGGATAATATGAAACTAGTAAGAAACAAACCAGGATGTCTTAAATTTTTAGAAAAATTAAAATTTTTCTTTCACACTTTTCTCAATTTAAAACCATACCCGAGTAAAAAAGTTTTTTATATAATTTTATATAATTATATAAAATTTGATAAAATTATATATAATTACCCGAGTAAAAATTTTCTGGTCTAATCATATATAATTTGATACAATCTTATATGAGTTAATATGCTCCCGTATAAATTTATATAAAATTATATTTATCATTTTGATACTGTTGATCCACTTTATATGGTTAGATATTGCTCCATATATGATTAGATTCGTATTTTGGTTTTGCTCATCAAATTGTATAAAAATAGATATTATAAGATCAATTTGAGATGATTAGATTTGACCAAATTCAGGATCATATTGTATCAATTTTTATATTTTTTGATCTAAAGTAATACAATTAGATATAATTTGATACAACCATTTTACGGATCAAATTAGATCTATTTAGTAAAATTAGCATAATATTTTTACTAGGGTATATAAAATTATATAAAGAAGTTTTTGTTTTCAAAAAATTTGATAAAATTATATAAAATTATATATAATTTGATAAAATTATATGAAATTATATCCGAATTTTTTTTATATAAAATTTTATCAAATCTTATATAATTTTATATAATTTTATAAAATTTTATCAAATTATATATAATTTGATATAATTTTATAAAATTTTATATAAAACAAATTTTGATATAATTATATATAATTTGATAAAATTATATATAATTTTATCTAATTTTATAAAATTTTATCAAATTATATATAATTAGATATAATTTTATAAAATTTTATATAAAAAAAAAATCGGATATAATTATATATAATTTTATCAAATTATATATAATTTTATCTAATTTTATCAAATATATATAATTATATATAATTTTATAAAATTATATATAATTATATATAAACTTTTTTACTCGGGTATATTTAAAAAATATTTTTTTTTGGAGTGCATTGGTATAAATAAGGGCGTTTGTAAGAGTCGAATGCTTTTTGAATGGTCAAATTATCATCCTTTTTGATTTTTTTCTATTTTTGAAGAAAATAAAATTCGCGAAAAATTCGCGATTTTTTAAAAATTTAAAAAACTTAAAATGGATATGTTTGGTTGGCTTTAAAGAGAATGCATTCTGTTAGTAAAAAAAAATTAAGAGACCTAAGGTCAGAAAAATTTTTTTTTTTTGTTCTTTGCTGGAATTCGTGAATACTCTTTACCACACTAAAAAAAGACATTATTAAAAGTTAGGAAAAAATTTCTTTGAAAATAATTCATGAATTTTCCTAAAAATTAGTAAAATTAAAAATAAGAAATTTTCTTAACTTTGAGGAAAAGAGTTAAGTTCATTTACTTACAAATAGTTCACAGTTTCCTTAAATGGAGTTATTTCATATAAGGAAATAAATTCTTACTGCCAAAAAAATGTTCCCAAAATCTAACAAACATATCTATATTTAAAAGACATATGTGAGGCATTCCACACCAAAAGTCCCGCTACAGAAATACATATGTCCCATGAATTTCTGAATAGGTTGTATTGATAGCCCTATATGGAACTTATAAAATTGCGTTTTTGGTTTTTCAATTTTTCAAAACCTGGGCTTAGGAGGCGGGGCTGAATATTAAAAAAATTTTCAAATTTGTGTCGAGTTGTCTTAAAAAAAAATATTTATCAAATCAAAAATTTATATTCTGGTATAGTTTTTTAAAGGCAATCGACAATTTTTTTTTTTAATATTCCATTTGTTGAAAAAAAAAATAATTTTTTTAAAAATCCTATTACTTTTTTTATTTTTTAAAGTTTAGATGCCCAGCAAAATTTTCCGTTCCAAATAATCGGTTCCATAACGCATCATATTACCCTGCAACCGGTTCTACTTAGCATTCCAGAATCAATGATTTGATTTTTGTTTCAAATTGTCCCGAAAGCAATCGTTTTTTAGAACAAGTAGTTTTTTTGAAAAATAATTTTACATAGAAAATTTTGTTGTGATTACCATAGAATATATTCAAGAATCTATTGTAATAGGAATCTGTTCCAAAAAATGTTCCTGGGTATTTGTAAGTCTATTCACACAAAAAATTCAGAAGCACGTTTTTCGGGTTTTTCGAAGAAATCGCATTTGAATTTGTAATTTTCTTGTTTTTACATGGCGTTTGAGTTACCAATCAACGAATTTCGCAAATAATATATCTCTTACGCTATGTTGAAACAAGAAAATTACAAAATTATTGTGAAATTTAATATTCTAATGCGATTTTCTCGAAAAAAAAAAAAAAACATAAAAGACGCTTCTGTATTTTTTTGTGTGGATAGACAAACATCTAAACTTTAGATAAATTAGAAAAGAAAAAAGAAGTGGCCATATTTTTGATAAATTGACTTTTTTACATAATTAAAAATATTTTGAGTAGGTTTATTCTAGATCGAGGTTATTATTTCCTTTACTAATTAAAACTACTTTTGGTACCTATTCTCATAGAAGAATTTTCAAGAAAATTATTTTTCTGTTAAATATTTATTTATGTTGGTTATTTTTGCAAGACTTAAACGCCACGTGTTTCGGAGTTTGTCAGATTCCATTGTCAAGACTATTTAGCAAATATAAAAACCCTATACTACAAGTAGCAAAGGAAATTGAAATGACAAATCGCTAATTTTCAAACTATAATATTAATACACATTCGACACTACACCCATTGGGAATAAGAAGATGAAAATTGTACCATCGCACACTGGTCGATCCCATTGGTCAAAAATAAAAATATTAAAGTCAAAAGTATGTCACCAAATGAGTCATCTCTATTTCTAATAAAATCAAGGTTTTAAAATTTTGAGCTGTTTGTGTTTTATTTCAACTGTACTCTTTAAAAACAGCTTCAAAAGAGATGGCGTTTTTGCAGTGTGAAGAAGTGGAAAATTAGGTTCAACTTTCAATTAATTAAAACCATATAAAAAATTTTTTGTTGAAATAAATCAAAATGAATATTGAATTAGAAGGTATTAACTAAATTTTAAAATAATTACAATGTGTTTAGCTTGTTCTGGAGTTTTTATAAATTGAATATCTCTCCAGTGTCATTGTTAACGTTAGTTCGTCAATATATTGAAATTTCAAATAGAGTTTTAGTTGTGTTCCCCCCTGAAATTTCCAATCGGATTTTTTTTGGGTTATTAGGTAATATTTCATGATTCTAAAATTGGTTATATCAGCTGCATTCTTTTGCACGTCTTTGAGATCAAAGCGGCCTCGTTGTTTTGGAGATCAAACTTTGAATTTTTGTGTGGTGTTTTGTTTATTTATGTTCGCGTTGCTCTGGTATTGTTATGCATGCAAAAAATTACATTGTTTATTTTCATTTTTACGGGCTTTTAATTTATTTTTTGTTAATTTTATCCTTATTAAGGGTAGTTTAGACCAGCAGACTTGTAAAACGGCGCTGTCAAAAATGTCTGCACAAAACACTTGTTTTGACAGCTTTTACACAGCCAAAATAAATAATTTTTTATAATGTGACATACGGATGGTTCTCCTCATCTTTTGAAATTATTCAGAAAATGATTTGACAAGCGGATCAAAATTTAACATACTCCGAAATCTTACCGAAAAAACGTATTGTCTAAACAGGGCTTAAAGAGTTTTTAAAGTTCAAGGAATTTTTGCAATTGGCACATGTTATAATTGCAAACTTTCGCACTCACATATTTTTGATATTTGGTGCTTAGAAAGAGGTGCAAATGCTGAAAAAGCTCGAAAATTAAAGGATATCGTTATACTAAAAATGAAGAGAGTCAATTAGAAACACGATTAAGCAGGACAAAGCGACGACGAATATCAGAAATTGATGTTTCCGCTGCGGATGATTCGAGATTTGATACATTTAAAAAGAATTCATTAATTATGCAAGCAAATGTTAGAAGTGTTATATCGATTAGAACTGAAGCAGGTTTAACAACACATCAATTTTTCTAGTACCTATAGTGACAGTTTTTTGAAAAATTTTGATTTTTGTTGAAGTGATGCTAATGTAAACTGAAAAAATGGAAAAAAATTTTTTTTCATTAATTAAAAAAAATATTATATCAAAATAATAAAATATGGGTACATTATGTACTAGAGGATTTAATAATCTACAAACCAAAAAAAAAAAAATTCATCAAAATCAGTCAGTAGTTTTTGCTGTACATGTGCAGCCAATTTTATCCTTTAAAAAAGCATCCCACAATTGGGTGGCAACCCTGGCAATTCTATTTGATCAAAATTTAAGTTATAAAAACTTTTTAAAATATAACGATTTTTGTCTTTCATATAAAAAACAGAATTAAAAATTGTTGCGCATTAATTTTTTTATAGCTGTTTAAAAATTTGGTAATATTATGACTGTTTTTTTTTTTTTTTTTTGTAACAACCCCCCTTAACCATTTTATAATTTTTTATTACATATTATTTCATATTATTTAATAAGTCAATGTTTTTCTTTTTGAAAACTAATCATGTAAAAAAGTTATGAATTAAATGAGAATTGAAAACAAAGTTTCGTTTTTCTAACGTGGGCTGAATGTGGGAGCTTGGTTACGGTAGGGGCTTGGAGGTGGTTATCAGTAATCAACCACTCCCATTTTATCATTAAATAGTTCTGACATATTTAAAAAGCCGTGACCAAAGTTTCACGATGATACCTATACTGGAAGTATAGTTTAGTGCTATTTATCCTTCGTTGATAAATAGCACTAAAACGTCAACGAAGTAAAATAATAAAATAATGGCTATTAAACACAGCTTCAAAAATAATTCGCCAGATCAATAACAGATGGCGATGCAACAACTGTACTCAAAATTATTAACACGCGCAATTACAGTGTTGCCATACCGAAGCCCTTCTATCTTTCAAATCTTTCATCTCTCTTCTATCCCCTTTCCGAAAGAAACATCACGGTTACATTAGTAATTGATACACAGAGAGAACAGTTTAGTTGTGCCAGCCGTATTTAGAGCCAACTGCATAGTTTAATAACAACAACCGAAATTTTCGGTTGCCATAACCAAAATTTGTTTTGAAAATTTAACTTCTGTTGGTCCAAATAAATTTCGGTAATCGCAACCGAAAATTTCAGTTGTTGTAATTAAACCATGCAGTTGGCTCTTAATTCGGCTGGCACAATTAAACTGTTTTTTCTGTGTAGGCAGCATTGCCTGAGTGTTGTTTCTTTAAAAAAAAAAAAAAAAAAAAAAAAAAAACGATCGTCAAATAATCAACAAACGTCGTCTAATTTTCAATGGTCTAGTCCCATCGAATGTGTTTTTATCGAAAAAGAATTGATAAAGCATTTAATTACCTACCATTAATTTAAAAGCAAAAACAGATAAATCCACCAATTTGATCCGGAGATGTTTTTGTTTAAGTAAAACCATTTTTTTAAAAAGATAAAAATTTGAAAAATTAACAATATCTCAAAAACTGTTCTAGTTTTGAAATTATTTTACCTAACTGTCGGATTCCTCGCAAGATTTCGCATGAAAATAAATGAAAGATGTCGTTTATCAAAATCTCTGCAAACTAGTGTAAGAGTTCTGGAAAAATTGCAAAAATAGTTATCTCTTAAATTTTAGCTATTAAAGATATTAGGCATTCCACACCAAATATCCTGCTACAGCAAAAATGTGTTCTATAAATTTCTGAATAGGTTGCAATTTTTTCGTTTTTTTTTCAGAAGCACGTTTTTCGTTTTTTTTTTCGAGAAAATCTCATTTGAATATTAAGTTCCATAATGATTTTGTAATTTGCTTGTATTTTCTTGGTTCTTCATGGCGTATGAGTTATAAATGAACGAATATCGCAAATAATATTTCTCATACGCTACGTTGAAACAAAAATATACAAGAAAATTACAAAATTATTATGAAACTTAATATTTAAATGCAATTTTCTCGAAAAAAAGAAAAACGCAAAATCATCCCAAATCAAAAAAATTAATAATGACCCATATAATTTTGGGGTTATTTTTAAATGAAAAATTGTTCAAAATTAAATATGAAAAATGACCCCAAATAACTTGGAAAAATTACCCCAATTTTTCGTGTTGTTGCTCTCCATATACAAATTTGGGGCCGTTTGGGGCCATTTTGCATTGGGGTAATTTTTCATGGTGCATCGACTTTTTTATAAAATTAAAAATTCCGGAATGGGGTTTCAAAATTTTCCAAAAAAACAAATAAATCAATCAATAACCTTATAGGTTATAGGTATACAAAAATGTAAATTTTAGGATTGTGGTGCATTTAAATTTGATAAAAAGTTTATCAAGGCAACTCGACATAAATTTGACTATTTTTCAATGTTTAGCCACGCTTCCTATGTCCAGGTTTTATAAAAATTTAAAAATATAGGGCTATCAATACAACCCATTCAGAAAACTATCTTAAAAGCATAAAAATTACACTTTTGTTGTACGGTCGGTAACTTCTTAGCTGATTTTACAGAATGCAAGTAAACAAACGATTAAAACGGAAATGCTATTACGTGAAAATACATGCTAAGAATACTTAGCCTGTTTCAGCATGGTACATTTTTTTCAAAAATGTTGAACTGTGTTAAAAAAAAAATGGTTCTTGTTAAATTGTGAGTTTCAATACAGAATTTTTATTTGTCAATTTATAAACTTAATGGTGAAGGGTATCAAAAGGTTGGCTAGAGCCCATACACAATTTTTGTTCTTTGTACCTTTTTGTAATTGAAGATTTATAAACAACAAATTACTTTATTTTAATTACATAACTTCAGTTCTTCATTTATACTGAATAACAAAGTACTGTATGTAATAACTATGTATGTTTTACTTTGTATTTTGTTTTCCATTAAGGCCATATTTTTCAATGTGCTTCCCTAGAAAAACGCAGTTAAAAGGTTCTAAAAATCTTTGAATTGGCAAAAGCTACTATGTAAGCTACTTAAAGAAAGATGTACAGATAAATTTATTTATTTTCAAAATTCATGAAAAATGTTCATTAGGGCGGAGTATTTTTTTTTTCTAAGAAAAAATGCAGAACAACCCATGCCTCAAAAATCAGGGTTGACCCCCCCAATTTTCAAAAACAGTTTTGTACGATATACGCCATTTCCATCAATCAGCACGAGAAAAACGGGTATTTTTTTACCTGGGATCTTTAGATTGTGTACATAGATACACTATGGAGCTATTTAAACATTCCCATTTACAGTTTTATTAAATTCCAAAATCTCGCGATTTTATTCGCGATTTTCATTTTTTAAACATCACAAAATATGAAAAAGTGTTGTAGTTTGATGACCGATAACTTCTTAAGTAAATATCCGATTTTTAAAATCAAAATTGAAATTTAAAGCTTAAGTCCTCTACATTAAACATGAAAGTTAAAAAAAATTGTGTCGTTAAAAAAAATGCAGAATCCAAATATCCTAGACGATTTTGTCAAAAATTTTGCACCGAACAATTCACTCCGCTCTAATTTTCATCATTATTTTAAATACCATTAAATTAATCATACGCAACCGTGCACAGCGGTTTATTTTTTTTTTAATTCGGGCAGTACTTGACCGATTGAGGTAGTGTGGTATCTCTTTTATTTTTTGATTTATAGCTACTGTTTGAATGGGTGAAATATTATTTTTTGTCAATTCTGGTCCAGTTTTTCGTGAATATGGTAGTTAAATTACACTCAATTTTTTAAACTTGAATTTTTAGTTAACAAGATTGTTTTTAACATGATAATGTTTTTAACCTGGTGTCTAATTTTAAAAAAGTTGCAGGACTCCACCTCAGTTTGACTATATTATTAACGAAAAAGAAAACAAGAATAACTATTTTCATTTTCTTAAAACCAAAAATGTTAATAACTTGGGTTTGTAACTTGGACAATAATTCACCTCGTGGTGAATAAAACCTTTTTTTAAAAGCGCTCTAGTATGCGATTTTTAAGTTTAAAATTTAAATCTCATTTTTGAAAATGTTTGTACTCTTCGATTTTTTTGAAATTATTTTGTGACAAACTTCTATCGATTCTATAAATTTTTTGCCCAAGAGGATCGTGGGATAACAATTATTACTATTTTTTAAAAATTTTTTAAAAAATTTGATTGTAATTTTGCAATCTTAAAATCATTTCTACTGCTCCAATGGTGCGTCATAGAGGGGTCCTTAATAAGACCGACCCCCATTAATTTTTACGTCTTAACATTTCTTTGGAACAAACTAATACCCTAGCTCCAATTTCTAAGGGGGCTCCCACACAAAACGACATTTTTTAAAATTTGCTCCAACCGCTCTAACTGCCCTAATAGTGCCCTTAGAGCAACAAAATGTTTGACCGACCCACAATATTTTTTTAGTCCAAATATTTTCTCTGAACACACCTACCCCCTATCTTTAACTGTTAAGGCGGTCCCCATACATTACATTAGTGAGACCAACCCCCATTTATTTTTACCCTTCAACATTTTTTCAAAATATACCTACGCCCTATCTCAACTCCCTAAGTAGGCTCCCACACAAAATTACGTTTTTATAAAATTTGCTCCAACTGTTATTTGTATGGGAGCCTACTTAGGGAATGGAGATAGGGCGTAGGTATGTTTTAAAAAAATTTTGTAGGGTAAAAATAAATGGGGTCGGTCTCACTAATGACCCCTCTCGGACGCACCATTGGACCGGTAGAAGCTGATTAAATAAAACAAATTTACAAAAAATAAAAAAAATTGTATGGGGACCGCCTTAACAGTTAAAGATAGAGGGTAGGTGTGTTCAGAGAAAATGTTTGGACTAAAAAAATATTGTGGGTCGGTCATACATTTTGTTGCTCTAAGGGTACTATTAGGGAAGTTAGAGCGGTTGGAGCAAATTTTAAGAAATGTCGTTTTGTGTGGGAGCCCCCTTAGAAATTGGAGATAGGGTATTAGGTTGTTCCAAAGAAATGTTAAGACGTAAAAATGAATGGGGGTCGGCCTTATAAAGAACCCCTCTTGGGGCAGTAGAAATGATTTTAAGATTGGAAAATTACAATAAAATTTTTTCAAAAAATTTTAAAAAATAGTAATAAACGTTATCCCGCGATCCTCCTGGGCAAAAAATTTGTAGAATCGATAGATGTTTTACACAAAAAAATTTAAAAAAAAATCGGAGAGTACAAACATTTTCAAAAATGAGATTAAAAATGTTAAAACTTAAAAATCGCATACTAGAGCGCTTTTAAGAATTGTTTGGGATTTTTTTTAAAAAGTACGTAAAAAACAAAAATTTTGAAAAAAAATTTTAAATTTGGACCATTATTGAAGAAGTTATGATTAAAAGAAGTTTGAGTAAAGGAACAAACTACCAATTTTTCAAAATTCGATATCATTAGAACGGGTCATCAAAAAAATCTGAAAATTTACCACGAAAGAGTTTTCGAATGGTACTAAAAACTGTAAACAAATTGGGAAAATCTAAAAAAAAAGTTTTTCAAAGTGTCCGATTTCACATGGAATGCCCCATATGTATTTGTATCAAGCGACTTTGGCACGATGGGTAGAGTGTCTAGCCAGAATGTTGTTGATTGCGGGAACGATTCCCCAAAATTTTATTAAAAATTTTTAAAAAAATATTTCAATAGAAAATTCTAAAAATCAACCTACGAAATCATTAATATTAATTGTTTTCGTAGGTTATTTTTTTTTTTTAATTTGTTGGTAAAAATAACAGAACTATCATTAATTTTTAACGTTTTCGTAGGTTATTTTTTTCGAATTTGTTGGTAAAAAAGAGTAAAGAAAACGTAATTTTTTAATGTTTAATGTTATTTATTTTAGAACATTTTGTCAACAGTAAAAAAAAATGTTGATGTTTGTTAAAACAAATGAATGATTACTGGGATGGTCTTCAATTGTTTATTCACTGGTTTTAAATGTGTTTTTCATTTGTTTTTGCCTACTAAATATTTTAAGTGAAGTAAATCATGAAATCTTTTTTAAATTTCAACTCAGTGAAACAGAAATAAATGTTTAAAAAAACCGACAGTTTTTGGAATTTAGAAAAACTGTAAATGCAGTTGTGTAAACAAGACCTTGAACCATCACTGAGCAATGTTTAAGGATTACCCCACTTTATCCGTAAAAGTTACAGAGGGTTAAAAATGAAAAATCGATAAAAATGGCTTGAAATAATCCATAGTTTTTACCTTCTTTCGCATTTTTTTTTAAGTTCTCCTTATATTTCAATCTTTTCCGGCATAACACAAAGTCAGTACATATAAAAGATTATTTTAATGTTGGCTTGATAGATGCTTTATCGCTTGGTAAGAAGTTATAAGACGGTTAAGTTTTGAAACCAAAAATTAAGAGTTTTTAAATTTTCGACGTTTTTTGATCAGGAATTTCGGCCCCCTCTATAAAATGAAAAAAGTTGAACTAGAGTTGGTAGCTGTTGAAATTCTTAACATTTTGAAATTAATACCGCTAATGTGCCACGAATAGTTAAGGAGTTTCAGCAGATCAAAGTTCGAAAGAAAAAATGTAATTTTTTTAAATACCAGTTTTTCGCGAGGCACATTCGCGGTTTCATTCGAAATAAAAAATAAATTGTAAAAATTTTATGGCATTTTTGAAAATTGAGCGAAATTTGCAAATCTGTTTCCAATTTTTTTTAGTAGCAATTAATGCATCATGTTCATTTTAATACACCAAAAGACGTGCCTTAACGAGTAGAACTGATTTGCTTTTTCACTTTTTACTTTAAGCCATTCTGAGCGGAAAGCGCGATGATTTTATCTAAACCTGTTTTGATCTGGCACATCCAAGGCTTTACACGAAATCGGATGAAATTTTTTTTAAATGAAAGCCCACTTGATGTGTCATCATAAAATCAGAGGCGGGTTAAAAAATTTTGATGATTATAGATTTTTTGGACCATATTAAATATTCTTGTTATAAACAAGCATCACGGATTTTTTTAAACACTGGTACAATGATACGATTTTCCGTGATTTTTTTTTCAGTAAAACCAACGCGCATTGCCTAAATATGTTATAAAAAATTGTGAAACTTTTCTTTTACCGCGAATTAATCGCGATTTTAGGTACTTAGATATATTTTTATACCCTCCACTCTAGTGATAGAGGGTATATATAAGTTTGTCATTCCGTTTGTAACACCTCGAAATATTGGTCTAGGACCCCATAAAGTATATATATTCATGATCCTCGCTCGATTTTAAGACGATCTAGCGATGTCCGTCCGTCCGTCCGTCCGTCCGTCTGTCCGTCTGTCCGTCTGTCTCTCTGTCTGTCTGTTGAAAACACGCTAACTTTTGAAAGACTTTACGGAGGCTCCTGAAGTTTGGCATATATGTTGGGCATTTACCTGGTCAGGTTGGCATTGCAATCCAGCGAAATCAGTCCAGTGGTTCAAAAGTTCTGAGCAAAAGACTGAATTTCGGCAAGGGTTTTTCGTGAATTTATGATATAAAAAGCACTATAACTTTCGAAAATCAATTCTGAGGATGCTGAAGCTTGGCATATATGTTTTTCGTTCCTCCAGCCTAGTTCGTGTTGAATTTCACCCAAATCGGTCCAGTGGTTCAAAAGTTATTAGCAAAACCGTGAATATCAGATTAGCTTCACCTTAAATTCACATGGTGAAAACCCGTTAAACCTGTTTTAAAACCATTGGTAAGTCACAAAAATATTTTAGAACGTATTTTTGTCACTCACGTATTTTTGTCGAATTTTACAAAAGAATGTAAAATTCGAAAAAATTTTACACTCAAAAAAAATTTTACACTCAAAAAAAAAAATTAGTAATGTTTTTTTTTTTTGAATGTAAAATTCGAAAAAATTTTACACTCAAAAAAAAATTAATATTTTTTTTTTTCAAAAATTACTAAAAAAAAAATTTTTACACAAAATAAAATATTTTTAATCATAACTGTTATTTTTTTCACGTTAGAAAATTTACTATCACTTAAAATGGGCATTGTGGAGGGTATTCATAGATTCGGCCAAGTCGAATTTAATTTTTCTACTTGTTTTTAAATCGTTTGGTCATTAAAGGGTTAAATTTATATCATATATTTTAGAAGAAATGATATATCCTGGCATGTTTTAATAACGCATGCAACAAATGTGTAGAAAAAAAATATTTAAAATATTTTTAAGATTTTTTAAAACCGCTAAATCTTAAAACCGCCATAACTTTTGACCCACTTGCGCGATTTAATTGACGCGAACGAATTTCTTATTCTTAAATAGCTTCTAATATTTATGCCAACTTTCATCGATGTGCCATCAAAACAAAAATCACATCTTTTTTACCTCAAAATTTAAGTCTTAGCCGGAACTCCTCAAATATAAAAGTTTTATTTAAGTTTTTTCATTCAAATAAAATCAAAAATCGCCTTAAAGCTGAATTCACAATGACAGAGTACTCTGTGCCACAGAGTGGATGTTGTTCCTTTCTCTTTCGCACTTTCACATTTTTTGTATGATGTCGTCTCTATTTTTAGAGATGGTACTCTGTAGTACAGAGTACTCCGACATTGTGTCGGAGCCTTAAATCTGCTACAAATTTAAAATCTAAATATTTCTTGATTTTGAGCTAACTTTTCAAAACGGAGATTCCACGACCCAAAATTAGGTTGACGAGTCTCGGCGTTTTGATGTGTCATTTTTACCCCTACTTACAGTGAAATTTTTATTTATTTTTTTTTGGAGATTACAAGCTAATGGAACCCTTACGACTTAGTGTTTGCTATAATTTTGTACTCAACTGTATTTTTATTTGCTAATGGAACCATCACGACTTAGTGTTTGCTATAATTTTGTTCTCAATTGTATTTTTATTTGCTTGTAATAACAAAATAATAAAAACAATAAAACTTTTATGATATACACTATAATGAAAACATATAAATTTTATTATAAATACCTTTATGTACGCAATTAACATTAAAAGAGAAATTTTAAATGTTAAAACACAAACTCAAAAGAGAATGAAAATTTAAACCAAAACTTTACTAATACATGGACACACAGAAGAAAAAAAAACTCATCGACTTTAAGAATACATACACAAAATCATGTTTTGTAATATTTTCAAATGGAGTTTAAGATGGAAAAACTGTTGCTTTTCAATTTAGTCTTATTTGAGGCTGCATGCTTAACAGTTGTTTCCTTCCGGTAAAAGGTACAAGAGTGCTAACAAGTGCTTTAAGAAAAAATAATATAACACACACATACATATACATGTATTTTCATACAATACACACACAAATTTACACAAACACTTAAACAATGCCAGACATATTTCGTTAGAAGCAACACATTTTGAAAAACAAAAAAAAAAAAATATATAAATTTAGTGCTTATAAATCATTAATAAATCATTAAATTTAGTGGAACAAAAAAAATACTCAACCAAAGTAAAGAAAAATGTGTGTTTAATAATACGGAAACGATGTGCAAAAAAAACAAAAGGAAAAGTTTTAAACAAAAATAATAAATTTAAAAATAAATACTGTAAAAAAAATCAGAAACAAAAAAATTTGTAATATCGATAAGGATATTTTAAGCTTAATAAATGAAAAAAAAAATATTTAAGTGATAAATCATTTGTGTTAACACAAAAAAGATCTTTAATTTTAGATAGCAGTGATTTGAATTAATTTTTTTTTTGTTGGCTAAAAAATAATCAAAGGTGTTGAAATCGATTTTATTAAAGCGTATGTATAAAATAAGTACAAGCAGATATATATGTAAGTGTCTGTGATTTTGTTTTTTTTTTTTAATTCTAATGTCATGTCAAGGTTAAGCAAGATAATAAATGTTTTCAAAAACATGATGAGTATAAAATTAATTAATTAAAACATTTTAAATCGAAGTAAAGTTTAGTTAAGCAAAGTAAAAGTAATCCATTACACTAGTTTACAAAATAAAAAAAATCTCTAAGCACGGAACGTTAAATTTTTTTAATATGAACTAATAGGAAACGTGCGTCTTTTTTGATCCGAAACCATCTATCCCGTGACTGCAGAAAACGGGATATATCACTAAAATGTCAATCATGGGACAGATGAAAATTTGACTTATCACTAAGCTATCTCAAAAATACTTCGAACGAAATTTTAAAATTTTCTAAATTCCAGGCACATTTTTTTGCGTTTTGTTGTAAAAAAATTTCATTAAAAATGATTTTAGAAAAAAAAATTCACAAATTTTGAAAAATTTTCCAAGTCCTGTTTTTTTTTTAAATTTTCGATATTCCGCATATAACAATTTTTTTCGAGTTTTGGAATAAAAAGTACCCGAGTAAAAAGGAATTTATATAAATGTATATTATTTTATATGTTTTCATAAAACCATATACACCTATATGAGTCAAAGTATAAAATTATATCTCACTTTGAAATTTTCCAATTTTTTTAAATGATGTCATATAAAATCATATCTAATTATATTGTTCATAATATATTAATATAAATAGTAGATGTAATCATACGTTGCACATAAAACTTAATCCGATTTCATACATTATTATACGTGACTTTATATCTAATTATGTATAGGACTTTACTAAACAAAAAATCCAGTATCAATTTATGTATAATTATATAAGACTAATATAATACCATTTAAATCTATATATGGTTCCATACTAAAAACATTTCCAACAAAAATAATAGATATAATTATATGTGTCTTAAACGATAACATATCTGTGTTTGTATGGTACTATATATACGCAAATTTCGTCTAAACTCAATATATATTTATAAATGGTCGCATATGTAATGGATTATATATTTTGATATAATCATGTATAAAAAAATATTTTTTTGACCAAACAACTAGCCATATATAATTATATATGCCAGTATTTCAAAATTTATTTTTGTGTGTCAACATATATGGTTATACAAAACTTTTTATTGTATCATATAAGATTACATATGATTTTTGGAAACCCGAGTTCGATTCCCGGCCCAGTCGAGAAAAAAAAAATTTTTTTTTATTTTTTTAAATAGAAAACACTTTTTTATTGCGTTTAATTTTTTTAGAATTAAAAGTTTTTCTTTTTTTGAATTTTTGCAATCATTTTTAAAAAATTATATTGCTGTTATATAGTCATATATAACTATTTTTAATTTATTATAAAATTACACTGTGCTACAAAAGACCAAAAATAATTTATGCAGGGGTTCTCATATAATAATTCGGGTTGGTTGGAGTCCATATAGTACTGATATACTCATAGTTTTTCTGGATCACTTCGTTAAGTACGTTTTTTATTGGCAAATGTGTTGAAAAACGGAAATTCTTAAATTACAATTTTAAAAAATTATTACTTTGTTAGTTTGCAACCGATTTTCGATTTTATGGATTTGTTTTAAAGGTATAGGTCTTACCTTTCAAACAAAACAAAAATATTAAAAATCGATCAAGAATTGGCTGAGCTACGATCGCTTAAGTAAAAAAAAAACGTATTTTTTGAAAAATTTGTCATATTCTTTACACTCTAAGTTGAAAGTGCATCATTAAACAATTTTTTTGAATTTTTTGTAAAAAAGTATAGTAAAGTAGCTTTCCAAAACACCAAAAAACATAACAATCGGTTTAAAAATGAATGAGTTATGCTAAGTTTTGTGATAGGGCATTTTTAAATTTTTTCAGAAACGCTTGTAATTCAAGCATTATTCATAAATCTTGTTACTACTTAGTAGTAATTTTATGCGCATATGCATATAAACTAGAGATGGGAACGCAATTAGATTTGTGCGTGATTCACACATGATCAGAAGTGAGCGTGATTGAAAATTAATTTTACTCACGTGGTTGTTAGTGAGTGTCAGTGTGAGTGGAATAAAAAAATGGGCGTGTCAGTTACTTCCAAATCCTATTTATAATTTTTTGGGTTTGTTTAAAAAATATCAGTGTTACTTCTTAAACAAAAAAATATTGTGAATCGGTTGAAAACTGGCTAAGGTGCGCTTGTTTAAGTAAAAAACCTTTTTTGAAGAGTTATACCTGCAACATTTTTATGACAAAAAACATTTGACATTTTTGAAACGAAATTGGTAAAGTTGTGGGATCATTTGATGGAAATTTTACCTGTTTATAAATATACGTATGAGGCATTCCACACCAAATGTTCAGCGAAAAAAAAACATGTGAACCGTAAATTTTTAAATGGGTTGTATGGATAGCCATGTGAGGCATTCCACACCAACTGTTCCACTACAGAAAAACCATAGTGGTTTCAATGGGATATCATTTGCAAAGTATTCGCTCTTAGGGTACTAATAAATAACAAAAATAAAATTTAATTTTTTTTCAAAAAGTGGGCCTTGTAGGCGTGGTCAAATATTAAAAATATCAAACTTTTTTGCCTGAGTATTTATTCACGATCACGCACGCTAATGAAAGAAAAAAAATATTCAAGCACGATATTTTATTTTACTCACGCTCACGTGAACATCGTGACCGTAACTTATTTTTTTCTACTCACGTGTGCGTGAATGAGCGTGAGCAAAATAAAATATCGTGCGTGACTAAATTTTTTCTTTCATAAGCGTGCGTAATCGTTATTAAAAACTCACTCACGCTACCATCGCCTCTTAAAATATTTTTTAAGTATTGGTATTACTCATACGCACACGTTTTAAATACCATTATTGTATAAAATAAGCGTGTTGCAATTTTTGAATTTTGATTTTTCGAAAACAAGGCAAAACACATCTCTAAAAATTTCAGATCAGATAGAAAATTCCTTTAACTTTTTTAAAAAAAATAAAAGACAAATAAAATTGCGGCCTGTTTTTTGATAAATAAAGTTTAAGTTTAAATTTAAAAAATTCAGAACTTCTTCTGAAAATGTTCCAATTTTCATTTTCTTAGCTTTTATTGATAGCCCATTCAGCTTTTATTGATAGCCCATTTAATTGATAGCCCATTCAAAAATCTATAAACAGCTTTTGTCTTTAAGACTTTACTGTGTTTCATTTAATTTGCATAAATATTGAAGTAAAGATGCTCAGGCAAAAAAGTTAGATATTTTAAATTTTTGACCACGCCTACAAGGCCCACTTTTTGAAAAAAACTTAAATTTTATTTTTGTTATTTAATACTTAGTACTCAAAGAGCGAATACTTTGAAAATGATTTCATATTGACACGACACAACTTTTTTTTTTTGCTGAACATTTGGTGTGGAATGCCTCATATATGGAGCTAAGAAAATTACGTTTTTGGTTGTTCAATTTTTCAAAAACTGGGCTTAGGAGGCGTGGTCAAATATTGGAAAAATGGTCAAGTTTGTGTCAAGTTGCCTTGTTTAAATATATATCAAATAAAAACGAAATCCACCAAAATCTCAAAAATTTACATTCTTGTATAGTTTGGATCGGCTATCGATTAAAATTTTTTTGGAAAATTTTCAGAACCCGTTCTGAAATTTTCCATTTTTTAAAAAAATCAATTTATAAAAAATCCGGCCACTTTTGTTTTTTTTTTGTAATTTTTTTTTTAAAGATTAGATGTTTGTCTAGCAAGATTTTTTTAAAAATTAAGAAAATCTATAAAAAAATTAAGAAGAAAAAAAAGTAATTTTTCTGATTTTCAAAATAAAATTTAAAAATTTAAAATAGTTTTTGAAAAAAATTCATTTCAATTTGTGTTTTTGCTAATTTATGCCAAAATATGCAATAATATGCACTTAAAAGTTCGAAATATGCGCAATATATGCATTTAAAATCAAAATATGCAAAAATATGTATTTTCACCAAAATATGCAAAATATGCGAAAACAAATCGATGCCATTTAATGCAAATCTCTTGATTCGGAAAGATAATTGGTCGATATCGTTTTTAGGCTTTCGACAAAAAACATGCATTTGCATGGAAATCTCACCATAGTTATGCATATAAAAAACTTTTTTACCCGGGACCCATTGAAAAATTTTGGTACACAATTTTTTTCTCACTGAACATTTGGTGTGGAATGCCTCACATGTTTATTTATAAACAGGTAAAATTTCCTTCAAATGATCCCACAATTTTAGCAATTTCGTTTTAAAAAAAAACATGTTTGTAAGCGCACAGCTTTTTCTGTCATAAAAATGTTGCAGGTATAACTCTTCAAAAAAGGTTTTTTACTTAAACAAGCGCACTTTAGCCAGTTTTCAACCGATTCACAATATTTTTTTGTTTAAGAAGTAACACTGATATTTTTTAAACAAACCCAAAAAATTATAAATAGGAATTGGAAGTAACTGACACGCCCATTTTTTTATTTCACTCACACTGACACTCACTAACAACCACGTAAAATTAATTTTCAATCACGCTCACTTCTGATCATGTGTGAATCACGCACAAATCTAATTACGTTCCCATCTCTAGTTTATATGCATATGCGCATAAAATTACTACTAGTAACAAGATTTATGAATAATGCTTGAATTACAAGCGTTTCTGAAAAAAATTAAAAATGCCCTATCACAAAACTTAGCATAACTCATTCATTTTTTAACCGATTGTTATGTTTTTTGGTGTTTTAGAAAGCCACTTTACCATACTTTTTTACAAAAAATTCAAAAAAATTGTCTAATGATTCACTTTCAACTTAGAGTGTAAAGAATATGACAAATTTTTCAAAAAATTCGGTTTTCTTTTACTTAAGCGATCGTAGCTCAGCCAATTCTTGATCGATTTTTAATATTTTTGTTTTGTTTGAAAGGTAAGACCTATACCTTTAAAACAAATCCATAAAATCGAAAATCGGTTGCAAACTAACAAAGTAATAATTTTTTAAAATTGTATTTTAAGAATTTCCGTTTTCCAACACATTTGCCAATAAAAAACGTACTTAACGAAGTGATCCAGAAAAACTATGAGTATATCAGTAGTCTATGGACTCCAACCAACCCGAATTTTTATATGAGAACCCCTGCATATTTTTGGTGTAGCACAGTGTTATCTATCATTTTTGGGAACCCGAGTTCGATTCCAGAAAAAAATATATTTTTTTATTTTTTTTTTTTTTAATAGCATTTGTTTTTTTAGAACTTAAAAAAATTTTACTTTTTGAATTTTTGCAATCATTTTTAAAAATTTATATTGCATTTATATAGTTAATAATAGCTATATTTGGTTTAAATTATCAAATTATCAATGATTTTTGGAACCCGATCTCAAATCTAATTCTGATTTCCTCATACCATGAAAAATTTCAAATTTATAAGCCAAAGTCTTATTTCACTTTGGAAGCCTATGACTTGGAAATAAGGCATACCGCTACATTAAAGTTATTGTTTAAGCTTACCATGGAAGCCCCTAATAGCGCTGTACGTCATTCCATTTTTTTTTTTTTTGCAAATTTTATCAAAAATTTTCTAAGTCTTTTTGAAAATTGTGTACAAGTGAATAACATATTTAATTGGATATAATCATATATTACTATATGTTAGATCAATTTGATATAATTAGATACGATCAATTTATTTAAAACTAAGTCTTTTAAAGTTGTTATTTGCTAACAACGTCCGCTGGTCTAGAGAGTAGAGATTGCGATTACAAAACGGATGACTTGTGGTTCTAATCCCCGTCCGTTCGAAGTTTTTTTTTTTTTATTTATTTTCAGTTTGACATTATTTTACATATCTAAAAATAAATCTAAAAACAGAAACATTTTTTGGATAAAAATGTATCCAATAATTTTTTTATAAAATCAAGATATCAGATATTATAAGATAACTTTGGCGCGGCCAAATTTCGGATGAAATTACATTATATAATATCCAATTTAATATAAAATCATGATAATAGATATTTTAAGATAACTTTGGCGCGGCCAATTTCCGGATGAAATTACATCATATTATATCATATTTAATACAAAATCATGATAATAGATAATTTGGGATAACTTTGGCGCGGCCAATTTCCGGATGAAATCACATACAATCAAATATTAAACTGCAACTTCATATATTATATGATGTTATGAGATAACTTTGGCGCGGCCAATTTTCGGATGAAATTTAGCAAAATCAGATCCAATAAATTATATATAATTTTATAAGATAACATGTTTTACCATACAATTTTTTTTTACTTGGGTATTTGAAGTAAACAAAAATTTGAAAGTAGAAAAATTGTCAGAACCAGAGACATTTTTTCTATAAAAAAATAACCAGAATCCGGGACATTTTTTCTATAGAAAAATTCTCAGAATCTTGAGACGTTTCTACAGAAAAAATCTTAAATTTAATGACAATTTTTCTATAGAAAAATTCTCAAATTCTGAGACATTTTTTATAGAAGAAAAATTCTTTCTATAGAAGAAAAATTCTTGGAATCTGAGACATTTTTTCTATAGAAAAATTCTGAGATTCTGAGACCTTTTTTCAATAGAAAATTTCTCGATTCTTATACATTTTGCTATAGAAAAATTCTCAGACTCTGAGACATTTTTTCTACAGAAAAACTCTGAGAATCTGAGAGAAATTTTCTATACAAAAATTCTCAGAATCTATGACAATTTTTTGAAGAAAATTTCTCAGAATCTGTGTTTTCTATAAAAACTTCTCAGAATCTGAATCTCTGAATATGCAAAATTTTTTTATAGAAGAATTCTCAAAATCTGATACTTATTTTATTGAAAAATTTTTAAAATCTGAGACAGTTCTCTATAGAAAAATTCTTTAAATATGAAATAAGCCGAGACGCCCCAACTTTATAATTCTCTCTTTTATATATATTTTACGTTTCATGCAAATCGGTTCATAAGGGTTGAGTTACTTCCCTTGTCAGTATCTAAGACATTTTTTTTTGTAGCAAAATTCTCAGATTCTAAGACAATTTTTTTTATAGAAAAACACAATTTTTTCTATATAAAAATTCTAAGAATCTGAATCTATAGAAAAGTTCTCTGAATCTGTGACATTTTTTATAGAAGAATTCTCAGAATTTAATCCTTTTTTTCATAGAAAAATTCTCAGAATCTAAGACTTTTTTTTTAAAGAAAAATGTCCAGGAATCGTGAAATTGTCTATAGAAAAAATGTCTCAGATTCTCAGAATTTTTCTATACAAAAAATGTCTCAGATTCTTTGACATTTTTTCAACAGAAAAAATCTGAGAATCTGAGACAATTTTGCTATAGAAAAATGCTCAAAAACTGAGATATTTTTTCTATAGAAAAATTCTCAGAATCTATTACATTTCTTTATAGAAAATTTCTCAGAATCTAAGACATTTTTCTATAGAAAAATTCTCAGAATCTAAATCTATAAAAGAGTTTTCTGAATATGCGACATTGTTTTAAAGAAGAATTCCCAAAATCTGATACTGTTTTTTATTGAAAATTTCTCAGAATCTGGAAGATTGTTTCAATTAAAAAAAAAAAAAAAAATATTTAGAAAAAATCTGAGACACTTCTCTATAGACAAATTCTTTAAACCTGAGAAATTTTTTTCCCATTTTCTTAGAATCTGAGAAATTTTTTCTATAGAAAAACTCTCATGTCTGTGACATTTTTTTCTAAAAATTTTCTATAGAAAAAATATCTTAGATTCTTCGAATTTTTCTACGGAAAAAAGTATCAAATTCTGGGAATTCTTCTATAAAGAAAATGTCACAGATTAATTTAACTTTTCTTTAGATTCAAATTCTTAGAATTTTTTTTATAAAAAAAAATGTGTTTTTCTATAAAAAAAAAATCTTCGACTGGAAAATTTTCTATAAAAAAATGTAATAGATTCGGAGAATATCTCAGTTTTTGAGAATTTTTCTATAGTAAAATTCTCTTAGATTCTCAGAGTTTTTCTGCAGAAAAAATGTCTCAGAATGTGAGAATTTTTCTATAGCAAAATGTCTAAGAATCAAAAAAATTTCTATTGAAAAAATATCTCGGATTCTCAGAAAAAATGTATCAGATTCTAAAAAATTTTCTATAAAAAATGGTCTAAGAATGTAGTAATTTTCTATAAAAAAAATGTCTAAGAATCGAGAAATTTTCTATAGAAAAAATATCTAAGAATCGAGAAATTTT
Source organism: Pegoplata infirma (assembly GCA_963921195.1). Classification (NCBI taxonomy): domain Eukaryota; kingdom Metazoa; phylum Arthropoda; class Insecta; order Diptera; family Anthomyiidae; genus Pegoplata; species Pegoplata infirma. The sequence goes on along the minus strand of OY992539.1, from coordinate 124,045,137 downwards.
CTATAGAAAAACTGTCTCAGATTCTAAAAATTTTTCTATAGAAGAAATGTCTCAGAATTTTTCTAGAGAAAAACTGTCTTAAAATCTAAGATTTTTTTCAGACTTAAAATATTCCATTGTACCTTCTGATCTACACCCAAAATAATAACTCTGTTAAATTACAGAAAAGCTCTGCTAATTTAACAGAGTACACCACACTTTTCCAGCTAACAACATTTCTTGGTAATTTTACTAAAAACCTCTGTAAAATGATTTTGCCAAAAAAAAGTGTTAATTTACAGAGTTTATAGTAAAATATTGGTTAAGTATGAAAGCTTTTTGAAAGAGAAAACACTGTAATTTTACTTTAAAACTCTGTAAAATGATTTGGACAAAAAAAAAACTGTTAATTTACAGAGTTTCTAGTAAAAAATTAGTTAAATAAACCACCATTTAGCGAAGACAACTATGTAAATTTACATATATTTGTAAAATGCATTTGATTCAAAAAAATTTACAGAAAAAACTCTGTAAATTTACAGAGTTTAGTTAAATGCATGATATTTTGTAAAATTTCTATAAAATTTCTGAAAAGATTTTTTTCATAACTTTTTTTGCTACTTTTTCAAATTTTTCTCAAAAATTTTGATGTTTGGTAACAAAAACTACTCCAAACAGAAAGCTTTTTTCTTTACTTAAGTAATGTTCTTGGATGTCTTTAGCAGAATTTTATTGCGCTAATTTTTACAAAATGTTTAAGCCCATACCAATTTTGGAGAGAGAGGTGGCCCGGTTGACGAAGAAACCCTCATCTGAGGCATTCCACACCAAATGTCCAGCGAAAAAAAACATGTGTACCGTAAACTTCGGAATAGGTTGTATGGATAACACTATATGGAACTTAGAAAATTGCGTTTTTGGTTTTTCAATTTTTCAAAAACTGGGCTTAGGAGGCGTGGTCAAATATTGGAAAAATGGTCAAATTTGTGGCAAGTTGCCTTGATTAAATATTTATCACATTAAAACGGAATGCACCACAATCTCAAAAATTTACATTCTTATATAGTTTTGTATGGGCTATCGATTAAAAATTTTTTTTTTCTGAAATTTCCCATTTTTTAAAAAAGTCAATTTATCAAAAATCCGGCCACTTCTTTTTTTAAGTTTAGATTTTTGTCCATCCACACAAAAAAATTCATAAACACGTTCTTCGTTGTTTTCGAGAAAATCGCATTTGAATTTTAAATTTCATAACAATTTTGTAATTTGCTTGTAATTTCTTGTTTTAACGCTGCGAATGAGTAATATTAATTGCATAAATATTTCTCATACGCTCTGTTGAACCAAGAAAATACAAGCAAATTACAAAATTCTTATGAAATTTAAAATTCAAGTGCGATTTTCTCGAAAAAAATGAAGAACGTGTTTCTGAGTTTTTTTGTGTGGATGGACAAACATCTAAACTTAAAATAAAAACATTAAAAAAAGTGGCGGATTTTTGATAAATTGACTTTTTTAAAAAATGGAAAATTTCAGAACGGGTTCTAAAAATTTTCCAAAATAAAAAAAATTAATCGGTAGGCCATACAAAAGTATATAAGAATGTAAATTTTTGAGATTGTGGTGCATTCCGGTTTAATGTTAAAAATATATAATCGAGGCAACTCGCCACAAATTTGACCATTTTTCCAATATTTGACCACGCCTCCTAAGCCCAGTTTTTGAAAATTTTAAAAACCAAAAAGGCAATTTTCTTAGTTCCATATAGGGCTATCCAAACAACCACTTCAGAAATTTACGGGACACATGTTTTTCTGTAGCGGGACATTTGGTGTGGAATGCCTCATATGTAAGATTTTATGGCCGATTTAAAGGTCTCTAACAAATTGCCACAAAATAGTTTTCTGTAAAAAAATATATATCTTTTACTGAATAGGTCAGTTTTGACCCCCTACCAAGAAGGGTTAACGATTTTTTTAAAGATAATATATTAATACGAAATAAAAGTTGGGGTACAAAACACAAAAGCCTTTTTATACTTATTTATAGCACAAAATTTAAGCTCAAATTTTCTGCTTAGGTCATTTTTGACCCCGAGCCAATGTGGGCTAAAAACTTCCTATATCAGTAATTTCCTGAGATACTTACAGTTATCTAATAGAATTCCACGACACCAAATACCCGTTAATTTGTCCAATACTGTAAATTATAAATAATTTATATTATAATATCAGCAATATTTTAAATTTTTCTTCTCCAAGGTGTTCTTAATGAAATCAGTAACTTTTTTTAATACAATTTTCAAATTTCGAAAAAAAAATTGTTTTGAGAACCTCCCAAAATCATATCATTTTTTGGTAACAAGTTTGAAAGGGTTAATGACACCGTTTTAAATTTTTGAACTGTTTTAGATAGAAGAAGGATAGGGCTTTTCATGTGTGTGAATTGGTCTGTACATATAAGAAAGATATGTATAGATTTTTTCAACAATATCTAATTTTTTGTTATTTTTTGAAAATTTTTTGAGTTTATCGATTTTTTATCTGTTCGTTCAACAACATTTATATTTATAAACGTATTCTTAAAGAAAATTTAATTGTGAATACGATGAGCTTTATCCCAGCAGAAATTTTGCTGAACTGGCAGCAGCTTTTGGAAAGGAAACTCGAGTCAAGGAGCGCATCCAAACCTGCTGAATTCATGCATGATTCTCTAAGGCGATGTCACACTTTAGAGCGCTAGTTGGATACACCGAAAAAGCGCTCTTAAGATGCTTTGAATTCACATCTCTTAAGAGCGCTGAAAAAATCGCTTTAAAGATGCAGTGAATTATAGGGTGGCTCGTTTTTGGGCTTTTCTCTCTGATCAAATTCTAATACCCGCCAAAAGTGTCGGTCCCCTAAGGGTAACTCACATGCAAAATATCACTCCGATCGGAGTTTATCTTCTGTCTCCACTTTGAGCCTCAAAATTGGGGTTTTCGCAAAAAAGGACTTAAAAAAAAAAAAAATAAAAAAAAATTAAGTTCTTTTATTAAAATAATTAAAAAAAATTTTTTGTATAATATTTGATCGTAATTACTTAAATATGAAATTTAAAGATTTTACGGTATCATTAACCCGTTCAAACTTAATACCAAAACAAGTAGAAAAATTAAATTCGACTTGGCCGAATCTATGAATACCCTCCACAATGCCCTTTTTAAGTTATAGTAAATTTTCTAGAGTGAAAAAATAAAATTTTTGATTAGAAATATTTTATTTTGTGTAAAAAACTTTTTATTTTAACTAATTTTTGAAAAAAAAAAATAATTTACTAAATTTTTTTTTTGAGTGTAAATTTTTTTTTGAGTGTAAAATTTTTTTTGAGTGTAAAATTTTTTTCGAGTGTATTTTTTTTTTCTTTTAGTGTAAAAATATTTTTGAGTGACAAAAATGCGATGTTAAATCTTTTTGTGACTTACCAATGTTTTTAAAACATGTTTAACGGGTTTTCAACACGTGAATTTAAGGTGAGGCGAATCTCAAATTTACGGTTTTGCTAATAACTTTTGAACCGCTGGTCCGATTTGGCTGAAATTTAAAACGAACCGGGCCTGAAGAACGACAAATATATATGCCACACTTCAGCACCCTCAGAGTTGCCGTTCGGAAGTTACTGTGTGTTTTATCTCGTAAATTCCAAAAAAACCATTGCCGAAATTCACTCATTTGCTTATAACTTTTGAACCACTGGACCGATTTTGCTGGATTGCAATACCAACCTGACCAGGTAAATGCCCAACATATATGCCAAACTTCAGAAGCCTCCGTAAAGTCTTTCAAAAGTTAGCGTGTTTTCAACAGACAGACAGACAGACAGACAGACGGACAGACGGACGGACGGACGGACGGACGGACGGACGGACATCGCTAGATCGTCTTAAAATCGATCGAGGATCATGAATATATATACTTTATGGGGTCCTAGACCAATATTTCGAGGTGTTACAAACGGAATGACAAACTTATATATACCCTCTATCACTAGAGTGGAGGGTATAAAAATGGCATGATTTTTGGGGCGTTCTCAAAACACCTTTTTTCAAAATTTGAAAATTTTATTAAAAAAAAAATTTAATATGCCATTTTTTCTTTCTGAATTCATTAAAAACTCCTTGGAGAAGAAAAATGTGAAATATGGTGGATATCCGTCGAGCCTCTTTTCGGGAATCGCGGGGGGAAGTTAGCGGATTTCAAGGAATGTTGGTTTTATCAATAATTTGGATTAATAAAATCTTATAAATTTCATTTTTGTGCAAATTAACGGTTTTTTGGTGTCGTGGCATTCTATTATATAACTTTAAGTCTGTCATTAAATCTTACCGATCTAGGACGTCTTTAACCCACATTGGCTGGGGGTCAAAAATGACCCCCGAATAAAATTTGAAGTTTAGAGCTTAAATTTTGTGCTATAAACAAGTACAAAACAGCATTTGTGTTTTTTACCCCAACTATTATTTCGTGTTATTATATAATCTTTAAAAAAATCGTTAACCCTTCTTGGCAGGGCGTCAAAAATGATCCATTCAATAAAAAATATATATTTTGTTGATATCAAAAAATTCAAGCACTATGCCTAAAAGTTTTTGTCGGGGTCATTTTTGACCCCTGGCCAATGTGGTTTAAAGATATCTTAAATATGTGAGATTTAAGGGCTGATTTAAAGTTATCTAATAGATTGCCACAAATTAATTTTATATGAAAAAATATATACTTTTTATTGAATGGGTCATTTTTGACCCCCTACCAAGAAGGGTTAACGATTTTTTTAAAGATAATATATTAATACGAAATAATAGTTGGGGTTAAAAAACATAAAAGCCGCTTTATACTTATTTATAGCACAAAATTTAAGCTCTAAACTTCAAATTTTCCGCGGGGGTCATTTTTGACCCCCAGCCAATGTGGGTTAAAGACGTCCTAGATCTGTAAGATTTCATGACAGACTTATAGTTATCTAATAGAGTGCCACGACACCAAAAAACCGTTAATTTGCACAAAAATTAAATTTATAAGATTTTATTAATCCAAATTATTGATAAAACCAACATTTCCTTGAAATCCGCTAACTTGCCCCCGTGATTCCCGAAAAGTGGCTCGACGGATATCCGCCATATTTCACATTTTTTTTCTCCAAGGAGTTCTTAATGAATTCAGAAAGAAAAAATGGCATATTTAAAATTTTTTTTTAATAAAATTTTCAAATTTTGAAAAAAGGTGTTTTGAGAACGCCCCCAAAATCATGCCATTTTTTTGGTATCATATTTCATATTTAAGTAATTACGATCAAATATTATACAAAAATATTTTTTTAATTATTTTAATAAAAAAACGTAATTTTTTTTTATTTTTTTTTTTTTAAAGTCCTTTTTTGCGAAAACCCCAATTTTGAGGCTCAAAGTGGAGACAGAAGATAAACTCCGATCGGAGTGATATTTTGCATGTGAGTTACCCTTAGGAGACCGACACTTTTGGCGGGTATTAGAATTTGATCAGAGAGAAAAGCCCAAAAACGAGCCACCCTAGTGAATTATGTGTCTTTTAAGCAGAATAAAGTTGAAGCACATTTGACTATTTCTGAAATATAAATAACAAAATCTGAAATACAATTGACTATTTTTAAATACAATTGGAAAATCTTAAATACAATTGACTAATTCTGAAAATCAGTTGACTATTTCTGAAATACAATTAAAAACTTATGTTTTTAGTTTATTTTGTGGTATTGTTAAAAAATAAAAAAATTTTATGTCAAAAAAGTTCAAAGTCCACCATTTCCACTTTTATTTCAGAAAATAAAAATTATTTTCAAATTTTTAATTTTCTGTAAAGACAGTTGAGCTCAGGCTCTAATTATAATTATGTATTATAATTTTTTAATCATGTTATATATGGTTTGAATTGAGAAAGGTGTGAAAGAAAAATTTATTTTTCTAAAAATTTATGACATCCTGGTTCGTTTTTTAATAGTTTCATATAATCCAGTTTTTATAATCATCAGAAAAACTTTTAATGTCAAATTTATTCAGTTAATAGTCAATTATATTCTATATGTGAAAATTATTAACAGATCGCAGCCGCCAGGGATTGAACCCATGATCTGTAATGTTTTTCCTATTAACTGCCTCTTAGGTACGATCACTCTAGACCGATACGCTAAGTTGGCTGTTAAGCAAGTATCAACTAAATCATGGTTTTTCAATTCTTGTGTGGTTGTTGCTGTTGTTTTTTCGTACAGAAGAAGGTGAAATTGCATTATGGTGAATAATTCAATTTTTTAGTAATCATCATTCGTCCTCCTCTCCTTCATCAACTCTGATCTAAGTACTTATTTTGCAACCTTGCCAGAACATGGTCTATATTTTGTAGACACAAATGTTAGGTGTTGCCATTTTCCAAAGATACTATATTGCCACTTATAAATCATATACCGGTATGCTATAAAGGGATGCTATGTCGCCAAAATCTCGATTTATTTTGCTGGGATGTTAAAAAAAATCGGATAATAATCGAATATACTGCGAGGTCGCGTATCATTATTTTTAAGGTTTTTCGCCCCCTGAGTTCGAATTTTACCTTGAAATTGCACTATCTTATTAAATTTTTGATATATCAATTTAATTTAAATATCTCTAAAACCTGACGGGATAGAACAATTTTAAGGCCAGATTCGGATTCAGCGCTCCAAAAACCTTTAAAATTATTGTACATGACCATTTATAATAAATTTATTTTTTTTGCCTGGGTTATCTGATCGACGATTTCCTAAAAAATCTTAATTTTCTTTTTTAGAGAAATTATCACAACTCTTTCAATTGTTATCCGATTTTTCAAAATAAAGCTTATCGTATTTAGAATTAAACCTTCTTTAAAAATACGTTTAAAAATATAAAGGTTGCTTAACGAACTATAGCAGAAAAAAATCGATAAACTCGAAAAATTTTAAAAAAATTAAAAAAAAAAATTAGATATTATAGAAAAAATCAATAGATATCTTTCTTATATGTGTAGACCAATTCACACACATAGAAAGCCCTATCCCTCTTCTATCCAAAACATCTAAAAAATTAAAAATCGGCTGAAAATTTTCTGAATTACACAAGGTTTAGTGAGAAAAGTCCCAAAAAAACGTTTTTTGACAATAATTCTAAAATTTGAGGGTGTCCGGCAAGTTTAATGGGCATTTTTATGATCTACTCGACAAGACCAACACCCTATGCTATGTCACATCAGAAGTATTTTTTCACTGTAGCACAGTGTTATTTTCGATTAATTAATATACAAAAATAATTTTTAAATAATTTTAATAAAAAAACTTTTAATTCTTTAATCCTTTTTTGCAAAAAATCCCAATTTTGAGTCTCATAGTGGGGACAGTAGATAAACTCCGATCGGAGTGATATTTTGCATGTGAGTTACCCTTAGGGGACCGACACTTTTGCCGGGTCTTAGAATTTGATAGAGAGAAAACCCCAAAAACAAGCCACCCTAGTGGGCATTAATTAAAGATCTAACAAAAGATATAGGTCCATGTTCCAAGTCTAAACATGTACCTATTGGATCTATCTTCTGTTAGATCTTTGATTAATGCAGAAGTTACACACCCCCCATCAAATTTGTTTTTCATTTTCCGGAAATCATTGGTGTAGGGTATTATATGGTCGGTTTTTACCTACTATAATTTTCCTACTTGTTTTTTTTTAGCTGTGTAATTTATTTATAGAAACTAATTTAATTGTTTTTTTTTTTAATTTTTTTTTATCGAAAGACGTGGTCTGTTTTCTACAGTCATTGCTTATTTAGAGCATTTTTTTACCAAATATGTACATTAAATCCTTTATATTACACTTTTCCATTTTTTTTATAATCAAGGACAAAAACCGTGCATATGTGGTTGTGGCAAAAATGAGAAGATATAGAAAAACTAAATAATGTTGTGTAGGTAATTGGATTAATTTTTATGCAGTTTCTAAGAATTTCGCATGACTTGCTTATTTTACATAAAAAAGAAAACAAAAATCACTTTAAACGATTTATAAAACTTGTACAAAAAACATAAATAACACCGCTCCACAAATCTAAAGTTTGTAGCTGCGTTCTTGATGAAACCAAAAAAAAATTATTGCAAAACAGATTTGACTCAAATTATATTAAAATAAAAGGTAGTCTTATGCGATATGGAAAGGTCAAGGGAAAAAAATTTAAGATTTTTTTTTTTTTGATTTTTTAATGGACTAATAAATTAAAATTTTTATTTTTAAAAATTTTTACAACACGGTCTAAAATTTTTAAATATTTTAAAAAAGTAAATTCATCAAGACTTAGGCCACAAGCCTTTTTTTTTAAGCTTAGATGATTTTCTAATTACACAAAAGAAAATTCTGAATTTCATTTCAGATTTCTGTATTTTAATTGGCTTTTAATTTCAATTGAGATTTCCAAATTTCAGTTGGCTTTTCTGAATTTCAATCAAACATTAGTGACTTTAATATTTCAATCTGGTTGGGGACCCCAACTTGGGGTTTCTGAATATCAATATCAATTTGCTTTTCTGAATTTTAATTCGTGTTTTCTAAATTTTAACAGGGCTTTTTTAAATTTCAATAAAAATTTTTTGGAATTTAAATTCATTTTCTAATTGAGTTTTGTAAATTTCAATTGGGCTTTTTTATACCCTCCACTCTAGTGATAGAGGGTATATATAAGTTTGTCATTTCGTTTGTAACACATCGAAATATTGGTCTAGGACCCCACAAAGTATATGTGGGGCATCAATGTCAAATCGGACACTTTGAAAAACTTTTTTTTTAGATTTTCCCAATTTGTTTACAGTTTTTAGTACCCTTCGAAAACTCCTTCATGGTAAATTTCCAGATTTTTTTGATGAACCGTTCAAAAGATATCGAATTTTTAAAAATTGGTAGTTTGTTCCTTTACTCAAACTTCTTTTAATCATAACTTCTTCAATAATGGTCCAAATTTCAATTTTTTTTTCAATATTTTTGTTTTTTTACGTACTTTCTAAAAAAAAATCCCAAAAAATTCTTAAAAGCGCTCTAGTATGCGATTTTTAAGTTTTAAAATTTAAATCTCATTTTTGAAAATGTTCGTACTCTTCGATTTTTTTGAAATTTTTTTGTGTAAAACTTCTATCAATTCTACAAATTTTTTGCCCAGGAAGATCGTGGGATAACGATCATTACTATTTTTTAAAATTTTTTGAAAAAATTTTATTGTAATTTTCCAATCTTAAAATCATTTCTACTGCTCCAATGGTGCGTCATAGAGGGGTCCTTAATGAGACTGACCCCCATTAATTCTTACGTCTTAACATTTCTTTTGAACAAACTAATACCCTATCTCCAATTTCTAAGGGGGCTCCCACACAAAACGACATTTTTTAAAATTAGTTCCAACCGCTCTAACAGCCCTAATAGTGCCCTTAGAGCAACAAAATGTATGACCGACCCACAATATTTTTTTAGTCCAAACATTTTCTCTGAACACACCTACCATCTATCTTTAACTGTTAAGGCGGTCCACATACAATTTTTTTTTATTTTTTGTAAATTTGTTTTATTTAACCAGCTTCTACCGGTCCAATGGTGCGTCCGAGAGGGGTAATTACTGAGACCGACCCCCATTTATTTTTACCCTAAAACATTTTTTCAAAACATACCTACGCCCTATCTCCACTCCCTAAGTAGGCTCCCATACAAAATTACATTTTTATAAAATTTGCTCCAACTGTTATTTGTATGGGAGCCTACTTAGGGAGTGGAGATAGGGCGAAAGTATGTTTTACAAAAATGTTGGACGGTAAAAATAAATGGGGGTCGGTCTCACTAACGACCCCTCTCGGACGCACCATTGGACCGGTAGAAGCTGATTAAATAAAACAAATTTACAAAAAAATAAAAAAAATTGTATGGGGACCGCCGTAACAGTTAAAGATAGAGTGTAGGTGTTTTAAGAGAAAATGTTTGGACTAAAAAAATATTGTGGGTCGGTCATACATTTTGTTGCTCTAAGAGCACTATTAGGGCAGTTAGAGCGGCTGGAACAAATTTTAAAAAATGTTGTTTTGTGTGGGAGCCCCCTTAGAAATTGGTAATAGGGTATTAGTTTGTTCCAAAGAAATGTTAAGAAGTAAAAATTAATGGGGGTCAGTCTCATAAAGGATCCCTCTATGATGCACCATTGGAGCAGTAGAAACGATTTTTAGATTGAAACATTACAATAAATTTTTTTCAAAAAATTTTAAAAAATAGTAATAATCATTATCGCACGATTCTTCTGGGCAAAAAATTTGTAGAATCAATTGAAGTTTTACACAAAAAAATTTCAAAAAAATCGAAGAGTACAAACATTTTCAAAAATGAGATTTAAATTTTAAAACTTAAAAATCGCCTACTAGAGCGCTTTTAAGAATTTTTTGGGATTTTTTTTTTAAAAGTACATAAAACAAGTAAAAAAGTTAAATTCGGCCTTGCCGAATGTAGTGATACCCTCCACAATTTCAAAAAGATTATTGCAAACAACTTTATTTAAAAGGAAATTACTTTTGAAAAAAAAAAATTGAAAAAAAATTTCCGCGAAAAAAAAATTTGGTAAAAAAAAAATCCGCGATTTTTTTCTTTTTTTGTCAAAAAATATGTTCGCACTTGCTTAAATACCATTTGGTGTTCAATTATGTTCACATATGTCAACCAGAAGCCGAATTAAAGCATTTTGTATTTTTAGGTTATGTTGAATGTACTGAGGTGTGCTTACATTTTCGTTCATAACTTTTGAACCGCTGAACCGATATCGCTCAAATGCAATACCAAACTTCTCGGGAGAACTTCCAATATATATGTTAAGTTTCAGTTATCTCTGTGCAATATTTTGTCCGCGAGAGCATTTTCCACAGACAGACGGACAGACGGACAGACGGACATCGCTAGAATGTCTTAAAATCGATCGGGCATCATGAATATATATACTTTATGGGGTCCCAGACCGATATTTCGATGAGTTACAAACGGAATGACAAACTTATATATACCCTCTATCACTAAGTGGAGAGTATAAAAACAAAAATTTTGAAGAAAAAAATGTGAAATTTGGAATTTGATTAAAGGAACAAACTACCAATTTTTAAAAATTCGATATCTTTTGAACGGCTCATCAACAAAATCTGAAAATTTACCACGAAAGAGTTTTCGAAAGGGTACTAAAAAAAAGAAATTTTTCAAAGTGTCCGATTTGACATGGAGTGCCCCATTTGATCCCCGATCGATTTAAGTCGAAATGATTTTTAGATCGAAACATTACAATAAAATTTTTTCAAAAAATTTTAAAAAATAGTAATAATCGTTATCCCACGATCTTCCTGGGCAAAAAATTTGTAGAATTGATAGAAGTTTTACACAAAAAAATTTCAAAAAAATCGAAGAGTACAAACATTTTTAAAAATGAGATTTAAATTTTAAAACTTAAAAATCGCATACTAGAGCGCTTTTAAGAATTTTTTGGGATTTTTTTTTAGAAAGTACGTAAAAAAACAAAAATTTAAAAAAAAAAAAATTGAAATTTGGACCATTATTGAAGAAGTTATGATTAAAAGAAGTTTGAGTAAAGGAACAAACTACCAATTTTTAAAAATTCGATATCTTTTGAACGGGTCATCAAAAAAATCTGAAAATTTACCACGAAGGAGTTTTCGAAGGGTACTAAAAACTGTAAACAAATTGGGAAAATCTAAAAAAAAAGTTTTTCAAAGTGTCCGATTTCACATGGAATGCCCCATATATACTTTACTAGACCAATATTTCGATGTGTTACAAACGGAATGACAAACTTATATATACCTTCTATCACTAGAGTGGAGGGTATAAAAACGGACGCACAGTGGGGCGAAAAGGACTTTTTTTTGCAAAATTTTTTTGTAGTCCGAAATTTTTAACTGATATTAAATATTTTTTTTTGCCGCTTGTAATTTATTTTTTAGCGTTGAACAGCGGAAAAACTAAAAACGTGATAAATTTTGAAGAATGTGTATGAACAAAAAAATGTATTTCAATTTTTTTTTTCTGTAAAGGGTTTAAGAAAACAAGGTTTATGCGGAGTGTTTTTGTTTTGAAATGTCCCAAGTAAAGTGCTTTCGGTATCAGTACATCACTGGCCATTACGTAGGGATAGGACCGAAATTTGGTTATACCCCTAGTATTCGTAGATTCGGTCTAGTCGAATTTAATTTTTCTACTTGTTTTTTTAGAGGTTTGTTAAGTGATTTGCCACAGACAAATTTAACACTCTCACTTCTCTAATATTCTTTTTTTTTTGCAATAAAAAAAATTAAACCAGTTGTTGAGTACGTAATTATTGTCCCTAAGGAAATTTTTTTTTGCATCTGGAACACTAATAGTAATCTCGTGTTATTTGCATGTGTGGGAGAGTGTTTGTTTTTATGCATACCTGCCTACGTTTAAACATACATAAAATCTAACTTTGGTAAGTGACTTTGACATACATACAATACTATACATTAGAGTGGCACTTAAAAATTAAATTTTCGAATTTCAAAATGCGCGGGTCGGAATATTGTGTAATTGCGTCTAAAAATGATTGTGAAAAAATTTCAGGAAAATCGAATAACTTTAACCCGTGCCGCTTTGAGGTCAAAGTTTCGGGTTTTGGGGGAAAAAGGACGATGATTTGAAAAAAAAAATAAAAAAATTTTTTTAATGAAATTAATTAAAATAATTTTTTTTATTTAGCTTTTACTCAAAACTACTTGGAAAAAATTATGTCAACTTTGTATGACATCATTAACCCGTTAAAAAATTTAAGCTAAAAATTACCATGAATTTAGGGGGGTACTTCAAATGAGTATTTTCGATTTTTTAAAAATTTTATTAAACAAAATTTTTAAATTCAACATTTCTATACAAGTTACTTATAAAAAACATCATAAAGATTAAATATTAAAAAAATTGGGGATATACACCGACTCAATTTGTTTTTGGAGCCGTTTGATTTTTGTGGATTTCAAGGAAATTAGAACTTTGTGTAAATTTTTTTTTATGAAAATCGATTTTCGAATAAACTGACCAAATTTAAATTTTTTGTTGCTTCTTTTGATCAAATTAATTCAGTTAAGAACTATTAACTTTATTAGACTACGTTAACCCATATTGGCAGGGGACAAATGTGACCCAAGCAGCAAATTTAAAGTTTGTTTCTAGAATTTTAAGAATTTTATTGCTTCAAAATCATTTTGGTGGTCTATTACATACTAATTTATAGTGTCCTAACGAATATTTGACTTCGGCATTGGCCAAAGAGCAGCACTCGGCCAGTATTCGGCTTCGGCGACATTTTTGTCCAAATATGGCCTTATACCGAATAATTATATAAAACTTGTACGAACGTGTTAAAATTTTTTTTTGTGGAAAAAACAAACACTAAAAAAAGTCTTGCACTCAAAAAAATTTTTACTCAAAACAGGTTTTACACTCGAAAAAATGTGCACTCAAAAAAAATTATTTTTACAAAAATAAATAAAAAAAAAACATTTATGGATTCGGTCAAAATATATTTAAATAGTAAAAACAAATAAAAAAGTTAAATTTGACCGAATCCATAAATGTTTTTTTTAGTAATTTTTGAAAAAATATTTTTTTTTTGAGTGCACATTTTTTCGAGTGTAAAACCTGTTTTGAGTAAAAATTTTTTTTTGAGTGCAAGACTTTTTTTTAGTGTTTGTTTTTTCCACAAAAACATTTTTTAACACGTTCGTACAAGTTTAATATAATTATTCGGTATAAGGCCATGTTTGGAAAAAAATGTCGCCGAAGCCGAATACTGGCCGAGTGCTGCTCTTTGGCCAATGCCGAAGCCAAATATTCGTTAGGACACTATAAATTAGTATGTAATAGACCACCAAAATGATTTTGAAGCAATAAAATTCTTAAAATTCTAGAAACAAACTTTAAATTTGCTGCTTGGGTCACATTTGTCCCCTGCCAATATGGGTTAACGTTGTCTAATAAAGTTAATAGTTCTTAACTGAATTAATTTGATCAAAAGAAGCAACAAAAAATTTAAATTTGGTCAGTTTATTCGAAAATCGATTTTCATAAAAAAAAATTTACACAAAATTCTAATTTCCTTGAAATCCACAAAAATCAAACGGCTCCAAAAACAAATTGAGTCGGTGTATATCCCCAATTTTTTTAATATTTAATCTTTATGATTTTTTTTATAAGTGACTTGTATAGAAATGTTGAATTTAAAAATTTTGTTTAATAAAATTTTTAAAAAATCGAAAATACTCATTTGAAGTACCCCCCTAAATTCATGGTAATTTTTAGCTTAAATTTTTTAACGGGTTAATGATGTCATACAAAGTTGACATAATTTTTTCCAAGTAGTTTTGAGTAAAAGCTAAATAAAAAAAATTATTTTAATTAATTTCATTAAAAATTTTTTTTTATTTTTTTTTTTCAAATCATCGTCCTTTTTCCCCCAAAACCCGAAACTTTGACCTCAAAGCGGCACGGGTTAAAGTTATTCGATTTTCCTGAAATTTTTACACAATCATTTTTAGACGCAATTTAACTACATGCACAGGGGATAAGTCTATATTTGTATGTTAATATTAATGACATGCTTTAGCACTAAGGTGAAAGTAAAATTTAAATTTTTAGTTGTATAAAAAGAAATAGCAATGGAATGAGACAATTGGAACAGATTTTTTTTAGTTATAAATTTTATTGTCCACGTATTGAAAACTTTATCTTACAAGGGATGTCCTTCAGTGGGCATCCACCGATTGTCCAGAAGCTTGGATATATGTCTCAGATTCTGAGACAGTTTTTCTATAGAAAAAGTCTCAGATTCTGAGACAGTTTTTCTATAGAAAAAGTCTCAGATTCTGAGACAGTTTTTCTATAGAAAAAGTCTCAGATTCTGAGACAGTTTTTCTATAGAAAAAGTCTCAGATTCTGAGACAGTTTTTCTATAGAAAAAGTCTCAGATTCTGAGACAGTTTTTCTATAGAAAAAGTCTCAGATTCTGAGACAGTTTTTCTATAGAAAAAGTCTCAGATTCTGAGACAGTTTTTCTATAGAAAAAGTCTCAGATTCTGAGACAGTTTTTCTATAGAAAAAGTCTCAGATTCTGAGACAGTTTTTCTATAGAAAAAGTCTCAGATTCTGAGACAGTTTTTCTATAGAAAAAGTCTCAGATTCTGAGACAGTTTTTCTATAGAAAAAGTCTCAGATTCTGAGACAGTTTTTCTATAGAAAAAGTCTCAGATTCTGGGACAGTTTTTCTATAGAAAAAGTCTCAGATTCTGGGACAGTTTTTCTATAGAAAAAGTCTCAGATTCTGAGACAGTTTTTCTATAGAAAAAGTCTCAGATTCTGAGACAGTTTTTCTATAGAAAAAGTCTCAGATTCTGAGACAGTTTTTCTATAGAAAAAGTCTCAGATTCTGAGACAGTTTTTCTATAGAAAAAGTCTCAGATTCTGAGACAGTTTTTCTATAGAAAAAGTCTCAGATTCTGAGACAGCTTTTCTATAGAAAAAGTCCCAGATTCTGAGACAGTTTTTCTATAGAAAAAGTCTCAGATTCTGAGACAGTTTTTCTATAGAAAAAGTCTCAGATTCTGAGACAGTTTTTCTATAGAAAAAGTCTCAGATTCTGAAACAGTTTTTCTATAGAAAAAGTCTCAGATTCTGAGACAGTTTTTCTATAGAAAAAGTCTCAGATTCTGAGACAGTTTTTCTATAGAAAAAGTCTCAGATTCTGAGACAGTTTTTCTATAGAAAAAGTCTCAGATTCTGAGACAGTTTTTCTATAGAAAAAGTCTCAGATTCTGAGACAGTTTTTCTATAGAAAAAGTCTCAGATTCTGAGACAGTTTTTCTATAGAAAAAGTCTCAGATTCTGAGACAGTTTTTCTATAGAAAAAGTCTCAGATTCTGAGACAGTTTTTCTATAGAAAAAGTCTCAGATTCTGAGACAGTTTTTCCATAGAAAAAGTCTCAGATTCTGAGACAGTTTTTCTATAGAAAAAGTCTCAGATTCTGAGACAGTTTTTCTATAGAAAAAGTCTCAGATTCTGAAACAATTATAGAGGGTATAAAAAGGCAACCTTAATTTACGGTTGCTGCAACCGCATACGGTTGTGACAACCGAAACTCTATTATCCGGTTACGACAACCGTATTGCGGTTGTGGCAACCTCATTCTACCCGATTTTTCATGTGAGTGTAAATGCAGGTTAAAAAAAGGAATCCCTTTCAATTAAATTATTCATGTCTCATGCTAATTGCTTGCTCACATCTGTGAACACATAAACCATTAGCAATGAAAAGTAAAAGCCCAGAGAGCATCAGCAAGTTCGAACTTCTTTTAAGTACTTTGTAAAGGTTGGGTTCCCGGACAACCGAATCCACCCTATTAAACAACAAACAATATGAAAAAGTATATACGTAAGTATGACTACTTCTTTTGCTGTAAATACATGCTTACTAGGGTGGAGCAAATTTAGCTTTTTACGAATTTAGAAAACGTCAGGGTCGGAAAAGTTCCCGTTTAGGGTCGAGAATAACAAACAAAAATTTTTGGACCTGTAGGACAATGGTTTTGGGTTTAATTTTTTACTTAAACATCGAAAAGCTCTAAATAAACTAAAAAAAAAAAATATTTTTTTAGTTTTTTTTTGCTTCAAATACTAGTTAATAATAGGATATTAACGAAAAGGTGTTTTTATCGAAAATTTTTTTTTGTCTGTAAAAAATTAAAAAAAAAATTTATAATAATTATTTTTATTTTAAATTAATTTCAAATTACATTGAAGGTCAAATGAAATAACACTACACACAAAAAAAAATCGAGGTAATATTACCTTAAATCATCTAATTGTAAGTGCCAAGATAACATAGAGCCTACAAAGTTTTTAGACAATATTACTAAAAAGCCATGTTAATTTTTCAAAAACGATATAATCGAAAAATTAACTTTGTTTTTAGGAAATATTCCAAATGAACTTTGTAAACTTTACAAAGTTTTCCACATTAAGAATTTATACATAAACTTTGGTAATTTATCTAAATTATTTTGTTAATAAGCTAATAATTCCACATATAAAGAAAAAAATAGATTTTATTTTTCATTTTTTAAAATATTTTTTTAATAACGCATTACAATTGTTGTGTATAGTTAAAGAATATTAGTTATTTGCAAAAATTCATTTTTGTTAAAGTAGCTAATTAACTCATTTTTTTTGAGAATTTTTCTATAGAAAAAATGTCTCAGAAACTGATAATTTTTCTATAGAAAAATGTCTTAGAACCTGAGAATTTTTCTATAGAAAATTTTTTGTAGAAAAATGTCGTAGAACCTGAGAATTTTTCTATAGAAAAATATCTCAGAATATTTTAGAATCTGAAAATTTTTCTATACAAGAAATGTGTCAGAATCTGAGAATTTTTCGTTAGAAAAAATGTCTCAGAATTTGAGTATTTTTCCATAGAAAAAATGTCTAAGAATATGTGAATTTTGTTTTAGAAAAAACATTTTGGAATCTGAAAATTTTTCTTTACAAGAAATGTGTCAGAATCGTAGAGTTTTCTATGGAAAAAGGTCTCAGAATCTGAGAATTTTTCTATAGAAAAAATGTCTCAGAATCAAAGAATTTTTTCTGTGAAAAAAAATCTCTTAGAATCTGAGAATTTTTATTATAGAAAAATGTCTCAGAATTTGAGAATTTTTCTAAGAAAAAATGTTTTAGAATCTGATAATTTTTATATAGAAAAAATGTCCCAGAATTTTTCTATAGAAAAAATGTCTCAGAACCTGAGAATTTTTCTATATAAAAAATGTCTCAGAATCTGAGAATTTTTCTATATAAAAATGTCTCAGAATTTGAGAATTTTTCTATAGAAAAATGTCTCATACTCGAAATCTGAGTATTTTTCTATAGAAAAAATGTCTCAGAATCTGATCATTTTTCTATAGAAAAAAATGTCTCAGAATCTTACAAGGGAAGTCTCCCTAGTGTCACCCGCGAATCTTTATGGAATTGGTTTTATTTTGTAGATCAGAAAAAATAAAGGGACACGTATTTTTTTTTATCGGCCCAATTTCATATTTAGGGGGTAAAAAGGAGGGGGAAGACAAGGCCATTTTTCAGTTTTTTTCGTTTATCTCCTATATTATGCAAAGAAACCTAGTCATGGTACATACCAAATGAAAGGTCTTTGGAAAACCTATTTACGTGTGCTAAGAACGTGTCCAAACATGCACAACTTTTCGTCATATTGAGTAAAATACCAACATTTTAGGACATTTTTGTTAATAAGTCGAAAAATATTAATTTCTTTGGCCCGTTGTTAGCACCACGAGATAGTTATTTTTAATACCTTTAATCTGACCCCACACATGCTTATATTAATTTTTTTAAAATAGGCGTAAATCGTAAAAAACTGAAAAGGTCAATTTCCCCCCATACAAATCGACCCCCCCCCCCCCTAAAAATGAGTTTGGGCCGCTTAAAAAAAATACCTGTCGAATTAATTTCATGAAGATCGGAGGGTGACACCAGGGAGACTTCCCTTGTTAGTATTTTTTAATAGAAAAAATGTCGCAAAACCTAAGAATTTTTCTATAGAAAAATGTCTCAGAATTTAAATATATTGCTATTGAAATAAATGAATCTTAGAATTTTTCGATAGAAAAAATGTCGCAAAACCTAAGAATTTTTCTATAGAAAAATGTCTCAGAATCTGAATATATTTCTATTGAAATAAACGTCTCAGAATTTTAGAATTTTTCGATAGGAAAAATGTCTTAGAATCTGAGAATTTTTCCATAGAAAAAATTTCGGAATCTGTGAATTTTTCTATAGAAAAAATTTTTCAGAATCAAAGAATTTTTCTATAGAAAAAATGTCTCAGAATCTGAAAATTTTTCCATAGAAAAAATTTCGTAGAATCTTTGAATTTTTCTATAGAAAAATGTGTCAGAATCTAAGAATTTTTCTATGGAAAAAATGTTTTAGAATTTAAGAATTTTTCTATAGAAAAGATTTTCTAGAATCTAAAAATGTTTCTATAGAAAAAATTTCATATTTAAGTATTTGCGATCAAATATTATACAAAAATAGTTTTAAATAAATTTTTATAAAAAAAAAAACTTTTAATTAATTTTTTTAAGTCTTTTTTTTGCAAAAAAAAATCACAATTTTGAGGTTCAAAAAATGGAGACAGAGGATAAACTGAGATCGGAGTTATATTTTGCAAGTGAGTTACCCTTAGGGAACCGACACTTTTGGCTGGTATCAGAATTTGATCAGAGAGAAAATTATCAAATAGAATTTGATCAGAATTTGATCAGAGAGAAAAACTATATAAATGACTAACAGTCATTTATTTAGTTTTTCATGATAGTGTCACAAAAAACGTTTACATCGGTAAGTACTTCCAAAATTTAACAGATTCTGAGTAATGTTCCTTTTTAGAAAAATAGTTTCTTGAACGCAAAAACTATTTAAGTTTTTATTTCTCACGAATTTTCAATGTGCTTTCAATGAAATTTTTAAAATATCATTTATTTTTAAAATATATGATAAGTTCCGTCTAAGACTTAAATTTTGAGGTAAAAAAATGTGATTTTTGTTTTGATGGCACATCGATGATAGTTGGCATAAACATTAGAAGCTATTTAAGAATAAGAAATTCGTTCGCGTCAATTAAATCGCGCAAGGGGGTCAAAAGTTATGGCGGTTTTAAGATTTAGCGGTTTTAAAAATCTTAAAAATATTTTAAAGATTTTTTTTTTCTACACATTTGTTGCATGCGTTATTAAAACAGGCCAGGATATATCATTTCTTCTAAAATATATGATATAAATTTAAACCTTTAATGACCAAACGATTAAAAAAAAAATATCTAAGTACCTAAAATAGCGATTAATTCGCGGTAAAAGAAAAGTTTCACAATTTTTTATAACATATTTAGGCAATGCGCGTTGGTATTACTGAAAAAAATCGCGGAAAATCTTATCATTGTACCAGTAGTTTAAAAAAAATCGGTGATGATTTCTTATAACAAGAAAATTTAATATGGTCCAAAAAATCTATAATCATCTAAATTCTTTAACCCGCCTCTGATTTTATGATGACACATCAAGTGGGCTTTCATTTAAAAAAAAATTCATCCGATTTCGTGTAAAGCCTTGGATGTGCCAGATCAAAACCGGTTTAGATAAAATCATCGTGCTTTCCGCTCAGAATGACTTAAAGTAAAAAGTCAAAAAGCAAATCAGTTCTACTCGTTAAGGCACGTCTTTTGGTGTATTAAAATGAACATGATGCATTAATTGCTACAAAAAAAAAAATAGGAATCAGATTTGCAAATTTCGCACAATTTTCAAAAATGCCATAAAATTTTTGCAATTTATTTTTTATAAACCCGCCAGTGATTTTTTTATGTAAACCCACAAAAAACTCGGTTTACGCAAGAGTCCACCAAATTTCGAATGAAACCGCGAATGTGCCTCGCGAAAAACTGGTATTTTAAAAAAATTACATTTTTTCTTTCGAACTTTGATCTGCTGAAACTCCTTAACTATTCGTGGCACATTAACGGGATTAATTCCAAAATGTTAAGAATTACAACAGCTACCAACTCTAGTTCAACTTTTTTCATTTTATAGAGGGGGCCGAAATCCCTGATCAAAAAACCTCGAAAATTTAAAAACTCTTAACTTTTGGTTTCAAAACTTAACCGTCTTATAACTTCTTACCAAGCGATGAAGCATATATCAAACCAACATTAAAATAATTTCCTATATGTACTGACTTTGTGTTATGCCAGAAAAGATTGAAATATAAGGAGAACTTAAAAAAAAAACGAAAGAAGGTAAAAACTACGGATTATTTCAAGACATTTTTATCGTTTTTTTCAAATTTAACCCTCTGTAACTTTTACAGATAAAATGGGGTAATCCTTAAACATTGCTCAGTGATGGTTCAAGGTCTTGTTTACACAACTGCATTTACAGTTTTTCTAAATTCCAAAAACTGTCGGTTTTTTTAAACATTTATTTCAGTTTCACTGACAAGGGAAGTATCTCAACCCTTATGAACCGATTTGCCTGAAACTTAAAATATATATTAAAGAGACGATTTTAAGGTTGGGGTGTCTCGGCTTATCGGCCATATCGGTGTTTAAAAATTTCGTTGTCCCCTTATGAAACCATGTGGACCTTCGGGAAAATTTTGATAACTTCAGAACTAACAGGAATATCATCTAGGGCAAAAATATGGGTCGACTTAAATTTAATAAAGATTATTTCTTATCCATATGGATATCGTAGGTCTATGTCTTCACATAAGTACCCCCCAAAATTTACACATTTTCCTGAAAAAAATATTTAAAGAGACCGAATTTTTAAAAGGTTATGCCACCATTGGATAGGCATTAAAAAAACCTTTCTTCTCATATGAAAACATCATATAGTTTCTTAAAAAGAAATGGCTGAAAAATCCAAAAAACGAGTTTTTCGCTATTTTTTGACCCATGTTTTGAACCCCTAAATCCCCGATATGGCCGATAAGCCGAGACACCCCAACCTTAGAATTGTCTCCTTGATATATATTTTAAGTTGCAGGCAAATCGGTTCATAAGGGTTGAGATACTTCCCTTGTGAGTTGAAATTTAAAAAAGATTTTGTGATATACTTGTTTGTCCAAAATTTTTTAACTTTTTTGTATCCTGCCTAACGCTCCTACGTGTATGTGCCAGTAAAGCAAATACAAAACATTTTGTGGTTCGAAAAATATTTTAGGTTTGATTATAATCATTTGCTTGTAAAAGTTGTTTGTATGTATGCTTAAATTTATGGCAGTTTTTATTTATAGCAACAAGTTGTCTACACAAAGTAAATATTAAAACAGACAATAACATGTTCAGGGTGAAGTTAATATGAAAATTAAAAATAAAATATACTGGTATACACTTGGGTATACTTTTATGCGGTAGATAAATAAAAAAATACTTGATTTTCACATAAAATTAATGATTCGTTCTGATTTTAAAAACCGTATAAGTTAAAAATTTTTGAAAAATTATTAAAAAAAATTATAAAATGGTAAAAAAAGCTAAAATTTTAAACCGCCTACCTTAAAATCCGCATTAAAGCAGACCTTAGTGTATTAGGATTATTTGCAAACTTTTTTTTTTAATTTTTAATCTTTTGACTTTTTAAGATTTTGTTTCTAATTTGCCAAAATTTATATTTGTTACTCTTACTTTAATATATTAATTAATGTTCATTCCAGAAACTTTTGTATTTTGTAGTGTTTATTTATTATTTGGATTTTATTAAATAAACGAGTATTTAATATCACTAGTTTATAACCAACATATGCGCCAACCTTGGCTATTTAACTTATGAAAATTCCCCGAAAAAATACAGATGTGTCATTAATATGTGAATACAATATGGAACTAAGAAAATTGTGTTTTTGAGTTTTAAATTTTTGAAAAACTGGGCTAAGGGGGCGTGGTTAAATATTGGAAAAAATTGCCAAATATTTATCAAATTATAACGGAATGTACCACAATTTTAAAAATTTACGTTCCTGAATATTTTTTTATGGGATATCGGTTAAAAATTTTTTGATTTGGAAAATTTTCAGAAACTGTTGTAAAATTTATAATATTTTCAAAAAAGTTAATTTGTCAAAAATCTGTAACATGTTTTTTTTTGTTGGATTTTTTTAAAAAGTTTAGATCTATCAACACAAAAAAATCACTAGGGCATTTTTCGTATTTTTCAAGACAATCGCATTTCAATATGTATGGGATTTCATAAAAATTTTGTAATTATCTTGAGTTTTATTGTGTCAACACCGCGTATGACGAATATTTCCTAAACAAACGAATTTGCGTTACTCATACGCGGTGTTGGCACAATAAAATATATTTTATTGTGTCAACACCGCGTATGAGCAACGAATATTTCCGAAGCCATCGAATTTGCGTTACTCATACGCGGTGTTGACACAATCTATATATCATGAATTCCAGCAAAAAACACAAAAAAAAATAGTTTTCTGACCTTAGGTCTTCTAATTTTCTTTATATTAACAGCATGCATTCTCTTTAAAGCCAACTAAAAATTGCGATTTTTTCGCGAATTTTATTTTTTTCAAAAATTAAAAAAAATCAAAAAAGTATGATGCTTTGAAGAGCCATGTCTTCAAAAGTATTTATCCGAATTCTACCATTCAAGAAGCATTCGACTGTTAGAATCGTCCTCTTTAATACCAATGCACTCAACAAATATTATTTAAAAAAAAAGTACGTTTTTGATGCAAATGTAATTTTTAGATGCATTTTTTAAAACTTTATTCCCCTTTGATTTATCTGAAGCCTGCATAAATCGAAAGAATAAAACATTTTACATAAAAATAAGTGCAGCTTTCTTGGGCCTTCAGCTTTTTCCATACAAAAAATTAATTTTATGTTTATTCTGTAATTTTATCAAAAAAGTATGTAACTTTGAAGAGTTATATCTTTGAAAGTATTTATTTGATTTTTACGATTCAAAAAACATTTGACTCTAACAATTGTCCTTTTGTATATGAACGCACTAAAAAAATATTTTTTTTTAAAAAAATGCATTTTTGATGCAAATGCAATTTTTAAATGCATTTTTTATAACTTTATCCCCCTTAAAAATTTTTGAAACCTGCATAAATCGAAAACATAGCCTTTTTACTAGGGATGTGCGATTAATCGATTAATTAATCACTTCGATTAATCGAAATCCTGATTAATCAATTAATCGATTAATCATACTTTCTGATTAATCAGAACTATGATTAATCAAATAATTTAAATTTTGATTAATCAAAATTCATGATTAATTGATTAATCAGGAAGTTGAATATTTAAAATTTGAATAATTTAATATTTTGTTTTTTTTGTTTTTATATTTCAAATTCTATGAATAATGAAAATATTTTGGCCAAATAGAATTTCAAATGAACAACTGGGGATGCGTACAAACGTGAAAGACGTAAACATTGAGATACGTAAACGTAAATTCGGATGGATTGGTCATACACTACGTAAACCTCCAGAAGAAATATGCAGACAAGCACTTTCATACAATCCACAGGGTAGTAGAAGAAGAGGGCGGCCAAAAACTACCTGGAGACGTTCCACATTAAGTGAAATCAACGCAAACCGAGAAAGAAAGATAAACAACATCAGTGAACTTGGCAACATAGCTAGGAGAAGAGAGAGTTGGAGACTACTTATAGATAGCCTATGCCCAGTATAGAGGCGGCTTTAAATCGGAAGATGCAAAGCAGGGCTTATTATTATTATTATGAATAATGAAAATTTGTCAGACAATTTATTAAATTTTAGTCGAATTGGCGTCGAAGTGGTGGCAGAGAGAAGCTTTTCTAGAGGGATGGAACGTGGATGCGTGTTATTGGGCGTCTTACATACATATGTATATATCGTCGGTGCGCCAACCAGAACCGCTATGTTTTTTTCAAAATGTTTTGAAGAGGCTTACAAATCAGCTTTATTTTGACATTTAAAAAATATTGCACATTTTCTATTTCCATTAATTTTAATTATAACAAGTAGAAAAATTTAATTCGACTTGGTCGAATCTATGAATACCCTCCACAATGTTATCTGATAGTAATTTTCCAAAAAAAATTTAAAAAAATTGCATTACAAATTTTTTATTAGAAATATGTATATTATTTTGAGTCAAACTTTCTTTTAATCAATCAAATTTTTTTGAATGTACAATTTTTTTGACTGTCAACATTTTTTTGAGTCTGCCATTTCATTCAAAAAAATAATAATGTGTAAATTTTTTTTTTTGAGTGTAACATTTTTTTTTTGAGTGTAAATTTTTTTTTGAGTGTAAATTTTTTTTAGTGTACAAATTCTTTAAGTAACAAATTACTTTGTAAAATATTTTTGTTGTTTTATACCTACATATATGTAATAAAAAAAAAACTATTTCACATATTTTCCTCTGTTTATATTACCATCCTTTTCTTTAAAAACCAAAAACAAATTAACATTCAATCATACACATACTTTACTTGATTTTTTCCCGTTACATACAGTTACACTAACAATAACAAAACAATAACAAATATTTACTTGTCTAACAACTAAACTGCACCCCACGACAAGAAAACAAACAACAACAAGTTTTACAAAACTGGTATTTCACCATGCTTTTAAATCTTGTTTAACGAGTTTTCAACAGTTTAAGGTGAAACAAATCTGAAATTCAGTGCTTTGCTTATAACTTTTGAACCACTGAACCGATTTTTCTGAAATTCAAAACCAAACAGCCTTGGGGAACAACAAATATATATGCTAAGCTTCAGTCCCCTCAGGATTGTCTTTCGAAAGTTATAGTGGTTTTAATCTTGTAAATTCGAAAAATACCCTTCCCGAAATTTACTATTTTGCTCATAACTTTTGAACCACTGGACCGATTTCGCTGAATTGCAATACCAACCTGACCCGGTAAATGAAGAACATATATGTCAAACTTCAGGAGCCTCCGCAAAGTCTTTCAAAAGTTAGCGTGTTTTCAACGGACAGACAGACAGACAGACGGACGGACGGACGGACGGACGGACGGACGGACATCGCTAGATCGACTTAAAATCGATCAAGGATCATGAATATATATACTTTATGGGGTCCTAGACCAATATTTCGATGTGTTACAAACGGAATGACAAACTTATATATACCCTCTATCACTAGAGTGGAGGGTATAAAAAACAGCACAAAAGTACCAAATAAATGTAGCTGTTATACAAGTCTAAATAAAATGGAAAAATTTTTTACACATAACTCCTTTTGTTTATGAAACGATTCTTATTATTAATTTCTTTTCGAGAGGGACAAAGACTAAGTAAATTTTGTTGGTGGTTTAAAGCGACATAAGTTAGACAAGATCTTTGAAATTTTGATATTATAAAGCTTTTCATTAAACAGCGAACAACAGATTTTTCGCTAAACTGGTGATATTTTTTGTTTTTTCTTATAACTCTTAATAAATTGACATCTGTAAAAGATTCTGTACTTTAGATACTAAAATTTTCCGCCGTCAAATGATTTAATTGCTTTCACAAGGCTTGATTACCTGCCATTTAGGATTTAGATAACAGCATGAAAATATGCAAGTATATTCCAGAAATCTTGACAAATTTATTCAAAATACTTAGATACTATGTGTGAACCTCATATTACTAAAATAGTGGTCCATTTTGTCACGTTCTGTTACTTTCTTACAAAAAAAGTTATGTGTAGCTTAACACAATACTCCTTTTCAGACCTTTTTTTAGTATGACGAACACATAGCTCCTTTTACTAACTTTTGAACCAATCAAGATATCAAAAAACGTTTTAGTGAGTAAACGTATGACCAATATGGGATCATAAAGATGTAATAAAAAAAAATTAAAAAACTACACATGACTCCATTTTTAGGCGCAGCGACAATATTATTCATGAAATCTTCAGTCTTTCATGATAGATCTAAGTATGAAATTTCGTCATAAATTTTGGAAAGTTTGGTTGAATATATTGTTGGATTTTAGCATATTAAATTTCGCTCTGTTTATTAATTTATAAATTTTGTTTTAATTTTTAAATATTTTTTTTTGTTTGTCTTTGAATTAGTTTTGCCAACATTTTTTAAAAATTGAATAAAATTATTCGTTTTCGATTTATCAAAATTCAAATTAGTTGATTAATCATAGTTCTGATTAATCAGAAAGTATGATTAATAGATTAATCAGGATTTCGATTAATCGAAGTGATTAATTAATCGATTAATCGTACATCCCTACTTTTTACATAAAATTAATTGCCGATTTTTTTGGGACAGGGCAATTCTTTTAATTTTTGTGATTATTTAAAAAAAAAAAATAATATGGTTTTTACATACAAATAATATATGTTTTTTTCCTATCACAAATATTTTTAAAACACCAGCCCAAAAAAATCGGTACTCAATTTTATGTAAAAAATTATATATTTTCGATTTATGCAGGTTTCAAAAAAATTTATAGGGAATAAAGTTTTAGAAAAATCGAAGGTAGATAAAGTTTTGAAAAATGCATCTAAAAATTGCATTTGC
This sequence comes from Pegoplata infirma, assembly GCA_963921195.1. Taxonomy (NCBI): domain Eukaryota; kingdom Metazoa; phylum Arthropoda; class Insecta; order Diptera; family Anthomyiidae; genus Pegoplata; species Pegoplata infirma. The sequence goes on along the minus strand of OY992539.1, from coordinate 124,017,918 downwards.
ATCAAAAACGTACTTTAAAAAAAATATATTTTTGTAGAGTGCATTGATATAAAAAAGGACGATTGTTAGAGTCGAATACTTTTTGAATGGTAGAATTCGGACCAATACTCTCAAAGTTATGGCTCTTCAAAATATCATACTTTTTAGATATTTTAAACTTTTGAAGAAAATAAAATTCGCGAAAAAATCGAGATTTTTATTTAAATTTGAAAAACTGAAAGCCTATAGTACAAATGTGTAAAAAAATAGACAAATTTGAAGACCCTTGGTCAGATTTCATAAAATCTCTGGCGCATTTCGTGATATTTTATATCTGTGGACGTTTGACAAAAGCACTTATTTTTTTTTTTTTTTAATATTTAAAGGACTTTTTATACCCTACACCACACTGTGGTACAGGGTATAATGAGTTTGTGCTGATGTTTGTAACTACCCGAAATATTGGTCCTAGACCCACTTTTAAGTATACCGATCGACTTAGAATCACTTTTTGAGTCGATTTAGCGATGTCCGTCCGTCCGTCCGTCCGTCCGTCTGTCTGTCCATGTAAACGGTGTAAACACGATACAGGTCGCAATTCTTAATCAATTGACTTGAAATTTGAAATTTAAGCCTTTTTTGGCTTAAATTTATTCCAAGGACGAAGCCTATTGAAATTGGAAAAAATCGGTCCATATTTAGACCTAGCCCCCATACAAAGGTCCTCTTTAGTTTTGGCTCAAATGACTCTAATAGCCGCAGTTTAATGGGTATCTTTTCGAAATTTGCCAGGTAATCATGTTTTATCCACACAAATCAACATTCCGAATTTTAAAGAAATCGGACCAGTTCTTCTTGTAGCCCCCATACAAACCACCTTCCCGATTTTCACATAAATCTCTCAAATTTCATGAAAATAGAAAATATTTAATTAAAATTCTGTTTGTGTATGTTAAACGCGTTCTTTAATAACCTTATCAAATCTGATTATCATCGGACCATTTTTGGACTTAGGTCCCATGTGGAAATTTCCCCCGATATTCAGTTGAAGCGATTTATTGTCAACAAAAAGAAGACTATTCCACTCAAGTTTGATTAGTGAGTGCTTTTTACACTTATTAAAGATTTGACAAAATATAGATCTAATCAGTCCATGTTTGAACTTGGGACCCATTTTCCGGGAAACTCTGGTGTAGGGTATTATATGGTCGGTCTTGACCGACTATAATTTTCTTACTTGTTTTTAATACTGTAATGGTAAGTACTGGACGATTGTTTCTACATTTTTCAAGAGATCTGATAATCTGATATTTCAAATTGTAGAGATCTGTAAAAAAATCTTAGAAATCATGGAAATCTTATAACATAAAATTATTTTTTGATAAAATTTCACACTTGCTTTCCTTTTTAATATTTTTAATACTTTTTGAATGCATATTAGAGTGTCCCTTATTTTGGAAATGTTGGAAATGTTGAGACGGTACCCGCTCATTTTTTTCCTTTTGACTTAAAAATAACTGAGTAAAAATTTTATGCCCCTACGACCACGCCTTTCCTACGCGACGGGGCCTTAAAAAGCGGGGCCAAAAAAATAATTTTTCCATACAACCCGGGTGAAAATGACCATGTATGTTCATACATGTTCATACATGTTCATACATGCTCATACATGATTCCATGTATGATAGTATATGAGCAATGTATGGAAATGTATGTCATATATGGGAACATGTATGAACATACACAAGTAATGTAATATTCCATATATGTAAATGTATGCAACTATGTGTGGATAGGTATAAGTCATACTCCTTCATATATGCTTTCCTACTATAAATTGGGTAAATTTCAACAAATTCAAAAAATACTATAAATTGAGTAAATTTCCCATATTTTTAAGTAGAATTACGCAATTTGTGTAAATTTACCCAATTTATAGTAGGAAACTGGAATCATTTTAATTAGAGTGTACATTTGATTTCAAAATATAGAATGAATTCGGTTTCTTTTTTATTCGACTTTGAAATTGAATGCGTAAGTTTTTGTAAATTCGATTTTTAAAAGTCTCATGAATAATAAATAAATGAAATAAAGAATGCATTCAGTTTTTAAAATTCTCATAAACAAGAATTCGATTTAATGCTAAAAATCGAATCTATTCCAAGAAATATTGATATTTAAAGATAATTGTATTCAGTGACTATAAAAATCGAATGTATTTTATTTGTGAATTCATTCGAAAAGTGGTTAATTCTTCGAAGCTTTGATTAGCCTAAAGTATCATAAAGTCCAAAGTATATTTTTAAAATATTCGTTAGTTTTTATTAAAAAATCAGTGTCATAAATTAGTACAAATTATTTATATTTGAAAATTTCAATTAATAGACGTTTTATGGAAAAAAATACAAAAAAAAAATTTACATACAAATTCATGTATGACAATGTATGATAATTAATGTACATGTACCCTCAAATTACGGATATGCACATGTATGGACATCCATATATGCATCATATATGAACATACATGGGCATTTTCACCCGGGAAACCAAAAATTTTTTTTTTTGATTTTTAATTTTTTTGTTTTTAATTATTATATTACTTGGTTAGCTTATTTACGACAAAAAATTTGATTTTGGTGGAATTAGGCTACCAAAAGTTGCGGAATTTTCCTAGGAAGAAACTGATGTATTTTTTTTGAAATCGGTTAAGTATTTTAAAAGTTATGAGTAAATTTCTGAAAAAACTCGAAGTTATTTTCAACATAACCCTAAATTAACTCACATTTTGTGTAGATACATAACAAAGAAAATGAAAAAAAAAAACAGAGAAAAAAAAAAAATCTTTACAAAAAAACTTTAAATTATGTAAAACAAAATTTAATTAAAAAAAAGTTCGTTAAGTAATAATAAAAAAATTGATAGTTATTTTTATGTACATAGCATGTGTGTGTATGTGTCCATTTTTTGCTTCGTCATATTAACGGGGTTGCCAGACATTTTTTGGCTTTGTCGCCAAATCGAATGTAAAATATCGCCAAAATTCAATTTTGTTCAGATTTCTTAAAAAAAAAATATTTTCAAATTCTGATTAATTTTTATTAAAAAATAAAAATTGTTTTATTCGACCTTTAAAATATTATATTCTGAGGATGTTTATTCTGGCTCGAGGTCATTATTTTCTTTACTAACTAAAACCATGATATTCTCATAGCATAATTTTCAAGAAAAATTAGTTTTTGTTTTAAATTTATTTATGTTGGTCATTTTTGCAAGACTTAATCGACACGTGTTTCGGAATTTGTCAAGATTCCATTGTCAAGATTATTTAGCAAAAATAGAAACGATATACTACAAAGTAGCAAACGAGTCTAATGACAAATCGTTTAGTGCACAAACTAGCAAATTAATACATATTCGCCTCTATTCGCAATGAGAATTAGAAAGACGAAGAAATTGTACCATACTAATAAGGCAACGATTATCAATAACCAACAAAAATATTTAAAACAATTTTACATACGATAGTCCATTGGAGAAAATAATGACCTCGAGCCAGAATAAACATCCTCAGAATATAATATTTTAAAGGTCGAATAAAACAATTTTTATTTTTTAATAAAAATTAATCAGAATTTGAACATAATGGTTGGCACGCCATGTGATGAATAACCCTAATATGGAGTATTTGTTACAACAAAAACACAAAAAACATATTGTTGTAGTCCAATGGACTATCGTATGTAAAATTGTTTTAAATATTTTTGTTGGTTATTGATAATCGTTGCCTTATTAGTATGGTACAATTTCTTCGTCTTTCTAATTCTCATTGCGAATAGAGGCGAATATGTATTAATTTGCTAGTTTGTGCACTAAACGATTTGTCATTAGACTCGTTTGCTACTTTGTAGTATATCGTTTCTATTTTTGCTAAATAATCTTGACAATGGAATCTTGACAAATTCCGAAACACGTGTCGATTAAGTCTTGCAAAAATGACCAACATAAATAAATTTAAAACAAAAACTAATTTTTCTTGAAAATTATGCTATGAGAATATCATGGTTTTAGTTAGTAAAGAAAATAATGACCTCGAGCCAGAATAAACATCCTCAGAATATAAAAATATTTTCATTTAAAAAAAAAATACATTTTGTTAAATAATAAAAGACAGAAATAAACTATGGAAAAAATCGCCCAAATCCGGAAAATCTATATATCGTCCATTCCACCAGACATTTGGTAATTTTAGGCATTTTTTGACCGAGGGTCTTCCGATTTTCGTTATTTTTTTCATACAGATACTCTATGAAGCCGATTTCAAATTTCATCCATCAGATCGAAAATATTTGAAAAACTAGCTATTTTATTCACGATTTTCGTTTTTAAAAAAGTCAAAAAAATGCAAAATCTGTTTAACTTTGAGCAGATGTATTTTCTACACTACTTATTTCATTTTAACAATCCATAGCGCATACGAATGGTATGTAAGTCTATTTTGATATCTTATAGACTGAAAAATATGGGTGGTTTAAAAGTGCATTTTATATGCAAATGCAGTTTTTAAGTGCATTTTGCGAAACTTTTACCCCATCTAGTTTTTTTTAATTAGCATATTTGGAAAATTTAGGATTTTTGTTACAAAAAAATGTTTTCATTACAATGGACCGAGCATGTAGGATGTTTTTAATATTTTTTTTAAAATAATACTTCCTTAAGTTTCCCTTATAAAAATTTTTATTTTTAAAATTTTACCGAAATCATGTAAAAAGACATGTTTTTAATCCGTTATATTTTCAAATGTACTAATCGTATCTCATTGTTTTTATGCACATTAGAAAGGCATTTTTGTCTATTTTTTGCATTTAATGACCGCAAATATGTTGGTGTTTCAAAAATGCATTTTAAATGCAAATGCAGTTTTGAAGTGCATTTTTAAAAACTTTTACCCCTTTGAATTTGTTTTTTGTTATCATATTCGAAAAGTTTACAATTTTTACTACAAAATAATGTCCTCCTTATAATGTACCCACTGTGTGTGATACTTTTTAGAATTTTTTTATAAATCATGTTATTTCAGATTTTTTTTGGTTTTATTTAAAATATTGAAATTTTTTTAAGGAAATTTAAAAAAAAAAAAATTTAAAAATAACACAACGGTGGGTCCATTATTAAGAGGACATTATTTTGTAGTAAAAATTGTAAACTTTTCGAATATGATAACTAAAAAAAAAATTCAAAGGGGTAAAAGTTTTGGAAAATGCACTTCAAAACTGCATTTGCATTTAAAATGCATTTTTGAAACACCAACATTTTTGTGGTCATTAAATGAAAAAATAGACAAAAATACCTTTCTAATGTGCATAAAAACAATGAGATACGATTAGTACTTATGAAAATATAACGGTTCAAAAACATGTCTTTTTACATGAATTTGGATAATTTAAAATATAACATTTTTTATAAGGGAAACTTAAGGAAGTATTTTTTTAAAAAAAATATTAAAAATATCACACATTCTCGGTCCATTGTAATGAAAACATTTTTTTGTAGCAAAAATCCTAAATTTTCCAAATATGCTAATTAAAAAAAAATTAAAAGGGGTAAAAGTTTCGCAAAATGCACTTCAAAACTGCATTTGCATATAAAATGCACTTTTAAACCACCGATATTTTTTCAGTCTATAAGATATCAAAATGGACTTACATACCATTCGTATGCGCTATGTATTGTTAAAATGCAATAAGTAGTGTAGAAAATACATCTGCTCAAAGTTAAACAGATTTTGCATTTTTTTGACTTTTTTAAAAACGAAAATCGTGAATAAAATAGCTAGTTTTTTAAATATTTTCGATCTGATGGATGAAATTTGAAATTGGCTCCATAGAGTATCTGTATAAAATATATAACAAAAATCGGAAGACCCTCGGTCAGATTTTTTAAAATGACTCCTGGAATGGAGTCATGTGACTGACTGACATACTCATTCATCATCGCCCAGCCCAAACCGCTGAAGTTAGAGACTTGAAATTTGGACTGTAGGTTGACCTCCCGGAATAAAGATCCACTAAGGCTGGATTTTTGCCAATGTTGATTCTAAGGGGGTAAAAAGGATAAAAAACTGAACTTTTGGTACTTTTTATATACATTCTGAAATAATGGTCATAAAGACTTGAAATGTGGACTGCATGTTCATCTCCCGGAAAATAGATCCGTTAAGGCTGGATTTTTGCCAGTACTGATTCTAAGGGGGTCAATAGGCTAAAAAACTGTACTTTTAGTGCTTTTTATATCTCCTGAAATAATAGTCATAGAAACTTGAAATATGTTCACATCCTGAAATATAGATCCAGTACGGCTGGATTATTGCCAATGTTGATTCTAAGGGGGTAAAAAGGGAAAAAATCTGTACTTTTGGTACCTTTTATATTTCCTTAAAAAATTGTCACATAGACTTGAAATTTGGCCTGTATGTTCACCTCCCGGAATATAGATCCCCTAAGGCTGGGCTTTGTCAATGATGTTTCTAATAGGGTTGAAAGGGTAAAAATATGTACTTTTGTTACATTTTATATTTCCTTAAATAATGGTACTAGAAAATTTAAATTTGCAATGTCTGTTCACCTTCCGGAAAAAAGATTCACTAAACTCGGGTTTTGCCAATATTGATTCTACGGGGGTAAATTGGGTAAAAAAGTACTTTTGGTACTTTTTTTTTATTTACTGAAAAAATGGTTATTCAAACTTGAAATTTAGAATGTAGGATGCTTTAGTGAAATAAATCATTCTAGAACAAGTACTTTCCGAAAATCATGTACCGATTTCAAAAAGTACCTCTTATAAAAGGTTCCTTTATAAAAAGTACCTTTTATAAAAAGTACCTTTTATAAAAAGTACCTTTTATAAAAAGTACTTTTTATAAAAAGTACCTTTTATAAAAAGTACCTTTTATAAAAAGTACCTTTTATAAAAAGTACCTTTTATAAAAAGTACCTTTTATAAAAAGTACCTTTTATAAAAAGTACCTTTTATAAAAAGTACCTTTTATAAAAAGTACCTTTTATAAAAAGTACCTTTTATAAAAAGTACCTTTTATAAAAAGTACCTTTTATAAAAAGTACCTTTTATAAAAAGTACCTTTTATAAAAAGTACCTTTTATAAAAAGTACCTTTTATAAAAAGTACCTTTTATAAAAAGTACCTTTTATAAAAAGTACCTTTTATAAAAAGTACCTTTTATAAAAAGTACCTTTTATAAAAAGTACCTTTTATAGAAAGTACCTTTTATAGAAAGTACCTTTTATAAAAAGTACCTTTTATAAAAAGTACCTTTTATAAATAGTACCTTTTATAAAAAGTACCTTTTATAAAAAGTACCTTTTATAAAAAGTACCTTTTTTAAAAAGTACCTTTTATAAAAAGTACCTTTTATAAAAAGTACCTTTTATAAAAAGTACCTTTTATAAAAATTACATTTTATAAAAAGTACCTTTTATAAAAAGTACCTTTTACAAAAAGTACCTTTTATGAAAAGTACCTTTTATAAAAAGTGGCTTTTATAAAAAGTACCTTTTATAAAAAGTACCTTTTATAAAAAGTACCTTTTATAAAAAGTACCTTTTATAAAAAGTACCTTTTATAAAAAAGTACCTTTTATAAAGAGTACCTTTTATAAAAAGTACCCCTTTATAAAAAGTACCTTTTATAAAAAGTACCTTTTATTAAAAGTACCGGAAGTACACTTTTTGGTACTCTTTTATTTCCTGAGGTATAAATAAAACAAACTTTTTTGTTTTTTAAATCATTACATTGCACATTGGGTTGAAATGGATCAAAAGTGGTGCTTTATTCAAAACTGAAACTTTTGTTTTTACAAAATTATTAATTTAGGGTTAAAGTATACAAAATTACACTAAAAAATCTGTCACAAATTTTTGTGTTTTTGAATATGGTGCTAAAAATTGAAAATCAACTTATTTCTAGAATTTTTTTTTGGTATTTATTCGTTCAAAGGTAATTTTTTTATTATGGAACCATCAACCTCAGGCATTTTCAAAAACATTTCTATTTTTTGTATTTTGAAAATTGTTGTAAAAATATTTTTGATTTTTTTTTGTAAAATGTTCCAAAATTGGAGTATTTTTAATACTTGATGGAATAAAAAAAATGTAAGAGGTTGTTATTGCTTATACATTGTGATAATAAAGCATATAGTATAAGCTTTAATTTAAAAGAAAAAAAACGTCCGCGTTTAATGCCGTTATTTTTTTATTTAAGATTTTATGAAAAAAATATGGTGGCTTCAATAACACTTCATCACAAAAAAACAAAAAAGTTTCTGACCCAGAAACTAGACCCACTTATCCTTATGTATTTTGACCGTCTGAAATCGATTCTGCCATCAGAATTGTTTTCTATAGTTGGGGTTTCCTGTGATTTACAAGGAAAGTCCGCAAAGTGAACCCACCTAATTTCCTTGTGAATTTGACAAAGTTACAAAATTTTTTAATTTTATTTCTGCATGTAAGGTTCAAGTCTGATTTATTACGTAGAAAATAAGAGTAAGTATTTTAAATAAAATCCGTAAAAAATTGCAGAAGTTACATGCATTTGAACAAAAACGCGTTATGTTTTCTCTTTAACTCTCTTTAATATGTTTTCTCTTTAAAAGGGTGCTTTCTAATGTATTATTCATCATTCATCAATCAAAAAATATTATTGCTGTGTTTTTCAATAAGTGGATTTATTTTCGGATTAATCTTATTTAGTTTAAAATAAATAAATTAAAATGCCAAAACAAATTTGGAATATTTTTTTCCATGATCTACGATAAATAAGCAATTAATATCCGAAAAAATAATAAAAAAAATCTGATAAATTAAAAAAGTTATAAATAAATCAAAATAAATCCAACTGAATTTTAGGATTTAATAAATCCGATTTGGATTAATTTTGTTTTATTTATAACTTTTTTCATTTTCCAAATTTATTCATTATTTTTTCGGATTATAATTGCAAATTTATTTTAGATTACGGAAAAAAATATTCCAAATTTGTTTAAGTATGTTAAAATATAATATAGCTTTCTTACTTGTTTTTTTTTTTTTTTTTTTTTTTTTTTACAACTCTCCTCTTCTTTATTTGTTTTCTTTCCTTCCTTTCTGTTTTCTTTTTATTCTTTCAAATTCGGCTTAGAGGTAGGGGAAATTTCCTTTCCCCCTGTTTAGCTGCACCTTATCCCACAGCCCCTCCCATAACGTTCCTGTCGAAATTTAACTCAATTTTTATATTTATTAATTTAAATTTTTCTCAAAAAAAATCCTCAGTTTGTTATACATTTTTGTTATTGAAAGATTGCCAGATTGCGCTTTTCTACAACTATGATAAGAATCATGACAATCATAGAGGTCTCCTGAGTGAACCTTCCTCGAAAGTCAACAACAATATAATTTTAATTATTACCATTGGTGGCGTTCAACAGAGAAAGCTGCTACTCAACTGCTCCTCAACATTTATTTTTTGACATTTCATTCACAATGTTGGGTGAGCGCCATTGTTCAACATTATTATTACATTAAGTATCATGTGCGCCCTAGGTTTTTCTAAATAAAAATATACATTTTTCAGTAATTTGAACACTTACCTAAAGTGCAAACAAAGTTCTAAGAAAGTTGTTGTGTTTTGCATACTTTATAGAATTACTAATTTTAATTAAAATGTAAATTTACATAAAATTATTGCTTTTAGAAAATTAATTGTTAATACATAAAATTTTTAAAACCTAAATTCTTGTAAAATGTTGTTAGATAACTTGAAGTGTATACAAATTTCTAAACAATCGTTAATAATTGTAAGTGGCAATCAATTACTGTATACAAACAACGATAATCACATTAACATATTTCAATACAGTACCAAGGGGATGATAAAAGAGACAGTAATGGTTGTATTAAATAGTTAGTGGGGATTTTTTTTTTTGTAAATTCCTATAGTACTTTTTAAACTTTCCTCCCTAGCGAAAGAGGATATATATGAAGGTTTCTATTTCAAACGTACCACGAAAAAAAAAATGTTGTTGGATCAAAGTCAAACTTTGAGAGCTTATTGCCTTATATGAAAGTAACAAATCGTGGAACAAAAGTTTTCGTTTTTCGGAAAAATGGGCGAGATAGGCGTGGTCAAACATGGTAAAATTGAGCAATTTTTGCATGATGTCGCTTTATATTTAATTTTTTCTACAGTAACTCAACGATTCTGAAATTTTCGAAACACATCTAATTTATAGTGTTTTGTATGGGCTATCGATTGGCATTATTAGTTTTTGGAAAAAATTCAGAACTATGTCTGAATTTTTCAAATGAAAAATAAAAATCGATGTAGCAAAAAACACGCCATTTTTAATTTTTTTTAAAAAAATTTTAAATTAAAGTTCATTTCATTCTCTACATCATATCAAATTTTCAGAGAGCAGTTATTTTTGGTTTTCGAGAAAATTGGCTTTAAAGTTTAAATGTCTTATTTTATTTTCTATATCACTCATACGCCACGATACATTTATTTTTGCACTTACCAAAAACTTGTTTAATTCTGTTTAGATAACAGATTTAGAGCTGATTTGTCTTATTTATAGGAATTCTACTGTTTTTTTGTTGACCAGAGACATACAATGCCATCGCTTACTCGTCTTCTGTGTAATAAGAATGACATTTTTTTTGAACTTTAAAATCTTTGAAATGATGAAGAAGGTTTGTAAAATTTTTGAAGTGCAGATTTTAAAATATTTTTTGGAACTTGTCTACTTCTGATATATTTTAAATTTTTAGTTGTAAGACAATGTGTTTAATATTAGAGTATTCTTAAAAATTAAAAACGACTGTGAATATTGTTGCCTGGATTTATTCCAGTAAATGGCTAAGCGGCGTCCCAGAATTTCAACAATCATAAGGCAAAGATCACTTCTGAAATATTGTAATTTTATTGATATTGAATGCAACCTTGATACGAAGAATCTTGAAAAACAGTCGAATTCTTATTATAAATATGACAAATCAATAGAATCCGGCCGAAACCAGTTTTTCGAGGCCAAATCGAAACCGAAACCGAACCAAAACCGAAACTAAAAAAAAATTAATGCCTGGCTGAATACAATTTTTATTTATTTCTTTTTTAAAATAAATATACAGCACTTAATGTTTTTAATTCATCGGAATTGTTTTATTTATTAAAAAATATATATATATTTAAAAACTTACAAAAAAATCATATTTAAATAAACTTAAAAAAAATTGTTCATTAAATCTGTAGATTAAGAAAAAAAAATTATTTGAACTGTAACAGTAACACGTTAATTGGAAATCCTTGTTACATTTTTAAAATGAACTGAATCAAGTGTAATGATACTCGAAATTGAAAAATTCACCAACTTTTTTATATATTTTTTAAAATACTAAAATTTTGCCGAATACCGAATAGAGGCCGAAACCCCATTATTCGGCCGAAGTCGAGACCGAAACCAAATATTCGGTTGGACTCTACAAATCAGCTCTAAATCAATTATCTAAATTGAATTAAACAAGTTTTTGGAAAGTGCAAAAATAAATGTATCGTGGCGTATGAGTAACCTGACCAACCATCCCGCTTTTGGCGGGATTATCCCGCTTTTTGATGTCTCATCCCGCCTTGAATTCCCATCCCGCTTTTTAAGCAAAATTCCCGCTTCATCCCGCTTTATCCCGCTTTTTGGCTTTTGAACCATCAAACTACATTTTTTAGTTTTTTTTTTAATATTTTGAGTAAGATATTTTTGAGCATATTAACAATTTCTCACCGTGTAAAGAAAATGTTATGATAACTCAAAAAATAATGTTCACAAGAAAACCCTCTTGGACCGATTTACATCATAAATAATACCATTTTTTGGCAAATTAAATTTTTATTTAAAAATTTTTAATTGTGACACTTCCAATATTCCGATAAAAGTTTTCAATAAAGAAAGTATAAAACGTTTCCTTCACAAAACTTCTCGGATGTTAAGACATATTTACTACAGAAAAACTCTCACGGCCGTATTCAAAATGAAAAACGAGTGTCTTACATCGAGTGTCTTAACTTTTTTATTCGCAATTTTCCATAAGGGAAAGGCTCTCGATGGAAGTCAATAATTTAATCATTCTTATGAAGACAAAAGAATATTAACATCGTTTGAAAAGCTTCATCTAGTAGAAAACTTGTTATAAGAAAGATAGTCACTCGATGTTAGGCATTCGTTTTTCATTTTGAATACGGACGTTAGATTCTAAAATATTTTTCATTTAGAAAAATAACGTTTTCTGGGAAATGTTCAGATTCTCAAACCCTTTTCATATAAAAAAGTTCTTTAATTCTCAGGTCGTAGAAAAACTCTTAGATTAAACATTTTACTAAAGAAAATGTCTCAGATACTTGTACTTTTTTATAGAAATAATCTGAGATTCGGAGACATTCTTTCTGTATAAAAATTTCCAAATTCTGATACACTTTACTCACAGAAAAATTCTGAAATAATTCGCATATTTTAAAGTATTTCTCAGATTCAAAGAACTTTTTTGTATACAAAAATCCTTAGATCCTGAATCATTTTTCATTAAAGACAAATCTCCGATTCTAAAAAAAATTATCGCTTTCTAAAATATTGTTCCTAAAAATAATTCTGATACCATTTTCTAAAAAATAAACCTTAACATCTTCGATAGAAAATATTTGAGAATAGGAAAATTTTACAGTTTTGATGGCTTTTAATGATTTCTAAGGTAATTCCTAAGATCCTGCAACATTTTTCATATAGAAAAATTATTAGATTCTTCAAAAGAAAAATTAACGTATTTAAAGACACATTTCCTATATATTTTTTTTTTTTTTTTCTGAAAAATTCTTGTCAGATTCTGAAATATTTTTTTCTAAGGAAATTCCCAGATTCCCCATAGATTCTTAAAAATTTATCCTGCAGAGAGAAGATTTCTTACAACTTAAATAAATAAATTCATTCTGTAGACATTATTTTTACACGCAATTTTTTTTACAAAAATACTAAAAAAAGTTTTTTAATCAAAATAAAAATTTTCTAGTCAAAATTTTTATACATCGTAAATGTATTTCCAGCATTTTGTTCATTGTGGAGAGTATTCATGGGTTCGATCAAGTGGTATTTAGCTTATTAAAAAAAAAAATCCCGCTTTTTAGACCCAAATCCCGCTTTTTCAACCTTTCTATCCCGCTTTTCAGTGAAAAGCAGTTGGTCAGGTTACGTATGAGTGATATGGAAAATAAAATAAGACATTCAAACTTTAAAGCCAATTTTCTCGAAAACCAAAAATAACTGCTCTCTGAAAATTTGATATGATGTAGAGAATGAAAAGAACTTTAATTTAAAATTTTTTTAAAAAAAATTAAAAATGGCGTGTTTTTTGCTACATCGATTTTTATTTTTCATTTGAAAAATTCAGACATAGTTCTGAATTTTTTCCAAAAACTAATAATGCCAATCGATAGCCCATACAAAACACTATAAATTAGATGTGTTTCGAAAATTTCAGAATCGTTGAGTTACTGTAGAAAAAATTAAATATAAAGCGACATCATGCAAAAATTGCTCAATTTTACCATGTTTGACCACGCCTATCTCGCCCATTTTTCCGAAAAACGAAAACTTTTGTTCCACGATTTGTTACTTTCATATAGGGCAATAAGCTCTCAAAGTTTGACTTTGATCCAACAACATTTTTTTTTTCGTGGTACGTTTGAAATAGAAACCTTCATATATAAGTTTGTCATTCCAATTGGAACATCTCAAAATATTGGTTTTGGACCCCATAAAGTGATTGTTGTAACACCAAGTGAATATGCAAAGTTTCAGTCGTATCTGTATAATATTTTGGCCATGACAGCCATTTCAACAGACGGACATACTGGCATCGCTATAATATCTTAGATCTGATCACTGATCAATACTAAATTTTTTTTGAGGTTCCAGACCGATATTTCGATGAGTCAGAAACGGAATAATGAACTTTTTGAAAATTATTGTACAATTAAAAATTTTGTTCTGATTACTGTAGATTCTGTTGAAATAGAAATCTGTTAAAAAAAATTATTTGGGAAAGTGTTTAAACTTTTTTACACAAATATTTTGTAACGACTGCTAAAACATTTTCCTGGGTATCAACAAGAATTCCAACACTTCAACAATAAATTCAAATTATAAACTTGAGACTTTATACTGTGATTACACAGTGTCGCACTTATTGAAACACTATTGTGATAGATAAAGAATGGAAAATTTAATTAATTGAGATGTTTTAGTTGGCTTACGGTTGTTCCATGTAAACTAAACTTTTTCTTTTTTTTTTTTTTTTTCGAACGAAACTTTGTTTTCTAACAAGGGAAGTCTCCCTAGTGTCACCCGCGGATCTTTATGGAATTGGTTTTATTTTGTAGATCAGAAAAAATAAAGGGACACGTATTTTTTTTACGTAAATTTGTCTAAACTTAAAAGATGAGACCTTAGCAGTTAGTGTTTTTCGTATTAAAAAGTCTCTGATTCTGGGAAAATTTGTCTGTTGAAATAGTTTCGGGTTCTAACAAGGAAGGTATCCCACAGCTTACACTCCGATTGTCCTGCACTTTTAATATGTTATATAGGAACAAAATCTAAGATTTTTTTTATCGGCTATCGTAAAGGTTAATGAGGGGAAATGGGAGGGTGAAAACGGGATTTTTTAGTTTTTTAGATTTTTTTCGTATTTGTTCAAAAATGGATTTAAAAAAAAAATTGAGTGCATGCATATACAAGAGGACAATTGTTAGAGGCAAATGCTTTTTTATCGTAAAAATCAAATAAATACTTTCAAAGATATGACTCTTCAAAGTTACATACTTTATTGATAAAATTAAAGAATAAATATAAAATTTATTTTTTGTATGGAAAAATCTCATAAGTAGTTTTTAAAAAAAATTACGAAAGGTGGAAATAGCCGAAGGCCCAAAAAAATCTGCACTTATTTTTATGTAAAAAATGTTATTCTTTCGATTTGTACAGGTATCAGAAAAATGGAAGGCGGATAAAGTTTTCAAAAATGCATCTAAAAATTTCACTTGCATCAAAAACTACTTTAAAGGCATTAGCAAAAAAAGGACGATTGTAAGAGTCGAACGCTTTTTGAATGGTAGAATTCGGATAAATACTTTCGAAGACATGGCTCTTTAAAGTATCGTACTTTTTTGATTTTTTTTAATTTTTAAAGAAAAGAAAATTCGCGAAACAATCGCGATTTTTTTAAAATTTAGAAAACTGAAAATGGATATGTTTTGTTGACTCCATAGTACAAATGTGTACAAAAAACTAGACAAATTTGAAGACCCTCGGTCTAGAGTTTATGTTTCGGTTAAAACCGTAACCGAAACCGAAACCTCCCATATATGTTCGGTTTCCCATATTTTATTAATTTTATAGATTTTTATAATTTTTTTGGCATTTAAAAAAAGCAATTCAAATTAACAACTAAGTATTTACATTTTATAAAAAAACAAGTGACTAAAATCGAGTGCCAAGTTTTCCCTTTTAACAAAAATGAGTGTGAAAAGTTAATTGCCCGTTTTTGTTAAGAATATAGCCGTTACACTTAAAACGGCCTCTTAATTTTTATGAGATTCAAAATTGGAAAAATTTAGCTTAACTACCCTGTTGGAAAAAAATAATCACCGTTGACATACTGCTGACCAGGCGCGGATCCAGGGGGAGAAATCCCATTCTCCCCCCCCCCCCCCCCCAAAATGATTTTACAAAAAAAAAGAAAGAAAAGGAACGGAAAAAAAGAAAGGAAAAGGGAAAGGAAAAAGGAAGGAACAAACATAGAAATAAAATGGCCGAGATGTAAAAAATACTTAGGAGAGGTAAATCATCAGCACACATAGCATCTATAAAGTGTTTCAGAATTAAAGAAATTGCGCATGATAAACTTAAATGGCATCGAGTCGTGGAAATTTTCTAACCGAACAACTATCCTTATCATTTTTTAAGGAAAAAGTATTATCTCAAATATTTTTTATAGAAAAATGTCTCAGAATTCCTGACTTTATATTTAGGAAAAAATGTTGATACTTATTTGTCTCTGAATGTAAGAATTTTCTTATTTAAAAAGTATATCAAATTTAAGAAAAAATCTCTTTTATATAGAAAAAAATCCCTCAGAAACTAGAAATTTTTCCTTAGAAAAACGTTTCAGAATCTGACAAGAATTTTTCTGTAAAAATATTTCTCAGAATTGGATAAAATTTCTACAAGATAGACGTTACAGAATCTGAGTTCTTCTATGGGGAAATATATTTTTTTATGGAAAATTGTTTAAGAATATAAGAATTTCTCTTTTTGAAAAATCTTTTAGAATCTACGAATTTTTCTATAGGAAAAGTTTATCAAAATCTTTGATTTTTTTTTATCGGGAAAATGTTTAAGAGCTTTTCTATAGAAAACTATATCAGAACCTGAGATTTTTTTTTAGTACGAAATATCTCTAAGAATCAGAATTTTTTTCCTTTGAAAGATTCTGAGAATGAAATGTGTCTAAAAATGTGTCTATAAATATTTATTTTTTTTTTGTTAAATGTTTCAGAACCTTAGAAAACATTAGAAAGCACTATAACCGTAAAATTTTTTATTGAAAAATGCTATAAAATTTAAGGTCTAATTTTTAGAAAAGTGTATCAAAAATTTTCATAAAATGTTTTGGAAAGACATAATTTTCTTTTACAAAATATGTTTCAAGGTCTAAGAATTTTTGAATACGAAAGTTTTTAGAATCTGAGAATAACTTTAAAATATCAGAATTATTAATTATCAGAAACTAGCTGGCCCGGTCCGCGTTGCTGGCCCAAATATAAGATCAGAGTTATATTTCGTCTCGCTTCAAATATATAGCCCTGCAAAAAATATTTAATTAATTTCTTGGCTTAGAAAAAATTTTGGGCGTGGTTTTAAAGACCCGATTAGGTAGATAACCATCTTCAAATTATATTTTAGAAACTAAAAAAAATACCATGTCTTCGACTTTGCGAATTGTACAAATACCTCTTTAGTATCGTTACGAACAATACAAAAATAAATTACGCATATCCTTCGTTCTATCCGTAAGCTATTGTCTTGATCTCAAACAAACCCTCATAGTTTTCTCGAATTTTAAATTTTTCTGGGACACTTCCTCATTTACATTTCCTTAAAAGCTTAATTACACTCAGAAAATTATGTAAGTTACTACATGTAAGTTGTTTGTATATTTTACAGTAGTTAGTTGTTTTCAACTACAAAGTCAGTTGTTTTTGTATGAAAAATATCAAACAACTATTTTTGTTAGTTATTTTAAGTAGTTTTTTTGAAAAACTAACAAAAAATTACTGTGATGTAGTAACAGTTATTTAAAGTAGTTAATTTTATTTTTTTTTAAGTCTGAAAAATTTCCAAAGTTTTTTTTTCCAAAAAATAAAAATAAATTTTCGTTTTTTTTATTTTTCACAACTTTTTTTTTTTTAAAAAAAAAACACTTGGAAAAAATTTTGTCCTCATTTTTTTCTGAAAAATTAAAAAATAAAAATAAATTTTCGTTTTTTTATTTTTCACAAAATAAAAAAAAAACTTTGAAAAAATTTGGTCTTTAATTTTTTTTTTTGAAAATTAAAAAAAAAAAAAAAATATTAAATTGATTATTTTATTTTTACTACATGTTAGTCGTTTTGACTACAAATGTAAGTAGTTTTTACTACATAAGTCAGTTGTTTTTTTGTCAGTTAAAATAACTTACATTGTTAGTTGATTTAACTGAAAAAGTAGTTGACCCCAAAACAACTAACAAAGTAGTTATTTTAACTGACATTTTCAGTTAATTTTACTAACATAATTTTTTGAGTGTAGAATTATATTTAACATAAAAAATCCAAGGATTTAAAATCATTTCTACCAAGTTTAACCGGAATCTATTAAGAAATATTTTTTTTAATAGATCGAATTAGAGTAAAAATTAATTTGAGATATATACGAATATTTAAAAAAAAAATAGTCAAATCGATCCAGCCGTTCTCCGATTTTAGATATATCGAAAATAGGAGGCGTAAAGGGGGCGTTATTAATTTGTTTTCAGAAAAAACCTAAGACGAACATTTAAAAAAAAAAATAAGACGAACATATAAAAAAAAAATTTACCCAAATCGGTCAGTTCTCAAGTGGTGCGATTACCAACGAACTACACTTATATTTTATTATTCTATATTTTAATTTTCTATGGATAAAATTTTATATGTATCGAAAAAAAGAGTGGGTGGAAAAATTTTCTTATCGTAAAAATCTTATTTGAATTTAACCAACTCGGTCATCCATTCAAAAGTGGGAGTAAAAATGGAAAATTGTTATTTACTATGACGAACATTAAAAACAAAATTAGACAAATTGATCCAGCCATTTCATGATTTAAAATATACTTATCGGGAAAAGTGAGCGTAAAAGTAGCCGTGGACAATTTTTCTTTCCTTATAAATCTTTTGCGGAACTACCTTATAGTTCTTTCGATACATAGAAAAAAGTGGGCGTGGGAAATTTTACTATCAGTAAAAACCTTTGCTAAATTATGACGAACATTTTCAACAAAAATTAGCCAAAGTGGGCATGGTCAATTTCTTTTTTCGTAAAAACCAAAGTTGGAATGTGATGAAAATTCATTTAAGAAAATAGTCAATTTGGTACAGCCATTCTCAGATTTTAGATAAATTAAAAAAGTGGGCGTAAAAGTGGGCGTGGTCGATTTTTCTTTCAGTAAAAACTTAAATTGGATTACTATGAACATTTAAATTCGAAATTACTCAAATAGGTGCAGCCGTTTTCCGATTTTAGATAAATCGAAAAAAGTGGGCGTAAAAGTGGGCGTGGTCAATTTTTCTTTACGTAAAAACCTAAGTTGGGCTATGACGAACATTTCAAAAAAAGAATTGTCCAAATCGGTCCAGCCGTTCTCAACTGATGCTGTTACCAACGAACGACAATTGATTTTTATTTATATAAGTAGATTGCAAAATTTTTTATAGAAATAATGTCTCAGAATCCCAAATTATTACTATAAAAAAAGTGTAAAAATCTGAGACATTTTATATAAGAAAATATTGAATCTGTAAGTTTTTCTGCAGAAAATACGATCTGAGAATTAAAAAAAAATTACATCAAAGGGTTTAAAATCCTAACATTTTTCTAAACACAAATATCTCAGAAATGGATTATGTTTATATATAAAAAATATTTTAGAATCTAAGAGTTTTTCTTAAGTAAACATGTCTTAACAAGTGTAATAAGTACTTCATTATTTTTTTTTTCGGAATATTGGACTTTTAGTATAATTTTTTATTTTTTAAATAAGAATTTTTATATAAGCTAATTTTTATGACTGTAAAGTCGTAATATTAATATTTTCCCATACAAACCTACAACAATGTTCAAAAATTCCCAATTCTCGAGAGCTTTTCTAAAAATTTGGAAATACAGTCTAATATTTGTGAGTTTTTTGTTGGTTTGTATATAAATTATTAGTGTCCGACCGAATATTCGGCTTCGGCTTCGGCTACGGCTTCGGCCAAAAAGCATTATTCGGCCACTATTCGGCTTCGGCCACATTTTTGGCCGAATATGGCCGAATACCGAATAATTGTACACATTTTGTACGCACGTGTTGAAAAACACACTAAACACACTTTGAATAACATCAGTAAGCCACAAAAACATTTTATTAAGTGTTTTTGAAGCTAAAACAAAATTTTACACTCAAAAAAAATTTTCGATCGAAAAAAAAATTACACTCAAAAAAATTTTCATTTACAAAAATGCCTAAAAAAGTTTTTGGCTTAAAGTAAATCGTTCTAGACAACATTTTTAAACATTTGTGTATTCCGAAAAGTCAAGTTTCACTTTTTTCTTTGTTTTTACGACATAAATAATTTTTTTTGAATACTCGGCTTCGGCTTCGGTTTCGGCCGAATAGTAAAAATGTGGCCGAATATTCGGCTTCGGCTTCGGCTACGGCCAAAAAAGGTGTATTCGGTCGGACACTATAAATTATTGATGTTATGACTTTTAAAGCAGAAAAATTGGATTACGGCAGTCACAGTCAGTCGTAATTGTGAATAGGTCCATTTATTTGAATTTAAACGGTCTTATTTATGAAGTAAATAGGTCAGTTAGGATTCCCTTGAGAAAAATAAAAATTGAGTAAAAAAAGCTCCCCCAAATCCAAAAGCTGGATCCCTATTGTTAAGTTTTTAAGTATTTTTCTGCATACATTTGAAAAAAATTTTTTTTTGTTTTTTTCTACAATATTGAAAATATTAACAAAAATTCACAAAATACCCCCCCCCCCCGACGCCAACCAAACTTTATTGCTTTACGAAATTTTTTTGGTAAAAAAAATCTCCCCCCCCCCAAATGAAATTCCTGGATCCGCGCCTGCTGCTGACACTCCCTTTATGAAATGTCTGACATATTCACACAATTTTTCCAAATGTTCCCAATGACAAGTCAGCAGTGTGCACCAGCATCGCACAGTGGACCAAATGCTTAATCTAGCGTGCAAGAGAGTATAATTCGACATTGAGAGCTTCTAGAAACATAAAATTTTGTATGCAACATGAAAATGAGATAAGCTAATACTAGCTGGATAAGCTAGTCCAAATATGGGCGGTAGTTTAAGGGGCGTGGCACTTATTGAAACATTGTCAAAATAAAACATAGGTAAAGTAGAGATAATAATAAGTAGAGAAAGTCATTTTTTTAACGTATGAAAAAGATATTTTAACAGTTTTGAAAATAAATATTTAACTTTGAGTTAAAAAAAAAACAAAATTTGTCTAAATTTTTGAAAAAAAAATTTTTTTTGAGTGAATATTTTTTTTTGAGTTTGCATTTTTTTTTAGTGTAAAATTTTTACTTTGGGTGTAAAAATATTTAAGAGTGTCAAAAATACTCAGTAAAATATTTTTGTGTCTCACTTATGTCATTTAAAGTGTGTTAAGTGTTTTTTTTTTTTAAACGTTAATTTAAGGTGAAAACAATCTAAAATACACGGTTTTGCTAAAAACTTCTAAACCACTGGACCGATGTTTCTAAAATTCAATACCATCCTGACTAGATAAATTGCAAATATATATGCCAAACCTCAGCAGCAACAGATTTGTCCTTTGAAAGTTAACGTGTTTTAAACAGACAGACGGACGGACATCGCTAGATCGACGGAAAAACAAAAACCAGCAAAAACCAGCAGCTAATTTTTTTATTAGTTTGAAGCTTAACAACTATTCTTTTAAAATCATGTGGAAAACCTATAGAAGTCAGTGGTAAATTTATTAACAAAGTTCAAGGTAGCTTGAAGAATAATTTCACTATAAACTCTCTTTTAAATTTACGTTTTTTAACGAGCAACAACACATATTAGCTTTAAATATACATTCCTTGAGATTAAAATATTACAAATAATTTGATAACCCGACTAAAAGTAAATATACAGGTCCATATATAATTTGAAATTGAGCCATATATAATTTTATATGGCCCAACACGTATTTGGATAAAATAAGATGATGAAATTGGTGGATCAAAATAGCTAAAAATTTGTTATACTAGATTAAATATGATCGTTTTTGATCCGAATATTGGGTTTATCTAATTTGATATAATTGTATATAATTTAATATCATTAGATAAAATATGTAGAATTTTGCATAAAATATTTTATTTATCTCTGAAATCTGAAAATTATTTAAAATTTATTCCAAGTTTTTTCGGGAATTCCAAAAAAAAAAATTCTGTCTGGGACTTAGAAATTTAAAAAAAAAATCGAAATTTAAAAAAACTTTTCTTAAAACTTTGTTAATAAATTTTTACTTCAAAACGCAAAAAATTTAACAAAAAAACAAACAAAACTAAAAAAAGAAATTCAAATTTCAAATTTAACATTTTTCAAAATTTGGTCAATTTTTTTTGTTTAAGTAATTTTTAATGAAATTCTTAACTCCAAAAGGCAAAAACTATTTGTGTCTGGAAATTTTAAAAAATTTTCTCGGGACTTAGAAACTTTTTCCCCCGATTCGGCACCACACTCAAAAAATTATGTAGGTAAATTCCAGTGAATATTCACTTACTTAAAACAAATGAAATTTTATTTAAAAACCATTCCACTGTTTTTTAATTTAAAATAAAAACATATTACAGTCAATTTTAAATGTTAATTTAACGACTAACCAAAACATTAAAAAGCAAGTGAATATTCAGTTATTTTGTATTGGAAAACAGTAAAACTATAGAAGAAATTTTTTTACTGCTGAAATTAAATGTAACAGAAAATTCGTTTTTAATACAGTAAATTATAAACTACAGAAACAGTACAAAATAAGAAGTCCTAAGTAAAATTAATGATTTTTCTTTTAAAATAACTTTTCTGATTACTTTTTAAAATAACCTACAAACAGTTAATGGCATAATTTTCTTAGTGCATATACATATGTATATCTCATCTTGTATGAGGTCAGACATGAAGTTTTATATCATATATTTATTTATCTAATCTTGTATGAGGTCATTCATGGAGTCATATAAAATATTATATGCAATATCGAATTTAATAAAGCTTTATATATTGTATGTGGAGCAACACATGATTCGATATCATTTTATATGGCACCGTATTAAATTTTGGGCGTTAAACTTAATACAAGATGCATTTACATATAATTATGTAAAGTACTGTGTATGGCCATATATAAATATATTGAATAATATGTTACTATATCTAAAAATTTTAAGTCGGGAAATTAACTTAATACGGTCGTAAAATAACAGTTTAAACAACCAACACGTCTACACAGAATTTGAAGAGTTTTTTTTTATAAAAACTAATCATGTTTGGCTGCCTACTACGACGGTATTTTTGCAGTAAACAAAGAAAATTGATTAGCGATAGGTAAGGTAAGAATAGTATAACCATAAATTCGATACTAGTTCCATATTGTTAAAACTTAATTTCTCGACCAATTGCGCACCAGATTCAACATTTGGTCCACTGTGCATCGGTGGCCCCCAACAATCAAGGACGGTCGACTTTATAAGGATGTGCAGAACTCAAAAGTGGGGACATCAGAAAGTTATGCTGCAAAAATGAAAAACAATTATGCTGCAAAAAAAAAAGATTATGCTGCAAAAAAATGAAAATTATGCTGCAAAAAACAAAAATTTAAAAAAAAAAAAAAAAGTTTAATGAAAAAATTTTTTAAAAATGCCAAAATGTAAAGAATTTAAAGACAAAAATAACAAAAATATTTACTAAAAAAATTAGCTCACGAAACGTGGTGAATTTTTTTTTTTTTAATCGAAATTTTTTTAAAAAATTTTTTAACCATTTTGGACGAGTTTATTTTTTGTTAGTTAATTTTGTATTTGTCTTTAATTTCTTTACATTTTGGCATTTTTAAAAATTTTTTTCATTAAACTTTTTTTTTAAAAAAATTTTGTTTTTTGCAGCATAATTTTAATTTTTTTGCAGCATAATCTTTTTTTTGCAGCATACTTGTTTTTCATTTTTGCAGCATAACTTTCTAATGTCCCCACTTTTGAGTTCTGTACATCCTTATAAAGTCGACCGTCCTTGCCAACAATGCTTATAGAGAGCGGCTGACTTGTCATTGGAGACATTTGGAAAAATTGTTTGAAGATGTCAGCAATTTTATTAAAGGATGATCAGCAGTATGTCAGGGGTGATTTTTTTTGCCGACTGGGTATGAATGAATGGACAAGCGCAAGATAGAGACGATAAATAACTGTCGATATCCATAAATCCAACGACAACTTTTACAATTTTGGGTCAAGACTAATTTTTGGTTTACGCAATTCGGAAAAAATACAACAAGTTTCAGAAATTTTAATTTCAGATTTCGATTGTTCGTCTCAATTAAAATCCAGTTTAAAATGACAAAATTAAAATCTTTTTAATTTTAAATTCTTACTTTACTAACGAGATAATTTTAATTTATTTATATCCAGTTGACGAAGAATTATTCAGTTCTAAAGATGAGGAACCACTCAATCTTTGGAAGATGAATTGAATTCGGCTTTTTAAAAGACATAAGCGGAAGTTAACCTAAATGGGAATCTAAACTGAATTCAATGCTAATAAAAAGATATTTAAAAATATAGTTTTTCCACTAGAATATTTTTTACCTATAACCGAAAATAACCGAAATCGATCGGGCATTCAATTTTTGATAACCGAAACCGCGGTTACTAAATTTATCGGTTATTCAGAAACTCTACCCCGGTCAGATTTTATAAAATCTCTGGTGGATTTCGTGATATAAGAACAATGTCTTAGAATCTGCGACTTTTTCTATAGGAAAAACGTCTCAGAATTTTCTTTAGAAAAGCGTTTTAGAATCTCAGTATTAGAATTTGAGACTTTTTCTATGCATACGAAAATGTAAAACTTTCTTATATAACAAACTAAAAAAAAAATTGGTCTAAACGAAATATGATCGTGAAAACCAACCTTTCTTCGGCAAAAACTAATAAATTTGTAGATTTTATAGCATTCTCATCACTTTTTTTTTTTTTTGAAAAAAACGTATCTCTTTTTTTGCTCGTCCAACAATAGCGAATTTAAGATTTTTTTATTCGAAGTAAAAAAAAAAAATTCAAACCCCCCCAACCAACAAGCTGTACCCGGCAACTGTCCCGACTCCAACGTTTTCGTAATTCAATAAAAAAAATGCTAAATTTGCTCCACACTAATGTGTAACTTTTCTTTTTAAAGAAACCGTTACTACTTGCAAAAGCACCACACTGCGTATGATTGTTAATTTATTAATCATACGCAATGTTGCACCAGAAGTGAAAAAATACATATCGTACAATTTACATTAATAAAGTAGATTTAAGTTTTTTAAATATTGATAAAACTTATAAAAATATTAAAATTAAGATTTGTTAAATCTTTTAATATTTTCCAACATCACGAACTCGGTATTATTGCCACAATCAATCGGACGGACATGGCACATACGGCGAATATTATAATTGTGTACTGTTTTTTTGCAAATAAAATCCATATTGCGTTATGTTCCAAATCGTATGAAGTAGAGATGGAATTTTCGAGTCACGAGCAAATTTTTTTCTACTCACAATTACGTGAGTAAATTTAATACAACTCACACTCACGTGCACTCACACTCACGAAACTCTTATTTATAAAAAAAAAATCAAAACTTAAATTTAAAAAAAATGTTAAGCAAAATTTAAAGTTCAACGAAATTTTAAAATTTTTTTTTGCATTTTTGGGACCAAATCTGAAGTTTTTGGTACAAACTCACACAAAAAAATCGACTCACGCACACTCACTTACACATAAATCTTACTCACGCACACTCACTCAACCAATTTTTTCCCCACTTACAATCATGTGAGTAAAACTGAATTCAGTCACACTCACGCGTGATCACTCACTAATCGGCTCATGTGCCCATCTCTAGTACGAAGCAACTTAAATATATGAATATAATACTTACTTGGCTTCATCTTTTATATGTAGTAAAAAAACGTTTTAAATAATGTAAGTTTGTAAGAACAAATAAAGTTTCATTCTGAATGTAAAATGTGCAGCACGTACACAGTGTTAGTAACAAATATCGAACACAAACAGATAATAAATGCAACGTGCTGTGAAAATGTATGGCAATGTACTTTAATTCTTATAAAAGCAAGTAACACAGACCTGTTGGATTTTATATTTATGAAGATTGAAGTGGGTGGAAAAAAAATATTTTTCTGGCAGAAATTTAAAACTGAAACGAAAATAAAGAATTTCAAAAACGTCTTAAGACTTTTATCCTGTAAAATGCTGACACTTTCTGTAAGAAAAATTTCTCAAAATCTAAGTTTTTTTCTATAGGAAAAATGTCTCAAAATCAAATTTTTCTATTGCAAAAATGTCGCGAAATCTAAGACTGATGCTCAAAATCTGAAAATTTTTTAATAGATAAGTTGTCTTAAAATATGAGACTTTTTCTGTTGGAAAAATGTCTCAGAATCTGAGATTATTTTATAGAAAAAATGTCCCCGAATCTAAAATTTTTTCGTTAGAAAAAAATTTTCTGAATCTGAGAATTATAACATAGGAAAAATATCTCAGAATCTGGGACACTGTATATGGAAAAAAATCTCTAAAAACCTGGGACTTTTTCCATAGAAAAAATGTTTCAGAACATGGGAATTTTTTATAGAAAAAATATTTCAGAATCTGAGACATTTTTTATAGAAAAAAATGTGTCAGAGACTTTTTGTAGAAAAAGAAAATGTCTGAGAATCTGAGACCATTTTGTGCACGAAAAATGTCTCTGATTCTGAGATTTTTTCTTTAGGAAAAATCTCTCAGAATCTGAGACGTTTTCTACATAAAAAATGTCTCATTTTTTGAATGAAAAATGTCTCAGAAACTGAGACTTTTTCTACAGGAAAACTGTTTTAAAACCTGAGATTTTTTTTCTACAGGAAAAATCTCTCAGACCCTGAAACTTTTTCTGCAGGAAAAATGTCTCAGAATATGAGGCTTTCCTTTAGAAAAGATGTTTGAGAATCTGAAACTTTTTCTATAGGAAAAATGTCTCAGAATCTAAAACATTTTTTATAGAAATTTTTTCCTCAGAGACTTTTTCTGTAAATAAAATGTCTCAGAGACCTTTCTATAGAAAAATTGTCTCATAGACGTTTTCTATAGAAAAAATGTCTTAGAGTCTTATTCTATAGAAAAAAAGTCTCACAGACTTTTTCATAGAAAAATAAAAATCATCAACGAGTTTTTCTATAACAGAAATGACTGAGAGGCTTTTCTATAGAAAAACTGTCTCAGAATCTAAGACATTTTTTATAGAAAATAATGTGTCAGGGACTTTTTCTGTAGAACAATTGTATAAGAAACTTTTTCTATTGAAAAAAATGTGTCAGAGACTTTTTCAATAGAAAAAATGTCTCAGAGACTTTTTCTATAGAAAATATATCTCAAAGACTTTCTCGATAGAAAAAATGTCTCAGAGAATTTCTCAATAGAAAAAATGTCTCAGAGACTTTCTCAATAGAAAAAATGTCTCAGAGACATTATCTACAGAAAAATGTCTAAGAGACCTTTACTATGGAAAAAATGTCTCAGAGACTTTTTCTATATAAAAAATATCTCAGAGACTTTTTCGATGGAAAAAATGTCTGCGAAACTTTTTCGATAGAAAAAATGTCTGCGAGACTTTTTCAATAGAAAAAATATCTCAGAGACTTTTTCTACAGAAAAAATGTCTCAGAGACTTTTTCTATAGAAAAAAGTTCTCAAAGACGTTTTAGAATCTCAGACTTTTCTACAAAAAAAAATTTCAGAGCCTGAGACTTTTTCTGTAGAAAAAATATCTTAGAATCTGTAACATTTTTTTGTAGGCAAAATGTCTGTGATTCTGAGACTTTTTCAATAGAAAAATGTCTCCGAATCTCATACTTTTTCTAAATGAATATCACTATTTTCTGTAGGAAATGAAAATGAGAAAAGGTTAAACAGTCCGAGACTTTTCTATAAGAAAACTTCTCAGCATAGAGACATTTTCTATAGGAAAATATCTCAGAACCTGAGACTTTTTCAATAGGAAAACTTTCTTAGAACATGAGATTTTTTTTATAGGAAAAATGTTTCAAAATTTTATAGTTTTCCTTAAGGAAAAATTTTTTGGAATCTCAGACTTTTCTATAGGAAAAACGTATTTTTCTAGAAAAAATATCTCAGCATCTGATACTTTTTTTAATAGAAAAAATGTGTCAAAAACTTTTACTATAGAAAAAATGTCACAGAGACTTTTTCGATAGTACAAATGTCTAAAAGACTTTTTCTGTAAAAAAAATCTCTGAGACATTTTTTTTAGAAAAAGCCGCTGAGACATTTTTTCTATAGAAAAATTTTTTTTAAAGAAAAAGTCTCTGAGACGTTCTCTGTAGAAAACTTTTTCTATAGAAAAATGTCTCAGCATGTGAGACTGTCTATGTGAAATCTGTTTTGGAATCTAAAACTTCTTCTATAGGAAAGTTACTTTTTCTATAGGAAAAAATGTCTCAGAATCTCAGACTTTTTTAAAAAAAAAATGTCTCAGAATCTTAGACTTTTTCTAAAGTAAAATTTTCTTAGAAACTGAAACTTTTTCCTTGGGAGTAATTTCTCCAAAAAAAACAACTTCAGGCTTTTGCTATAGGATATGTGTTTCAAAAACTGAGACTGTTCTAAAGGAAAATTGTCTGAAACTTTGGACTTGGAAACATCTGAGACATTTTCTTAAGGAAAAATGTTTCAGAATCTAAGACGTTTTCTTTGCAAAGACTTTTCCTAAAGAAAAAAAAATAAAGTTAAAGAAAAACAATTTTGGATTTATGGGTGGTATTTTAGCTTTTTCCACTATCCTTATTACAAACTCAACAAACATTTTTTTCGCCTACTGTAATGGGAATGCATTTATTCTCAATATACATATAAATAAATATATACAGCAACAATTTACCAATTCAAGTTTATGAGCACATATATCTCGTCGTCTGGCTTGCAATATGTTCTATGGGCGGGATTTATAATTTTGTTTCTTTCAATGGCTACATTGCAAATGACGAGTCAAGTTTCTAGAATTCTTCCAAATCTTTGGAAAAAAAAAATATTTTGTTTAAGTGCAAAATGAAAAATTATATTTGTGATTTACTAGTTTCATTCAAAGTGTGCTTATCGTGTTTTTTTGTCTTGTGCATTTTTGGCGAAACTTATCAAAAATTTACAGTTTTGATCATAACTTCTTTAACTGGACTAATTTCGCTAAAATTAAATCATAACCCTTATATAAAGCATTCCACACCAAATGTCCCGCTACAGAAAAACATGTGTTCCGTAAATTTCTGAATAGGTTGTTTGGATATCCCTATATGAAACTAAGAAAATTGCGTTTATGGTTTTTCAAATTTTCAAAAACTGGGTGAAAATGGTAAGATTTGTGGTAAGTTGCTTTGATAAAATATTTATCACATTAAAACGCAATGCACCACAATGTCAAAAATTTACATTCTTATATAGTTTTGCATGGGCTATCGATTAAATTTTTTTTTTTTTTTTGGAAAATTTTCAGAACCCGTTCTGAAATTTTCCATTTTTTAAAAAAGTCAATTTATCAAAATTCCGGCCACTTTTTTTCTTTTTTAAATTTTTTTTTAAAGTTTTGATGTTTGTCCATCCACACAAAAAAATTCAGAAACACGTTCTTCGTTTTTTTTCGAGAAAATCGCATTTGAATTTTAAATTTCATAACAATTTTGTAATTTGCTTGTATTTTATTTTTTAACGTTGCGAATGAGTATTATTAATTGCATAAATATTCCCCATACGCTCTGTTGGAACAAGAGAATACAAGCAAATTACTAAATTGTTATGAAATTTAAAATTCAAATGCGATTTTCTCGAAAAAAAAAAACGAAAAATGCGTTTCTGAATTTTTTTGTGTGGATGGACAAACATCTAAACTAAAAAAAAAAATTTAAAAAAGAAGAAACAAGTGGCCGGATTATTGATAAATTGACTTTTTTAAAAAATGGGAAATTTCAGAACGGGTTCTGAAAATTTTCCAAAAAAAAAAAAAATTTAATCGATAGCCCATACAAAACTATATAAGAATGTAAATTTTTGAGATTGTGGTGCATTCAGTTTTAATGTGATAAATATTTAATCAAGGCAACTAGCCTCCAATTCGACCATTTTTCCAATATTTGACCACGCCTCCTAAGCCCAGTTTTTGAAAAATTTAAAAACCAAAAACTCAATTTTCTAAGTCCCATAGAGGGCTATCCATACAACCTATTCAGAAGTTTACGGTACACATGTTTTTTTCGCTGGACATTTGGTGTGGAATGCCTCATATATGCCAATTTTCAACAGCATCCAAATTATCTATCGAAAGTTATGGTACTTTAAAGTTAGATCGTTTTACCTCGATCGGGTGTTTAGTTTTTGAAAAAGGACTAAAATGACCCCTTAAAATGGCAGTAAGA
Source organism: Pegoplata infirma (assembly GCA_963921195.1). Lineage (NCBI taxonomy): Eukaryota > Metazoa > Arthropoda > Insecta > Diptera > Anthomyiidae > Pegoplata > Pegoplata infirma. The sequence continues at coordinate 123,987,791 of OY992539.1, read as the reverse complement.
GGGTTAAAATGTTTTAAGAAAAGAACCGCCATAAAATTTCACTGAAGACATCAAATCATATTTTGAAGGTGAGATGTGTTCTTATTATAGTATTTTTGACGTTTTCCAAACGCCTTTGATAAAAAAATAAAAACTTCAGTGGGCTATAAAAAAGAAATCCGAACTGAATTTGCAAAACCCTTTGGTGATTTTGTCCATTTGATGGTCTACTTTCATATAGCGTTGAAGCCATTGAGGCTCATTTTTCTTGTTGCACAGTGTCTTTCATGGAGCGACAAATGACATTATAAACGTATACCCCTTTTAACTAAACGAAGGAAGTAAAAAAAATGCACATAGAACTTCTTACCGGCCAGTCGATAATGTGTAGTATATGTTTTAAATGTAAAATTTAATCATTTGAAAACTGACTTGGAAAGTACACAAATACAAATACAAAAAATACCAAATAAAGAAAATGAAAGAAATGTATTCCCACACAAGTTTACACTTCATAAATTTAAGTGAAATAAAAATCTATTAGGCAATTCCCTCTTAATGATGTCTGTTGAAGAGTTGATTACAGGTAAAAATGTAATAATTAAAATTCTGATAATTTTTTTTTATAAATAAAAACTGTTTTATTCAACTGTAAAAAAATTATTTTTAAAAAATTAAAATTATTTAATTCGACCTTTTAAAAATTATTTTTTGTGTAAGCTTGTTTTAGCTCGAGGTAATTTTTTCCTTTACAATTAAAAACTATGATATTCTCGCAGAATAATTTTTTAAGAACATTATTCTTCGAATTTAAATTTGTTTATGTTGGATTGTAAGACTTAGCCGACGCGTGTTTCGAAATCTGTCAGATTCTATTGTCAAGACTATTTAGCAACTGCAAAAATATAACCAACATAAATAAATATAAAACCGAAAAGTTAGATAGTTTTTATAAGTAAATAAACTCAAAATATAATATTTTAAAGATCGAAGAAAACAATTTTTTAATAAAAATTAATCAGAATTTGAACAAAATGGTTAGCAAGCCATGGCAAAGCATCCCTTATTATATAGTATTACACTCGCATTTACCCATATATTTGGGCTTCGCAACATCATTTTAACCCGTGGCTCCCTGCGATCAAAGTTTTGTATTTTCGAAAATTTCCAACAAAATTTGGGATTTTTAAAAAATAAAAAAAATATCTCGCGATGCATTATTTTTATTAATTTTGGTATGCAAAATACGAATATAAAAAAAAATCTAAAGTCGGTCCAGCATTTTTCGAGTTATGGCCATTTAAAATTCGTTAAATAAATATAAAAAAAAAATTTAGTATCTCACTTGCAAATTTAGAAAGTTAAAGTTTGTGCAAAACAGTGTGTTTCCTTTAACTTAAAGGGTCGTAGGTCAGCCAATTTTAACCCGATTCTCTATTTTTTATCGTTCAATCAAAATCAAAAAATAAAAAATTCGTTGTAAAACAACAAATTTATATTTTTTTTTAAGTATGACTTAAAGAATTTCGTTTTTCGACACATTTGTTAATAAAAAAAAGAACTAAACGAAGTGACCAAGAAAAACTAAAAGTATTTTAGTACTTTGTGAACTCCAACTAACCCGATTTTTTTTACAAGAACCTTTGCTTATTGCCTTTTTCCCTTTTTTAGCACTGTGTTATCTAATGTGTGTTTATGATTAAGATAATAATATCCCGATTCGCTTGTGATTGTACTTTATACTTAAAAAATTAGCATAAATCGATTATTTATTTATTGGATCAAGCAATTAAAATAAGGAATTAGTGACTGCAGCTAACACTTAATTTATTCCCCAACGAATTGACTTCAACAAATAACTTACCAACAATAAACATAATGGACAAGTACAGACGACTCAAAAAGTAAGTGTGCACACCGGGCAAATATTCACTTATTTTTTCAAATATTTCTTTTTAGTTTAAATATTAACGATGGTTTAACGGGAAAAGTAACACATCCTCACAAAAAAAAAGGTTTATGACCCAGAAACTAGACCCACTACACACAAATTATAATTAAACATTTTTAAATAAATCTATTGATCAGCATAATTTAAATGACTCAATCATTGTTTTGATTACGAGATTTTTTCGCTTCAGTTTTTAGTTTACTTTTTATACCCTACACCACACTGTGGTACAGGGTATAATGAGTTTGTGCTAATGTTTGTAACTACCCGAAATATTGGCTCTAGACCCACTTTTAAGTATACCGATCGACACAGAATCACTTTTTGAGTCGATTTAGCTATGTCCGTCTGTCTGCCCATGTAAACGTTGTAAACACGATAAAGGTCGCAATTTTTAATAAACTGACTTGAAATTTTCAACTTAAGCCTCCTTTGGCCCAAGAACGAAGCCTATTGAAATTGGAAAAAATCGGTCCATATTTTGACCTAGCCCCCATACAAAGGTCCTCTTTAGTTTTGGCTCAAATGACTCTAAAATCGCATTATAATAGGTATCTTTTCGAAAATTTTCAGGTAATCATGTTTTATTTACACAAATCACCAATCCGAATTTTGAAGAAATTGGACCGGTTCTTCTTGTAGCCCCCATACAAACCACCTTCCCGATTTTCACATAAATCTCTTAAATTTCATGAAAATAGAAAATATAAAATATGCAAAAACAAATAGATGCCATTTCAATGCAAATTTCTTAATTTGGAAAGATAATTGGTCGATATCGTTTTTAGACTGTCGAAAAAAAAACATGCACTTCGTCGCTGCGCCTAAAAATGGAGTCATGTGTAGTTTTTTAATTTTTTTTTATTACATCTTTAAGATCCTATATTGGTCATACATATACTCACTAAACCGTTTTTTGATATCTTGATTGGTTCAAAAGTTAGAAAAAGGAGCTATGTGTTCGTCATACTAAAAAAAGATCAGAAAAGGAGTTATTTGTTAAGCTACACATAACTTTTTTTGATAAAAAAGTAACAGAACGTGACAAAATGGACCACTATTTTAGTAATATGAGGTTTACACATAGCGTCTAAGTATTTTGAATGAATTTGTCAAGATTTTTGGAAAATACTTGCATATTTTCATGCTGTTATCTAAATCCTAAATGGCAGGTAATCAAGCCTTGAGAAAGCAATTAAATCATTTGATGGCGAAAAATTTAAGTATCTAAAGTACAGAATCATTCACAGATGTCAATTTATGTCGAAGCTCTTGAATTGTTACAAGAAAAAACAAAAAATATCACCAGTTTTGCGAAAATCTGTTGGTCGCTGTTTAATGAAGAGCTTTATAATATCAAAATTTCAAAGACCTTGTCGAACTTATGTCGCTTTAAACCACCAAAAAACTTTATTTAGTCTTTGTCCCTCTCGAAAAGAAAATAACAATAAGAATTTTTTCATGAACAAAAGGAGTTATGTGTAAAAAATATTTCCATTTTATTTAATTTTGTTCCAAAAAGTACTTAAAAAAGGAGTTATGTGTATGTTTTTTGAAAATTTCTGCACCACTGGAAAACCGTTAAATGTTTCATACTTTTTTTGTAGTATGTGGATAGCATATCGGTACAAGAATTTTTCATAGACGAAAATAAACAGTTTTTTTGCTCTCCTGAACACTTGCCCCAAAACACATGACCACAGACTAATACAGACTCGACATAAGTGACAGGTGTCAAAAAAGTAGTTCTGAACCATATGGTTAATATTTTCAAATTATTCTACGAATTATGTTAGAAAGAGAAAACTGATATAACGCGCCATAAGAAAAATGGATGCGAGATCAGTTTTTGTTGTTTCACTCACTCCTAAGTCGTAGAAAGTGTTGCCATGTTAGCGTAAAACGGACTAAAAACCGCTCTGTTTTCCCCTAAAATCGCATAGTTTTTCCCCAACAAATCCCGAATCCCGGAATTAATTTTTTTCAATCCCGGGATTTTTCGGGATTTTCCGGGATTGACAAATCCCGAAAAATCCCGGGATTTCGCGATTTTTTTGTCAAATTTCGTAATCAAAATTGACTTTTTCTTCAGTATTTGTTTTACAATTTAAACAAAATTGATATTGTTTGAAAGGTCTTTGAGATACCTTTCAAATGAGGCATGTTGGGCTTAAATTCTCTTGCTCTTTGGGAGGTAAATTACATTTTTAGGGCAGATTACTCAATACACAGTTTTTATGAAACAGTTAAATTTCGCCGTGAGTTATTCTATAACGGAGCTTTTAGTATTCCAGCTGTAAAGTTTCTATTCAACAGTTTTTGTTCTTATTTGAGCGTTATAAGTTAGGAAATTGAATATATCTCTCCGATCCAATTTTTGTTAGAAAAAGCAGCGAAAAAAATTGAATAGGGGCGTGTTTTGCGACGGCGTCGGGGTCAGACACTGGGGACAACTAACCCTTGCCAAAAATGCTAACAACTTTATTAATAAAATTTTGCATTTATTTAAAGAAATATTTTACTAATTTTCAAATACCCTGTAACTTAAAACTTTGACATCAAAATAAATGTTTAAAAAAGTTAAGTTTTTCAGAAGTTAATTTAAATCCTAATAGGGAAAATTGTTTCCCAATGTCTGCTTTTGCCCTTTAAAGAACTAATGACCATAAGAAATAAACTGCAGGGTCCAGCTCTTTTGGTTTGGACTTCATCGTGTCTTCCACAGACTTGGATCAGTACCAGTTGAGTTAAGTTGTTCCTAAATGCTGACCCAGATGCCGTTAAGTGGCTGAAGAATATTGACATCAATATCTAATTCTTATCTATATTATTTTTCATCAAAATATGCTAAACTTTGTTGTAGAATCTGTAAAACTTGTAATGCTTATATTTCTAAAATTAAAATCGTTTTGTATCAGTGCAATACGATAAATAAGTAATTAAATTATATACATATATTTTTATACCCTCCACTCTAGTGATAGAGGGTATATATAAGTTTGTCATTCCGTTTGTAACACCTCGAAATATTGGTCTAGGACCCCATAAAGTATATATATTCATGATCCTCGATCGATTTTAAGACGATCTAGCGATGTCCGTCCGTCCGTCCGTCTGTCCGTCTGTCTGTCTGTTGAAAACACGCTAACTTTTGAAAGACTTTACGGAGGCTCTTGAAGTTTGGCATGTATGTTGGGCATTTACCTGGTCAGGTTGGTATTGCAATCCAGCCAAATCGGTACAGTGGTTCAAAAGTTATGAGCAAAAGACTAATTTCGGCAAGGGTTTTTCGTGAACTTACGAGATAAAAAACACTATAACTTTTGAAAGGCGACTCTGAGAATGCTGAGGCTGGGCATTTATTTTTGTCGTTCCTCTAGCCTAGTTCGTTTTGAATTTCAGCCAAATCGGTCCTGTGGTTCAAAAGTTATTAGCAAAACCGTGAATTTCAGATTAGCTTCACCTTAAATTCACGTGTTGGAAACCCGTTAAACCTGTTTTAAAAACATTGGTAAGTCACAAAAATATTTTGCAACGTATTTTTGTCACTCAAAAATATTTTTATACCAAAACAAAAATAAAAGTAAACTCGAAAAATATTTTACACTCAAAAAAAATTTTACACTCAAAAAAAATTAGTAAATTATTTTTTTTGTTTTTTTTTTGCTAAAAAAAAAGTTTTTTACACAAAATAAAATATTTCTAATCAAAAATGTTTTTTTTTTCACGTTTGAAAATTTACTATCACTTAAAAAGGGCATTGTGGAGGGTATTCATAGATTCGGCCAAGTCGAATTTAACTTTTCTACTTGTTTTTAAATATAACGTTAAAAAGTTTAATTTTAGTAAATCCCGAAATCCCGAAAAATCCCGGGATCCCGAAAAATCCCGAAATCTCGAAAAATTCCGGGATCCCGGGATTACGATTTCAAAATCCCAAATCCCGGGATTTGTAAATGTCAATCCCGTTTGGCATCCCTATTCCCTAGTGATTAGTATAATAATTTTCTTCATCGGAGGAGTTTCAATTAAATAAAAGTTACACTGTGCTACCAAAATCGAATAGTAGGTCATTTTCAAATGACTTATTGTTAGTGTAGGTTGTAGGTCTCATCGAAAATATCACAAAAATGTCCATCAAACTTGCCAGATACTCTCAAATTTTGAAGTTATAATATAATATTATATTTGGAAACTTTTTAGAGTTTTTCGACTTTTTTCCGTGAATTTGACCGTGAAAATACTCTATCGCATTAAGTTTTTGATATCAAGGTATATTAAATATGTCAAAAATGCGACGCAATAAGATTTGGATTCAGCGCTCCAAAAACTTTTCAAAATATTTTACATGATCTTTTAAATAATTTTTTTTTGCCTGGATAATCCGAACATCGATTTCCAGCAAAATCATAATAAAGTGTATATGGGGCATTCCATGTCAAAACGGACACTTTGAAATTTTTTTTTTTTAGATTTTCCCAATTTGTTTACAGTTTTTAGTACCCTTCGAAAACTCCTTTGTGGTAAATTTTCAGATTTTTTTGATTGCCCGTTCAAAAGATATCGAATTTTTAAAAACTGGTAGTTTGTTCCTTTACTCAAACTTCATTTACTCATAACTTCTTCAATAATGGTCCAAATTTCAAAAAAAAATTTTTTTAAATTTTTGTTTTTTTTACGTACTTTAAAAAAAAAAAATCCCAAAAAATTATTAAAAGCGCTCTAGTATGCGATTTTTAAGTTTTAAAATTTAAATCTTATTTTTGAAGTTGTTTGTACTCTTCGATTTTTTTGAAATTTTTTTGTGTAAAACTTCTATCGATTCTACAAAATTTTTCGCCCAGAAGGATCGTGGGATAACAATTATTAAAATGTTTTTAAATTTTTTGAAAAAAATTTATTGTAATTTTCCAATCTTAAAATCATTTCTACTGCTGCAATGGTGCGTCATAGAGGGTCATTTCCAAGACCAACCCCCATTAATTTTTACGTCTTAACATTTCTTTGGAACAACCCTAATAGTGCCCTTAGAGCAACAAAATGTATGACCGACCCACAATATTTTTTTAGTCCAAACATTTGCTCTGAAACCACCTAACCTCCATCTTTAACTGTTAAGGCGGTCCCCATACATTTTTTTTTATTTTTTGTAATTTTTTTTTTAATTTAATCAGCTTCTACCGGTGCAATGGTGCGTCCAAGAGGGGTCATTAGTGAGACCGACCCCCATTTATTTTTACCCTACAACATTTTTTTAAAACATACCTACGTTCTATCTCCACCCCCTAATTAGGCTCCCATACAAATAACAGTTGGAGCAAATTTTATAAAAATGTAATTTTGAATGGAAGCCTACTTAGGGAATGGAGATAAGGCGTAGGTATGTTTTAAAAAAATTTTGTAGTGTAAAAATAAATGGGGGTCGGTCTCACTAATGACCAATCTCGGACGCACCATTGGACCGGTAGAAGCTGATTAAATAAATCCAGTATTCGAGATATGTGGTCTTTGACAAAAGTGTTCTGATGTAAATAAAGATAACTCGAAAAGTAATAACAACACAGGTCTCAGTCAGGTTGCAAATAATAGGTAATGAAACAGCCTTTAAAATAGCATTCCCAAGATTTTTTTTTTGAAAAATGTCAAAGGTCATTGGTTTTAACCTTAATTTTTGGAGAGCAATATCTCAAAAAACGATATTTTTAAAATTTTGGAAAAAAATATATGCGGTTAAGAATTACATATCGTCGAACTATATTAAATAAATGCCAACTCGAAAAAAATTTTTTGCAAACACTATTTACCGATATTTTCAAAATGGCAATATCTCGAAAACTAGCCATTAGGTATCAAAATCTTTAACAGATTCGTGGTCAGCATGGCAAATGCAATAAGATGTGTGGTCTATTTTTTTTTTTTTTTTTTAATTTTTGAAAAATTTTTGGAAATTTACAATGGGAGTTGGCATTTATTTTCACCAAAAAAAATGTACTTTGAGATAGCAGAATAACAAAAATGGATGTAAAACGACAACAAATTATTTTTTTGCTCTGAAATTTTTATCACAGATGGGTATTGCATAGGGGAGCTATTTGCCATCGTAAACTCATTTCGGTCAAATTTAAGTTGGAATATTTTGAATATAGGTTCACGATATACTAATTAAGTTTAAATTTTCAGGATGGAGACTTCATTGGAACTTTTTATATTAATAGAAACGTTGTGACAGGAAAGAAAAAGCGGTGCAATTTCCCTTAGAAAAAAAATATTTTTTTTTTGTCTTTGAAATTCTGATACCAAAGTTCATTTTTCTAAATGTTTTTGACGTGCTAAGTCCAAGTATGACCTTTGAACTGGCATAGCTATTACTTTTCAAGATATATGCAGATATATGCAGAAAAAGTACCAGAAGTCCAAAATTTTGGCACTATGATTTTTTTGTAAGGGCCCAACAATATTCCAAGTTTCATCAAATTCGAAAGGGGTAAGGTCAAAAATGCTACTTTTTTCGGTTAAATTGAGGTGTTTAAACTCTATAATACTTTAGTGTATTATAGTATAAAACAGAATAAAATGAACTTGTAAACTTATTCCGCGATCAGAAAGGGGTTCCCCCATTTCACCGACTCCCACCTCCCCCTAAAACACCCTGTATATTTATTTTTTATTACATATTGGACGGTATAAAAGATTCGGCACAGCCGAATTTACCATTATCACTTGTTCAAGATAAAGCTCATCGTATTCAAAATTTTATTTTCTTTAAGAATTATTATATAATTATGAAGGTTGTTAAACGAACTATAGCAAAAACAAATCGATAATCTCAAAAAAGTTTCAAAAAATAACAAAAAAATTTTATATTTTTGAAAAAATCAATACATTTCTTTCTTATATGTGTGAACCAATTTACGCATGTAGAAAGCCCTATTCTTCTTCTTTCCAAAATAGCATTGAAATTGGAAATCGGTTTAAAAGTTTCAGAATTACACCAGGTTTAGTGAAAAATGTCCCAAAAAAAATTAGTAGGGGATGCCTTTCTCCCCGCCATAAATGTTTTCAAATTCAGACTAAGCCAAAGATACTAAATATTTGCACCCATACCTAATTTAGTCGCCTTACCAATAGGTTTGGGCCAAATATTTGTGGTAGCTACAAACATTAACACTTTGTGCTGTTAACAACCCCTCCACAAAATGGTGCTTGATATTCCCAATTGTAGTGAACACTCAATTTTTAAGTCAATTGTATTTTACTTGCACTTTTTATCATTAACCACATTGTGGTAAGTTATAATACATATATTATTTGCAATTTCCCAACAATTAACATAAAACTTTGTTTGCCACATTACACACTGTTTTTCTATTGTTAGGAGTTTATCCTTTTTATTTTAATTAAATAAAAAAAAAAAAAAAAAACTTTTGTACGGGTTTATTTTATACAAAACCATTCAACCAAATGTGTGTGTGTCACACTTATGTAACAATTGTTTTAGTCATTTTGTTATTTTTCAAAAAGCAGGAAAAAGTTTTATTTTTATCGTGGCTTAAGAAGGATAACAAATGGTAGTTAGCCGATTTTAAGCTAATTTATTAGAAAAACCTTGTAAAATAACAAAAAAAAAACTTGTAAAATTATTTTTTGCTACCTCCTATTTAGCGAGAATTCTTAGTAAAAATTACCAATTTTTTTGTAATTTTACTTGCTTTTTGCTCATAAAATAGTAACTTTACAACTTTTTTGACCCGATCAAACTTACAAGGAGTTCCGATGACTTTATTAGATTTTTTGCTACCTTCTACTTTTCGAAAATTCCTAGTAAAACTTACAAGCTTTTTGGTAATTTTACTTTTTTTTACCTATAAAAATGTAAATTCACTATTTTTTTGACACGATAAAACTAAGAAGAAATTCTTTTTTTGTAAAATTACCTTGAAAATTTGTGCATTTACAAAAATAATTTTTTTTTTTCAACATGCTTCTTTTTTAACGTGAAAAAAATTAACAATTTTGCTTAGAAATATTTTATTTTGAGTCACTTAAAAAAACAAATACTATTTTTTTTTTTTTTTTTGAGTGTAAAATTTTTTGCGAGTGTAATGTTTTTTTACTGTAAAAATATTTCTGAGTGAATGCACGTTCGTATGTACACAAAATAGAGCAATTTTTGGTAAAAAAAAACAAAAATTTTTTGAGTGTAAAATTTTTTTTTGAATGTAAAATTTTTTTTGAGTGTAAAATTTTTTTCATTTTTAAGTTACCAATGCTTTTAAAACTAAACAAGTTTGAAAAGCATTGTTAAGTTATCACCAATGCTTTTAAAACTTGTTTAACACGTGGCATTTAAGATGAAACCAATCTGAAATTCAGGGTTTTGCTTGAATCACTGGTTCGATTGAGATAAAATTCAATACCAAACAGACCTGGGGAACGGCAAAGACACATGCCAAGTTTCGGTAGTCTCATTTTTGTCTTTCGAAAGTTATCGTGTTTTTTATCTCGTAAATTCGCGAAAAATCCTTGCCGAAATTTACTCTTTTGCTCATAACTTCTGAATCACTGGACCGATTTGGCTGGATTGCAATACCAACCTGACCAGGTAAATGACCAACATATATGCAATATTTCAGCAGCCTCTGTAAAGTCTTTCAAAAGGTAGCGTGTTTTCTATGGACGGACAGACAGACGGAAGGACGGACGGACATCGCTAGATCGACTTAAAATCGATCGAGGATCATGTATATCAGAGTGTAACTTATTTTGGACATGTTGGAAATGTTGAGACGGTACCCCTTCATTTTTTTCCATTTGATCAAAAAATAACTCAGGAAAAATTTTACGCCCCTACGACCACCCCTTCCCTACGCGAAGGGGCCTTAAAAATATTTTTTTTTTGATTTTTAATTTGTTTGTTATTAATTATAATACAACTTGGTTAGCTTATTCACGAAAAAAATTTGATTTTTGTGGGATAAAGCTTCCAGCTCTAAAAAATTTTTCGAAAAAAAAAAATTTAGAGCCGTTGGGGTCCTACAGTAAAAATTTTTTAAAAAATATTTTTTTTTAGTTTTGACAAGCAACGGTTTTAGTTGTAATGGTGCTTTTAATAATATATATTCATAAAAAATAATATTCCTATCTGTGACATCTTTATCGTGTTCTAAAAAAGGGTAAAAAAGGCATTTTTGATGTTTTTCGATACACGATAAAGATGTCACAGATATAAATATTTTTTTATGAATTTATATCATTAAAGGCAACATTACAACTAAAACCGTTGATTGTCAAAACTAAAACTAAAAAAAAAAAAATTTAAAAAATTTTTACTGTAGGACTCCAACGGCTCTAAATTTTTTTTTTTTTCGAAAATTTTTTGGTTTGTATGAAGAAATGAGTTTTAGGGCCCGCTCTTTAAGGCCCCGTCGCGTAGGAAAGGCGTGGTCGTAGGGGCGTAAAATTTTTCCTGAGTTATTTTTTGGTCAAATGGAAAAAAATTAAGGGGTACCGTCGCAACATTTCCAACATTTCCAGAATAAGGGACACTCTAATGTATATATGGGGCATTCCATGCCAAATCGGACACTTTGAATTTTTTTTTTTTTTAGATTTTCCTAATTTGTTAACAGTTTTTAGTACCCTTGGAAAACTCCTTCGTGGTAAATTTTCAGATTTTTTTGATGACCCGTTCAAAAGATACCGAATTTTTAAAAATTGGTAGTGTGCTCCTTTACTCAAACTTCTTTTAATCATAACTTCTTCAATAATGGTCCAAATTTCAAATAGTTTTTTTCAAAATTTTTGTTTTTTTTACCGACTTTTTTAGAAAAAAGTCCCAAAAATTTCTTAAAAGCGCTCTAGTATGCGATTTTTAAGTTTTAAAATTTATATCTCATTTTTGAAAATGTTTGTACTCTTCGATTTTTTTGAAATTTTTTTGTGTAAAACTTCTATCAATTCTACAAATTTTTTGCCCAGGAAGATCGTGGGATAACGATTATTACTATTTTTTAAAATTTTTTGAAAAAATTTTATTGTAATTTTCCAATCTTAAAATCATTTCTACTGCTCCAATGGTGCGTCTTAGAGGGGTCATTTATAGGACCGACCCCCATTAATTTTAACGTCTTAACATTTCTTTGGAACAAACTAATACCCTATCTCCAATTTCTAAGGGGTTCCCACACAAACCGACATTTCTTAAAATTTGCTCCAACCGCTCTAACTGCCCTAAGATGTAATTCGATTTCAAACTTCATGGTCGATGCTGCATGGCTTGCAAATGAGCGATTATCCTAAAATTTTTTGGGAATTATTTCTAACCTGCAAACAAAACGATACGACATCGATTCGCCGGCTGTATTGCCGATACGATTAATTTTATTGCGGCAATTATTGAATTCGTATCACCGGCAATACACCTTTCGGGAGAAACTGTTACCCAAAAGCAATACATCCCGGCGATACGAAAACGATTCGTCTTGGCAATAAAAAGGCAATATCGTCAGATAATCGTATAAACGAAAAATAAAAGATTTGTGTGTATCGCCGGAATATCACTAATATGATAATCCGGCGATACAGCTACATACATATGTATATCGATTCCCTGAAGCTGAAAATAGACATTATTTTTTTTCATTCATATTTTGGTCATGCTAACAAGACGAAAAACATTTGCATTCACCTTAAAAAATTTCTGCAACATTCGGTTAATTTTTTATTTTATCTTTGAACGCAAATTTGTGGTTTTTGGCCAAATTTATTTTCTGTTAAAGATTTCTTGTTGTGCTTGATAAATTATTTTATTTTAAATTGACAAATAAATTTTCAATTTTTTTTTTTGTTTATAGCCAAATATCGTTCGTATGAGAAAACTGCGATATAATAAAATTACTACTTTGATTTTTTATTGAAATGATTAATTTCCGTATCTCCGCAATGTTTTTTTCGCCGATATATCGCCCTATTGTTTGCAGGGTACATTCAAATGAAAATACCTGAATATATCAAATAACTTGTGCCTTTGGGGGGTTAAAGTTTCACCTTAAAAAACTAAATCTAAAAACTCTGTAATATATTTAAGTTTTTTTGTAAAATGGGACAATTTTAGGCCGTGCCGCTGGGGGATATAGCTTGGCCCTGAAAAAATAAATTTTTGTACAAAAAACTTTAACCCCCAGGGGCGCGGATTAAAATTTACCGCTTTGGCTAAAAATTTAAGCAAATTGTCTTTAGACCAAACCAACCATAACTTGCCCGACAATCGTCGAAATTCGACAAAAGTACATAATTTTTTGTGATAATTCATAAAATTTTAAAAAAAGTGTAAAAGAACGCCTTTTTGCTGTTTCTTTTTATACATTTTAGAACACGATAAAGATGTCACAGATAGGAAAAATATTTTGTTTGTGATTATATATCATTACAAACAACATATCAACTAAAATCGTTGCTTGGCAAAACGTAAAATAAAAAATAAAAAAAAAAAATAGAGTACACCAATTCCCGGTTTGCGTCGCTTCGAAGTCGCGTCGTTCAAAAATGTCTGCGACTTCGAAGCTGCGTCTTTTTTATACCCTCCACTCTGGTGATAGAGGGTATATATAAGTTTGTCATTCCGTATGTAACACATTGAAATATTGGGTTAGGACCCCATAAAGTATATATGGGGCATTCCATGTCAAATCAGACACTTTGAAAAAATTTTTTTAGATTTTCCCAATTTGTTTACAGTCTTTAGTACCCATCGAAAACTCTGTCGTGGTAAATTTTCAGATTTTTTTGATGACCCGTTCAAAAGATATCGAATTTTTAAAAATTGGTAGTTTGTTCCTTTACTCAAACTTCTTTTACTCATAACTTCTTCAATAATAGTCCAAATTTCAATTTTTTTTTTTTCAAAATTTTTGTTTTTTGACGTACTTTTTAAAAAAAAAATCTATCGATTCTACAAATTTTTTGCCCAAGAGGATCGTGGGATAACGATTATTACTATTTTTTTAAAAAATTTTATTGTAATTTTCCAATCTTAAAATCATTTCTACTGCTCCAATGGTGCGTCATAGAGGGGTCCTTTATAAGATCGACCCCCATTAATTTTTTCGTCTTAACATTTCTTTGGAACAAACTAATACCCTATCTCCAATTTCTAAGGGGGCTCCCACATAAAACGAAATTTTTTAAAATTTGCTCCAACCGCTCTAACTGCCCTAATAGTGCCCTTAGAGCAACAAAATGTATGACCGACCCATAATATTTTTTTAGTCCAAACACTTTCTCTGAACACACCTACCCTCTATCTCTAATTGTTAAGGCGGTCCCTATACAATTTTTTTTATTTTTTGTAAATTTGTTTTATTTAGTCAGCTTCTACCGGTCCAATGGTGCGTCCGAGAGGGGTCATTAGTGAGACCGACCCCCATTTATTTTTACCCTACAACATTTTCTTAAAACAAACCTACGCCCTATCTCCCTAAGTAGGCTTACATACAAACAACAGTTGGAGCAAATTTTATAAAAATGTAATTTTGTATGGGAGCCTACTTAGGGAGTGGAGATAGGGCGTAGGTATATTTTAAAACAATGTTGTAGGGTAAAAATAAATGGGGGTCGGTCTCACTAATGACCCCTCTCGGACTCACCATTGGACCGGTAGAAGCTGATTAACAATTAGAGATAGAGGGTAGGTGTGTTCAGAGAAAATGTTTGGACTAAAAAAATATTGTGGGTCAGTCATATATTTTGTTGCTCTAAGGGCACTATTAGGGCAGTTAGAGCGGTTGGAGCAAATTTTAAAAAATGTCGTTTTGACATTTAGATATTGGAGATAGGGTATTAGTTTGTTCCAAAGAAATGTTAAGACGTAAAAATTAATGGGGGTCGGTCTTATAAATGACCCCTCTATGACGCGCCATTGGAGCAGTAAAAATGATTTTAAGATTGGAAAATTACAATAAAATTTTTTCAAAAATTTTTAAAAAATAGTAATAATCGTTATCCACGATCCTCCTGGGCAAAAAATTTGTAGAATCGATAGAAGTTTTATACAAAAAAATTTCAAAAAATTCGAAGAGTACAAACATTTTCAAAAATGAGATTTAAATTTTATAACTTAAAAATCGCATACTAGAGCGCTTTTAAGAATTTTTTGGTATTTTTTTTTTTTAAAGTAAGTAAAAAACAAAAATTTTGAAAAAAAAATTTGAAATTTGGACTACTATTGAAGAAGTTATGAGGAAAAGAAGTTTGAGTAAAGGAACAAACTACCAATTTTTAAAAATTAGATATCTTTTGAACGGGTCATCAAAAAAATCTGAAAATTTACCACGAAGAAGTTTTCGAAGGGTACTAAAAACTGTAAACAAATTGGGAAAATCTAAAAAAAAAATTTTCAAAGTGTCCGATTTGGCATGGAATGCCCCATATATTCATGAACCTTGATCGATATTAAGTCGATCTAGCGATGTCCGTCTGTCTGTCTTTTGAAATCATGTTTTTGGCAATAATCCGAAACCGATTTAAACGCTTGGGGTACCAAAAGTTGCATACTTCTCCTAGGCAGAACCTGATGTAATTTTTTTTAAGTCGGTTAAGTATTTTAAAAGTTATGAATGAAAATGTAAAAGTACCTCTAAAATTATGTTGAATTTTACACAAAAAAATGCTATAATTTGACACCTGTTGAATGAATGTGAACGAAACTTGGAATTTAATGTAATTTTATCATTCCTAACACTCATCGCGGAATCGCACAATGGGGCGAGGCACCAGAAATTTAGCCTAAAATTTAAAAATGATTTATCTTGGCTTATTGTTGACATATTCAAATAAAATTGTAAACAGATTATTTTATTGTTCTCAACGTTTTTCTGGTTATTTTTTGTACCAATTATGGCAAAATCGGTCAAGGGGTTAAGAAGCTATGAGCAATTTAGATGAGTTTCAATATAAACCTCCATGAAATGGCGTGGCAGCGCGCCATTTTGTAGATGTTGATGTTTTTTGGTTTGTTAGTTGTATCAATAGAAGTAAAAAATACGTAGTACACTCAAAAAAAAAAACTGTAATGTTAGCAAAAAAAGCTTGTAAACCTACAAGAAAATTTGCTGATTTTGAACCCACAATTTTTTTGCTAAAGTTAGCAAAAATGTTTTGCCAATAATTAGTTAACTAAATTTTTTTTTTTTTTTTTTGAACCTAGTTCATACACATCTGAGAACTCCATTGGGTTCGGACCCAATAGGTCCAGACCCCGATGGGCCTAGACCTAGTTGGGTTCCTTTAAAGTCGTTATAGTTTTTGATCCAAAATTTGTGTCCGTTTCGCTCTACCTTGCTTAGTTTTTGAGATACGTGATTATAGGGGACCACTGGGGTCTTGCGAATTAAAAAACTCGATAACTTCAAAAATATTACTCGGAGAGCTTTTGATTATTTTGCGGTCTTGTTCTACGTGTTAAGAGCTACAAAAATGCTTTTGGACTTTTTGTTGTGTCGGCAATATTTACCGAGATATGAGCATTTTAAAATTTTCGGGAATGCTAATTTTTTTGGGTCCACACATGTGAAGAGGACCGGCGATACTATGGAGAGCCAGAGAACCAAAAATGGCCTCCATTTTGCTCTATCTGGCTTAGTTTCCGAGATAGCGCCATTTTAAGTTTTCTGAAAATAAAAAAAAATTTACCATTTATTTTGCTAATATTAGCAAAAAATCTTGTAAAAATGTTGTCAACTTAATTTCAAATTTAGCAAAAGAAATTAGTTCAAAGTTTGTTTAAAATTGCTAATGTGCTAAATGAAGTTTACAAGAATTTTTTGCTAACATGATAATCTCAACTAAAAATTTGCTAAAAGTTAGCAAAAAAAAATTAGTACTTCTACTAACGTATTTTTTTGAGTGTATGTGTCATTAGACTGGCATTTTTTTTTTTTCAACTTTCGATTTTCCCAAGTGTCTGGGCAAATTTTTATTGTCCTATCCAATCGGATTAAATTAACACGTGGCGCCCGGCAGTCAAAATTTTGGATTTTTTAAAAAATTTTAAAAATAAAATTAAAAAAATATTTATCTTTCGACACATCCTATTTGTTAAATTCGATGCGCTGAGCACGAATATCAAAAAAATTTAAATCGCTCGATCGGTTTTCGAGATATCGCCATTTCAAATTTGTAAAAAATGGCGGTTTTTTCCTACGTTCAAGAAATTATTTATAAAAAGTCTGAAAATTTCATTCCGCCAACCCTTTTGTAGAGCTTGAGACAAAGTTTTGGCTTTTTAGAAAGTTTTTACCAAAAACCCTAAATTTTGATCGAAGGGTGCCACGGGTTAAAATGATCGGATTTGGCTCAAATTAAGCTTAAATGAAAGATTGTATCAAGCTCTATGAAAGGGTTAAAATAAAGAAATGTTTAGAGTTTTTTTTTTAATTCTTAAACGTAGGAAAAAACCGCCCATTTTGCAATTTTTTGAAAAATTTTAAATGGCGATATCTCGAAATTCGTTCGACCGATTTTATAAATTAATAAAAATAATGTATCACTTTAAATTGCGTCACCCTGTAAATAATTTGACATGAACTTTGAACTTTTGTGCACATGAATTTAATATTGTGTTATTTTTATTATTTGATTGACATACAAACATAATGACAAATCACATTGTTTCACATGAACTTGATTGTTTTATTTTTCTTTGATTTGTGACTGTTTACATCTAGATTAAATGTATTTTTGTATGTTTAAGTTAAGGTGTATAGTACAATGTACAAATAAAAGCCGATCAAAATTTACTTCATCATACATATGGCTGCAAAATTTACGGTCGCACAGTGTAATGGCGTTTAAGTAGGGATAAAAAAAACAGGTTAAACTAAGATTTCAGCACTTGTTAATAACAGAACAATCGAAGTGAAATTCACGAGATACCTTTCCTCGAAATATCGGTGTTGGACCCCATAAAATATAGGGGTCATTTCATGTCAACGGGAGACCCCCACCTTTAAAAATCTATTAGTCGTAGAGAGTTAAATTATTGCTTAAAATTAAACCTATGAACTCTTCTTATATAGAGATATCTGACAATGAAGAGACGTGAGAGAATATGGCTGCGCGAATCGGAACACCCCAATACTAATAAGGGAGCTATCGAAATTTTCTAAAATACACTGTTAGAAGCTTTATAGGGACGATGAGTTCGAATTTTTATTCAGATTTAAAACAAAAAACTCAAAATGTCGGATCCAATATGGCGGATGTTTTTTTTTTTTTCAAAGTTATCGCATTTAAATAAAACTCGTTGCTCGGGTGTTTTATGGGTCACTTAATACGAATCTGATATCAGATTTTCCAAATTCAAAGTGGCAGATCCGACATGATCTTCATTTTTGTTTTTAATTATGAATCGCTTTCAGCTTATTATCTGTTTAGGTTATTTCGGAAATGGCCAAAATCGATACAGTGGGAAAATTAAACCTTGAAGAACTAACCAACGTAATTTGTAAAACGTAATTTGTTTATATATAGGGCATTCCAGGCCAAATCACTCACTTTTAGACCCGACCCCTTTCGATTTTTTTTTTTTTATATGTTTTAGTACTTATTAAATGCAACTTTCTGCCAAATTTTCAGATTTTTATACCATGTTGGGTAATACATTTTTTAAAATGGCGATTTTTTAAAAAAAAATTAAAAAAATTAAATTTTCAATTAACTTTGAACAGTAAAAAATGTACATATCCTCAAAAAAGTTGGACAACGTTTTGTTGGTATTTAAATGGAATTTTAGAAAAAAACAAGTAAAGAAGTAAATTCGGCTGTGCCGAATCTAGAATATCTTCCACTATAATGATAATATATACAAAATATTTGAAGTCTTTCTGGTTGTTTAAAATAAATATATTTTTTTTTTTGTGTGTGAAATTATGAATAGTAAATTGTATTACAAATTATTTGTTGCCTTATTTGAGTGCAGATGAAATAAAAATTAAGTTTGAAAAAGTTTTTGTGGTATTTATACCACGCTGTTAACTTTGACAATTCATTGTTAATCGGTCAAGTATTTCAAAAGATATGAGGTAAAATGTAAAGGTACCTATAAAATTTTTTCTGTATTTCATACAAAAAATTGCTATAACTGGGCACCTGTTGAATGTATGTGAACGAATGAAACATAATGTTATTTTATCATTCCTAACTCTTAAAAAAAATTGGGCGGAATCGCACACTGGGGTGTGGCACCTGACATGTAAGCCAAAATTTTAAAATATTTTGAACATAAATTAGAAAACATAAACATAAATTAGACCTTTTATAAAAGGTACTTTTTATGAAAGGAACTTTTTATAAAAGGTACTTTTTATAAAACGTACTTTTTATAAAAGGTACTTGTTATAAAAGGTACTTTTTATAAAAGGTACTTTTTATTAAAGGTACTTTTTATAAAATGTACTTTTTATAAAAGGTACTTTTTATAAAAGGTACTTTTTATAAAAGGTACTTTTTATAAAAGGTACTTTTAATAAAAGTAACTTTTTATAAAAGTTACTTTTTATAAAAGGTACTTTTTATTAAAAGTACTTTTTATAAAAGGTTCTTTTTATAAAAGGTACATTTTATAAAAGGTACTTTTTATAAAAAGTACTTTTTATAAAAGGTACTTTTTTTAAAAGGTACTTTTTATAAAAGATACCTTTTATGAAAGGTACTTTTTATAAAAGGTACTTTTTATAAAAGGTACTTTTTATAAAAGGTACTTTTTATAAAAGGTACTTTTTATAAAAGGTACTTTTTGTAAAAGCTACCTTTTATAAAAGGTGCTTTTTATAAAAGGTACTTTTTATAAAAGTTACTTTTTATAAAAGTTACTTTTTATAAAAGGTACTTTTTTTAAAATGTATTTTTATAAAAGGTACTTCTTATAATAGGTACTTTTTATAAAAGGTACTTTTTATAAAAGGTACTTTTTATAAAAGGTATTTTTTATAAAAGGTACTTTTTATAAAAGGTACTTTTTATAAAAGGTACTTTTTATAAAAGGTACTTTTTATAAAAGGTACTTTTTATAAAAGGTACTTTTTATAAAAGGTACTTTTTATAAAAGGTACTTTTTATAAAAGGTACTTTTTATAAAAGGTACTTTTTATAAAAGGTACTTTTTATAAAAGCTACTTTTTATAAAAGCTACTTTTTATAAAAGCTACTTTTTATAAAAGCTACTTTTTATAAAAGCTACTTTTTATAAAAGCTACTTTTTATAAAAGCTACTTTTTATAAAAGGTACTTTTTATAAAAGCTACTTTTTATAAAAGGTACTTTTTAAAAACGGTACAGAATTTTCGGAGAGTACTTGTTCCAAAATGTTTTATTTCACTAAAGGATCCTACATTCTAACTTTCAAGTTTGAATAACCATTATTTCAGTAAATAAAAAAAAGTTCCAAAAGTACTTTTTTACCCATTTTACCTCTGTAGAATCAACATTGGCAAAACCGGAGCCTTTGTGAATCTTTCTTCCGGGAGATGAACCGACATTGCAAATTTCAATTTTCTAGTACAATTATTTAAGGGAATATAAAATGTAACAAAAGTACATTTGTTTACCCTTTTTATCCTATTAGAATCATCATTGGCAAAAACCCAGCCTTAGGGGATCTATATTCCGGGAGGTGAACAGACAGTCCAAATTTCAAGTCTATGTGAAAATTTTTAAAAAAAATATAAAAGATACCAAAAGTAAAGATTTGTACCCTTTTTCCAAGATGTGAACATACTGTCCAAATTTCAAGTTTCTATGACCAGTATTTCAGGAGATATAAAAAGCACCAAAAGTACAGTTTTTTTACCCTTTTTACCCCCTTAGAATCAACACTGGCAAAAATCCAGCCTTAATGCAACTATATTCCGGGAGGTGAACATACAGTCCAAATTTCAAGTCTCTATGATCATTATATCTGGAGATTTAAAAAGTACCAAAAGTACAGTTTTTTACCCTTTTTACCCCCTTAGAATCAAAATTGGCAAAATCCAGCCTTAGTGGATCTTTATTCCTGGTGGTCAACCTACAGTCCAAATTTCAAGTCTCTAACTTCAGCGGTTTGGGCTGGGCGATGATGAATGAGTATGTCAGTCAGTCACATTACTCTTTTATATATATAGATTTTCCGGATTTGGGCGATTTTTGCCATAAAGTTTATTTCTCTCTTTTATTATTTAACAAAATTTATTTTTTTTTAAATGAAAATATTTTTTTATTAAGAAATCGTTTGTTTATTTTTGGTATGACCCAAAGACCATTTTTGGGAAAATGGAGTTAGGAATCAATTGTATATGATTAATATGTCCTCTTTCCAAATCCGTAATCTATTTTTTTATATATCGTATAAATTAGAAGATATCCAGCCCTAACTTTGCTTCATATCCCCAATATTAACATTGTCTTAACATTGGTTTGCTGCATACGCCAATTTTCTGCACATGCCGCAAATTTTACACCTAAAAGTTAAAATATTTTTCTCTACTTTTGTTTTGATGCATATATCGTTGAAAGGGTGCATATCAAAACAAACTAAAAATTGACGCTTGGTTATTGGTGTGACCCATAAACCATTTGCCAAATGGAATTAGGAATCAATTGTTTATGATTGTTATGCACTTTATTTTCATCCGGAATGAATTTTTCGTAAGAATTAAAAGATATCCAGCCCCAACTTTGCTAATTATAGCCAAAATTAAAGATAATTTTATAAGGTAAACTCAGGTTGACTTTGACCCACGTGAAAGAAAATTAAATTTTTTTAAGAAAATATTCATTTAAACGGGTTATGGAGCAAAACGCGACCAAGTCTTTTTTTGTTAAAATCATAATAACTTTTGATATCTTGTGCAAAAGCGTATAAAAATTTATATTTTTTCTTAAAACATTTTAAGCAATCGATACCAAAAGCAAAAAACAAATCTATCGTGTAGATTTTTAATAAAGTTGATGAGAAGTTTCTTTTTCGTTTTTCTCAAAACAAAGTAAATGGTCTTTGGGTCATACCAAAAATAAGCAAACGACATGTCGTTTGTTTATTTTTGGTATGACCCAAAGACCATTTTTGGGAAAATGGAAATAGGAATCAATTGTATATGAATAATATGTCCTCTTTCCAAATCCGTAATCTATTTTTTTATATATCGTATAAATTAGAAGATATCCAGCCCTAACTTTGCTTCATATCCCCAATATTAACATTGTCTTAACATTGGTTTGCTGCATACTCCAATTTTCTGCACATGCAACAAATTTTACACCTAAAAGTTAAAATATTTTTCTCTACTTTTGTTTTGATGCATATAACGTTGAAAGGGTGCATATCAAAACAAACTAAATATTGACGCTTGGTTATTGGTGTGACCCATAAACCATTTGCCAAATGGAATTAGGAACCAATTGTTTATGATTGTTATGCACTTTATTTTCATCCGGAATGAATTTTTCATAAGAATTAAAAGATATCCGGCCCCAACTTTGCTAATTATATCCAAAATTAAAGATAATTTAATAAGGTAAACTCAGGTTGACTTTGACCCACGTGAAAGAAAATTAATTTTTGTTAAGAAAATATTCATTTAAACGGGATATGGAGCAAATCGCGACCAAGTCTTTTTTTGTTAAAATCATAATAACTTTTGATATCTTGTGCAAAAACGTATAAAAATTTATATTTTTTCTTAAAACATTTTAAGCAATCGATACCAAAAGCAAAAAACAAATCTATCGTGTAGATTTTTAATAAAGTTGATGAGAAGTTTCTTTTTCGTTTTTCTCAAAACAAAGTAAATGGTCTTTGGGTCATACCAAAAATAAGCAAACGAAATCTGAACAAAATTAAAATTTTGGCGATATTTTACATCTGATTTTACGACAAAGCCAAAAAATTCTGGCAACGCCATTAATATGACGAAGCAAAAAAACGGACACACACACACATGCTATGTACATAAAGATAACTGTCAATGAAAAATTTTTAAGATATTTTTTTTATTATTTCTCAAAGAACTTTTTTCTTAAAGAACTTTTTTAAATTAAATTTAGATATTGTTTTACATATTTTAAAGCTTTTTTGTAAAGATTTTTTTTTTCTTTTTCTCATTTTTTTTTTTCATTTCCGTTTTCTTTCTTATCACGCAAAATATGAGTTAATTTAGGGTTATGTTGAAAACAACTATGAGTTTTTTCAAAAATTCACTCATAACTTTTAAAATACTTAACCGATTTAAAAAAAAAAAAAAAACATCAGTTTCTTCCTAGGAAAATTACGCAACTTTTGTTACCCCAAGCGTTAAAATCGGTTCCGGATTATTGCCAAGAACCTGATTTCAACAGACAGACGGACAGGCAGACAGACAGACAGACGGACATCGCTAGATCGACTTAAAATCGATCAAGGATTATAAATATATATACTTTATGGGGTCCTAAACCAATAATAAAAAATATGAAAAAATTATTCGAAGTAATTATCACTTAATTTTTAACGTTTAAACATTAAAATCTACTTTTTGAAAAGTTCCAAAACCTTCGTTTTTTTTAAGTTAAAAAAATTCTACTCTAAATTACTAAACTTTTAAGCCATAATTCGAGATGTGATCCCAATTCGTTCTATTTTTTTCAAATTTTGAAAATTGCACTTTCTTTTTTTGACTCTGGTTTATTTTATATGGTGCTCCAATTTATTTATTGTGATGTAGAAATGAGTCTCACGAAATTTCAGAATAATCGGACATGTCTAAGGTGTGCTATATCGGTCATGAAGTTTAAAAACGAATTAAACGGGGAAAATATGTCTTTTGGTTAATTTTCTCACTTTTATCGATATTTTGAGTTAAATTAGAATTCAAATGGTTACAGAATTTTGATTTGGAGTAAAATGCCTCTCTAATAAGGTACTTAAAACTAAAATCGGTTAAAAATCAGCCAAGTTATTACAACTTCCCCAGGCATCTAACGTATGTCATACTACATGATTAATGAATACGAGTCAAATTTTTGAAATCTATATAAATAAAAATCAATTGTCGTTCGTTGGTAACAGCATCAGTTGAGAACGGCTGGACCGATTTGGACAATTTTTTTTTTGAAATGTTCGTCATAGTCCAACTTAGGTTTTTACGTAAAGAAAAATTGACCACGCCCACTTTTACGCCCACTTTTTTTGATTTATCTAAAATCGGAAAACGGCTGCACCTATTTGGGTAATTTTTTTTTTAAATGTTCGTAATAATCCAATTTAAGTTTGTACTGAAAGGAAAATCGACCATGCCCACTTTTACGCCCACTTTTTCAATTTATCTAAAATCTGAGAATGGCTGGACCAATTTGACAATTTTTTTTTTAAATGCATTTTCATCATATTCCAACTTTGGTTTTTTACGAAAAAAAATTACTACTCCCACTTTGGCTAATTTTTGTTGAAAATGTTCGTCATAATTCAACTATAGTTTTTATGGGTAGTAGAATTTTCCACGCCCACTTTTTGCTATGTATCCAAAGAACTAAAACGGCTAGACCGATTTGGTTATAGTCCGCAAAAGATTTTTAAGGAAAGAAAAATTGTGCACACAGCTCACTTTTCCCGATATATGTCATGGAATGGGTGGATCAATTTATCTAAGTTTGTTTTTAATGTTCGTCATAGTCCAGCAAAGGTTTTTCGGAAAGAACAATTTTCCACCTCTATGCCCACTTTTGAATGGATGGACCGAGTTGGTTAAATTCAAATAAGGTTTTACTGTAATAAGTTGTCCACCTTCTCCTTTTTTTTCGATATATATAAAATTTACTCCATAGAAAAATAAAATATAGGCCGCTGTTCCAAAAAAAAGTAATTCACATAAAAAATGTGAAAATGAAAATTTCCGAATTTTTTTGGTGTTCTAGATTTTACATCCGAATTTCTTTTTCGTTTTGTTTCACATAAATAAGATTTGGTGAAAGTAAAACGAATGCACTTTTTTCCTTATAATTTTTTAAATTTTAATTATTTGATTTCAACTTCGAACGAAAATGTTATCAACAAAACACTAAACTTGATTTCATGTGATTCGGAAATTTTCATGTGAATTGAAAAGTTGTGAAAGACAGAACAGAGGCCATAGAATAAAAAAATATAAATAAAAATCATATGTAGTTCGTTGGTAATCGCATCACTTGAGAAATGACCGATTTGGATAATATTTTTCTTTAAGTTCGTCTTATTTTTTTAATGTTTTTCTTTGGTTTTTTCGGAAAACAAATTAATCACGCGCACTTTTACGCCTCCTTTTTTCGATATATCTGAACTTTTACGCCTCCTTTTTTCGATATATCTGAATTGGGAGAACGGCTTGACTTAACTTTTTTTTTAAATTTTCGTCATAGTCCAATTTAGGTTAAAACGGAAATAAAATTTGTTCACGCCACTTTTATTTCGATATATCTAAAATAGCAGAACGGCAGGGCCGATTTGGCTATTAGTAGTATTTGTAGACGTTCGTGATAGTACAACTAACGTTTTTACGGAAATATAAATTGTCCACTCCCACATCGAAGAAAGACTGGCCTGATTTGTTAAATTTTTTCTTTAATGATCATTATAGTCCAGGTAAGGATTTTGAAATAATTATTGGCCTCCCCCACTTAAAAGCCCACATTTTTCAACATCCTTAAAATTTGCAACACTTGAGAACGCCTGGGCTGATGTTGCTAATTGTTTTAAATGTTTGTAATGTTCCATATAATTGTTTGGAAAGAAAAATTGTCCTCGGCCACTTTTTTTTCGATATATCTAAAATTCGTTGTTACTCTAATTCGATCTATTAAAAAAAATATTTCTTAATATATTCCGCTTAAACTTGGTAAAAATGATTTTAAATCCTTTGAGATTTTTACCATATGTACAATTTTAACTTACTAACAAATTTTAACGCCCACTTTTGTCTAAATATGTCGACTACTAATGACCGGACTGATTTTTTTATATTGATTATAGTTTTAATTTAAGGAAATATGAATGAGAAAAGTTTCCCGAAAAAAAGAAAAATTCGGGAAAACTATAAAGGTTTGTTTGAACTCAAGACAATAGCTCACGATAAGAACGAGGAATATGCGTAATTTATTTTTGTGTTGTTCGTAATGATACTAAAGAAGTTTTGAACAGTATTGTACAGTACGCAAAGTCGAAGACATGGTTATTTTTTTTAGTTCCTTTTTATGCAGGGCTATATATTTAAAGCGATACGAAATATAACAATGATCTTATATTTGGGCCAGCAACGCGGACCGGGCCAGCTAGTTAATTAAAATTATCTACTGTAGTTACAGTTTTTATACTTCATGTTCCAGTGTAATTTTTTTTTTTTTGTTTTTTATACCCTCCAGAGGGTATATATAAGTTTGTCATTCCGTTTGTAACACATCGAAATATTGGTCTAGGACCCCATAAAGTATATATATTCATGATCCTCTATCGATTTTATGTCAATCTAGCAATGTCCGTCCGTCGGTCCGTCTGTCTGTTGAAAACACGCTAACTTTTGAAAGACTTTACAGAGGCTGCTGAAGTTTGACATATATGTTGGACATTTACCGGGTCAGGTTGGTATTGCAATCCAGCCTAATCGGTCCAGTGGTTCAAAAGTTATGAGCAAAAGAGTAAATTTCGGCAAGGGTTTTTCGCGAATTTATGTGATAAATAACACGATAACTTTCGAAAGACAATAGTGAGACTGCTGGAGCTTGGCATGTATCTTTGCCGTTCCCCAAGTATGTTTGATATTCAATTTCAGATCAATCGGTGCAGTAGTTCAAAAGTTATAAGCACAACCCTGAATTTCAGAATCGTTTCACCTTAAATGCCACGTGTTAAACAAGTTTGAAAAGCATTGGTGGTAACTTAACAATGCTTTTCAAACTTGTTGAGTTTTAAAGCAATGCTTTTTAAACTTTTTTAGTTTTAAAAGCATTAGTAACTTAAAAATTACACTCGAAAAAAATTTTACACTCAAAAAAACATTCACACTCAAAAAAAAAATTAG
Organism: Pegoplata infirma; assembly: GCA_963921195.1. Classification (NCBI taxonomy): domain Eukaryota; kingdom Metazoa; phylum Arthropoda; class Insecta; order Diptera; family Anthomyiidae; genus Pegoplata; species Pegoplata infirma. Next base: position 123,960,803 of record OY992539.1, on the reverse strand, counting down.
TTTTTCTTTTTTACAAAAATGACAATATTCACTCAGAAATAGTTTTACAGTAAAAAAAAACATTACACTCGAAAACAGTTTTACCCAAAAAAAAATTAGACATTTTTTTTTTTAAATGACAAAATGACAAAAAAAAAATTGTTAATTTTTTTCATGTTATAAAATGTACTATCGATTAAGAAAAGGTATTGTGGAGGGTATTCATAGATTCGGCAAAGTCGAATTTAACTTTTCTACTTGTTTAAATTTGTTTTGTAAAAAAAAAGCAAAACAAAATATGAAAAATACTTGTCATCTAATTACATTTGAACTTGAAGTATAAAAAAATGTTATTACAGTAGAAAATTTCAATGAAAGTGGTCCGCCACACATTAGACTTGGCTGATTTTCAACCGATTTTAGTTTTTGGTACCTTATTAGAGAGGAATTTTACTCCGTATTATAATTCTGTAACCACTTGAATTTAAACTTAACTTAAAATACCAAAAAAAATGAGAAAACAGAAAAAAATCATATTTTTCATTGTAATCCGTTTTCTAAACTTCAAGGCCCATGTGGAACGCCTTACCCAAGTCCGATCGTTGTTAATTTTTTTGAGGCGTACTTTTACCTCGAAATGAATGTATCTAGGGTAAGTTGAGGTTAGTATCTACCAATTTAATTTTTTTGGATCACCATATAAAATAAACCAGAGTCAAAAAATAAACGGTGCAATTTTAAAAATTTAATAAAAAATAGAACAAATTGCGATCACATCTCGAATTATGGCTTAAAAGTTGCGTAATTTAGAGTAGAACTTTAAGACGTTTTAAAAAAAAAATCTAAGGTTTCGAACTTTTTCAAAAAGTTGATTTTTATTTTTAAACGCTGAAAAATAAGTGATAATTACTTCGAATAATTTTTTAATATTTTTTTCTAAAACTACATTTAAATACCAACAAAACGTAGCCCAACATTTTTTAAGATATCTATATTTTTAACTGGTCAAAATTAATTGAAAATATAAATTTTTTCATTTTTTTGAAAAAATCGCCATTTTGAAAAATTAATTACTCAACACCATCTTGGAATAAAAGGCTGAAAATTGGTGTCCAAGTTGCATTAAATAAGTACTAAAACATATCCAAAAATAAATCAAATCGAAAGGGGTCGGGTCTAAAAGTGAGTGATTTGGCCTGGAATGCCTCATATACATTCTTGGGAAACAAGTTTTTTTTGTACTGGACATTTTGTGTGGAATGGGGTATTCGAACTTGGCGTGCTAATTTTGTTCAAGTTCTTTTCAATTTTTAATAAAAAATAATAAAAATTGCTTTATTCGACCTTTTAAATATTATATATTTTGGGTAGGTTTATTCTAGCTCGAGGTCATTATTTCCTAGAATAATTTTCAAAAAAAGTTTTTTTCTGTTTTAAATACAATGGGCTATCTCACTAGTTTTTTTTTTTTTGCAGTGTGGAACTTTCCTCGTAAATATTTTTTTCAGATTCTGAGTAATTATTCATCTATAAAAATAGTCAGACTTTAATACCTTTTTTTCTTTTTTATGATTTTATAAAGAAATCCATTGATTAAATGAAAAACACGTTGGTGTATTTCTAACGAAATATTATTTCAGTGTTAGTTGCAGTGAAGTTAAAAAAATACATAAAAATTCTTATGGTATACATATATGCAAAGTTTTCCAGTAAATTAAATGAAAAAGTTTATTTATTTAATATGTTGATTTTTTGACCGACGGTCTTCAAAGTTTCCTAATATTTTGCAGATAAATACTCTATGGGCCTGTATAAAGACTTCGCTTTTGAGTTCGACAAAATTCAAAAACTGGCGATTTTATTCGATTTTTTTAATTTTTTAAAAACCAAAAAATCAATCAAAAGTGTCTCAATTAAAAAAAACATATCTCTGGTAATTCTTAATGGATCTGAATGATCAAAAGCGTGTTTGAATAAGACTATTGTCTACTTTAAGAAAAATTACAAATAAATATTTTTTGTAAAATAAACTGCATTTGATAATAAATTAAATCCAAAAAAAAAAAATTAAATTAACTAAAAAAAATAAAAGCCGAAAATAGAAAATGCTAAGTTTTCGATTTTGCATGAAGCTATTTCTGTGCTGATGCACATTGCATTTCTTGCACATATAAATTGTGGTGGTCAAGGAGGGGATATTTGTTTCATTTTCTAAAAGATGGGACTTAACTTTCATAACAAACTTGGCCTGAAATTCAACCTTTTTCATACTGTTCGAAAAATAGAACAGCGGATCAAAATTACTTATTATTTGAAATTTTATCTCTTTAATGAAGAAAAATTTTTTAAAAAAAAATAATGTTATAAAGGGCGCGTACGAGGTTTGAGGATCCCAATTTAAATAAAAAATTCTTATTTTCTAAAAATGCTAAAAAAAATCAGATGGTACTCAAATCGGCGAAAATGCATTTGAAAAAAGTAACTGCGGAAAAATGCAGTTTATTTTGTCAAACATATTTTTTTTCTTTTTTTTTTTCTTAAAGTATATTACAATGAATAACAAAATGCATTTTTATTCAATTAAAAAATTATTTTACTTCTTTTTATACCTTCCACTCTGATGATAGAGGGTATATCATCAATTCCATGAGAGACCGAACAAATTCTGACCAGGGGTCTTTGAAGTTTTCCAATATTTTGCACACACAAGCGCTATGGAACCATTTAAAGATATCATTTATCAGATCCAAAGAATTTAAAAAATTCGCGATTTTATTCGCGATTTTCATTTTTTAAAAATTAAAAAAATGCAAAATCTGTGTAACTTTGAACAGCTATATATTTTTAAGTACTTATTGTATCTTTATGAAATAAAGCGCAAAATGATGGTACGTTAGTCTATTTTTACATTTAAAAAGATGGAAAAAGTTGGTGGTTCAAAAGTGCATTTTAAATGCAAATGCAGTTTTGAAGTGCATTTTGCGAAACTTTTATCCCTTTTTATTTTTTTTTATTTAACATTATTATTTTCTTCATCATTTTTACTAGAAAAAAATGTCCTCCGAACTTTGTGCACGATAGCCGAAGTATTGGTAATAATTTTTTTTTTTTTAAATGTTACTTAATTTTCCCATATATTTGTTTTTTTTTTTTGTTATTTATACTAGACTACAATATAAACACTTATATTTTCTTAATAATTTGTCGATTCTCATTAATCTTAATCACATAAGAGAGGTGCGTTTGTCTTTTTTTTTTAATTAAAAACGTTCAAAAATATAAGTAGTAAGGAAGTGCACTATAGAGTCAAATGCAGTTTTGAAATGCATTTTTTAAAATTTTTTCAATAACGATATTTTATTATTTTTCAATGCCCAAAATGATGGTTAACGAGTCTATTTTTACATTAATTAGGATGAAAAAAATTGGTGGTTTGAAAGTGCATTATTAATGCAAATGCACTTTTAAAGTGCATTTTGCAAAATTTTATCCCTTTTATTTTTTTTTACTTACATAATCGAAAAATTTATAATTTTTACTACAAAAAAATGTCCTCTGTTTTTTTGGCACGTTATGTGCACTAGTTTAAATATTTTTTTAAAAAAAAGTTACTAATACTTATTTTTAACATATAATTTTTATTTTTTAAGTTATATTATATTTTAAGTTATAAAAACATGTTAAATAGGGAATACCGACAATTGCAAATATTAATACACATATTTTATTATTATTATTGTAAAAAAAAGTAAGAAAAGAATATACAGTATTGGCCAAAACTAAAGCACCCCCTCAGTGAATTTTAATAAGTTATAACCAAATAAATTATTAAAATATGGCGGACAAAACTAAAGCACCCCTTCATGAAAAATTAACAACGACAACTTAAAATTAATAATTTGTTGCAAATCCATTCCATCCCTTATTATATCACGGGACTTGAATAGATCAATATTTCCATCAAATCTATGAATAAGCCGAATTCCTTGAAGCAATCCCAGACCATTAAATTCCCCATTCCGTGTTTGACCGTTGTTTTGCAATACTTAAATTAAAAATGGTCTGGTATTGCTTCTCTGGCCAAGGAATTCGGTCGATTCATAGATTTGATGGAATAATGGATCGATGCAAGTCCCGTGATATAATTAAGAAAGGAATGGATTTGCAACAAAATATTAATTTTAAGTTGTTTTTCTTTTATTTCCACGAAGGGGTGCTTAAGTTTTGCTCGCCATATTTTTTTTTTTTATTTGATTACAACTAAGTTTTTATAGAGCGATGACTTTCAAAGTTTTTTTTATTAATAAAAATACAAAAAAAGGATTTAAACAATAGACAAACAAAAAAAAAATGGGGGTTTTATGAAAAAAATTATGATCTAAAAAAATTCACTGAGGGGGTGCTTTAGTTATGGCCAATACTGTACTTCAAGGTAACAATTAAATTAAAAAATGAGAATGAAACAATTAAATAAAAAAAAAACAATTAAACTTTTTAAAAATGGATTTGACTCCTTTTACTACTTACATTTTTGAATTAGTATAAATAACAAAAAAAAAATATGGTAAACTTAATAAACATTTTTTGTAAAAAAATTATTAAAACTAGTGCACATAACGTGCACAAAAAACGGAAGACATTTTTTTGTAGTAAAAATTATAAATTTTTCGATTATGCAAGTAAAAAAAAAAATAAAAGGGATAAAAGTTTTGCAAAATGCACTTTAAAAGTGCATTTGCATTAATAATGCACTTTCAAACCACCAACTTTTTTCATCTTAATTAATGTAAAAAAAAGACTTGTTAACCATCATTTTGGGCATCACAAAATAATAAAATATCGTCATTGAAAAAATTTTAAAAAATGCATTTCAAAACTGCATTTGACTTTGTAGTACACTTCCTTACTGCTTATATTTTTGACCGTTTTTAATTAAAAAAAGACAAACGCATCACTCTGTGATTCAGATTAATGAGAATCGACAAATTATTAAGAAAATCTATGGCCCTTACTACAAGAAAACAAAAAGTCTATTTTAACAAAAGTTTTATTTTAAATTTCAAATTTTCAATACATTTTTTGAAAGTCGATTTTAAAAACAAAAACAATTTGTATGGAAATAAAATTAAAAGCTCATTTTAAATTTATTTTATTTTCTTGTGGTAAAGCTGTATTATGTTTTTATATTGTAGTCTACCCGAGTAAAAAAGTTTTTTATATAATTTTATATAATTATGTAAAATTTGATAAGATTATATATAATTATATAAAATTATATAAAGTAGTTTTTGTTTTCAAAAAATTTGATAAAATTATATAAAATTATATATAATTTGATAAAATTATATGAAATTATATCCGAATTTTTTTTATATAAAATTTTATCAAATCTTATATAATTTTATATAAAACAAATTTTGATAAAATTATATATAATTTTATCTAATTTTATAAAATTTTATCAAATTATATATAATTAGATATAATTTTATAAAATTTTATGTAACAAAAATTCGGATATAATTATATATAATTTTATCAAATTATATATAATTTTATATAATTTTATCAAATATATATAATTATATATAATTTTATCAAATTATATATAATTATATATAAACTTTTTTACTCGGGTAGTATAAATAACAAAAAAAAAAATAAAAAATATATGGGAAAATTAAGTAACATTTTTTAAAAAAAATTATTACCAATAGTTCGGCTATCGTGCACAAAGTTCGGAGGACATTTTTTTCTAGTAAAAATGATGAAGAAAATAATAATGTTAAATAAAAAAAAATAAAAAGGGATAAAAGTTTCGCAAAATGCACTTCAAAACTGCATTTGCATTTAAAATGCACTTTTGAACCAGCAACTTTTTCCATCTTTTTAAATGTAAAAGTAGACTAACGTACCATCATTTTGCGCTTTATTTCATAAAGATACAATAAGTACTTAAAAATATATAGCTGTTCAAAGTTAAACAGATTTTGCATTTTTTTTATTTTTTAAAAAACGAAAATCGCGAATAAAATCGCGAATTTTTTAAATTCTTTGGATCTGATAAATGATATCTTTAAATGGTTCCATAGCGCTTGTGTGTGCCAAATATAACAAAAATCAGAAGACCCTTGGTCAGAAAATGCGCATAATTTTGTCATTCCGTATATAACACATTGAAGTATTGGTTTAGGACCCCATAAAGTATATATATTCATGATCCTTGATCGATTTTAAGTCGATCTAACGATGTCCGTCTGTCTGTCTGTCCGTCCGTCTGTCTGTTGAAATCACGTTTTTGGCAATAATCCGGAACCGATTTAAACGCTTAGGGTACCACAAGTTGCGGAATTTATGTTGATTCTAAGGGGATAAAAAGGGTAAAAAACTGTACTTTTGGTACTTTTTATATCTCCCGATATAATGGTCATAGAAACTTGAAATTTGGACTGTATGTTACCCTCCCGCAATATAGATCCACTATGGCTGGAGTTTTGCCAATGGTAAGGGGGTAAAAAGGGTAAAAAACTGTACTTTTGGTACTTTTTAAATCTTCTGATATAGTGATCATAGAGACTTGAAATTTGGACTGTATGTTCACTTCCCGGAATAAAAGGGGGTCAAAAGGGTAAAAAAATTTACTTTTGGTGCTTTTTATATCTCCTGAAATAATATTTATATCTTCTAAAATTTTTTGTACTTTTGTTACATTTTATATTTCCTTAAATAATGGTAGAAAATTGAAATTTGCAATGTCGGTTCACCTCCCGGAAAAAAGACTCACATAAAAAGTACTTTTTATAAAAAGTACCTTTTATAAAAAGTACCTCTTATAAAAATTAACTTTTATAAAAAGTACCTTTTGCAAAAAGTACCTTTTATAAAAAGTACCTTTAATAAAAAGCACCTTTTATAAAAAGTACCTTTTATAAAAAGTACCTTTTATAAAAAGTCCTTTTATAAAAAGTACCTTTTATAAAAAGTACATTTTATAAAAAGTACCTTTTATAAAAAGTACCTTTTATAAAAAGTACCTTTTATAAAAAGTACCTTTTATAAAAAGTACCTTTTATAAAAAGTACCTTTTATAAAAAGTACCTTTTATAAAAAGTACCTTTTATAAAAAGTACCTATTATAAAAAGTACCTTTTATAAAAGGTACTTTTTATAAAAAAAGTACCTTTTATAAAATTACTTTTTATAAAAAGTACCATTTATAATAGTACCTTTTATAAGAAGTACCTTTTATAAAAAGTACCCTTTATAAAAAGTACCTTTTTTTTATAAAAAGTACTTTTTATAAAAAGTATATTTTATAAAAAGTACCTCTCATAAAAAGTACCTTATATAAAAAGTACCTTTTATAAAAAGTACCTTTCATTAAAAGTACCTTTTACTAAAAGTACCGAAAGTACACTTTTTGGTACTTTTTTATTTCCCGAGGTATAAATAAAACAAACTTTTTTGTTTTTTAAATCATTACATTGCACAGTAGGTAATTTGAACCGAAATCTTGGCCAAAAATCATTTTTCGAACTAACAATAATAATGTTTTTGTTAATTACGTTCGATTTAGAAAATATTAAAGCAAATAACTGCATATTTGGTTTTTCCAAAAAACAAATATAAACTGATTGACGGGCAGTCGAATTCGGCATTTCAAGCAACGTGCACAGTGCAATATAAAACGCCTAATTTTGATATATATTCAAACGATTTTTTCAGCTATTAAACATAAAGAAGGATATCGTGTATAATATGGAGAAGAGAGGGGATATTAAGTAATAAAAAAATAGCAAAATATTTTGGTGGACGTTATTGCTTTTTTTTAACAAAACGTGTAATTATAACTTAACCTTAAATAAATGACTTTTTCAATGAATATAAACTTCGCATAAGCTTTTAATAATGTTAGCCGTGGTGTGCCGTGTTTTTGATTGATGAAAAATTTAAAGAAAATAATTCTGAATTCATTTTTTTTTATTTTCCGTTGCACTTTTTTGCACTTTTTGAGATATCAATTTTCTTTCAGACAGCCTCATCTTGCCATATCTTGAACTTTCTAACGTTTGGATTGGGAAAAGAACTAAGAGAAAAAACCCTGTTGCTGTTTATAATTTTGTTGTCAGTAATATTGATTAAAATAATGTTTTAAACTAATATTTGGCTTCGTTGAAGGAAATAGTACGAACTTTTTTTGAAAATTTTTCGTTAAGGTGGTACAAGGCCCACTCAAAAAATAACAGCTTTTTTCAGCAAAATCAAACAAAATGGTTTATGTGCCATTTTGTTAGCCTTCTTGCGTATTTTCTTCGAGCCGAGTTTCAAAAAAATTAGCCTATTCGTTTTCGAGATATTCAGTATTTTCCCTTTTTTTCGTATGGTGGCAACCCTAAAAATTTCCACGATTACCAAATTCATAAAATCCAGCTGTGCGTGTTCACAAAAAACTCTTAAATTTAAAATTTCAGCCATATCGGTCTAAAACTTTGGCTGTAATTATTTTTGGCCTAAAAATTGGCTCAAATTACCCAGTGTGCATTGGTGGAGGGTGTTTAAAGATTCGGCACAGCCGAATATAGCTTTCTTACTTGTTATAAAATAAAATAATTATAACATTAAAATGCCTCATATGTACTTACATATTAAAATTTTATTTAGTCTGCTTACTTTGTGTTTTTTTTTTAGATTCTGACAGACATAGACATGACCATACGGAGTAGACACATAAACGAGGTCAAGGAGCTAGCACACACATACAATATCATTGTATTTTCTGATAAGAATCTGTCTATCTACCTTCCATTGTTAAATAGCATTGATGTATGGTGGTTAAATATACATATGAGGTTTTTCACACCATATTTATTTTGGCCCAAGAATGAAGCATATTAAAATTGGAAAAACTCTGTACATGTTACGACCTAACACCCCATACAAACTCCCCCTTTAAATTTGGCTTATATGACCTTAATAATCGTATCATAACTATTTTTGGTTGCAAATATTATGTTGGTAAATTTAACAGAAAATACGTTTTAAACGAATGAAACTTTATTTAAAAACGGACCACTTACATTTTATTTGAAACAAAAAGATTTTTGCGTCATTCCGTTAATGCTTTTTTAACTGTTAAAACAGTAAAAATAACTATAATTTACATTAATTTTTATTTGTTTTTGAAAAACAATTTAAAAAAACGTCGATCCTGAGGGCAATCGAACTCATAATTTCTGGCTGATAGCCCAGCCCGTTACCCTCTTTGGCACAAGCTACTTATATTTTCAGCAACTAAATTTTGATTTAAAATTCCAAAAAAAAAAATAAAATTTTTTAAATTTTAATATGACTTACAATAACAACCGACACGGTAACTAATGTGGTTTGTTTTTTTTAATAACTGAAAAAAGTAAACATTACTAAAAGTTTTAATTATATAACAGTTACGTATTTGAATAAATGTTCAAAAAGTTGTTTAGAATATCAGTATGTGAAATAAAAAAATATTTTTTCCGGCCACATTTTTTGTTTTTTTTTTAATTTTTTTTTTGTTTAGATGTTTGTCTATCCACACAAAAAAATTCAGAAGGGTATTTTTCGAGAAAATCACACTTGAACATTGAATTTCATAAAAATTCTGTAATTCTCTTGTATTTTAACATGATAATCAGCCTTACCACAAGAAAATAAAATAAATTTAAAATGAGCTTTAAATTTTATTTTCATACAAATTGTTTTTGTTTTTAAAATCGACTGTCAAAAAATGTATTGAAAATTTGAAATTTAAACTTTTGTTAAAATAGACTTTTAATTGTTCTGTGGTACGGGCCAATGTTTTTAGGCTGGTGTCTAATTTTAAAAAAGTTGCAGGACTCCACCTCAGTTTGACTATATATGCTATCAATTAAAGAAAAAGAAAACAAGAATTACTCTTTTCATTTTCTTAAAACCAAAAGTTGTAATAACTTGGGTTTGTAACTTGGATAACAATTCACCTCGTAACTTGGATAACAATTCACCTAAAACCGTTTGCAACAACTGGTAAATAAAAAGTAACATAATTATTTTTCAACAAAAAAAATTTTTTTTCATAAATTTTTTTTTCATAAATTTTTATTTTTTTTTTCATAATTTTTTTTTTTTTTTTCATCAATTTTTTTCCATCAAATTTTTTTTTTCATCAATTTTTTTTTTTCATCATTTTTTTTTTTTTTTTTTTCATCAATCTTTTTTTTCAGGAAAGTTTTTTTTGTTTATAATTTTTTTTTTTTATCAAATTTTTTTTCATCAAGTAACATAATTATTTTTCAACAAAAAAAAAATTTTTCGAATATACATTTCGAAGTATGTATGTCAGAATTAATGTAAAGAAAATCACAAACCGCTTGACGCTGAACTATAATTAATCACTCAATTTATATATCATTTCTTCTAAAATATATGATATAAAATTAACCCTTTAATGACCAAACGATTTAAAAAAAAAATATCTAAGTACCTAAAATCGCGATTAATTCGCGGTAAAAGAAAAGTCTCACAATTTTTTATAACATATTTAGGCAATTCGCTTTGATATTACTGAAAAAAATCACGTAAAATCGTATCATTGTACCAGTAGTTAAAAAAAAAAAAATCGGTGATGCTTTTTTATATCAAGAAAATTTAATATGGTCCAAAAAATCTATAATCATCAAAATTTTTTAACCCCCCTCTGATTTTATGATGACACATCAAGTGGGCTTTCATTTAAAAAAAATTTCATCCGATTTCGTGTGAAGCCTTGGATGTGCCAGATCAAAACAAGTTTAGATAAAATCATCGCGCTTTCCGCTCAGAATGGCTTGAAGTAAGAAGTCAAAAAGCAAATCAGTTCTACTCGTTAAGGCACATCTTTTGGTGTATTAAAATGAACATGATGCATTAATTGCTACTAAAAAAAATTGGAAACAGATTTGCAAATTTCACTCAATTTTCAAAAATGCCATAAAATTTTTGCAATTTATTTTTTATAAACCCGCCAGTGATTTTTTTATGTAAACTACTAAAAAACTCGGTTTACGCAAAAGTCCACCAAATTTCGAATGAAACCGCGAATGTGCCTCGCGAAAAACTGGTATTTAAAAAAATTACGTTTTTTCTTTCGAACTTTGATCTGCTGAAACTCCTTAACTATTCGTGGCACATTAACGGGATTAATTCCAAAATGTTAAGAATTATAACAGCTACCAAGTCTGGTTCAAATTTTTTTCATTTTATAGAGGGAGCCGAAATCCCTGATCAAAAAACCTTGAAAATTTAAAAAACTCTTAATTTTTGGTTTCAAAACTTAACCGTCTTATAACTTCTTACCAAGCGATGAAGCATCTATCAAACCAACATTAAAATAATCTCTTATATGTACTGACTTTGTGTTATGCCGGAAAAGATTGAAATATAAGGAGAACTTAAAAAAAAAGCGAAAGAAGGTAAAAACTATGGATTATTTCAAGCCATTTTTATCGATTTTTCAACTTTAACCCTCTGTAACTTTTACGGATAAAGTGAAGTAATCCTTAAACATTGCTTAGTGATGGTTCAAGGTCTTGTTTACACAACTGCATTTACAGTTTTTTTCTAAATTCCAAAAACTGACGGTTTTTTTAAACATTTATTTCAGTTTCACTGAGTTGAAATTTAAAAAAGATTTTTTGATATAGATACCATATAGAGCCATTTCCATCTACAGTTTAATTAAATTCCAAAAGCTCGCGATTTTATTTTTAAAAATCACAAAAAATTGAAAAAGTGGTGTAGTATGAAGAGCTATAACTTCTTAAATAAATATCGGATTTTGATAATCAAAATTAAAAGCTATTATTCTCTACATTAAACCAAAAATTCCAAAAAAAAATGTGAGTTTTGGAATTAAATTAAACTGTAAATGGGAATATCTAAATGGCTCAATAGAGCACCTGTTTTCATAATATAAAAAATATGAAGACACAAGTCCATATTTGTGGTTTGGCATCCCAATTTTTACCGATATATTTCACAAGATCTTGTGGTTTTTCAACTCTTTTTATGACGCCAAATGTGAAAGAGAGTATTTCATAAATATTTTCATTATAAAAAGACAGTATTTCATATCTGAGTATTAATGATTGAACGGAATATAAATATCGTTTTCCATTCACAGAAAAAAATATTCGATGGAAAAAAACAATTAAATATTTGCTCAGCTTAAAATTTGACATTCAATTAAATTTTACTTGAATCAATTAACCATTTGCTCAAATCTGAAAAAATTCACAGTATGACATTTAAAAACAAAAAAACTTATCAAAGTAGGCTTTGTCTAACAATGCGATGAACGCTGTTAAGTTTTTTGTTTTCGTTAGTCGCCAGACAGAAAAGTACGTGCACGCACACAAGATAAAGAAGAGAAAAATAATATTAAACACAAAAAAAAAAAAAAACAATTTAAAAAAAAATTTACAAAAAACACTAAAATTTTATGATATTGATTAACCATTCACTCAAATCAAGCATTGGTTTAATCAAAAATAACCAAAAAATATTGATTAACCACTAACTCAAATCAAGTAATGGTTTAATTAAAAATAACAGAAATATACCGATTAATCATTTGCTCAAATCAAGCATTAGTTTAATCAAGGATCAGTCAATGACTGACCAACAATTTTAGTGCTTGATCCAACAATTTTCCTCATTAGCTGACTTTTAATTAAAATAATGCTCAACCTGGTGTATTTCATGCTTGATCTAACAACTCATTTTTATCTGTGTTGGTTTATTTCAATAAATTAAAAAATTTAGGGTTGATTTTCGTGATCTATCGGTAAGTTTGGCCCCGAAAGGCTTACAGGGGTTAATTTTTAAAAACCCAAAGCTTTAAAATTATTTTCTTTTACCAAAAACAACTCGTGTACCACTTTTTAACAATAAATTCTAGAAAAAACAAAAGTACCAAATTTTGCTGTTATTAAAGACTCTTCAAAAAATTTTAAAATACACATAGCATAAGTTAGAGCCTACGGTCAGTACCGAAGTACCGATAATCCCCGTATTCCCGGTTCTCAGTATTACCGGTTCTTGATTAATTAATTGATTAATGGAAATGCCGGTATTCCCGGTTCCGGTTCTGATGGTATAACCGGTATTTCCGGCACTACCGGTTATACATTACGTAAATGTTTGTACATTTTTTTTTGTTTGTTCTTTATTTTTACCAAAAAAAATGCAAAATATTTTAAAAATATCATTTGCAATCTTTTATGAATTTAAGAAGAAAAAAAAAAAACATGATTTTCAAATAATTTTAAAAATACAACTTACCCTCTAATTTCGTAAAACGCAACGCGCCGCGTTGTCAAAACTTCTGTGTAATTTGTTTTTGTTACAACAACAAATTGTATTGAAATTTTGACAACGCGACGCGTTGCGTTTCACAAAATTAGGCCATAAATATTTCTGAAATACTGATTAAAATGGTGTTTAACCATTAACCGGTTACAGAATCAGGGAATAGCGGTATTTCGGGGACTATATGTAAAACCGGGAAACCGGTACCAGAACCGGGAAATGAGTGACACTAATATAAATATAATAATATAAATATTCACTGATTCAGAAATTATTGCTGTATTTACAATTTTTGAAATTTAAAAGTTATTAAATTACTACTATTAACTTCACAACTTTTCAGAACAATAACTCACGTTACAAAATTTACTACCACAAAATAAGGGCATTATGGAGGGTATTCGTGGATTCGGCCAAGTCTAACTTAATTTTTTAAATTCCCAGCTTACAAACTTCGGAGTGCTCCAAATAATGACTTTTAAACGAATATAAATAATTAATATTTTTGGAACTTTCATTTTTCGGAGTCAAAAAAGATTTAAAAATAAAACATTCCCAGCAAAACTTACAATTAGATTACCAAATAAGGTATAAAATTAGGTATAGGATTGCTTATTTTATACATTGCATCATTGATGATTTTAACAGGGGATGAGACTCAAAGTAATGCATACGAGTAAGGTATAAAATATAGCATACCAAAACATAATATATAAGGTGTTACGAGTAGTGAAAAAGTAATTTTGTATTAAATTTACTCACGTTATTGTAAGTGAGTGTAAGTAGATAAAATATGCTCGAGAGTGAGTGTTTGTCATTAGAAATTCCTGTCGTGAGCCCATCTCTAGTTTAAACTTCTGCATTTTTTTATAAAATATTTATTTTTTATGTCATTGTAATGCATTATGCATCCAATTAAAAATAATGCATTATTTCGAACTTTGAAATATTACATAATGAACCAAATATAAGTCATCCATGATTTAATGTTTAGAAATAATAAATATGAAATAAATTTTTTCCAATAATCAGCCATTACGTAACAAATTATTAGTAAAACATTGATTTTCACTTTAAAATAATACTTTGTGGAACAAATGTTTGGTAAGACATCCTAAAATAATGCTACAAATAAGGTATATCCATTACCTGGTAATGTGTTATATAATCACCACCCATTACCAAAGTTTTGCTGGGTAATTTGTGAAAATTTTTTAAGTTTATTTCAAATTCAAATATTCCTACGGTCAGCACCGTAGTACCGATAATCCCCATATTTCCGGTTCTCAGTATTACCGGTTCTTGATTAATTAATTAAATAATGGAAATACCGGTATTCCCGGTTCCGGTTCAGACGGTATAACCGGTATTCCCGGCACTACCGGTTATACATTATGTAAATGTTTGTACATTTTTTTTGTTTGTTCTTTGTTTTTAACAAAAAAAAACGCAAAATATTTTAAAAATACCATTTTCAATCTTTTATGAATTTAAGAAAAAAAAAATATTAACATGATTTTCAAATAATTTTAAAAATACCGGGAAACCGGTACCAGAACCGGGAATACCGGTATTCCAGAGAATATCGAAAACCGGGAAATGGGTGACACTAATATAAATATAATAATATAAATATTCACTGATTCAGAAATTGTTTCTGTATTTACAATTTTTGAAATTTAAAAGTTATTAAATTTCTACTATTAACTTCACACCTTTTCAGAACAATAAATCACGTTACAAAATATACTACCACAAAATAAGGGCATTATGGAGGGTATTCGTGTATTCGGCCAAGTCTAATTTAACTTTTTAAATTCCCAGCTTACAAACTTCGGAGTGCTCCAAATAATGACTTTTAAACGAATATAAATAATTAATATTTTTGGAACCTTCATTTTTCGGAGTCAAAAAAGATTTAAAAATAAAACATTCCCAGCAAAACTTAGATTACCAAATAAGGTATAAAATAAGGTATAGGATTGCTTATTTTATACATTGCATCATTGATGATTTTAACAGGGGATGAGACTCAAAGTAATGCATACGAGTAAGGTATAAAATATAGCATACCAAAACATAATATATAAAGTGTTACGAGTAGTGAAAAAGTAATTTTGTATTAAATTTACTCACGTTATTGTAAGTGAGTGTAAGTAGATAAAATATGCTCGAGAGTGAGTGTTTGTCATTAGAAATTCCTGTCGTGAGCCCATCTCTAGTTTAAACTTCTGCATTTTTTTATAAAATATTTATTTTTTATGTCATTGTAATGCATTATGCATCCAATTAAAAATAATGCATTATTTCGAACTTTGAAATATTACATAATGAACCAAATATAAGTCATCCATGATTGAATGTTTAGAAATAATAAATATGAAATAATTTTTTTCCAATAATCATGCATTACGTAACAAATTATTAGTAAAGCATTATTTTTCATTTTAAAATAATATGTTGTGGAACAAATGTTCGGTAAGACGTCCTAAAATAATGCTACAAATAAGGATATGCATTACCTGGTAATGTGTTATATAATCACCACCCATTACCAAAGTTTTGCTGGGTTTTATTTAAGTTTTTAATTTTGCTTTTCAAAAACAATAAATTTTTGGATTCAGTATAAAACCATCCGTTTAGAGCCCTAAAGGAATCTAAAACATGCAGAAAATTGTTTTATAAAAAAATAATTTCAAAGTGACTCCTAAAGGGTTTGAAATTGTAATATTTTTTGAGAAAAAAAGACTCAAAAAAGTTATTGTTTTTGGAGTCAATAAATATTTATTTTTCATTCAAAAAACATATAAGTCAGAAAATAATTTTCGTTAAAAACGCCAAACGTAAATAGTATTTACGTATTTACTAAATACCATTAAAACGGAGATGTTTCTGGATAAATATACATTTCAAGATCGTAGAACGAGGGATCGCCAGAGGGTTAATGTGCTGAGCAGAAAGAAATAGAGACTTTTTGTAATTTTGTTATATTTTTATTTATGAATGTATGTTTTATCTGTGTGTTGTTTTTATTTATATGTAATTGTCATGAGATACATATGGGGCAAAACGCGTCAACGGTTCACACTAAAAAACAAATGTTGTCCGATTTAAGTATAATTTTGGCAAAATAGTAGGTTAATGATAGGTATTCTAAATTACAAGTATAAAATTTTTTGATGAAATATTAGCAGAGAGTTACAGGGTTGGAAAGTTTTGATGTTTTTGAAAAGAACATATTTTGGTGAATTTTAATTAACATTTTGATGAAACAAAAATTATAATTTTAAAAACGACTTTTAAAGTATTTTTAACGGCCTTTAAAATGGCATTTGTGGTTTTTTTGAAAAAAATAAATTTGACCTTAAAATTCTATGTCAAAATATTAAATTGTAATTATCTTATAAGGGTCGCACTTCTAGATTTTTATACCCTCCAACCACAGTATGGGGGTATACTCACTTTGTCATTCCGTGTGTAACGCATCGAAATATCGGTCTAGGACCCCATAAAGTATATATATTATTGATCAGTGATCCATTCTAAGACATTCTGGCGATGTCCGTCTGTCCGTCCGTCCGTCCGTCCGTCCGTCCGTCCGTCTGTGGAAGACACGATACAGTCCAAAGCAAAAGAGCTAGGCTCCTGAAATTTGGCACGAATATGTCTTATGGTATTGGGCTGGTTAAGTTCGAACATGGGCAAAATCGGATCAGGGGGAAAAAAGTTCCCCTCTTAAGAACTAAACAAACCTCTAAAAAAAAGCCATTTTTTATAGGTTTTTTTGTACTTTTGCTTAGCAAACGAAACATTTTATGTCAAAAGAAGTTCAAAGTCTTGATGTTGGATCCAGGAAGGTTGTCTCCCACCGACATAACCCCCCCCCCAAAAAAAAAAGACGCCCCTGTTTTTTTTTTTTTTACGTGTTGGAGGGTATAATAGATTCGGCACAGCCGAATTTAACACTCTCACTTGTTTTCATTAAGTCTATTAGAAGGCTTGACATTTTTTTAAATTTCGGGTTTTTTTTTAATGGTATGTATGATACTTTATGAGAAATAAATTTTTTAAGGAGTTCATAGCACTCAAACTGTACCAATTTCTTTATTTTTTATGCGTGCAACGTTTGTTGTGTGTGTTTACAACAAACGCTTTATCTAAGCATTGATTTTTGTTATTGTTATTATATACAGATTAAAGCGATTTTAGTACAATTTGAGTGTTATATGCTCCTAAAAAATTGATTTCTCCTAAAGTGTCAAACATACCAATTTAAAAAAAAAAAAAACCGAAATTAAAAAAAAATGTCAAACTTCATAATGGGATTAGTGAAAAAATTTAAAAGTTCGACCCTTATAAGATAATTACATTTTAATATTTTGACCTTAAATTTTAAGGTCAAATTTATTTTTTTCAAAAAAAAAACACAAATGCCATTTTAAAGTTCGTCAAAAATACTTTAAAATTAGTTTTTTAAATTATAATTTTTGTTTCATCAAAATGATAATTAAAATTCACCAAAATATGTTCTTTTCAAAAACATCAAAACTTCCCAACCCTGTAACTCTGCCAATATTTCATCAACAAATTTTATATTTGTCATTTATACTACGTATCATTAACCTAATATTTTGCCAAAATTATACTCCAATCGGACAATATTTGTTTTTTGGTGTGGACCGTTGACGCGTTTTGCCCCATATATAAAATAAAAATAAAATTTTTAAATAAATAGATCGGATCTCGAGATTTACGCCTTTTTTTTTTAAACAGCAAAAAAAAACACCCCGAAAAAAACACTTTTTTTAAGGAATCCAAAATGACTCATTTTGGAGACCAAAAAGAGGGCACTTTTGGATGAACCACTTTCATACAAAAATTTGAAATTTCTGTTAAATTTTTTGAGCCCATTTTGGAGTCTAAAATGAGTCTGCTTACTTGCTGGGTTGTTTTTTTTTATTTCATTTTGAGATTATTGTTTTGCTGGGCCATTCCATAAAATTTAGCTCAAATTTTAGTCATTTTTGGAAATGGTGTCTCAGATTAATTTGAGCCTTGACACATAGATAGCCCTCATAAATATGATATATGTATGTACCATATATCGTTTTTTTACATTTGGTGTATTTAACGAATTATGGCGGGTCAAAGATTGACTTTTTAAGCAAAAGTAAGAAAAATACATCACGTTTAAAGAGCTGTAACTTCTTAACCAATGACCCGATTTTGACAAATTTAGGCTCATGTGAAAGCTGGGATTCTTCTTTTTCAAAATATTTTTAAAATAACACAGTTTTTTTTTACAGAAATGATCCAAAAATGCAAAAACATTTATTCTTTTCGAATATTTAAAAAAACACATCTTCGATTTTTTCTAAAAAAATTCTGGTGAAAAATAACAATGTTTTGTATAACATATTCAAAATTCAGAGTGGGATCTCCATGGGATCAAAAACTATTCTGTTTAAAGTACGAGGTTCTCATATTTTTCCCTTAGAAAATTTAAATTTCTAATGTTTTGAATGTTTTTCAAAATTTTAATAGTATAATTTTCTTTGAAAATTTAAATTTTTATATTGAAGAAACATAAAATTTTAATTTTCTAAGGTAAAATTTAAGAGCTTCGTACTAAAACCAGAATATTTTTTGATCCCATTGGGATCCCACTCTGAATTTTGGATATGTTGTACAAAACAGTATTGTTTATCACCAAACTTTTTTTTTAAAAAATCGAAGATGTGTTTTTTTAAATATTCGCAAAAAAAAAATGTTTTTGAATTTTTGCAACACTTCTGAAAAAACCGTATGCTTTTGAAAATATTTCCTAAAAGAAGAAGAATTAAGCTTTCATATGAGCCATTACTTGTGATAATCGGATTACTAGTTAAAAAGTTAGAGCACGTTAAACGTCATGTATTTTTCTGACTTTTGCTAAAAAAGTCGAACTTTGACCCGCAATAATTTGAAAACTACAGCAAATTTTGAAAATCCAAAAATGCAACATATCTCATATAAACGTGGATATCTATGAGCCAAATTCTCAGTGGCGTCCAAAGGCATGTTTCCGAACAGTGGGGCGAAAATTTTTGGAATCACCCTGCTATTATATTTTTAGACTTTTTTTACTATGTGGGATAACACATTATTAATTATTTGTAAATATAGTGGCACATTATTTTATTATAGTTAAAAAAACCAAAAAGTACACATTGATTCCACAGACACCTTATATACCCGTTTAGTCAACTACAATCATATATGGGGAATAGCAGGGTGGTAGTTTTTGGCCTCGTATCATGATCGTCGCCGGTTCGACGCCAGGTGGCGTTAAGTTT
Source organism: Pegoplata infirma (assembly GCA_963921195.1). Taxonomy (NCBI): domain Eukaryota; kingdom Metazoa; phylum Arthropoda; class Insecta; order Diptera; family Anthomyiidae; genus Pegoplata; species Pegoplata infirma. The sequence continues at coordinate 123,941,127 of OY992539.1, read as the reverse complement.
TTGTTATTTTATTCTATTTTTAGACTTTTTGAAAATATAATGACAATAAGCGCAGGTTTATTTCTTTTAATTTAATTTATTACAAATTTTTCAATTATTTTTTTTTTTGTTAATGTAACAATGAATTAAATTGAAAAAAAAATTTATAGTTTTTTTTTTAAGTAACAAAAGTCATTGTTGTATTGACAAAATCCAATACTGTTTCAATTAAATGTTTAATTGTATTGAATATGAAATTAATTGTATTAACATTTTTTGTTTGTATAATAAAATTTCCAATCATTTTTGTAGTACAGTGTTATAAATCATGATCTCTTTTGTTGCAAAACTCTTACGAATAGATTGATCCCCGCTCTTATTAGCAATAAAAATACCTTTTAAATTGTAACTAAAAAAAAAGATATTTGCAAAAATGTATACAGTTTTAAAGCATTTGAAAAGTTTTTTATTGTATATGCTTCATCAACTCTTGTTTTTTTTTTAAGATAAAAGTAAATTAATGTGTTTACATATATACATATATGCATCTATCTAATAATACTAGCATTTGTTTCAACTCATTCATAGTATAATTTACAGGTAAAACACACTGTTGACACAATGTTAAATTGCTTAATTTTTATACGGGCATACATACTAGGGTGGTCCTTAAAAAATAATTTTAGATTTCTTACCGGAACGCCCTCTCACCTTCTAAAGATTTAGTATCTAACGGTCGCAACGGGCTCTTGAAATTTTGAACCTGTGAAAAAACAGTCGTATTTTGAAAAAAAAAAAATAAAAATTATAACCATCAACATGAAACAGGTTTTGTGTTTTAAGAATTGACCCTAAGTATTTAATTAAAAATTTAAAGATTTTTTTACATAATTAATCCTTCACTAAAGTCAAAAAAATTACCTTTATTTGTGATCACTACCAAAACCACAATTTCATGGTTCTTAAAATTTAATTTTATTAAATTTTTATGACCGAACAGTCATAATTTCTATATTTTCTATACAAACCAACAAAAAAAATTCAAAAAATCTAAATTTTATTTACAAATTTTAAATCTGCTCTCCAGAAGATCATAAAATTGAAAAATAAAAGTTTAAATTTTTTAATTTTTTTCTAGGTTTGTATAGGAAAATTTTGCTATATGACTTTTTAGTCAAAAAAATTGGCTTATGACAGTCATAGCCAATCACAACAGCGGATAGACCCGAGAACTTTTATATAAAAAATCTTATATTTATTTTTTTTGTACCAAAATTCTAATATTTCGAATAAACGTTTTAATAAAGTATTAGATTTTTATACATGTTTCCTTTACAAAATTTCTCAGAATTTGAGACATTTTAACTACAAAAAAATCTTAGATTCCGAAATATTTTTCATTTAGAAAAATTGCCCATTTCTAAAATGTTTACATTCTAAAACCATTTGATACAAAAAAGTTCCAGATCATATTTTCTGCAGAAAAAAACTCCCCGATTCAACATTTTTCTTATCAAAAATGTCTTAGATTTTTAAACTTTTTTCTATAAAAAGTTTTCCAAATTCTAATATACTTTTCTTATAAAAAATCTCTGAAGTAATTCTCATATTTTAAAGTAATTCTCAGATTCTAAAAACTTCTTTGTATAAAAAAATTCTCGGCTTGCAAAAAATTCTTCGTATACAAAAATTTAGATACACATTTCCTATAGAAAATTTCTCAGAATCTTCCAACAGAAAAATTTTCAGATTTTGAGAGATTTTTTATACACAAAAATCTGGACTTCTGATACAGTTTTCTGCAGAAAAGTTCTAAAACATTTTTCTCATAAAAAAAAATCATAGATTTGATTAACTTTTCCTATAGGAAAATTCGCAGATTCTAGATTTTTCAAATAGAAAAATTCTACTATTTTCAAATTTTTTTCGCGGATTTTTTTTCAATTTTTTTTTTTTTTTTTAAAGCAATTTCCTTTTAAATAAAGTTATTTGCAATAATCTTTTTGAAATTATGGAGGGTATCACTATAATCGGCAAGGCCGAATTTATCATTTTACTTGTTCTTACTTGTTTTTGCAAACAAATTGAATTAGTGGATTAAAATTTCATCATGCTAATATTTTTCTCTTAATGTACTCCACGTTCCATAAATTTTAACACCAACTGCGACCAAAACAAAAAATATTTTTTTTGACAAAATACACAACGATTGCGAAATTTAACCGGTTGTAGGGACAGGATATTATATATGGGGCATTCCGTGTCAAATCGGGCACTTTGAAAAATTTTTTTTTTTTTTAGATTTTCCCAATTTGTTTACAGTTTTTAGTACCCTTCGAAAACTCTTTCGTGGTAAATTTTCAGATTTTTTTGATGACCCGTTCAAAAGATATCGAATTTTTAAAAATTGGTAGTTTGTTCCTTTACTCAAACTTCTTTTACTCATAACTTCTTCAATAATGGTTCAAATTTCAATTTTTTTTTTTCAAAATTTTTGTTTTTTTACGTACTTTTTAAAAAAATCCCAAAAAATTTTTTAAAAGCGCTCTAGTATGCGATTTTTAAGTTTTAATATTTAAATCTCATTTTTGAAAATGTTTGTACTCTTCGATTTTTTTGAAACTTTTTTGTGTAAAACTTCTATCGATTCTAAAAATTTTTTGCCCAGGAGGATCGTGGGATAACGATTATTACTATTTTTAAATTTTTTTTTTTTAAATTTTATTGTAATTTTCCAATCTTAAAATAATTTCTACTGCTCCAATGGTGTGTCATAGGGGGGTCATTTATAAAACCGACCCCCATTAATTTTTACGTCTTAACATTTCTTTAGAACAAACTAATACCCTATCTCCAATTTCTAAGGGGGCTCCCACACAAAACGACATTTTTTAAAATTTGCTCCAACCGCTCTTACTGCCCTAATAGTGCCCTTAGAGCAACAAAATGTATAACTGACCCACAATATTTTTTTAGTCCAAACATTTTCTTTGAACACACCTACCCTCTATCTCTTGTTAAGACGTAAAAATTAATGGGGGTCGGTCTTATTAATGACCCCTCTTTGACGCACCATTGGAGCAGTAGAAATGATTTTAAGATTGGAAAATTACAATAATATTTTTTTAAAAAAATTTAATAAATAGTAATAATCAGGGAAACCAAAAATATGCTCTAAAAACCACGTTTTATGCGCTTAAAAAATGCCCTTAAAACGGAAAATATGCTCTAAAAACAATAAAAATATGCTCTTAAAAAAAATTATGTCCCCTTTTTTGCAATGGTTTTTACAATTTGTTAGAGAATAGACCCTCCGAATACCGTTATGTGCGATAGTAAGAGGGTTAAATATGTTCTACAAAAATATTTGCCCTATTATTTTCTACCAAGTTGCTGAATCTAAAGAAAACATAGTTTCGATGCAAGAACAGGCCAAAGGGGAATCAATCGTCACAATTCCATAATTTTTGAAAAAAAAAACATCCTTGTTGGATAAAAAATTTAAAAATAAATGTTGTCATAAAAAAATTGGAAAAGAATGCTCTAAAAATTTAAAAAAAAAATGCACTAAAAATGTAAAAATATGCTCTAAAAAGTGGAAAAATGCTCTAAAAATTGAAAATATGCTCTAAAAATATGCTCTTATGCTAAAATATGCTCTTAAACCCAAAATATGCAAAAATATGCTCTTAAGGCTAAAATATGCAAAAATATGCTCCAACAAATCGATGCCAGATTTCTTAAAAACTTCTGAAACGGATAAATACCTTGCCCAGTTATCAATAAAATGCTCAGGAAAAAACATGATACTGCATATTTTTGGTTTCCCTGGTAATAATCGTTATCCCACGATCCTCCTGGGCAAAAAATTTGTAGAATCGATAGAAGTTTTACACAAAAAACTTCAAAAAAATCGAAGAGTACAAACATTTTCAAAAATGAGATTTAAATTTTAAAACTTAAAAATCACATACTAGAGCGCTTTTAAGAATTTTTTGGGATTTTTTTTTTAAAGTACGTAAAAAACAAAAATTAAAAAAAAAAAAAAATGTGGACCATTATTGAAGAAGTTATGAGTAAAAGAGTTTGAGCAAAGGAACAAACTACCAATTTTTAAAAATTAGATATCTTTTGAACGAGTCATCAAAAAAATCTGAAAATTTACCTCGAAAGAGTTTTCGAAGGGTACTAAAAACTGTAAACAAATTGGGAAAATCTAAAAAAAAAAAATTCAAAGTGTCCGATTGGACATGGAATTCCCCATATACTTCCCAAGACCATTTTTTATGTAAGAACACAATGCTTTTTTCTGCTTTTCAATTGTTGGGCAAATTATTATTCCATTAGGTCTAAAACTAAAAAAACAACATTGAGGCCAATTGGACAATATAAATAGAAAGAAAATTTTTTTTCTCATTCAAAAAAATACGGTCTTATGGTCTGGGCAAGTATTCATAACTCTGTCATTTTTCATCTGATTTCAGAGTCTTTTGGCTGATTGAAAAATACTTGCATTTATTTCTTTTTGACTTATTTGAAAAAGTAAGTTTAGAATTTATTTTTTTTTTTCTAAAAAAAAAAAAAATATATTTTTCCCTTACAAAATTTTTAACCGATTTTCGGCACGTGTTCCCCTTATCCAATTGTTAGCAAATTTTGAATTTTTAGTTTTTAGATACATACCAATAAATAAAACTGGTCCCATCCATGTTAGAATAATACATTTTGATATTTTTTTTTAATGCAACTATTTTTCCCAGGTCCAAAATTTCATGAATCCGGTGCGACCTTTAAAACTTTTTCCAAAATTTTGAAAAAATGTTGGCAGTTTATTTCATGAATCTTAATTAATTTAAAAAAAAATAAAAAAATTAGATATCTATTTTTTTAAGGGCCACCCTAATAGACACATATACATCCATGTGTTTATATATTTTCATTTCATTTAGCATTTGTTAAATTAAATTAACTGTAGTTAGTCCTGTTAGAATGGTTCATATATTTTTACGTTTAACACAACAGTTAATCTAATTGACTAATTTAATTCATTGTGACACTTATATATCAACGAAAAGTAGGGTGGGTTGCTGCCCATGCAAAAAAAAAAAAACAACATTTAGCAAGTCACCCACTAGAATTAAAGATATGTTAAAGATGATTTATTGGTACGCCCCGTCGCTCCTTCTAGGATTTTTCGCTGTCTCGCCATTTTAAGTTCGATCATAACAAATTATATACAATTTTTGAAGGTTTGAGAGCAGCTACATTTTTAACTTGAACCATTTTCTTTTTTTGTGACTTTCGGTATCTTATTTTAGCCCACTTTTTTCCAAAGACCGAGAAATAGTTATACATCCCAGCCAAACTTTGATTACCAAATAACGTATAAAATAAGGTATAGGATAGCTTATTTTCATAGTTGGGCAATGATAGAAATTTGTATGGAATAATGATTCAGGGTCAGTCTTAATGAAATCAATCAAAAATAGCTAAAAATTTTCGTGACCCCCTCCGATTTTGATGAAATTTGGTTTAGTTGCAACCCTAAGTGATAAACTGACGCACACTTATTTTCAGCCCTCTAAGTAAACAGTGGGCGAAAATACGGAGGGTCGAAATTCCCCCAAAATCTCCCAGTCGCGACACTTTGCACCGTAAAATCTTAATATTGTTGGTTCTATTATAGCTAGAAAGCCCATTTTTGGTTTGTTTTGAAGCTCATAATATTCTCTACAAGACCTACCATAACCAAAAAATTTTCGAAAAAAATAAGGGTTACCTCCCTTATTTTAAGGTCGTGATATACGGAGGAGAAAATGGGGAGGATAGTATCCCCCGATTTTTTTTTACTTGATAATCTTATAGACAAAGTCCTAAAGAATATATTCTAAAATTTTTATGTTGGGACAACAATGGGTTCGCTCAAAATCAAAATTTTTCACAATTTTCCCCAAAATCTCCTAATCGCAACACTCTTTAACCTTAAAAATTTAATATCATAAGTGCTTTTGTAGCTTCAGAGCCCATTTTTTTTGTTTTAAAGCTTATAATACGCTCTACAAGACATACCAAAACCAAAAAATTTTCCAAAAAAATTAATTGGTGCCCCCCTTATTTGAAGGTCGTGTCAAAGGGGGGAGGAAATGGGGGGAAAGTATCCCCCGATTTTTTTTCATTTGGTATTCTCAAAGTAAAAGTCCTAATGAACATAGTCTACAATTTTTATGTTGGGACAACAATGGCATCGACCAAAATCAAAATTTTTCAAAATTTTCCCCCAAAATCAACAAATCGCGACATTCTTCCGCCTCCCATTGGAGTCCCAAGATAAAAATTTCAGGATATGCTCTCTAGAACTTACTCTTTAAAAAAAACAAGGTACAAAAAAATTGGGGGATACTATTACCCGATTTCCCCCAACCCTTGCCACGATCTTTTAATACAAGAGGCACCCCTCATTTTTTTATTTTTTTTTGTGATAGTAATATTGTAGGGCATATTAAGAGCTTTAAAACAAGCCAAAAATGGACTCTGTAGCTACAATACAGTTCACGATATTAAATTTGTAATGTGCAAGAGTGTCGCGATTTGGAGATTTTGGGGGAAATTGTGAAAAATTTTGATTTTGGTCGATCTGATTGTTGTCCCAACATAAAAATTTTAGGATATGTTCATTACGACTTGCACTTTGAGAATACCAAGTAAAAAAAAAATCGGGGGATACTTTCCCCCCATTTCCTCCACCGCTTGCCACGACCTTTAAATAAGGGGAGCACCCTTCTTTTTTTTCTAAATTTTTTTGATTAAGGTAGGTATTGTAGAGCGTACTATAAGCTTTAAAACAAACAAAGATGGGCTCTGTAGCTACAATAGCACTTATGATATTAAATTTTTAAGGTTCAAGAGTGTTGCGATTTGGATATTTTAGGGGAAATTGTGAAAAATTTTGATTTTGAGCGATCCCATTGTTGTCCCAACATAAAAATTTTAGAATATATTCTTTGGAACTTTCTCTGTAAGATTATCAAGTAAAAAAAAATCGGGGGATACCATCCTTCCCATTTTCTCCTCCCTTTATCACGACCTTAAAATAAGGGAGGTAACTTTGACCCTTCGTATTTTCGGTCCCTGTTGACTTAGAGGGCTGAAAATTTGCATTTGTTAGTTTTTTACGTACACTCAAAATAATCACTCTGTTAAAATACAGAGATACTCTGCTGAGCCAGCAGAAAATACCATAGATTTCCAACCAGCAAGATTTTTTGTTATTTTACGAAGAAAACTCTGTAAAATGATTTCAATAAAAAAACCTGCATATTTACAGAATTATCTGTAAAATGTTGATGAAAACGACCAGAATTTTACCAGGAAGCATGGATAGTAATAACTTGACACAAAATAAAGGTATGCTATCATTTAAATGCGCCCGGTTAAATGTTTCGCACGCGAATGCTTAACTTTGTAAAAATTAATTATAAAATCGCTGGATGTTCTCACGTTTTTTTTTTTTTCATAAACTTCTCATTTTCAGTTCCACATTTGAGCGGGGTTATTCCGGTAAACACTTTTCTAAAATTAAAGGGAAATCGTTGAAGAATGCCTTGACTTTCTTATATATCTTTTTAATGCGCTTGATATGGCTTTTACACAATGGTCACTATTTGATTCCTGATGAATTTCTCCTTCCGTAATGTGCAAGTTGTGTTGACAATTGGGAAATGCCATCGTGTAAATTTGCCCGCTTTAATGCTTCCAAATTGTAAATTTACTTTTATTTTTGTGAAAATTACGAGTGCCTTCAAAAATTTAGCATCTTTTATTATAATTTAAGACGCTTTTTAAAGATGAAATACTTTTATTTTTTTTTTCAAGAAATTTTAATTTAAAAACCGTATTACAGAGCAATACATAGTAAAAAGAAAAAAGTCAAATTACAGATAAAATTTTGTTTTTCGGTCACAAGAAAATACAAAGTATTTTCTTAAAATCTGTATTTCGGCAGATAACTTTGTCAAATATCTGTCGAAATGAGATTACAGTCATTTTACACAGTATTTAACAGAGTAATTATTTTGAGTGTAGTGTAAGAACTAAACCAAATTTCATCAATATCGGAGTGGGTCAAAAATATTCATGATTGATTTCACTAATAATGACCCTTCAATGAAATCGATTTCATAGAGCATTTTATATGAAAAAATCAATGACTCAATGATTCGGGCCAAACTCTGCTTATTTTATACCATGTTGCATTGATGATTTTAACATGGGATGAGACAAAAGTATGACAAAGAAAACCAGTAAGGGATAAAATAAATAACACAGTCAAACCAAGACAGATTGAAAGTACTTATGTGTAGTAGTAAAAACCCCAAACGGTTTTAATTTTTTTTTTTTTTTTCAAAAGCATTAAAAAAAGTCGAAACAAATAATGTTATTGTTATTCTAAGCTTGAAATTGTGTTTGCACGTCTTCAAAAGAATTTTATGGAGATTTTTTTCTAGACAACGTTAAATCTTTATCTTCCGTTTTAATGGGTCATTTAAGCCCTTTTTTCGAGAAATTGCTCAAAAATGTTCTACGGTTATTTTCAGCATCAAATTTCACTAGGGTTTTCTAAAGGCAAAAAGTTCGACTTTTTCTAAATGACTCTTTCTGTTCTTTGTTTCAAAAATAACAACATAAAAAATAAAGACTTTCATTCGCATTCAATTTTTAAAGTCATTTATTTTTGTTCTGAAATTAAAAATAAGTGAATCTTTATATGTATATAAAATAAAATAAAATAAAATAAAATAAAATAAAATAAAATAAAATAAAATAAAATAAAATAAAATAAAATAAAATCTATTATAAAACATGTTTATATCAAGAGACTTTGGCACGATGGGTAGAGTGTCTGGCCAGAATGTAGTTGATTGCGGAATCAATTCCCCAAAAATTTTATTAAAAAATTTTTAAAATTAAATTCAATAGAAAAATTTTAAAAATAACCAACGAAATCATAAATTTTTAATGTTTCGTAGGTAATTTTGTATACCCTCCAACCACAGTATGGGGGTATACTCACTTTGTCATTCCGTGTGTTACGCATCGAAATATCGGTCTAGGACCCCATAAAGTATATATATTATTGATCAGTGATCGATTCTAAGACATTCTAGCGATGTCCGTCCGTCCGTCTGTGGAAGACACGATACAGCCCAAAATAAAAGAGCTAGACTCCTGAAAATTGGCACAAATATGTCTTATGGTCATAGGCTGGTTAAGTTCGGAGTTGGGCAAAATCGGACCAGGGGGAAAAAAGTTCCCCCTTGAGGAACTAAATTAACCTTTGAAAAACACCATATTTTTACACGATTTTTTGTGTTTTTGTTTAACAAATGCAATATTGTTATGCTTCAAGAAGCTCAAAGTTCTGCATTTGGACCCGGGAGATTAGAAAATATAATTTTTTTCGGCCCGCCCCCCTTTTGTAAGCGTAGATTAAAAAAAAAAAAAAAATAATAATTATAAACTAAACGAAATGACCACTGCCGACCTCCCCCTCCCCCAAAAAGTATACGACCCAGGATTTTTTTTGCATGTTGGAGGGTATAAAAGATTCGGCACAGCCGAATTTAACACTCTTACTTGTTTTTTTTTTTTTTTTCAAATTGTTTGTAAAAATAACACAACAATCACTAATTTTTAATGTTTTCGTGGGTATTTTTTTTCGAATTTATTGGTAAAAAAAACTTAAAGTGACGTTATTTTTTAATGTTCAAATGCTATTTATTTTAGAAAATTTTATTAACAGTAAAAAATAAATGTTGATGTTTGTTTAAACAAATGAATAATTACTGGGATGGTTTTTAAATATTTTATCACTTATTTTAAATACGTTATTCATTTGTTTTTGCCTACAAAATATTTTTTATCCAGTGTGTTATTTGAAAAATATTAAAAAAATATAAAAACACGATTTTGGTCCGAAATGCTCATCAGCATCTGTGGACATCAGCATTTTTGGACCAAAATCGCGTTTTTATATTTTTTTTTTATATTTTTTAGATAAAACACTTAACATTTTCCAACTTTTGTTATCTAAAAAATATTAAAAAATATTAAAACACGATTTTGGTCCAAAAACGCTAATCAGATTTTCATGTTTAAAATCTGAAAAATTTTTCATAAATTTTCGTACAATCAGCTCTAACGTGGCCATCGTTTGGCAGATACTACGACACGAAATTCGAAAATTTAAATTTGTCGGGACGCCCTAATGATTACCCTACACAATGCACTTTTTAAGTGATATAAAAAAATTAACAATTTTGAATAGAAATATTTTATTTTGAGTCAAAACTTTTTTTAGTATTTTTGTAAAAAAAAAAATACATTTTTTTTTAGTGTAGAATTTTTTTAAGTGTAAAATTCTTTAAGTGCATCATTTTTTCGAATGCACTGTTTTTGTTTTTTAGTGTAAAAATATTTTTGAGTGACAAAAAAAAATTTGTAAAATATTCTTGTGACTTACCAATGTTTTTAAAGCTTGCTTAATGTATTTTTCAACAAGTGAATTTTAGGTGAAACCAATCTGAAATTCACGTTTTTAATTCTGTTTTATATATTGTTGGACTTTATATTTTATAACTGAAGTTTTTATTTATTTCGGTTTGAGTCCATATTAATTATTTCTGAGAAATAATTATTTTTGTTGTAAGTACAATGAGAAAATCTGAAAAAAATGAATTGACAACACAGGCTAAGTGGAGATGTCGACAGCTTTCGGAAGAAGCCACCCTTCCTTCGTCAGCACTCTTCGATTGTCACTGTAGATGTGTAAGATTAAGATCAGCTATTTAAACGTACATTAAGGTGAAAAAGCGAACGGGAATTATATCACATTCCATTACCCATATGTTACGTTTAGCACGAACTTAATGAATCTATTTTTAACTTTTTCCAACACAGTTGTAATTTCTTACACTGTAGTAGATTTTCTCAGAGTTGCAACCCTTAGTAGGACTTTTCAAGTCTTGAAAAATGTCCGTTAGGTTTGAATTTATATTTCGTATTTCTAATTCTTAGAAATATTACTAAATTGCATTGTACCTTATGAGTTGAGTTTTAATTCTGTTTTATATATTGTTGGACTTTATATTTTATAACTGAAGTTTTTATTTATTTCGGTTTGAGTCCATATTAAATATAAATATAAATTCAAACCTAACGGACATTTTTCAAGACTTGAAAAGTCCTACTAAGGGTTGCAACTCTGAGAAAATCTACTACAGTGTAAGAAATTACAACTGTGTTGGAAAAAGTTAAAAATAGATTCATTAAGTTCGTGCTAAACGTAACATATGGGTAATGGAATGTGATATAATTCCCGTTCGCTTTTTCACCTTAATGTACGTTTAAATAGCTGATCTTAATCTTACACACCTACAGTGACAATCGAAGAGTGCTGACGAAGGAAGGGTGGCTTCTTCCGAAAGCTGTCGACATCTCCACTTAGCCTGTGTTGTCAATTAATTTTTTTCAGATTTTCTCATTGCACAACAAAAATAATTATTTCTCAGAAATAATTAATATGGACTCAAACCGAAATAAATAAAAACTTCATTCACGTTTTTTCTCATAAATTTTGGACCAATTTTGCTAAAATTTAATATCAATTAAGTCAGTGGAATGACAAATATATATGCCTAGTAGCCTCAGGAATGTCTTTCGAAAGAAAGAATGTTTTTTATCTCGTATTTTCACGAATAACTTTTGCCGAAATTCATTCTTTTGCTTATAACTTTTGAACCAATGCACAGTGGTAAATTCCGGCCAAAACCCTATAACTTATTTAATTCTTTATGAAAACTTATAAAATTTTGTATGTAGGTTAAGAATATAATTTTAAACCCATTTCGCAGAAAAAAAATCCTCAAATTTTTTTTTCCGCAGCTACATTTTGGTCTATGTTTATTTTTGACTTCGACGTCAAATTTTTGTTGTGACCTCTAGGCATGGCAAAGCATTTAATAAAAAACTACAAAGGTTACGGCTAGGGGAGTGAAAAAACATATTTGCTGGAATCGTTATCAACTTATTTTTAATCCTACGTGGTGACTGGCACAACTTTTTTTTTAGCCACCCTATTGTGCAGTATGTTCGTTTATATGTGTGTAAGAGTATAAAAAAAAACATAAAGAAAAACTTTTGTCCAATATTGTTTGTTTGTTGGTTTAGTCCTCCTTACTTATGTACATGTTTTGTGACATTCACAATTACTAACATGATAAGCTCCATTGATTTTATTTTGCTAGCACATTTTGTACAGAGGGGAACCATTATTTAAACACTTAATCCCCCTTGTCTGTATATTACAAGATGAAAGGCATTTTAATATCATCAATTTCAAGAAGAATCATGAAATTATGCACCTTTTTTGATTTTGTAATATTTTGAACATAGATTCTCTTTGCAGCAATTTAGATAAACCATTTATTAGATCGAAAAAATTCACAAAACTCACCTAAATAGACACGTTCCAAGTCTTAGAACAAATTAATGCCCTTTCTCAGGGTTAAAGCGATATATTTACGGGTTGTAAATTACAACTTGTAACAGACCAAAAGTTAGTTTGATATAAGCAAACGACTTAAAAAAGTAAAATATTAGTTAATATCAGTAGTTTACGACCAAACTGCGCACTAACCGCGACTATTTTTTTTTTATACCCTCCACTCTAGTGATAGAGGGCAGTGGCGGGTACAGCTTTTGGGTTTGGGGGGGGAATTTTTTTTTAGTTCGAAAAAAAAATCATAAATTCACCTTTGTTGACGATCGAAAAAAGGAATACACGTTTTTTTGAAAAAAAAGGGATACGTTTTTTGCAAAAAAGTGATGGGAAAGCTATAAAATCATCAGATTTATTAGTTTTTGCCGAAGGAGGTTTGTTTTTTATGATCATATTTCGATAATTTTTTTAATTTGTTTTAAAAGAAAATTGTATATTTTTCGTATACATAAGAAGAGATTTTTTTAAAAGAAGAAATTCTTCCTACATAGAAAATATCAGATGTTGAGGCATTTTTTGTGAAAAAAAATATTTTTTATAGGGAAAATGTCTCAGAATATAAGACTTTTCTTTACGAAAAATGTCTCAGAATCTGAGAATTTTTTCGTGTAGAAAAATTTTCAGATTTTTAAAAGAAATTTAAAAGAAAATTGTATATTTATCGTATACCTAAGATAAGTCTAAATCTGAGAATTTTTTAATAGAAGAAATTCTTCCTACATAGAAAACATCAGATTTTGTGACATTTTTCGTAAACAATTTTTTTTTTGTATAGGGAAAATTTCTCAGAATCTGAGACTTTTTTCGTATAGAAAAATTTTCAGATTCTAAGAGTTTTTTCCACAGCAAAAGTCTTAGATTCTGAGACACTTTACAATAGAAAAATTCTCATATTTTTAAGCATTATTGAGACATTTTTTCTATAGAGAGATCTCTGATTATTATATTTGTTTCGTACTGAAAAAATTTTAGATTGTGATATCATTTTTCTATAGAAAAAGTCTTAAGATTCTTCGACCTTTTTCTATAGAAAAAGTCTTAAGATTCTTCGACCTTTTTCCAATAGAAAAAGTCTCAGATTATAAGACCTTTTTCCCAAAGAAAAAGTTTAAAATTCTGAGATCTTATTCCTTAAGAAAAAAGCTCAGATTCTCAGACCTTTTTCCAAAAGAAAAAGTCTCAGAAAAAGTTTAAAATTCTGTGACCCTTTTCTTAAGAAAAAGTCCCAGATTCGGACATGTTTTTTTCTATAGAAAACGTTTCAGACATTTTTCCTATAGAAAGGTCATAGATTCTGAGACCTGTTTCCTATAGAAAAAGTCTGATTTTCTGACACCTTATTCCTATAAATAAAGTCTTAGATTCTAACACCTTTTTCCCGTAGTAAAAGTCCCAGATTCTGCGACCTTCTAGCAATTCAGTAAGTTTTAACTTCTGAGACTATTTTTCAATAATAAAAAGTCTCAGACTTTGAGACTTTTTTTTCTAAAAAAGACTTAGATTCTGAAACCTTTTTCCTTAAAATTCAGAAATTCTGAGACTTTTTCCCATAGAAAAATTCTTCTGCGACCATTTTCCTATAAATAAATTTGGAGACCTTTTTCACATAAAAAAAGTCTCAGATTCTGAGAATTTTTTCTTTAGAAAAGTTTATTCGTTCGAAAAAAAGTTTTTTAAATAGTTTTACTCAAGTACATACATTCGACTATCAACATTTTTAAGATTTTAAGATATTTTCCTATTGCTATGTAGAAGACAAATATTTTTTATATAAACGAAATTAAGATCCTGTAACATTTTTCTATACAAAAAACATATTCTAAGGCTGCTGTTCCAAAAAAAGCAATTCACATAAAAAATGTGAAAATGAAAATTTCCGAATTTTTTTGGTGTTCTAGATTTCACATCCGAATTTCTTTTTCGTTTTGTTTCACATAAATAAAATTTGGTGAAAGTAAAACGAATGCAATTTTTTCCTTACAATTTTTTAAATTTTAATTATTCGATTTCAACTTCGAATGAAAACCTGATCAATAAAACACTAAACTTGATTTCATGTGCTTCGGAAATTTTCATGTGAATTGAAAAGTTGTGAAAGACAGAACAGAGGCCTAAGTAATTTGTTTAAGCCAAAATTCATAATAAGATTGACAGAAAATTTTCAGATTAATTCATTAATTTCCTAACAAAATTTAAAAATTTTCAGATTTTTTTCTATGAAAATTTTTTTGACTTCGACATTTTTTTTCCTTCGGAAAATTTTTTAAAAAATTTCCTTCTTTTTTTTTCTTTCTTTTTCTTTCCTTTTCTTTCTTTTTTCTTCTTTTTTTTCTTTTTTCCTCTTTTTTTTCTTTTCGAAATTTGGTCTGGGGGGGGAAATTTCCCCTTTTTCCCCCCCCTTGTACCCGCGCATGTAGAGGGTATATATAAGTTTGTCATTCCGTTTGTAACACCTCGAAATATTGGTCTAGGACCCCATAAAGTATATATATTCATGATCCTCGATCGATTTTAAGACGATCTAGCGATGTCCGTCCGTCCGTCCGTCCGTCCGTCTGTCCGTCTGTCTGTCTGTCTGTCTGTCTGTTGAAAACACGCTAACTTTTGAAAGACTTTTTGGAGGGTCCTGAAGTTTGGCATATATGTTGGGCATTCACCTGGTCAGGTTGGTATTGCAATCCAGCGAAATCGGTCCAGTGGTTCAAAAGTTATAAGCAAATGAGTGAATTTCGGCAAGGGTTTTTCTGGAATTTACGAGATAAAACACACGGTAACTTTCGAACGGCAATTCTGATGGTGCTGAAATGTAGCACATATATTTGTCGTTCCTCGTTCCGGTTCGTTTTAAATTTCAGCCAAATCGGTCCAGCGGTTCAAAAGTTATTAGCAAAACCGTAAATTTCAGATTAGTTTCACCTTAAATTCACGTGTTGAAAACCCGTTAAACATGTTTTAAAAACATTTGTAAGTCAAAAAATATTTTGCAAGGTATTTTTGTCACACAAAAATATTTTTACACTAAAAAAAAAAAAAAAAATTCACTCAAAAAAATTTTACACTCAAAAAAAATTTTACACTCCAAAAAAGTTTTACACTCAAAAAAAAAAAAATAGTAAATTTTTTTTTTTCAAAAATTAATAAAAAAAAGTTTTTTTACACAAAATAAAATATTTCTAACCAAAAATTTTATTTTTTTCACGTTAGAAAATTTACTATCACTTAAAAAGGGCATTGTGGAGGGTATTCATAGATTCGGCCAAGTCGAATTTAACTTTTCTACTTGTTTATATGTAATATTAGACTGGCATTTTTTTGTCAACTTCCGATTTTCCCAAGTGTCCGGGCAAATTTTTATTGTCCTAGGTCTCTAAAACTTATGTGGTACAAATTTGAGGTCAATCGGATTAAATTAACCCGTGGCACCCGGCGGTCAAAGTTTTGGATTTTTGAAAAATTTCTAAAAATAAAAATAAAAAAATATTTATCTTTCGACACATCATATTTGTTAATTTTGATGCCCTGAGCACGAATATCAAAAAAAATTAAAAATCTCTTGATCGGTTTTCGAGATATCGCAATTTCAAATTTTTAAAAAATGTCGGTTTTTTCCTACGTTCAAGAAATTTTTTAAAAAACGTCTCAAAATTTCATTCCGCCGACCCTTTTGTAGAGCTTGAAACAATCATTCATTTAAAACTAATTTGAGCCAAATCCGATCACTTTAAGCCGTGGCGCCCATCGATCAAAGTTTTGGCTTTTTAGAAACTAGAACAAAATATCCTTTAAAAAAGGCATTGTGGAGGGTATTCATAGATTCGACAAAGTCGAATTTAACTTTTCTACTTGTTTTATTTTATTTTATTGTATTTTATTTTATTTTATTTTATTTTATTTTATTTTATTTTATTTTATTTTATTTTATTTTATTTTATTTTATTTTATTTTATTTTATTTTATTTTATTTTATTTAATTTTATTTTATTTTTATTTTATTTTATTTTATTTTATTTTTTTTTTTATTTTATTTTACTTTACTTTATTTTATTTTATTTTATTTTATTTTTTTTTTATTTTATTTTATTTTTTTTTTTTTTTTATTTTATTTTATTTATTTTTTTTATTTTTATTTTTAAGTTGTAAAAATCTCCGTGAGAGTCAGACGTGTTTTCAACCCGGTCCGTGTTTTTTAATAAATTTTTCGTTAAAAAAAAATAAAAATATATATACAATTGCGAAAAGACGCTAAAAAAACTATAAACAGTTTTGTGTTTTAATAAATTTTATAAACACCAGTGCTAAAAAAGATTATTTTAATAAACAAAAAAAAAAAAAAAATAAATGTTTAAATTAACACAACAAAGATTTTAGTCTTTTGTTCGTGTAATTTTTTTTTTCCTTTTATTTGATCTTTACATACGTAAAGAGTGTATGAGTGATTTGAGTGCAAAATCAAATGAGCAGAGGCTCAGTATAAACAGTAGCAGAAATGCATACTTCTCTTTTAATGAAGAAAATTGCAATAATAAAGCAAATATTTATGACCCCAAATTAAATAAAAATTATTTGAGTGCAAAACCAATCGAAAGAGCCCAATCTTGTTCACCAGTGTTACTCTTAAACGAAAATAATAACCCGCCAAAAAATATGGATAAAAAAACAAATCTAGAGAGTACCAAAATTTTTAATAATAGCTCTTCCTCTCTTAATACTCCTAATAAGAAAACTGAAGAGATTTCTGTAAGTATGTTACACACACATGTAAGTACACATCAAACACCAATTACAAACGTAGGAGCAGGAACAAGTAGGCAACCAGCAATACAGACTGGGTTAGATCGCTACTTTAATATTAAAAGAATCCGAAGCCCACAAAATGGAAATAATAATTCCGGTAAAAAGCAGAAAACCGCTAATAAAAATTAAACCTCGGATCCCTTGAATAACAATCGTTTTGCACTGTTGAGAGAACCAGATTCAGATCTGGGTAGTGCCCGTAAAGAGGTTAATTATAGACCTCCGCCAATTTTTCTTCGTGAGCGTAGCTCCAATAAATTGGTGTCTGATTTTACAGAACTTATTGGTAAGAATACATTCCATATTATTCCGATCCAAAAGGTTAAAATACACGAGACGAAAGTTCAGGTCTACACTGAGAAGAACTATAGGGTTATAGAAAAGTTCTTACATGATAGCGGGAAAAGTTATTATACCTACCAACTTAAGAGTAGTAAAGGCCTAAGTGTGGTTATTAAGGGAATCGAATCCAGTGTAGACCCTAATGAAATCAAGGAGGCTCTAGAAGAAAAGGGCTACAATGTTAAGGTAGTAGTAAATATTTTTAATAAGGATAAAATTCCCCAACCAATGTTTAGAGTTGAGTTGGAGCCTGAAAACAGGAAATTGAGGAAAAATGAAACTCATCCAATTTACTCTGAGCGTTATGTTCTCCATCGCAGAGTATCTGTAGAAGAACCACTTAAACGAAGTGGTCCTGTCCAATGCTCAAACTGCCAGGAGTTTGGACACACTAAAACATACTGTACTCATAGTACAGTGTGCCCAGTATGTGGTGATCTACATCAAGCCGCACAGTGTCTCATCATTAAAAATGGCAAGGGTGCTAAGAAGTGTGGAAACTGTGGTAATAACCACTCGTCTAAATATCGGGGCTGCCCCATATACAAGGAACTCAAGCTTAAACTTAAGCAGAAGCAACAACAGGCCCGGGGCCAAATTGTAGAATCCGGACCAGCCTTGGCTAACCAGAATGTAAACATTTCTGCGCCAGCTGTGCAACCCACCTTGCGCTCTCTATCAGTACCAGTAACTGAAACATCCTCAGTACCACCAACGGTACAGCAAGCACAACCTACTTCAGGTTCTTCGTATGCAAATACACTAAGATCGGGTTCTCAGCAGCCCAGTAGTCCCCCGAATGCGGGAGGGTTGGAATCGATGTTCTACGCCCTAATGCAGACCATGAATACAATTGTATCATCCATGCAAAATTCGATGAATGCCTTCATGGTATCTATGCAAACTACAATGCAAGAACTAAAAGAGCAAAATAATAATTTGCTCACCCTACTGGCACAAAAATGAGTTTCTTGAAAATATGTTTTTGGAATGCTAACGGCGTAACCCAGCATAAGGCTGAGATATCTAGTTTTCTATCGCGTGAAAATATAGATGTGTTGCTACTTTCAGAAACACATCTGACAAATAGATATTGTTTTAACATTCCCGGATATACATTCCATAAAACAAATCACCCTGACGGTATGGCACATGGTGGCTCTGGTATTCTTATTAGGAATAGAATTAAACATCATGCTTTAGAAGACTTTTCCAGGAACTACCTTCAGGCTACATCAATTCACATTTATTGTGGACATGGTGGCCTTACTCTATCAGCAATATACTGCCCACCACGTTTTTCGGTTACACAAAACCAATTCGACGAGTTCTTTAAAACACTTGGAAATCGTTTCCTGGCTTGCGGGGATTATAATGCTAAGCACACCTATTAGGGATCACGTCTTATAAACCCCAGGGGAAGACAGCTTTACTACTTGCTAGTTGATCGAAAAAACAGGTTCGATATTATATCACCTGGTAAACCAACCTATTGGCCTTCTGATCCTAGGAAAATCCCAGATCTCATAGATTTTGGAGTCTCCAAGAATATTGATAGAAATAAAGTATCAGTTGAAACATCATTTGGCCTCTCTTCCGACCATTCTCCTGTCATAGTAAATTATTATGATGATCCTAAGGAGCTAAAAAAACCCTGTGTATTAACGTCTTATAGAACCAATTGGTTAAAATATAAGAAATATATAAGTAGTCACATCCACACTGATCCAACATTGGAGTGTAAGGGGGATATTGAAGAATGCGTACAGGACTTAACGTTCATTATGATGTCAGCAGCTGAACACTCGACTCTTCAGAGTGAAATAACTTCAAACCGTGAATCATATCTATCAAATTCTGAGATTGAAAAACTTATAACACAAAAAAGAAAACTGAGAAGAGCATGGCAAAATTGTAGATCACCTGCTGCAAAGCAGAGGCTGTCAGAGGCTACAAGAAAACTGAGAGAAGCCCTTCATTTAGAAGAGGATCGTAGAAATATGTCTTATATAGAGGGACTGAAAAATTCAAGCTCCACCAATTATTCGTTGTGGAAGGCTGCAAAAAATATGAAAACACCGGTAGAGGGCGAGCCACCACTTAGAAATAAAAGTGGAAATTGGGCACGGAGTGATGAAGACAAAGCGTGCACCTTCGCCGAACATTTATGTTCAGTCTTTGAACCAAATCCACCGGATCATGACTTTACGCTCCCTGAACCGCCTAACAGAGCTGATATGACTAATTTTATAATCAACCCTTACGAGGTTGAGACTATAATAAAGGACAATTTAAATCCTAAAAAAGCTCCTGGATGTGACCTCGTCATGCCGAGAATGATAAAAAACCTACCATTCATAGCAGTTATAACCCTCACAAAACTGTTTCATGCGATCTTGCTTCGAGGATATTTTCCAGATATGTGGAAAATTTCTGAAATTAAAATGATATCCAAGCCAGGAAAAGATTTAACTTTACCTTCATCATATAGACCTATTAGCTTGCTTCCGTGTCTGTCGAAATTATTTGAGAAAGTTTTTCTTAAAAAAATTATGCCTTCCCTGGAAAACTGTAACGTTATTCCTGCTCACCAGTTTGGTTTCCGCGAAAAGCATGGAACAATAGAACAAGTAAACCGCATTACAAGCGAGATAAGAAAGGCCTACGAAGAAAAGAAATATTGTTCAGCGATTTTTCTTGACGTCGCGCAGGCTTTCGACAAAGTTTGGCACGAGGGTCTATTAATTAAGGTAAAAAGTCTTTTACCTACCTGTACTCATAAACTACTTGAATCCTATCTTCTTAACCGAAAATTCAGGGTAAAATATAAGGATACGACATCTGGAGATTTTGAAATGAAAGCTGGAGTTCCGCAGGGAAGTGTACTTGGTCCAATTTTATATATGATTTTTACATCAGATTTGCCTACTAACAACCGTCTGCTAACGTCAACTTTTGCAGACGATACGGCAATTATTAGTACACACACGAATCCATCCGTTGCATCAATTGAACTTAATAACCATCTTAGAATTGTGGAGACGTGGTTTAAAAATTGGCGAATAAAAGTCAATGCTTTGAAAAGCAAGCACGTTACTTTTACACTAAGAACAGGAACTTGTCCTCCTGTCTCCCTAAATGGAGAACATATCCCACAATCTGAGAATGTTACATACCTTGGCATTCATTTGGACAGGCGATTAACATGGCGAAAGCACATAGAAAACAAAAGGCTTCAAATGAAGCTGAAATCCAGCAATTTACACTGGTTAATTAACAAATATTCCAAACTTAGCCTTGACTCAAAAGTCACCCTGTATAACTGTATATTAAAACCAATTTGGACCTACGGTATCCAACTATATGGTAGTGCAAGCGCATCCAATATAGAACTTATACAGAGGGCACAATCAAAAATTCTCAGAACTATGACCGGCGCGCCGTGGTTTATTCGCAACGAGAATATACACAGGAATCTTAACATACCATTTGTTAAGGATGAGTTTATCACAATAAGGACAAGATATGCTGATAAACTGGAAAATCACCCAAACCCCTTGGCTAGAGTTTTGACACGAACCCAGGGACATTCAAGACTGCGTCGTGCAGACTTGCCGCCCTTGTAAATATGAGGCCCATATAACAAAATGGCTCCTTTGGAGTGTCTATTATTTTAAGTTAGAGTTTTAAGATTTAAATACTTATTGTTAGGCCTAAGAAAGGCGATTCAATAATAACCAAAATAAAGTGTATATAAAAAAAAAAAAAATATATATATTATATTGTCATAATAGAGTATTTTTAATTTATTGCTTTAAAAAAGTTACTCATCTCATGGTATATCTGTACTGATCAGTTTCATCCCTACTAAGGAATCTTCAGCAGACTTTAGAGAATCATCGTTGGTCAATCAACCATCAAACCAGATATAATATTTGATATATTTCACAAGTTATATGAGAAATACTATTATGAAGATGCGAAATTTGTTTTCCAACAAAAATAACTCTTTTAAAGCAAACATTTTTTTTAAGCAATAAATTAAAAATACTCTATTATGACAATGTCAATTTTTAATTAATTAAAAAAAAAAAAAAACTACATTTACAAATTTTCCACATTCCATTCCGATACAAAAATAGTTCACTAATTATCCATTCAATATTTAAACAAGGTTGAAGTTAGTGAGTAAAACCCATAAAAATAAACATAATTATACAAATATAATAAAACCACAACGTTTACACACTAATTTAAGTAAAACAAAACAAAAAAAATATCATAAAAATCTAATAGAACTACATGATTTAATGAAAATCCCATAATTTGATTTTATTACAGCCACAAAATTGTACAACAACTAAAAACAAAACAAACAACAAACACAATCAAGAGTATCAAATAAAAGAATCAGCCAGGCAAGCAACAAGTATAAATATGTATTAGGGTGACAATTTATTAAATTTTTTTTTATCGATTGCCAACGGAATAAAACGAAAGAGTTATCGTTACATCGATAACAGAAATTAAAAAAAAAAAGTTAGAAAATTATCGATATATCGATAACAAAAAATTTTCTAATAAAAATTATCGATAAAAAAAAATTCTATAAAAAATTATCGATGTATCGATAACTAAAAATTTTCTATAGAAAATTATCGATATATTGATAACAAAATTTTTTTTATAGAAAATTATCGATATATCAATAACAAAAAATTTTCTATAGAAAATTATCGGTAGCAAAAAATTTTCTATAGAAAATGATCGATATATCGATAACAAAAAATTGTCTATAGAAAATGATCGATATATCGATAACAAAAAAATTTCTATACAATATTATCGATATATCGATAACAAAAAATTTTCTATAGAAAATTATCGATAACAAAAAATTATCTATAGAAAATTATCGATAACAAAAAATTTTCTATAGAAAATTATTGATATATCGATAACAAAAAATTTTCTATAGAAAATAATCAATACATCGATAACAAAAAATGTTCTGTAGAAAATTATCGATAACAAAAAATTTTCTATAGAAAATTATCAATACATCGATAACAAAAAATGTTCTGTAGAAAATTATCGATAACAAATAATTTCTATAGAAAATAATCGATAACAAAAAATGTTCTATAGAAAATTATCGATATTAGATAACAAAAAATTTTCTATAGAAAATTATGGAAATATCGATAGCAAAAAATTTTCTATGGAAAATTATCGAAATATCGATAACAAAAAATTTTCTATAGAAAATTATCGATAACAAAAAATTGTCAATAGAAAATTATCGATAACAAAAAATTTTCTATAGAAAATTATCGATAACAAAAATTTTCTATAGAAAATTATCTATATTAATTTATTGAAGATATTTCAAGCGAATATATTCTGTTATCGATATACAGATAATTTTTCATAGAAAATTTTTTGTTATATATTTATAGAAAATTTTTTTTAACAAATTTTCTACTATCGATTTATGGATAATTTTCTATTAAAAATTTTCCATTGTCGATAAACTCTTTAGACAATTTTTTGTTATCGATAAGTCTATAGAAAAAATTCTATAGAAAATTTTTTGTGATTAATAGATAATTTGCTATAAAAAAACTTTCTGCCATCGATAAATCGACAAATTTTCATAGAAAATTTTATGTTATCAATATACATATCAATAATTTGCTATAGAAATCATTCTGATATCGAGTAATCGATAATTTTCTATCTATAATTTTCTATTATCTTCGTATCAATTAGCTTCTATCGAAAACTTTCTGTTATCGAAAATTTTTTAAAATAAAATTTTCTATAGAAAATTTTTTGTTATCGATAACATTCTATGAAACATATGCTGTTATCGATAATTTTCTATTGAAATTTTCTATTATCGATAATTTTCTAAAAAAAAGTTTTATGTTGTCGATAATTTTTTACAGAAAGTTTTCTGTTATTGATAATTTTCTATAGAAAACTTTTCGTTTTTATAAATTTTTATAGAAAAATGTCTATAATCGATAATTTTCTGTTATCGATATTTTTTAAAAAAGATATTTATATATTTTTTGTTATGTAAAATTTTAGTTATCGATATATCTATAATTTTCTATAATAAATTTTTTGTTATCGATATTTCAATAATTTTCTATAGAACATTTTTTGTTATCGATATATCGATAATTTTCTATATATATTTTTTTTGTTAATTTATCGATATATCTATAAGAAAAAATTTGCTATAAAAAAAAATCGATATATCGATAACAAAAAATTTCTATAGAAATATATCGATAATAAAAAATTTTCTAAAAAAATTTTCTATAGAAAATTATCGATATATCGATAACAAAATATTTTCTATGGAAAATTATCGATATATCGATAACAAAAAATTTTCTATATATATTATCGATAACAAAAAATTTTCTATCAAAAATTATCGATAACAAAAAATTTACTAAAAAATATTATATAACAAAAAATTTTCTATAGAAAACTATCAATATATCGATAACAAAAAATTTTCTATAGAAAATTATCGATATATCGATAACAAAAAATTTTCTATAGAAAATTATCGATATATCGATAACAAAAAAATTTCTGTAGAAAATTATCGATATATCGGTAACAAAAAATTATATGTATATAGAAAATTATCGATGTATCGATAACAAAAAATTTTCTATAGAAAATTGTCGATATATTGATAACAAAAAATTTTCTATAGAAAATTATCGATATATCGATTACAAAAAAATTTCTATAGACTCTAATCGATATATCGAAAACAAAAAATTGTCTATAGAAAATTATCGATAATTGATAGCAAAAAATTTTTTATAGAAACTAATCGATATACCGATAACAAAAAATTTTCTTTAGAAAATTATCGATATATCGATAACAAAAAACTTTTTATAGAAAATTATCGATATATCGATAACAAAAAATTTTCTATAGAAAATTATCGATATAATCGATAGCAAAAATTTTCTATAGAAAATTATCGATATATCGATAACAAAAAATTGTCTATAGAAAATTATCGAGATATTGATAATAACAAATTTTCTATTGAAAATTATCGATATATCGATTACAAAAAATTTTCTATAGAAAATTATCGAAATATCGATAACAAAAAATGTTCTATAGAAAATTATATATATATCGATAACAAAAAATTTTCTATGGAAAATTATCGATACGTCGATAACAAAAAATTTTCTATAGAAAATTATCGATGTATAGAAAATTATCGTTATATCGATAACAAAAAATTTTCTATAGAAAATTATCGATATATTGATAAAAAAAAATGTTCTATAAAAAATTATCGATATATCGATAACAAAAAATGTTCTATGGAAAATTATCGATATATCGATAACAAAAATTTTCTACAGAAAATAGTCGATAACAAAAAATTTTCTATAGAAAATTATCGATAACAAAAAAATTTCTATAGAAAATAATCGATAACAAAAAATGTTCTATAGAAAATTATCGATAAAAAAAAAATTTTTTATGGAAAATTATCGAAATATCGATAACAAAAAAATTTCTATAGAAAATTATCGATAACAAAAAATTTTCTATAGAAAAGTATAGATAACAAAAAATGTTCTATAGAAAATTATCGATATATCGATAACAAAAAATTTTCTATAGAAAATTATCGATATTAATTTATTGAAGATATTTCAAGCGAATATTTTCTGTTATCGATATACAGATAATTTTTCATAGAACATTTTTTGTTATATATTTATAGACATTTTTTTTTAGCAAATTTTCTACTATCGATTTATAGATAATTTTCTATTAAAAATTTTCCATTGTCGATAAACTCTTTAGACAATTTTTTGTTATCGATAAGTCTATAGAAAAAAATCTATAGAAATTTTTTTGTTATCGATGAATAGATAATTTGCTATAAAAAAAACTTTCTGTCATCAATAAATCAATTTTTCATAGAAAATTTTATGTTTTCGATATACATATCAATAATTTGCTATAGAAATCATTCTGATATCGAGTAATCGATAATTGGCTATCTATAATTTTTTATTGTATTCGCTTCAATTATTTTCTATCGAAAACTTTCTGTTATCGAAAATTTTTTAAAATAAAATTTTTTATGGAAATTTTTTGTTATCGATAATTTTCTATGGAACATATTCCGTTATAGATAATTTACTTTTCTGTTATCGATAATTTTCTACTAAAATTTTCTGTTGTCGATAATTTTCTAAAAAAAGTTTTATTTTATCGATAGTTTTTTACAGAAAGTTTTCTGTTACTGATAATTTTCTATAAAAAACTTTTCGTTTTTATAATGTTGGAAGGATTCCAAAATTTTTGAAAACAAAAAAAAAACACTTTTTCGACCTTACCTATTTTAATTTGCATAAAAATTGGCATATCAATTCTCGAGATCTGTGTCGAATTTCGGTTTTTGTTATTTAGTCAAAATTGTGAATGGTTCGCGTTTTATCGCTGTTCAAAGTTGGTATTTTGCAACAATTTAATGAAAAATACATGATGTTTAAATGATCGTATCTTTGGAACGCATCATCCGATTGTCACGAAATAAAGCGCAAAATAATGGTTATGTCCTGGTCTTAAAATAGAATTTTGAAAAAGGATAGGATGCTTTGCAAAAAGGATATTGAAATTAAAAAAATGTCCTTAATTTGCAAATATCTCAAAATGCGTATCTTTAATTTTCCTATATTTTTTTGCACATATAGCCCTAAATATACTTAACAACATATGCAAATCCCAAATTGGGATGGTAAGCGGTTTAATTGTAAACGCGGTTTCATGAAACGCCTTATTGATTTTTGTTAATAACTCTCGTTTACAAATGAAAAACAATTTCTGCGCACTAACCGCGAATAATTTTTTTATATGTATTTTTGATCGCTAAACTCAAAAATTTCATCAAAAGAACATTTCGCGAATAACTTTTTGTTTAATGAATTTTTTAGCGTTTTTTGGAGGTATTTTGACTATTTTTCTTATATCTTAAGTTCTGTTTATCTGATTCTCTCGCAATAAAAACCAAATTAAAGACAATCAAATTTCCAACAAATCCTACATTCATCATTTTTTCATAAGTTCATAGCTTTACGCGCAAATAATTTTTTTAGCGTTATTTGGAGGTATTTTGACTATTTTTCTTATATCTTGAGTTCCGTTCATCTGATCTTTTCGCAATAAGAACCAAATTAAAGACAATCAAATTTCCAACAAATCCTTCATTCGTTATTTTTATATCAGTTCATAACTTTACACGCAATAGGCAAACAAGGAAAAACTATTTTTTATTAACAAAGCTCATTTTTTAAAAATTTTAAAAACAGAAATTGTAAAAAAATATCATTTTTTTTTGTATTTTATCATGTATATTCATAAAATTTGTGATAACTTCGGAGTAAACCTATAGATTTTCATCAAATCAACTTTATTATATTTCTCAATGTTCAGGCTTTGCAGATAAATAAAAAGATGCAATTAATTGCAAAGATTTCTATTTCTTAAACTTTTTTTAAATGATTTGTTAATCAAAAAACTTATTTTAGTCATATGTTTGCCTATTGCGCGTAAAGTTATGAACTGATATAAAAATAATGGATGAAGAATTTGTTGGAAATTTGATTGTCTTTAATTTGGTTCTTATTGCGAAAAGATCAGATGAACGGAACTCAAGATATAAGAAAAATAGTCAAAATACCTCCAAATAACGCTAAAAAAATTATTTGCGCGTAAAGCTATGAACTTATGAAAAAATGATGAATGTAGGATTTGTTGGAAATTTGATTATCTTTAGTTTGGTTTTTATTGCGAGAAGATCAGATAAACAGAACTTAAGATATAAGAAAAATAGTCAAAATACCTCCAAAAAACGCTAAAAAATTCATTAAACAAAAAGTTATTCGCGAAATGTTCTTTTGATGAAATTTTTGAGTTTAGCGATCAAAAATACATATAAAAAAATTATTCGCGGTTAGTGCGCAGAAATTGTTTTTCATTTGTAAACGAGAGTTATTAACAAAAATCAATAAGGCGTTTCATGAAACCGCGTTTACAATTAAACCGCTTACCATCCCAATTTGGGATTTGCATATGTTGTTAAGTATATTTAGGGCTATATGTGCAAAAAAATATAGGAAAATTAAAGATACGCATTTTGAGATATTTGCAAATTAAGGACATTTTTTTAATTTCAATATCCTTTTTGCAAAGCATCCTATCCTTTTTCAAAATTCTATTTTAAGACCAGGACATAACCATTATTTTGCGCTTTATTTCGTGACAATCGGATGATGCGTTCCAAAGATACGATCATTTAAACATTATGTATTTTTCATAAAATTGTTGCAAAATACCAACTTTGAACAGCGATAAAACGCGAACCATTCACAATTTCGACTAAATAACAAAAACCGAAATTCAATAAAAATCAGAAGAATGGATATATTAATTTTTGGATAAATTGAACCACCATCGGCTGATTGCCTATGCTATTTAAAATGGAACCAGTCGTTGATAGAAAAATGTCATTTATCTATAATTTTCTGTTATCGATATTTATTAAAAAAATATTTATGTATTGTTTGTTATCGAAATTTTTTTGTTATCGATATATTCATAATTTTCAATAATGTCGATAATTTTCTATAGAACATTTTTTGTTGTCGATATATCGATAATTTTCTATAGAATTTTTTTTTTTGTTAACGATATGTTGATAATTTTCTATAGAAAATTTTCGATATATCTATAACAAAAAATTGTCTATAAAAAATAATCGATACATCGATAACAAAAGAATTTTCTATAGAAATTAATCGATATATCGATAACAAAAAATTTTCTGTTATCGATAATTTTCTAAAAAAAGTTTTATGTTATCAATAATTTTTTGCAGAAAGTTTTCTGTTATTGAGAATTTTCTATAGAAAACTTTTCGTTTTTGCAAATGTTTATAGAAAAATGTTTTTTATCGATAATTTTCTGTTATCGATATTTTTTTAAAAAATATTTATGCATTTTTTGTTATCGAAAAAATATTGATTATTTTCTATAATAAATTTTTTGTTATCGATATTTCGATAATTTTCTATAAAAATTTTTTTGTTAACGATCGATGTATCGATGTATCCATAAAAAAAAAATTATATAAAAAATAATCGATATATCGATAACAAAAAATTTTCTATAGAAAATTATCGATAACAAAAAAATTTCTATAGAAAATTATAGATAACAAAAAATTTTCTATAGAAAATTATCGATAACAAAAAATTTTCTATGGAAAATTATCGATAACAAAAATTTTCTACAGAAAATTATTTCTATAGGAAATTATCGATAACCAAAAATTCTCTATAGAAAATTATCGTTATATCAATAGCAAAAAATGGTTTATAGAAAATTTTCGATATATCGATAACAAAAAATTTTCTATAGTAAATTATCGATAACAAAAAATTTTGAATAAAAAACTATAGATATATCGATAACAAAAAATTTTCTATAGAAAATTATCGATATATCGATAACAAAAAATTTTCTATAGAAAATAATCGATATATCGATAACAAAAAAATTTCTATAGAAAATAATCGATACATCGATAACAAAAAATTTTATATAGAAAATTATCGATAAGAAAAATTTGTTTGAAGAATATTAAAATAATCGATATATCGATGTCAAAAAATTTTCGAAAGAAAATTACTGGTAACAAAAAGTTTTCTATAGAAAATAATCGACATATCGATAACAAAAAATGTTCTATAGAAAATTATCGATAACAAAAAATTTTCTCTAGAAAATTATCGACAACAAAAAATTTGCTCTACAAAATATCGATAACAAAAAATTTTCTCTGGAAAATTATCGATATATCGAACACAGAAAATTTTCTATACAAAAATTTCAATAAAAAATTATCGATAACAAAAAATTATCGAAACACACAACATTTTCTACAGATAATTATCGATAACAAAAATGTTCCATATAAAATTACCGATAAGAATAAATTAATTTCTATAGAAAATTATCGTTAACGACATTTTATAAAATTTATTTTATTAAAAGTTAATAAAATTTTTTAAAGAAAATTACTGTAGAAATTTTTAACAGAAAACTATCGATAACAGAAATTTTTTTATAAAAATGATCGATAACAGAACATTTTTTATAGAACATTATATTTAACAGAAAATTGTTCTTAAAGAAAACTTTTTAATAGAAAATTATCGAAAACAGAAAAATTTCTCTAAAAAGAAAGTGTTTTATAGAAAATTATCGATGAATCGATAGCATAAAGCCTTCAATAGAAAATTATCGATAGTAAAATTTTTTATGGAAAATTATCGATAACAAAAAATTATAAATTAAGAGATATTAAAAATTCTATAGAAATTTTAGGTTTATTAATAAGAAAAAAAATGTCTATAAAGTTTATCGATAACACAAAGTTTCTTCACATAATATCTGTAATAATGTTCTATCGATAAAAAATGTTCCATAGAAAGTTATCGTTAACAAAAAATTTTATTTTTAAAAACTATCGATAATAGAAAATTATAGATTAAAGACATTTTTCTATAAACATGTATAAAAACGAAAAGTTTTCTATAGAAAGTTATCAATAACAGAAAATTTTCTGTAAAAAATTATCGATAACATAATTTTTTTTTAGAAAAATATCGATAATAGAAAATTTTAATAGAAAATTATCGATAACAGAAAATTTTCCATAAAAAATTATCTAAAACAGAATATGTTCCACAGAAAGTTATCGATAACAGAAAATTTTCTTGAGAAAACTTTGTTTTAAAAAAGGTTCGATAACAGAAGTTTTCGATAGAAAATAATTGATACAAAGATAACAGAAAATTCTAGGTAGCAAATTATTAATAACTCGATATCAGAAAGATTTCTATAGAAAATTATTGATATGTATATCGATTTTTCTATAAAAAATTGTCGATTTATCGATGACAGAAAGTTTTTTATAGCAAATTATCTATTTATCGATAACAAAAAATATCTATAGATTTATTTTCTATAGACTTATCAATAACAAAAAATTGTCTAAAGAGTTTATCGATAATAGAAAATTGTTAATAGAAAATTATCCATAAATCGATAGTAGAAAATTTGCTAAAAAATGATCGATAAATTCATAACAGAAAATTTTCTATAAAAAATTATCTGTATATCGATAACAAAAAATATTCGTTTAAAATATCTACAGGTATCGCTATAGAAAACTATTCAGTTACACTGAAAAAAATATTGAGAAAAACAATTTGAGTAATCACTTGTTTAAATTTTTAAATAAGATTTGAGTAATTTTTTAATTGACTCAATTAAAAATTTACTCAAAAACTAAAAAAAATATTTGAGTAAATAATTTAATACAAAATTTAATAATTTTTTTTATTTTTTTTTATTCTCTTCGTGTTTTGAATTCTCGTTTAGTTTATAGTTTTTTGTGTATGTATATGAAAGTTTGAAATCATCGTTATGAAATTTTCCAATGTCTTCAAGACATAAATATATTTGGTAAAGTTTGAAAAAACATTTTTTTTCGAAAAAAAATGTGAAACTTTTTTAAACTTTTTAAAAAAAATAAATTGATAAATTTTGAGTAAATTTTTACTTGACACAATTAAAAAGTTACTTAAAAAATTGAAAAATTTTTAATAAAATTTTTAATAGTATCCATTAAAAATTTTTTAGTAAACATTTAATAATTTTTTATTAAAAATTTACTCAATACTATTAAATCGTTTACTGGTGCAAAATTGAGTAATTTTTTACTCAATAGTATTAAAAATTTACTCAAATTTTTTTTTATTTTTTTCTGTGTAAGGTGTGTTTATATCATCCCACCGAGTCTTTGGATTTTAAGAAAGTAAAATATTACCAAAGTCTTAATACTGCCAAAAAATCTAAACAAAATAAAAAGACATTTTTAAAAACAGCTGTTTGTATGCAAATCTAATAACACACAGCCATTTTTTGAAATATTTCATAAAATCAAGAGTCTTATTGGACTGTCAACAAAATCATATTACACGCTATTTTTTGACAAGTCTTAATACTCAGTGGTATGATATAATCACAGATTTAGTGGTATAATATTCCTATCGGCAATCGTTAAAATTTCAAAACTCCAATAAATTAATGTCACCCAAATACACAGGCATTTTACTTTTCCAGAATCCCTCACTCGCTACTAAAACGTCAATTTAACTTAACTTAACAAAAAAAAAAAAAAAAACAAAATAATAACATTCAAAACCGAAGGAAACCTATAAATAAACCAACACATTGAATACTCTCCTAGATTTTACAACCACTTCGACAATCTGCCATCGATACAAAATCATTCATAGTACATCTACATCGGAATAAGCGCCTAAAAACATTGGCAGAAATAGAATTATTTTAACAAAAGCCATTTAATAGCATTATAATCAACATACACATCCACTTTGAACATATACAATCATCAGACAACTGGAGCAATTGGAGCTGACAGCAAACCAGCAAAAAAAAAAAAAAGGACAACATAAAAACAAACCCACAATCATTAGGCATCAACAACATTCTAGCAACAAGTTATTTAAAACAAAAAAAAAAGTACGCCTACCCCTTACGACCAGACCAACCAACCAACCAGACCAAAAAACCATCATAAAATCAATATAGAATTTAAGGGATTTACACAACCAACACTCAAGCACGCAAACTGACTGACTATATTGTAAAACAAATTTTCGAAAAAAATTGTCAAAATAGCGCTGCATTGGAAAAAATTAAAAGAGCATATATTGCAAACACATTCAAATAAACCACATGCAGAGGTTGTGGAGGCATCTTCAACATATAAGGCATTTGGAGGCGATATCCAGCCATATCCGGAGCCTAATAATGTTGCTATAGAAAATCATAAAAATCAATATTTCGAATCATCCAAATCATTTAGTAGTGGTAGCAGTAGTATTAATCCCCCCCAGACTATAACTTCAACTTTATCCCCAACTCATCAAGGTCTAAAACATACAAAGTCGTCTTCGTCTACTTTAGATTCTCTTAAAAATACTG
Organism: Pegoplata infirma; assembly: GCA_963921195.1. NCBI lineage: Eukaryota > Metazoa > Arthropoda > Insecta > Diptera > Anthomyiidae > Pegoplata > Pegoplata infirma. Next base: position 123,908,303 of record OY992539.1, on the reverse strand, counting down.
ACTTTCTAACTTCAAAACCAAAAACTACAATCACGGCGACTACAGCAGCAAGGCGTTATTCTAGGTTTGAGACTACAGAAGGATTGGAACGTAGGGTTAGTTCGGTTGTTGGCAGCAGCAGCAGCGGTTTAAGTGGTGGTGGTGGCGGTGGCGGCAGAAAGTCATCAACTGTTTTTGGTGATGATATAGGCAGTCAACAACAGCAAAGTTTTGGGGCAAGATCATTTGCGGAGGCTAGAGCGAAACGTGCAAGCATTTATGGTGAAGTATCCACAAAACTAACAACAACAACACACGGTGTTGGTGATGCAAGTAGTGGTGCAGGAAGTTTAACAAAACGTCATAGTGGCAGTTTTACTGGTGTCTTTGAACCATCCAATAGTCGTAGTCAAACAGGTATGTTTGTTTAAGTTTTTTTTTCTCTAAAGGTGGAAGTACATAGGACTGCGTTGCGTCCGATCCGTTTTCACCTCTTCGTACTTACTATGCGTTAAAAAATCCAAGTTACATAGTAACTGCGTTGAATGCGGCAGCCTTGCATAAATATCTCGCTATTTATTTGCTTTTTTGCACTTATATTTATTTTTTTTATTCCTAGTAATTATATTTTTTATTTTTCTATTTAAATTTTGTCGAAATTTATAAAAAAATATTGTTTATTTTAAAAAGAAAATACAAAAAAGAGAATTGTCAAAAAAAATGTTCAGGACGCAAAGAGTGGTGAATATTTTTAAAATTTTTTGAGTTCTATGCGTTTTGAACTTTTGTATTGTAACTTGCTTCATTCATTTATTCAGTTTTAACTTTTTGACAACCGGACGCACCGCAAGTTTGTTCCTATGTACTTCCACCTTAATGCATTATGTATTTTATTTAGGTCACGGATAAAGTTTTCCAAGAGTTTTTTATTTCGTTTTTTGTCTTCTTTAGTTTTTTTTTGAGTTTAAAGTAACAAGGGTTTCTAGTTTAAAACTAAATTACGAAAATACAAATACCATTATAATCCCAGCAAAATTTTCTGTTCCAAATAATCGGTTCCGGAACCCATCAAATTACCCTGCAACCGGTTCTACTTAACATTCCAGAATCAATGATTTTTGTTTGAAATTGTCCCGAAAGCAATCGTTTTTAAGAGCAAGTAGTTTTTTTGAAAAATAATTTTACATAGAAAATGTTGTTGTGATTACCATAGAATATATTCAAGAATCTATTGAACCAGGAATTTGTTGAAAAAATTTTCCTGGGATGTTTAAATATATTTTTACCATCTATACAAAAAAAAAACTTACACAGTTATCGATAACTGTAGAATTTGTTGATATCTACAACTAATTTTAGAATTTTCTAAAAAAAAAAATTATAGTTATCGATACATCGATAATTTGCTATCGAAAATATACTATTATCGATATGTTGATAACTGTAGAATTTGCTGTAAAAAAATGTATGTTATCGATAATTGTAGAATTTTCTATATTCTACAGTTATCGGAACGTCGATAATTATAGAATTTTTTAAAGAAAATTTTTTGCTATCGATGTATCGATAACTGTTGAATTTTAAAATAAAAATTTGTTGCTATCTATATTAGGCTGGGTCGTATTCCAACAAAGTGCTCAGATCAACTATTAATAGTGAAAAAAAGTTGGTACAAGTAAATACAAGCAATTTAAAACCAAAATGAACAAAATCGGTCCATGGCTTCCGTTCTCGCATCGCGGGTCAAAATTGCGGTTTTTGAAAAAATGGACATAATTTAAAAAAAAAATTAAATATTTAAAAAAAATTATTTAAAAAAAGAAAAAAATTTTTTGTATCGCATTAATTCAAAGATATTTAGAAAAATTTTGTTTGTTTTTTTCGGATATCGATAACCCACCCAAAAGTGAGGCCAAAAAAAAATCACATTTTTAATATGGAGCTCAAAACTACTTTTTCACTATTTTAAAAATTTAGTGAAACAAAATTTTTAAATATATTAGTTTATCCACTTGATATCATTGAATACATCTCAGGGATTGTAGAAAAAAATTCTTAGTTAAATTCCTTCGTCCAGTTGGTGTGTGGAGCGATTTGAATTTAGCGGATTTCCAGAACATGTGTTTTTATCGACATTTTTGACTAATTTGTAGTTGTTAGCAACATTTTACTTAAATTAACCAACTTTTTTTGCTCAAATGGTTGTTTTGGACCATAGTAACTCTGCTTTGAAATAATAGGCTTTTTGGACAACGTTAACCCTTGTCGGCACGGGGTTAAAAATTCATCCAATGAAATTTTTGAAAATTCCTCACTCTAAAATCGTGTATGTGTTTAAATAATCAACAATTACAAATTTATACAAAGTTTTCTTGAAGGACATCTTTAACCCTTGTTGAACGAACGCCCAAAAAATTTCAAACAGCTGTTTTTTTGCTCATAGTCAAATGGACTTTTTTGACATATTAAATAATATGTTTTTCACTTTTAGCTTTACACAGTAAAAACGACGAAGACGTAATGAAATTTCGGATCCCATTTTTTTTTTATTTTATTTAGTTTTAAGCATTTTCCGCTTAAGTGCGCAATTGTTGATTATTTAAACACATACACGATTTTAGAGTGAGGAATTTTCAAAAATTTCATTGGAGGAATTTTTTAACCCCGTGCCGGCAAGGGTTAACGTTGTCCAAAAAGCCTATTATTTCAAAGCAGAGTTACTATGGTCCAAAACAACCATTTGAACAAAAAAAGTTGGTTAATTTAAGTAAAATGTTGCTAACAACTACAAATTAGTCAAAAATGTCGATAAAAACACATGTTCTGGAAATCCGCTAAATTCAAATCGCACCACACACCAACTGGACGAAGGAATTTAACTAAGAATTTTTTTCTACAATCCCTGAGATGTATTCAATGATATCAAGTGGATAAACTAATATATTTAAAAATTTTGTTTCACTAAATTTTTAAAATAGTGAAAAAGTAGTTTTGAGCTCCATGTTAAAAATGTGAGTTTTTTTTTGGCCTCACGTTTGGGTGGGTTATCGATATCCGAAAAAAAAACAAACAAAATTTTTCTAAATATCTTTGAATTAATGCGATACAAAAAAATTTTTTTTTTTTTAATAATTTTTTTTTTAAATATTTTATTTTTTTTTTTAAATTATGTCCATTTTTTCAAAAACCGCAATTTTGACCCGCGATGCGAGAACGGAAGCCATGGACCGATTTTGTTCATTTTGGTTTTAAATTGCTTGTATTTACTTGTACCAACTTTTTTTCACTATTAATAGTTGATCTGAGCACTTTGTTGGAATACGACCCAGCCTAATCTATATATCGATAACTGTAGAATTTTCTATACAAAAAATATATAACCGATTTATCGATAACTGTAGAATTATCTATAGAAAATTTTTTGCTATCGATATATCGATAACTGAAGAATTTTCTATAGAAAATTTTCTGTTATCGATATATTGATAACTGTAGAATTTTCTATAGAAAGTTTTCTGTTATCGATATATCGATAACTGTAAAATATTCTATAGAAAATTTCCTGTTTTCGATAACTGTAGAATTTTCTATAGAAATTTTTTTGTTATCGATGTATCGATAACTGTAGAATATTTTATAAAAAATTTTCTGTTATCCATATATCGATAACTGTAGAAATTTTTACATCGATAATTTGCTATCGAAAATATTCTATTATCGATATATTGATAACTGTAGAATTTGCTGTAAAAAATTTTGTGTTATCGACCGTTGTAGAATTTTCTATATTCTACAGTTATCGGAACGTCGATAATTATAGAATTTTTTAAAGAAAATTTTTTGCTATCGATATATCTATATATATTTATATATATATATTTATCGATACCTGTAGAATTTTCTATAGAAAATCGTAATCGATATATCGATAAGAGAAAATTTTCTATAGAAAATCGATAACTGTAGAATTTTCTATAAAAATCGTAATCGATATATCGATAAGAGAAAATTTTCTATAGAAAATCGTAATCGATGTATCTATAACTGTAGAATTTTCTATACCCGAGTAAAAATAAACATATATTACAATATATAACTTGATACAAACATAATAAATTATATATGATTATACATCCGTGAGATATTTTCTAAATTTTTTTAATGCAGTCATACGTAGTAATATATAATTGAATCATGATTCGGATTAAAAGGTGTACGGTTGATATAATTATATAAAATTACATGAGGGTCAATACAAAATTTGTTTTTCTGTATAATTTAATATAAAATTATATATATCCAATTCTGTTCCATATATAACACTATATGTTTCCATTTAACCAACAATTTTCTAAGTTTTTAAGGCAAAGTATAAGAAACTTTTTAAAATGTTCCTAAACATTTCCTTGTTAGGGTTATGTAGATCACCTACCTGGTTCGAAGCGTACCCGAACATTTTTTTTTTTAAGAAAATTATATGTTTGGTGAATGTATCGTTGACCTGTGGTGTAACTCAACCCAAACCAAAAAACACCAGGATTTTACATGTTTTTATGCAATTAGATCTAATTAGATCCACTAATATATGGCAATGTCTGGTCAAAACTCGGATGAAATCAAATCATATTTTATACAAATTGATATTTTTTAATGCAAAAACATCCACCATTTTTCGGATCAAATTGCGTTTAATTATATATTGTATTACATATCAATATATATTGCATCATATAAAAATTTTTACTCGGGTAGAAAATTTTCTGTTTTCGATAACTGTAGAATTTTTTATAGAAAATTTTTTGTTATCGATGTATCGATAACTGTAGAATATTTTATAAAAAAATTTCTGTTATCCATATATGGATAACAGAAATAACAGAAAATTTTCTGTTATCGATATATCGATAAAAAATTCTACATTTTCTATAGAAAATTTTCTGTTATCGATATATATCGATAAAAAATTCTACATTTTCTATAGAAAATTTTCTGTTGTCGAGATATCGATAACTGTAGAATTTTCTATAGAAAATTTTCTGTTATCGATATATCGATAACTGTAGAATTTTCTATAGAAACTTTTCTGTTATCGGTATATCGATAACTGTAAAATTTTCAGTAGAAAATTTTCTATTATCGATATATCGATAACTGTAGAATTTTCTATAGAAAACTTTCTGTTATCGATATATCGATAACTGTAGCATTTTCTATAGAAAATTTTCTGTTATCGATATATTGATAACTAGAATTTTCTATAGCAAATTTTCTGTTATCGATGTATCGATAACTGAAGAACGTTATCGATATATCGATAACTTAAGAATTTTCTATAGAAAATTTTTTGTTATCGATATATAGATAACTGTGGAATTCTCTATAGAAAATTTTCTGTTATCGATATATCGATAACTGTAGAATTTTCTATAGAAAATTTTCTGTTATCGATACATCGATAACGGATAACAGAAAACTTGGCACCCTGAAAAATGGCCCCAATGCAAAATGGCCCCAACGCCAAAAATGAAAAATGGCCCCAGTTTTGGGGTCTTTTTGAAAATGAAATTTCACCCCACTTTGAAATATGAAATATGGCCCCAATTATGTGTGAAAAAATGCCCCAAAAAATTAGAACCATTTTTCTGAAAATGAAAAAAGGCCCCAAATTGCAATATGAAAAATGACCCTACAAAAAAATATGTATTTTTCCCAAAACATTATAAATAAAATTTTCAATCAGTCAATTTCATTTCAGTCAATAATTATAAATTGTAATTAATAATTATAAATTTAAAATAACTCCCAATGAAATTATTTTTTTTTTATTTAAAACTTTTGAGTTGTATTAACGACCTTAAAGATATTATTAACGCTTTCGGGCTGCTGCTTATGGTGGGTTTACATCATTGGATTTTCGGTATGATTTTCTTTCGGCACCCATTATAGTTCTCATTAATATTCATATCTTAAAAGCACCCGTGTAAGTACTTCCATATAATTAAGTGAACTTAAACAAAGGTACGAAATATATTATAATTTATCAACCCACTCGAAGAAGTTGGAATCAATTACATTCTTTGATGACTTATCGTTTCTAGGATTCTGTATAATGGCAGTAGCAATAATACATATTTCTTTTGAAGAAGTTTCAAAGCATATAGGTGAGAAGAAAGCGCCGCAGGCGAAAAATTTTTACAAGCGATTTTTTTTTAATTTTTTGTTAAAATCTCTTGTAAAAATTTTTCGCCTGCGGCGCTTTCTTCACACCTATATGCTTTAAAAGCTTAAAAAAATAAAATAATTAACTTAAATAACGCGGAAATAAAATTTAAGTACGTTTTTATAATACCGAAATACCAACGGACCTCAGAGTCCATGTGTTCCGACGTAAAGCGTAAGAAACCACTTAAAACCTATACCAAAATGAAATTTACATATTAAATAATCTATCCAGGTTCCTTCCTCTTCCTACTTTTTGTTTTGTCACTTCAGATTTTAGTTTTATTGTATAAGAAATCACATAAAAAAATATTAAAACATAAAGTACTGCTGCCCAAAAAAAACTTTATTTTGCGAAGAGGGTGGGTTTAATGTTTGTTAACCCTTAGTCCGGCCTAAGGCCGGCTACGCAGAAAAAAGTTAAAGCAAAAAAAAAAAATCACTGAGATTTTGTACACATATTGATAAATGCATGCCAATTGTTAAAAGCATCAAATTAAATACGACGGGAATTATATGGAAATATTTTTATTTTTATTAAATTTGGGGCCATTTTTCATTCTGCAAAATAACCCCAAATCAAGAAATGAAAAATGGCCGGCTGTAGGCAAAATCGCCCAAAGAAAAATGGCCCAAAAAAGAAAACGAAAATTCGCCCAAAAATTTTTCATATAAATTTGGGTCATATTTCATATGAAAAGTTACCCAACATTTTTGGGCAAATTTTCATAGTTTTTGGGCAAAATTTCGAAATTAAAAATTGGGTGATTTTTCATTACGAAAAATTACCCAAAAATTATATATGAAAAATTGCCCAATTTTATTTTGGTTTGATTTTTTGTCAAAATCTTAAAATGTCAAAACTAAAATATGTGTGTCACAATAAATCAGTGTATTATTAATTTTAGAAACAGTAAACGTATATCGTGTTTTTTTATAAATTATATATTTAACTAACCAAGAACAAGCTGAAGCAAAACCGTTCCGTTGTTGCTAACATATAAAGGTTCTGGTGGGAATCGAACCCAAAACACCTGCTTTTACATGCAGATTATTACGCTATATATTAATCCATCGCAGCGCAGTAGAAAATCAAAAGTAATGAATTTCAAAACAGCATGAAAGTCCCATGAAAGCTCCGCAGGCGAAAAATTTTACCAACAAATTTTAACAAAAAATCGCGCGATTTTTTGTTAAAATTTGTTGGTAAAATTTTTCGCCTGCGGCGCTTTGATCGGTGCTATTTCCAATTTTTTTTTTTTTATTTTGTTAAAATTTAAGTTTCACACTTAAAACTTTTACATCAATTACTTATGCATTTTACGGGCTGTATTCTCAAAACAACGATCTTTACAAATAAATAATAACCACGTAACCTATGGTCTTATCTTAAAAGTTTTTGTTTTTGTCTTAAAATTCTGCTGCGTAGCCGGCCTTCGGCCGGGCTTAGAGATTACAAACTCCATGCCCTCTCCGCAAAAAAAAAGCTTTTCTGTGAAGTACTATGTGTTTTGGAAAAAATGTGTTAGAAAAAATATTTTTTTATTTTGTTTTGGGCCATTTTTCATTTCTTTTTTGGGCTTTTTTTCGTTAATTTTGGGCGAAGTTTCGTATTTTTCTTTTTGGGTAATTTTTCATATTTTTTGGGCGATTTTGCATTTGGGCGATTTTTCATAAAATTTTTAGGGCGATTTTTCTTTGGGCGATTTTGCCTACAGCCAAAATGGCCCTAATAATTTTGGGGTCATATTTAAATGAAAAATTACCCCAAAAAACTAGGAAAAATTACCCCAAATTTTCGTGTTGTTGTACTCCATATCAAAATTTGGGGCCATTTTTATTTTCGTTTTGGGGCCATTTTGCATTGGGGTCATTTTTCATGGTGCCAGAAAACTTTCTATAAAAAGTTATCGATTTATCGATAACACAAAATTGTCTATACAAAATTCAACAGTTATCGATATATCGATAACAAAAATTTTCTATAGGAAATTCTGTTATCGATATTTCGATAACTGTAGAATTTTCTATAAAAACTTTTCTGTTATCGATATTTCGATAACTGTAGAATTTTCTATAGAAAATTTTCTGTTATCGATAACTATTAAATTTTTTATAAAAAAAAACGGATATCGATATATCGATAACTGGAATTTTCTGTAGAAAATTTTATGCCATTTTTTCTTTAGAAAATTTTATGTTATCGATATATTGGTTAGGTTAGGTTAGGTTAGGGTGGCGGTGTCCGATTGACACCTCGCATAGACCTCTTGGTCCAAGCGGTACCACAAAACTTTTTTCCGCTAGCGGTGCAAGTTAAACACGTTCAAAGTCATTGCGAATCTTTTCAATATCCTATGATCCATTTGCGTTATATCCTCCAAAGTACCGAAACTTATCTGACCGGTAATGGATCGGCGACTCCTTGCCACAGCTGGGCAGTGACAAAGTATGTGTTCTATCGTTTCATCTACTCCTGGTGAAGCGCATCTTTTACAACTAGCGTTTGAAGTAAGTCCAATATTCTTGGCATGGATGCCGATAAGACAATGACCAGTTATTATCCCAGTCAGAGCTCGGCATTCCCTTCTCGTAAGTGATAGTAGATATTGAGTTTTCCCTTGATCATAAGTTGGCCACAAAGTTCTGCTGATTTTGCATGTTGTCAGTTCTCTCCACCTCCTGTTTGCCTTTGCAACATTGATGGAATTCCATTTAAGTTTATAGTGTTGAAGTGGTGGTAAAACTGGCACCATGGTACCTAAACCATCAGCTCCAAGTTTTGCGAGTTCATCTGCCTTTTCATTTCCCTGTATTCCGTTGTGTCCTGATACCCATAATAAATTAACCTGGTTGTGTAGACTGTCTACAGTAGACACAGCATCTGCAAGTTCTCGATATATTGACAACTGTAGAATTTTCTATAGAGAATTTTATAATAACTGTAGAATTTTTTATAGAAAATTTTTTGATATCGATATATCGATAACTGTAGAATTTTCTATAGAAAATTTTCTGTTATCGATATATCGATAACTGTAGAATTTTCTATAGAAAATTTTCTGTTATCGATATATCGATAACTGTAGAGTTTTCTGTATATCGATAACTGTAGAATTTTCTATAGAAAATTTTCTTAGAAAGTTTTAACTATAGAAGTTTCTTTAGAAAATTTTATGTTATCGATACCATAACATACAATTTTCTTTAGAAAATTGTATGTTATTGACACATCGATAACTGTAAAATTTTCGATAGACATTTTTATGTAATTGATATATCTATAACAGAAATTTTTTATAGAAAATTCTATTGTTATCGATATATCGATAAAAGAAAATTTTCTATAGACAATACTACAGTTATCGATACATCGATAACAGACAATTTTCTATAGAAACTTCTAGAGTTATCGATAACAGAGAATTTTCAATAGAAAATTTAACAGTTATCGATAACATAAAAATTTATTGATAACACAAATTGCTACAGTTAATTTTCTATAAACAATTTCCTTTAACCCGCTATAATTTTTGCGCTATTTGTGTATTTTCGTGGCACGAATAATAATAATAATAATAATAAAGCCTTGCTTGGCGATGGTATCCAAGCTACCTCAATGTGGGCATAGGCTATCAATAAGAGTCTTCCATCTGGGACGTTCTGCAGCTACAAAATTCAAGTCTTTCAAGTCACTTATTCTGCTTCGTTGGTATTCAGGGAGGTTGTTGACTTCACCAAGCGTCGAGCGTCACCATGTATTTCGTGGGCGGCCGGGCTTCCTGTTTCCCTGCGGGTTGTATGTCAAAGCCCTTGAACATATCTCAACACTAGATTTACGTAAGGTGTGGCCAATCCATCCAAATTTTCTACGACGTATCTCTATGTTTATATTAGACATGTTTGCCTTTCTTAAAAGATCCTCGTTCGATATTACGTTCGGCCAGTAGATTTTGAGTATTGTACGCAAACATTTATTTATGAAAACCTGTAGGTTATTCTTAATTGCCTCTGTGACGAGCCACGTTTCGCATCCATATAGGAGTACTGATACCACACAGGCAGAAAAGATTCGAAGTTTTGTGTTTTTGCTGTAAACATTAGATCTCCAAACATTAGACAATAACGAGAAAGCGCCTCTCGCCTTTTTGATTCTGGAATTTACATCAAGTACCGCTCCGCCGTCTTCATCAATCATGCTTCCTAGATATTGGAAGGATGTTACCCTTTCTACTCGTTCATTTTCAATCATTAAATACTGGTTAGAATCAACGTTTATTCTAAGCTCCTTTGTTTTATTTGTATTGATTTTAAGACCGACTTTGGCAGACTCTATAGTCAAATCATTAATTTTGGCCTGCATGTCATTCATCTATGTGATAATTCACACTTGTCGTCAGCATAATCTAGCGATTCTAGTCGGTTACCAGGGCGAAGAGCGTCCCATATTATGCCTCTTGGTTTATTTATAGTAGCGCGTCGAGTTACTGCATCAATTACTATTAGGAATAGAAGAGGGGAGAGTAGGCATCCTTGTCTAACTCCCGATTTTGTATTGAATGATTCAGAAGTGGTTCCATCATGTAATACAGTGCATTCAAAGGTTTCGTAGCTTTTTCTTATTAGCCTTATAATCTTTGTTGGTACACCAATATTAGTAAGTTCGGCCCAAATACAATCTCTGTTTATTGAGTCGAATGCTTTTTCGTAATCAATAAAAAGAAGGTAAAGTGGTGATTGAAATTCAATACTCTGTTCAATAATAATTCTTAGGCTATTTATTTGGTCAGTACATGATCTCGATGGACGGAAACCTGCCTGCTCGGGTCTGAGTTTACCATCGATGTGTGTTATCATTCTTTCGAGTATGATTTTCATAAATATTTTCAGAACGACGCATAGTGTTGTTATACCTCGCCATAGTGTTGTTATACCTCGCCAGTTATGGCAGTTTGTTTTATCGCCCTTTTTAAAAATCTTTACAATGTTTCCTTTCAACATGTCGGGGGGGTATATTTCGGTTTTCCATATCTGCTCGAAGAGAGGTTGTAGTGTGTCTGCAAATATTTCGGGAGCTGCTTTAAAGATTTCTGACTGGATATTATCAGGTCCAGCAGCTTTGCCGTTTTTCAGCGACCTTATTGTACTGATTATTTCGGCTTTTGTAGGTGGGCTAGTCGTGATTGGTAGAATTTCAGGGTTGTCATGTCTTGTTTCACTTATGTCTTCTCTTGGTATGTTTAAGATTTCCATAAAATGTTCCTTCCATCGACTTAGTTGTTCTGCTGTTGTGGTTAGTAATCGGCCCTGTTTGTCCTTTATAGGAACCGATTTTTCAAAATTTTTGGATGAAAATTGTTTGGTGAGTTCAAATAACTGCTTCATGTTGTGACTTGCAGCGGCATCTTCTGCACATTGTGCCTGCTTATCCATATGTTCCCTTTTATCGTTTCTTATTGCTCTTCTTACGGCTTTGTCAAAAATGTGATAGCGGTTTTGGGCATCTTTACGTTCATTTGCATTATTTGCTGAGTTAATGTCATTTTTTAACTTCGCTCGGTCATCGATCATCTTCCATGTTTGCATCGATATAAATTCTTCCTTCTTTTTTTTTGCTTTACCAAGGCATTCATCGCAGGTTTCATCAATTACATTTCTTATGTTCTTCCACGTTTGGCTGGTGCAGGCCGATGTTTCAATACCAGATAGCTTAGAATTAATAAGTTGATTAAAGGTAGTCTTATTTTGCGGGATACGAAGCTTGTCAATGTTGTATCTGGGTCGACTGTGCGTCACCTTTATTTCGTTTTTAGATAGTTTTATCTTTAGTGTACCCATAAGCATGTGGTGGTCTGAGCCAATATCAGCTCCACATTTGCTTCGCACATCATGTAAGGAGTTACTCCACTTAGCACTGACACATATATGGTCAAGCTGACAACGTGTTCTAGCATCGGGAGACTTCCATGTAACTTTGTGGGCCAATTTATGTGGAAAGAGGGTTCCACCAATCTTTAAATTATTCAAACCACACATATCAATCAGGAACTCTCCGTTTGTATTCATTGTGCCGACACCATGTTTTCCCATTATATGTTCCAGATCCGAGTTATCATCTCCAACTCTGGCATTAAAGTCTCCCATTATTATTTTAAAATCTTGGGACGGTATCTTCTCTATGGTGTCATTGAGTATGTCATAGAACGCGTTCTTCTGTACGATATCTGAAACTTCTGTTGGAGCATAACATTGCACTATGCTTAAGTTTCTAGACTGAGATTTTAATCTGACTGTCATTATACGTTCGTTTATAAATTTATAGTCCATGATAGACCCACGTGCCTTGGGACTTATCAGCATACCAACACCATAAATGTGGGGATCCTCTTCTTTTAGCATACCCGACCATAGCATAACGCTACCATTACCAACATCCATCTTACCAAACTGATTCCACCTCACTTCACTCATACCCATAAACGACAATTTATATTTTTCTAATATTTTAGCTGCCTGTTCTAATTTACCAGATTGGTATACAGTTTGAACGTTCCACGTAGCAAATCGTAGTCCTTTTTCATAGCGTAAGGTTGTCAACTTATTTCCGGGTTCTTTGTTTTTTCTTATTGACTTACTGGGAATGATTAGCAATTCAAGGATAGTGGGACATTAACCCAAAATCCCCTAGTCTGGTGATGGGGCTGCCACCTACGTCTCCAGACAGACAAAAAACAGCTGAGTTTCAGTGACTTAGAAGTTCCACGTGACACCTAATTACCAGAGACGCAAAAGTGTTACCCTGCACTCTGGTTACTCAATACTGTGTGCCTTCTCACTTTAGCTGTCAAACAAACGGTTGTCTGAATAACATTACCAGGGGACACTTGGTCTAAGACCGGAAGTCGTGAGCTGCTTGGGAATTTTAGACACAGGAATCGCTTCTGGCTATCCCCAAGTGGATAGCAATCAGAGAGCTTTAACCTCTGTAAAAGACCCCATCCCCCAAATAATGACTTCCTTTAATTTCTTCGATCGGCGGGCAAATAATGGTTCGTTTTGGTCTAAAAACTCTGTTTAAATTTTTAGCCGAATCGGGCAATATACAAAATTTTGACACATCGCATAGTGTGTTTCTTTAACTGATTGAGTGATCAAAAATAGAAAAAATTGGAAAATTTCTTGTTCAATTTTTGAATTTAAAAAACTTATTCTAATTGAAAAATGTCAGAATTTTCCAAATCTGGTATTGGTTTTCCTCTATCTGTTGTGGTTAAAAAGATATACTTGTCGAAAATGAGAAAAAATTTTAGTTTCGGTTTCCTTTTTTTTTTTTTTTGTAAAAAAGTTTAAAGTTTCAGGACGTGCCAAAACCTAACGGTTTAAGATATTTTCAAAAATTTTGTTTTTGTTTGAAACCTACATTTGTTTGTTATTTTTATTAAAATTTATAGGAAATTTCAGGGCAGGTTTATTCCTATTTTTAATTAGTTTTAAAAGCCATTTTTATACCCTCCACTCTAGTGATAGAGGGTATATATACATAAGTTTGTCATTCCGTTTGTAACACCTCGAAATATTGGTCTAGGACCCCATAAAGTATATATATTTATGATCCTCGATCGATTTCAAGTCGATCTAGCTATGTCCGTCCGTCCGTCCGTCTGTCTGTCTGTCTGTCCGTCCGTAGAAAACACGCTAACTTTTGAAAGACATTACAGAGGCTACTGAAGTTTGGCATATATGTTTGTCATTTACCTGGTCAGGTTGGTATTGCAATCCAGCCAAATCGGTCCAGTGGTTCAAAAGTTATGAGCAAAATAGTAAATTTCGAGAAGGGTATTTTTCGAATTTACAAGATTAAAACCACTATAACTTTCGAAAGACAATTCTGAGGGGACTGAAGCTTAGCATATATATTTGTTGTTCCCCAAGGCTGTTTGGTTTTGAATTTCAGCAAAATCGGTTCAGTGGTTCAAAAGTTATAAGCAATGCACTGAATTTCAGATTTGTTTCACCTTAAACTGTTGAAAACTCGTTAAACAAGTTTTAATAGCATGGTGAAATACCAGTTTTGTAAAACTTGTTGTTGTTTGTTTTCTTGTCGTGGGGTGCAGTTTAGTTGTTAGACAAGTAAATATTTGTTATTGCTAGTGTAACTGTATGTAACGGGAAAAAATCAAATAAAGTATGTGTATGATTGAATGTTAATTTGTTTTTGGTTTTTAAAGAAAAGGATGGTAATATAAAAAGAGGAAAATATGTGAAATAGTTTTTTTTTGTATTACATATATGTAGGTATAAAACAACAAAAATATTTTACAAAGTAATTTGTACACTAAAAAAAATTTACACTGAAAAAAAAATTTACACTCAATAAAAAAATGTTACACTCAAAAAAAAATTTACACATTATTATTTTTTTGAATGAAATGGCAGACTCAAAAAAATGTTGACAGTCAAAAAAATTGTACACTCAAAAAAATTTGATTAAAAGAAAGTTTGACTCAAAATAATATACATATTTCTAATAAAAAATTTGTAATGCAATTTTTTTAAATTTTTTTAGAAAATTACTATCAGATAATATTGTGGAGGGTATTCATAGATTCGACCAAGTCGAATTAAATTTTTCTACTTGTTTTAACATATTTTTCGACTTTACCTAAGCTTTTAACTTTGAGGCAACCTTCGGCACGCTTAGCTCTACATACAAGATATTCTCTAATATATTCCTAGCAATAATTTTTGCATTCCAGCTGCAAACTCCTGCAAACTAAACTGACTTTAGGTGTTTGAACGCGCAAAAGTTAATAAAATTATTGTTATAATATCGATTTTGTATATTACAAAAAGTAACAAGTAAACTGTTAAAAAATTCAAAAATATGATAGCGTCAAATTATCTATTAAATTTAAATTTTAGATTAATGCTTTAAATAGAGAACTGGTATGAGGATTGACTGCTCAAAACAATGATTTGGCAGTACTAAAGAGGGTAAAAATTCGAGGCGATTTTCGGGTATGTTACTCTTAGTCAATCAATTACAAAAATTATTGCGCATCATCTGCAATTATTTAGTAAAATTTTAAATGCCATAAACAGTCGCAAAATCATCGCTTTAAAAAATTTTGAAGAACTTGCTACAAGAAAATTAAAATAAAATTATAACCTATATGGATTCTGGAGAAATTTATCTCCAACAATACATTAGGTTCTTTGCCAAGATGAACAAATTTTAAAACATCACTTCGTTTCTATTGGTGTGCTATCGGAAGATGCGTACGAAAAAAAATAAGGAGTATACACTCAAAATATTAACTCTGCTAAATTACAGAAAAACTCTGCTAATTTAACAGAGTACACCCTACTTTTTCAGCTAACAACATTTCTTGGTAATTTTACTAAAAAGCTCTGTAAAATGATTTTGACAGAAAAAAACTGTTAATTTACAGAGTTTATAGTAAAATATTGGTTAAATATGAAAGTTTTTTTACAGAGAAAACTCTGTAATTTTACTATAAACTCTGTAAAATGATTTGGACAAAAAAACTGTTAATTTACAGAGTTTCTAGTAAAATATTGGTTAAATAGACCACCATTTAGCAAAGAAAACTATATATTTGTAAAAAAACTCTGTAAATTTACAGAGTTAAGTTAAATGCATGAAAACTACTATACCACCATTTAACAAAGAAAACTATATATTTGTAAAATACATTTGATGCAAAAAAAAAAAAAAATAACAGAAAAAACTCTGTAAAATTACAGAGTTTAGTTAAATGCATGTTATTTTGTAAAATTTTTATAAGATTTCTGAAAAAAAAATTTTGATAACTTTTTTTGCTACTTTTTCAACTTTTTCTCAAAAAAAAAAATATTCAGATAAAATTTTGATGTTTGATAACAAAAACTACTCAAAACAGAAAACTTTTTTGGTTATAAAAAAATACGAAATATTTTGCGTAGATCTGTATTTTTAGTTATCTGTAAAATTAAGATTACAAAGTAAAAAGTAATATAACAGAGGAAACTTTGTTTTTTTGTCACAACAAAATACAAAGAATTTTCTTTAAATCTGTATTTTGACAGAAAACTCTGTCAAATATCTGTTGAATTGAGATTACAGTCATTTTGCAGAGTATTTTACAGAGTTATTATTTTGAGTGTAGAGAATTTAGATTAAGACCATCTTGAAAATGCAGCCGAATGCCGTAAAAACAGATTTGGTGACTTTTTAATAATATTAGTTGACTCTATGATACCATTTCTACCCTATTCTGTTAAAATGAAAGTATAAAAAATAATTAGGAAAAGATCCAGAAGACATTTAAAAAAAAAAATCTGAATTTTTGTAAGTTTTTATCCACGTTTTTTTGTAAGGGTGCTTCCCCAATTTATGTGATTCGTCTATAGCTATATTATTGAAGAACCAAATGCAAAAAAAACCGCGAGCCAAAGTTACAGATTTTTGATCACTCGCTCTACCAAAAAAACACACTGTGCATCGTGTTGTTAATTTTAATGCACTGAGCACGAATATCGAAAAGTTTTAAAATTCGAGATATCGCTGATTGAAATTGGCAAAAAAATTGCGGTTTTTTCCTACACTCAAGAAATTTTTTAAAAAAGTCTCAAAATTTCATTTCGTTTACCCTTTCATAGACCTTGAGACATTCTTTATTTACAAGATTTTTAAATAATTTTACAAACACAACTGAATATTACTGAAATACTGATTAAATAGTGTAATTTAAATATTTTATGGAATAGTGTTTTTTTCGTTTTTGAGAACCGGTACAAGGATCAGAACCGGGAATACCGGTACTCCCGGGAATATATCTAGAACCGGGAAACCGTTTCCAGAACCGGGAAATGGAGGGCGACGAAGTTTTAAAAAAGACATTATTCGTTCCACCCAAATGTGTACTATATACAATGCTTTTGATGTACTTTAAACATCAAACTTTTCTTGTTTTTAAAAACATCAAAATCTAAAACAAAAGTAAAATGTTCGTATGTACAAATAGACATTTTAAAATTTAAATTTCATTTTAAAATTTAAATTGTTTTTTTTTTTTAATTTTTTCTAACTCAGTTTTTTGTATTCCAATGAATAACCAATGAAAATATGTTTCTGTAATGCATGTTTCTGGTCATAAGTATTTTTATTTAAGTTTTTCTTTACAATTCCAGGTACTGTGAATGGTTTTGACAGTGGAAAAATTTGTGATGGTGAAAATTCACAATATCAACAACATCAACAACACCAACAGCAACACCAGCAGCATACAACAGATGCAACCGGCTCTTACAGCAGTACAAGTTGTACAAATTCACCTATGAGACAACGTCTGCCATCACAGTCAGGTCTCAATGATTTGAGTGGCAGCAATAGTGGTGTATTCGTTGGTGGCTTAGGTGGCAGTAATATTTATAGCAATAATATACAAACGCCAAGTACCTTTAATAGTAATCTAGGATTAACATTTGTTAGTGGTGGGACACCAGGCAGTCCAAATAGCACCAGTGCGGGTAGTAGTAGTGGTGTTGGCGGTGGTGGTGCAAATCAAAGTAGTGGTGTTGGTGTTGTACCCAGACGTCAAGGAAGTTTTACGAATGTATTTTCAAAAATAATTGATGGTATGCCAGCTAGTACAATGTTTTCAAAATTTAAAAGTGTAAATACCACTCCGGTGGCCCAGCAGACAATTATCGATGGCAATCCCATTAAACAATATTTTGATATTGGTAGGCAGGTGGCATGTGCTGGTCCCGAATTAGCATGGAAAATATATGATGGTAGTCGAAAAAATGATAGTAAGGTTAGTATTACAAAATTAATTAAATAAAAATTCTTGAAAGTTTTACAGGGCAATAAAAATTAACATAAACATTTATTGTGACAATCTTATAATGTAATAAAAGACCGAAAATAGTCACCACTTACAAAAACTGTTGTTTTTAGTATTTGTTACAAATTTTTTTCACTTTAATGTTTTTTTTTGTATTATTAAAGAGATAAAGAGGGAAGAAACGAAATTTCATGATATTTCCTTAAAAAATGCCAACAATTAAAAAAAACAACTTACACAAATCATTAAAAATTAAAGAAGAATCACTTATTTTTACTTACAGAAAAAAATAAATGACTTTTAAAATTTAATGCAATTGAAAGTCTTTATTTTTCATGTTGTTATTTTTGAAACAAAGAACAGAAATAGTTATTTAAAAAACTGAATATTGAACAAATGTTTTTTTCTTTTAAAAAAGACAAAACGTAAAACTTTTTATATGACACAATGAAGGGGCAATATAGAATGTTTGTTTAATAACTTTTTCAAAACATGATTACAGCGATCATATTATGATCTTCACTCACACCTTCTTCAACCAAGTTTACGTTGTGTTAAAATGGAGACAAAATCGGTGAATGGCATTATACTCCTCTTTATTTTGAACTTTAAAAATTGTAAATACGAAAATCCTAGCTGATCCTGTTGTCGAGTTATTGCTAAATTATTACACTATTCGACAACAAAAGCCTCCAAGTGAAATATCCAACTGATTCTTATTGATTTTTCTCTCCTGAATCCAAATTCGCCATCCAATAAAAAAAAAGTCAAAAAAAAAACAATAATTTCACACGTTTGATAGTCCACTGTTACAGATTCTTCCAAAAATATGACTTGATTTCATATAAAATGGACCTCCTGATTCCAAAATCCGAATTTTTCAAGCATGTATCGTTTCGAGGTATTCGCGTTTGGACATTTTTCCACGAAAAAATCTCGAAAGCGAATATCTCTAAAATGGAATGTGCTAGATAAATTTGGATTGCAGTTTTAGAATCAGCGGGAGGTCCATTTTATATGAAATCAAGTCATATTTTTTAAAAGTACCATAAACGTTTACCCCTAAATGGTTCGATATTATTGTTTTTTGACTTTTTAACAATATCGAATATCTCAAAAACGGTAAGAGCTAGGAAAAAATTGAATAGCAATATCTTTGGATTTGGATTCAGGATAGCAATATCTTTAAGAATCAGTTAAATATTTCACACGGGGATGGACAGCTAAACAAATTGTATTTCCCTTTATTTTTAATTCTCTACTATATATAAAAGTTTGGAAAATCGCACCCATTAAAAGACCTCCCTTCTAGAGATGGACACATGAGCAGATGTGCCCATCTCTAGATGTACCCATCTCGCGTGATTCACGCGTGATCACGCGTGTGTGTGGCTGAATTCAATTTTACTCACGTGATTGTGAGTAAGTGTGAGTGGAGAAAAATATTGCGTGAGTGAGTGTGCGTGAGTAAGATTTTTGCGTGAGTGAGTGTGCGCGAGTCGATTTTTTTGCGTGAGTTTGCGTGATTTATTTTCTCTTCATATTTCCTTAGTACCAAAAAAAGCAACAAAAAAATTTGTAAAACTTGGCTTAACTTACGATTTCGTCCCGAAAAAAAAAACAAAAAATATGTAAAATTTCAATCAACTGTAAATTTTGCTGAAAATTTTGAAAGATTTTTGAAATTTTCTTTGTGTAAATAAGAGTTTCGTGAGCGTGAGTCAAAGTGAGTGTGAGTGCACGTGAGTGTGAGTTAAATTAAATTTACTCACGTGATTGTGACTGAGTGTGAGTAGAAAAAATATGCTCGTGAGTGAGTGTGCGTGATTCAAAAATTCCTGTCGTGAGCGTGAGTGAGTGAGTGAGAGTCAAAAATCACTCACGCGCCCATCTCTACTCCCTTCTAAGCCAAAATGTCGATGATATTTTTATACCCTCCAACCACAGTATGGGGGTGTACTCACTTTGTCATTCCGTTTGTAACGCATCGAAATATCGGTCGAGGACCCCATAAAGTATATATGGGGCATTCCATGTCAAATCGGACACTTTGAAATTTTTTTTTTTAGATTTTCCCAATTTGTTTACAGTTTTTAGTACCCTTTGAAAACTCATTCGTGATAAATTTTCAGATTTTTTTTGATAACCCGTTCAAAAGATATCGAATTTTTAAAAATTGGTAGTTTGTTCCTTTACTCGAACTTCTTTTACACATAACTTCTTCAATAATGATCCAAATTCAAATTTTTTTGTCTCAAAATTTTTGTTTTTTTACGTACTTTTAAAAAAAATCCCAAAAATTGCTTAAAAGCGCTCTAGTATACGATATTTAAGTTTTTAAAATTTAAATCTCATGTTTGAAAATGTTTGTACTCTTCAATTTTTTTGAAATTTTTTTGTGTAAAACTTCTATCGATTCTACAAATATTTTGCCCAGGAGGATCGTGGGATAAAGATTATTACTATTTTTTTAAATTTTTTGAAAAATTTTTATTGTAATTTTCCAATCTTAAAATCATTTCTACTGCTCCAATAGTGCGTCATAGAGGGGTCATTTAAAAGACCGACCCCCATTAATTTTTACGTCTTAACATTTCTTTGGAACAAACTAATACCCTATCTCTAATTTCTAAGGGGGCTCCCACACAAAACGACATTTTTTTAAATTTGCTCCAACCGCTCTAACTGCCCTAATCGTGCCCTTAGAGCAACAAAATGTATGACTGACCCACAATATTTTTTTAGTCCAAACATTTTCTCTGAACACACCTACCAACTATCTTTAACTGTTAAGGCGGTCCGCCCCCTTTTTAGGGCGTGGATATAAAATAGTTTAAATAATGATAAAATTGCATTACAAAAAGCATAACATATAATTTGTAAACATTTTCCGAATGGGGGAGCTGTCCCTTTGTGCCCCCGTCGAAGCCCCCACCCCCCCCCCCCCAAAAAAAACTATGCCACTGATTTTTTTTTACATGTTAGAGGGTATAAAAGATTCGGCACAGCCGAATTTAACACAGCCCTGCAAGCATTTCGATACGAAGAAGTTTCCCTAGCGTATGGTCTTGAAGATAAATTGTATTGCGGGGGATATCTTCTTCGTATTGCGGAAGAAACACCCGTTGGTAGAAATCGTGTCCCGAAAGCAATACTTCCAGAAGATACGAAAGCAATTCTTCTGGAGGATAAATGCGCAATATCGCCACATAATCATTTGGAAGATAACTTGAAGACATCACTCAAATTTTACCTAGAAGATAAAAAGAAGATGTTGCCATTTTGTCAAAGGAGATAAATTAACATTTATTTTTGCTTAGTTTAATTAAAAAGGCATTTTACAAACAGTTGTATTAAATAATGATTTTCTCACTGTTTGCATGATCTTGAAATTGATTTTCTTCCTCTACACTGAGGGAAAAAATCGTAATCATATCAAAAATTTTCATACTCATTTTTAAAATCTTAAAATTTTTTAAAAAAAATTTAATATTGAAGTTGAATTTTATAAAATTTAATATGTTTCGGTCTTGATTTGAAAATTAAATTTTTTCAAATTAAGTATGCAAGAACTCATTTTCATTTCATGATGGCGCCATGCTGAAAATTACCAATTTGATTATGAACACTTTTAAAATGAGTTGTCAACATTTTTAATAATGACGCTTTAAAAATTACGCAAAAAGTATTGTGGTGTAAAATTAGTGAAAATTTTAAATACAAAAAAAAATGTAGTAAAGTGAAATAATAAATATGTAATAAAAGTTAAAAAATAATAAAATTTGTGTAAATAAAGTCAATTTTCTTTTGACATAAGTGAAAAGAAAAAACGAAAATGTGAAAATAGACGGTTTTAAATAAGTGTGAATTTTTTTAAGTCAACTTAAGAAATAGTACATTTGCAATATTATTCAAATATTTATATTACTTTAAAGAACCACGAAAGGCCAAAATTAATCTAATGGGCATCGTTGGCATCTTCAAGAAATCAATAAAAACATAAGTGTTTTCGTCGGAGCAGCGAAGATTCTGTATACATCATCATCTCTCAGCCGCTTGCGTCCACTGTTGGACATAGGAAAAAATATTTATTTTTTATAAGTATATATTTATAATTATTATGTAGTAATATGTTGGGGGGCCCCCGTAGGCTAGTTGGTAGCGTGCTAGCCTTTCAACGTAGGGGTCGTGGGTTCGATTCCCACTAGAACCCTTGGTTTTTTCGCTACAACGAGACGACGGTCATTGATACCAATTCTCGGTTAGGTTGCATTTATTAAAAATGAGTTGTAAATAAATAGAGAGAATAAATAAAAATAATTGATCATGTGATGTGATCAAAACTATTATATTATATATATGTAGTAAAATAAAGACATATATAAAAAATTAAATTGTTTTATTTTAAATGAACATTTAAGAAGATAAGTATAAATAAAAATATATTTATAATTTTCCATTTTAAATTAAACTAGACTATCACTTTAATTTGACTATGTGCGACTTTGATTTGAACAAAATACATTTTCAAATCGAAGTTCTTTCATTTCATTTTTAAAAAGTTTTTTGTTACTCGAGTCATATTAAAAGTGTCTATAAATATTTTCGAATTGAGAAAAAACAAAGTTTGTTGACTTTTGTCACTGTTTTATTTTTAATATGAGATTGTTTTTGCTTGATTTGAGAATTTTTTTTTTCTTATTGTTAGTGTAAACTTGGGCATTAATTCTTGGAAATTTGTAAGACCTAATGGAGTTAAAAAATACATTTATTAGATCTTGAAGCTCAATGTTTTTTTTTTTTTTGCGAATTTAATACATACCTCAAAAAAACGAATTTTATGATTTTTTGTTGATTTAGTGCAAATGAACAAAGAAAAACGAATTTAAAATGTTGAAAAATATTTTTGGCAACAAATAAAATATTTTGATTTCGAATATTTTCCATCCGTATGATAAAAGGAAGATATCGTATTTGTATCGCGCAGGTGAAAAATCACCTAGAAGATAAATTTTTGATAATTTGGCGATTTTATCTACTTTATAAATAACAAAAAAAAATATATATTTTTAAAAATTGCTACAATATCCTCAAAATGATAAAAGGAAGATTTTATAATAATACTACTTTGATGAATTTTTATTACGATAAAAAGAAGATATTGCCGCAATTTCGTTTAGGCGATATTTCTTCCTAATGCTTGCAGGGTTACTTGTTTTTTTATTTAATTTTGTGTATTTGTTTTATTTTTTATTTATTTTTTGTTCTTTCAAGGAATGTTCGATATTTGTATTTGAAAAGAAAGTTGCGGAAAAACTGCATAAACCTAGACGAAAAGAAACAATTACGGAGATTTTAAAAAATTCAGTTAAAAATTTAGAACGGTTTCGTCATCCAAAAGTAAGTATTAAAATAAAATTCATAAATTATATACATATATTAAGTATGTTCTTTGCACGTTTGGGTTAAGATTATACGAACAAAAATGGGTAAGTGAAATTCACATAAGTCTGTCCCGAATAGTAAATTTTAAGGTAATAGCAAAGAAACGACGCTCTGTCGAGAGCTGATGATGGAAAAAAAATCCAACAAAAATTGGAGTCTGTCTTTGCCTCCCTACAATCGGTTAAATTTTGCATTCAAATTTTTAATTATTTTCACAAGTATTAAAAAAAAATAAGGTATTGTAGATTGGATGTTTAAGTACCTTTTAAAATAAGAAAAACAGTTTTTTATAGACATTTTAGTTGCAAGATTTAAAAAAAAATAAATACAAAAAAAATATGGTAAAATTACAAAAAAAAAAAATGGTTAAAATAAAAAAAACTAGCACAATTATATAGTAAAACACATAAAAATTTTTGTATTTTACTAATAGCAAATTAACAAAAAATGGTGTAAAAATTTAAATTTATCAATTTTTGAAAAATGTTTGTGTCCGGGAAAATTTTCAAAAATTTTTTCATGAAATTTTTTATTTATAAAAAATGATCTTTAACAAAATTTTTTACCCTTAACGCAAAAAAAAATAAATCTGGACTATTTGCGTGTCCTATTGTTGCATAATTACATTTGTTTTGTAAAACAACATAAATTTTCGTAATAAAATAAGTTTTGTAAAATTACCTTGGAAATTTGTACTTTTCAATACATATTTTTTGTTTAATTACATTTTTTTGAGTTAAATTGTTTTTAACATATTGTTTTATATTTTGAAATAGACGTCTCTTGAAAAAGTCAACAAATAATTGACGAAACGTCGAGAAAAACTTGTAAAATAAATGCATTTTTATTTACGATAAAGAAATCATAGGTCTGACTAGCTTATAAAACACAACAACTGAAAACCTTGTAAACGATTTCAAAAATCTTAAAAAATTGTTTGTAATAAAACATTTTTCGGTAGAAAGACTAAATGCCAACACAAAAAAATTTGTTGTACAATTAGAGTTTTCTTGTGTAAAAAAACTAATATTACAAGGTGATATTTTTATACCCTACCCTGATACCCTGTACCACACTGTGGAACAGGCAGTGGTGGGTACAGCTTTTGAGTTTGGGGGGGGGGAAATTTTTTTTTACTTCGAATAAAAAAAATCATGAATTCGCCGTTGTTGGTGGGACAAGAAAAAACAGGGATCCTTTTTTTTTGCAAAAAAGCACTGCAGCCGATTTTTAAATTAAAAAATCAAAGTCCACCTTAAAAGTGCTTTGTTTTTCATTATCATATTTCCGTTTAGATAATTTTTTTTAAATTGTTTTAAGAGAAATTTTACATTTTTTATATAGAAGAAAGTCTCAGATTCTAACACATTTGTCGTATGAAAAAGTCGAAATCTGAGAATTTTTTAATAGAAGAAATTCTTCCTAAATAGATAATATCAGATTAATTTTTTGTAAATAAGTGCTTTTTCTATATGAAAAATATTTCTGATCTAAGAACTTTTTCCCACAGAGAAAGTCTCAGGTTCTTAAACCTTTTACTAAAGAAAAAGTTTCACACTCTAAAGTATTTTTGAGATATCTTTCCTATAAAAAAGATCTCTTATTCTTCGATTTGTTTCGCATAGAAAAAGTTTTAGATTCTGAGAAATTTTGCAATAGAAAAAGACTCAAATTCTGATATATTTTTCCTATAGAATAAGTCTCAGACTCCGAGGCTTTTTCCTATAGAGAAAGTCTAAGATTCCGAGACATTTTTCCTATCGAAAAAGTATCAGATTGTGAGACATTTTTCCTAGAGGAAAAATGTCTCGGAATCTGAGATTTCTTCTCAGATTCTGAGAGAGTTTTCCTATAGAAAAATTCTCAGATTATGGGACATTTTTCCTACAGAAAAAGTCTTAGATTCTGAAACATTTTTCCTAGAGGAAAAATCTCTCGGAATCTCAGATTTCATCACAGATTCTGAGAAAATTTTCCTATAGAAAAAGTCTCAGATTCTGAGACATTTTTCCTATAGAAAAAGTCTCAGACTCCGAGACATTTTTCTATAGAAAAAGTCTCAGATTCTATGACATTTTTCTTATAGAAAAAGTTTTAGATTCTAAGATATTTTTCCTATAAAAAAAAGAAGAAGAAAGTCTCAGATTCTGAGGCATTTTTCTTATATAGGAAAAGTCTAAGATTCTGGTGCTTTTTCAAAAAAAAGTCTCAGATTCTTAGACTTTTTTCTTAAAGAAAAAGTCTTAATTATGAGACCTGGTTTCAATAGAAAAGTTTCAGACTCTCAGATTCCGAGACTTTTTTTTATTAAATAAGTTTGAAATTTAGAGGAGCTGAGACCTCAAATTCTTTTTTTCTACAGAAAAATTTCAGATTTTGCAACATTTTTCCTATAGAAAAGTTTCAGATTCTGATACATTTTCCTATAGAAAAAGTCTCAGATTCTAAGATATTTTTCCTATAGAAAAGGTCTGAGATTTTAATACATTTTCAAGGTATCAGATTCTGAAACATTTTTCGTATAGAAAAAGTCTCAGGTTCCGCAACATTTTTCCCATAGAAAAAGTTTCAGATTCTGAGACATTTTTCCTATAAAAAAAATTTTAGATTCTGAGACATTTTTCCTATAAATAAAGTCTTATATTCTGAGAAATTTTTCCTATAGAAAAAGTCTAACAAGGGAAGTATCTCAACCCTTATGAACCGATTTGCCTGAAACTTAAAATATATATTAAAGAGACGATTTTAAGGTTGGGGTGTCTCGGCTTATCGGCCATATCGGTGTTTAAAAATTTCGTTGTCCCCTTATGAAACCATGTGGACCTTCGGGAAAATTTTTATAACTTCCGAACTAACAGGAATATCGACTAGCGCAAAAATACGTGTCGACTTAAATTTAATAAAGACTATTTCTTATTCATATGGATATCGTAGGTATATGCCTTCGCATATATACCCCCAAAAATTTACACATTTTCCTAAAAAAAATATTTAAAGAAGCCGAATTTTTACAAGGTTATGCCACCATTGGATAGGCATTAAAAAAACCTTTCTTCTCATATGAAAACACCATATAGTTTCTTAAAAAGAAATGGCTGAAAAATCCAAAAAACGATTTTTTCGCCATTTTTTGACCTATGTTTTGGACCCCTAAATCCCCGATATGGCCGATAAGCCGAGACACCCCAACCTTAGAATTGTATCTTTTATATATATTTTTAGTTTCAGGCAAATCGGTCCATAAGGGTTGAGATACTTCCCTTGTAAGGTTCAAAGATATTTTTCCTAAAAAAAAAGTCTCAGATTTTAAGATATTTTTTCTATTAAAAAGTCTCAGATTCTGAAACAATTTTCCTTTAAAAATTTTCAGATTTTCGCTATAAAAATTTTTAGATTTTTTCTTCAGATTTTTTTCTATGAAAAATTTTCGGATTTCAAATTGTTTTCCTTTGGAAAATTTTTTAAAAATCTTCATTCTTTCTTCTTTTCTTTTCTTCTTTATTTATCTTTTCTTTTCCTTTCCTTTTTCTTTTTTTTCTTTCATTTTTCTTTCTTTTCCTTTTTTTGCTTTTATAAAATTGGCCTGGTGGGGAAATTTCCCCTTTCCCCCCTTGTACCCGCGCATGGGTACAGGGTATAATGAGTTTGTTCTAATGTTTGAAACTACCCGAAATATTGGTCCTAGACCCACTTTTAAGTATACCGATCGACTTACAAGGGAAGTATGAACCGATTTCCATGAAACGTAAAATATACCCTGCAAAAAAAGTCATTACCACTTCTCAGTGGAGTGCTTTAAAACTATAACAAATGTAATGAAATACAACAAAAATAACAAAAAACACAAGAGAAAAACACACAAACAGTTTTTTCTACCCCAGAATACATAGATATTCAGCACTTAACTCATTACCTATCACGACACCTCCATACAAATGTAAGTAGATATTCAGTAGATAAGAACTACTCCGTGGAAGTAGTTGGAAGTTGTTTGAAAGCTCGGAGTACTTCTTATCTACTGAATATCTACTTACTTTTGTATGGGAGTGTCGCGGTAGGTAATGAGTTAAGTGCTGAATAACAACTTTTTATGGAGTAGAAAAAACTGTTTGTGTGTTTTTTTCTTGTGTTTTTTGCTATTTTTGTTGTATTTCATTACATTTGTTATAGTTTTAAAGCACTCCAAATAGAAGTACTCCGCACTTTTTTTGCTGGGTATATAAAGGAGACAATTCTAAGGTTGGGGTGTCTCGGCTTATCGGCCATATCGGGGATTTAAGGGTTCAAAACATGGGTCAAAAAATGGCGAAAAACCCTTTTTTTGGATTTTTCAGACATTTCTTGCTAAGAAACTATGTGATGTTTACATATGAGAAGAAAGGTTTTTTTAATACCTATCCAACTGTGGTATAACCTTGTAAAAGTTTGCCTTTGTTAAATACTTTTTTCATAAAAATTTGTAAATTTTGGGGGGTATTTATATGAAGACATAGGCCTACGATGTCCATATGAATACGAAATAATCTTTGTTAAATTTAAGTGGACACGTATTTTTTCTCTAGAGGATATTCCGGTTAGTTCGGGATTTATCGAAATTTTCCCGGAGGTCCACATTATTTCATAAGGGGACAACGAAATTTTGAAACACTGATATGGCCGATATGCCGAGACACCCCAACCTTAAAATCGTCTCTTTTATAGGTATTTTAAGTTTCAGGCAAATCGGTTCATTAGGGTTGAGATACTTCCCTTGTTAGAATCACTTTTTGAGTCGATTTAACGATATCCGTCCGTCCGTCTGTCTGTCTGTCCATGTAAACGGTGTAAATACGATACAGGTCGCAATTTTTAATCAATTGACTTGAAATTTGAAACTTAAGCCTCTTTTGGCCCACGGACGAAGCCTATTGAAATTGGAAAATATCGGTTCATATTTAGACCTAGCCCCCATACAAAGGTCCTCTTTAGTTTTGGTTCAAATGACTCTAAAAGCCGCATTTTAAAAGGTATCTTTTCGAAATTTGGCAGGTAATCATGCTTCATCCACACAAATCACCATTAAAGAAATCGGACAAGTTCTTCTTGTAGCCCCATACAAACCACCTTCTCGATTTTCACATAAATCTCTAAAATTTCATGAAAATAGAAAATATTTAATTAAAATTCTGTTTGTGTATGTTATACGCGTACTTTAATAATCTTATCAAATCTGACCATTTTTGGACTTAGACCCCATGTGAAAATTTCGCCCGATATTTAGTTGAAGCGGTTTATTGTCAACAAAAAGAAGCTTATTCCACTCAAATTTGATTTGTGAGTTTTTACACTTATTAAGGATTTGACAAAATATAGATCTAATCAGTCCATGTTTGAACTTGGGACCCATTTTCCGGGAACATCTGGTGTAGAGTATTATATGGTCGGTCTTGACCTACTATATTTTCTTACTTGTTTTTAATATGTAGAAAAATTGTTTTGTTTTTGTAAATTTACCTAAAAAATTTATAAAATAAATTTACCAACATATAATAGTAAAATTACAAAGCAAACTGTAGTTTTCGTTTTATTAAAATAAGGCAAAAATATTAGTAAAATAGAATTACAAGACCTTTTATTTGTAATTTTACAAACTTTTTTTTTTTTGAGTATAGTTAGTTTTATTTGAACTAAAAATTTGAATTTGCTTAATCCAAAAGTGCAAAAAACAAATCATTTATTTTGCTGGATTTTACAGTTCAAAATTAAAATGATCTGTATATAAACTGATATTCTTTTATTTAATAAGTGTTTTCCTGTTGTGTTTTTGCTCTCTTTTTAAGATGCTTCAAATCCTCCATACCGTCGAAGAATCATCAGAAACATTAGCATTTGCCACCGAACCAATATTTGCAAGTCTGGCTAATATATTAGCATTTCATGTAAGTAATTACCAGTTTTTTTTTTATTGGGTTAAATGGAAATGGATTTTAAAAATGGGAAATTTAACTGATTGATCATCGATTTTGTTAATTTTTGGTTATTTGATAGAGCTTTGTAAATGATTAAAAACCATATTTTTTTTTGGATCAATACTTTGGAAGACATGGGCGTTTAAAAAGTGCTTTTTCGACAATATTGACTTTGTGACAGTTTTTTTAAGATTTTTGTGCTCGGAAACTGTAAGTCGTACGAAAAAACTTATAAAAACAATATTGTTTATAATATTATGAAGATTTAAAATGTATGAAAAAAAAAATTTTTTTTTTAATCTCAACAAAAAATTTTTAAAACTATATTTAAATGAAATTTTTTCCTGGAAAGGGCACAATGGAATATCAAAAACAAAATTTTTTATTAAAGTTTAGAATGTCCTTTTAACGCTATTAAAATTTTAGAGAGGTGTTTTTTCGTATTGTTGAGCAATAAGTTTGCTAGAGACAGTTCTTTTGTGTTTATTTTTTTTTACTCGAAAAATCGTAAGCTGTACGAAAAAACATTAAATACAATATTGTTGACAAAATTATAGAGATTTAAAATTTAGAAACAAAAAAAAAAATACAAAAAAAATTTAAAAAAAATTTAAATCAATATGGGAATATCCTTTTATCCTGACAAGGGCACCATGGATTTCCAAAACAAAAATATTTTATTAAAGTTAAGAATTTCCTTTTGACGTTATTAAAATTTTAGGGATGTGTTTTTTCGTGTTGCCCAGCTATAAATTTTCAAAGTTGGTGATATAGCTAAATTTTTGATTTTTTGCCAAAAATTTTAAAATACATCAAATATTTGGCTATCTAACAAATTCTGAAAATGTATTGCTCAACAATACGAAAAAACACCTCTCTGAAATTTTAATAGCGTTAAAAGGACATTCTAAACTTTAATACAAAATTTTTGATTTTGGAAATCTATGGTGTCCTTCCCAGGAAAAAGAACATTCAATTACGGTTTTCAAAATTTTTTTGTTGAAATTAAAAATAAAAAAAAAAAATATATAAATTTTAAATCTTCATAATTTTATAAACAATATTGTTTTTACAAGTTTTTTCGTACGACTTACGGTTTCCGAGCACAAGAATGTTAAAAAACTGTCTAAAAGTCAATATTGTCAAAAAAGCATTTTTTTTAAACGCCCATGTCTTGCAAAGTATTGGTAAAAAAAATGAAAATATATGGTTTTTAATCATTTACGAAGCTCTATCAAATAAACAAAAATTAACAAAATAAACAAAAATTAACACAATCAAATGTAAAAAAAAAATATTGTTATGAAAAATTTAATAATATGAAAAATTTAAGATGGGTACACACTAGAGTAGGGCTGTCAAACGCGATTTTTTAAAACGGGTTTTTTTAAATTTGGGATTACGGGATATTTCGGTATCCCGGGATTTTTCGGGATTCCGGGATTCCGGGATTTTTTCGGGATTAAATTTCTTTGATTATAAAAGTAAAAAAATAGTAGACTCTTTATGTTTCAATTTTATTGTGCATATTAAGGGGGCTACTGTGGGTTAGTTGGTAGCGTGCTAGCCTATAAAGCAGGGAGTCGCGGGTTTGATTCCCACGAAAACCCTTGGGTCGATTTCGTTACAACGAAATTATTAAAAAAAATTAATTCTATTTATTCTAATTGTTATTTAAAGGCAATTAAAAAATTAAGTATACGCCACTTATGCAGTTTTCAAGTTATTATTATTATTAAATATTTAGCAATGAACTAAAAAAGCCTTGAGGGGTTTGTTATGGAAAAGGACAACTTTTATTTGCTTTTGGTTTCATCCCATTCCGATTTTGGTTGTTGCACTGTCTAATTTTAAGACAAATTTAAAGAAAATTTAAAATAATAAAGACATCTAAAGGAGAAGAGTAATAATATAATACATTAGACTTGCATTTTTTGTATAAAAAAAGTTTTTCTTCCAATTTTGAACGTCCGGGAAAATTTGTATTCTCCTACGCCTGAATCTTATTTTGGTACAAATTTGGGCCAATCGGATTAAATTTACCCGTGGCACCCTTCTATCAAAGTTTCGTTTTTTTTTTAGAAAATGTTCGCCAAAACCTGCAAACTTTAGTCAAAGGGCTCCGTGACTGAAGCTTAATGGTAACCCGTGTAGAAAAATAATTATATTAAAACATATCTCCTTTGATAAAAACATATGTGGATCATATCTAAATGGATATAATCAGATCTACTCCATATATTTTCATATCTGCTTCAGATAGGTTTTGATCCGTAAATTGAGTATATCTGACAATTCTACATATATGAACATATCTGAAAATGTCTGATCATATATGCCATATATGCCAGATAGACTCAATTTACGTATCAAAACATATCTGAAGCAGATCTGAATATATATGGAGTAGATCTGATTATATCCATTTAGATATGATCCATATAGACTGGTTCCATTTTAAATAGCATAGGCAATC
Source organism: Pegoplata infirma (assembly GCA_963921195.1). Classification (NCBI taxonomy): domain Eukaryota; kingdom Metazoa; phylum Arthropoda; class Insecta; order Diptera; family Anthomyiidae; genus Pegoplata; species Pegoplata infirma. The sequence goes on along the minus strand of OY992539.1, from coordinate 123,876,384 downwards.
AGCCGATGGTGGTTCAATTTATCCAAAAATTAATATATCCATTCTTCTGATTTTTATTGAATTTCGGTTTTTGTTATTTAGTCGAAATTGTGAATGGTTCGCGTTTTATCGCTGTTCAAAGTTGGTATTTTGCAACAATTTTATGAAAAATACATAATGTTTAAATGATCGTATCTTTGGAACGCATCATCCGATTGTCACGAAATAAAGCGCAAAATAATGGTTATGTCCTGGTCTTAAAATAGAATTTTGAAAAAGGATAGGATGCTTTGCAAAAAGGATATTGAAATTAAAAAAATGTCCTTAATTTGCAAATATCTCAAAATGCGTATCTTTAATTTTCCTATATTTTTTTGCACATATAGCCCTAAATATACTTAACAACATATGCAAATCCCAAATTGGGATGGTAAGCGGTTTAATTGTAAACGCGGTTTCATGAAACGCCTTATTGATTTTTGTTAATAACTCTCGTTTACAAATGAAAAACAATTTCTGCGCACTAACCGCGAATAATTTTTTTATATGTATTTTTGATCGCTAAACTCAAAAATTTCATCAAAAGAACATTTCGCGAATAACTTTTTGTTTAATGAATTTTTTAGCGTTTTTTGGAGGTATTTTGACTATTTTTCTTATATCTTAAGTTCTGTTTATCTGATCTTCTCGCAATAAAAACCAAACTAAAGATAATCAAATTTCCAACAAATCCTACATTCATCATTTTTTCATAAGTTCATAGCTTTACGCGCAAATAATTTTTTTAGCGTTATTTGGAGGTATTTTGACTATTTTTCTTATATCTTGAGTTCCGTTCATCTGATCTTTTCGCAATAAGAACCAAATTAAAGACAATCAAATTTCCAACAAATTCTTCATCCATTATTTTTATATCAGTTCATAACTTTACGCGCAATAGGCAAACATATGACTAAAATAAGTTTTTTGATTAACAAATCATTTAAAAAAAGTTTAAGAAATAGAAATCTTTGCAATTAATTGCATCTTTTTATTTATCTGCAAAGCCTGAACATTGAGAAATATAATAAAGTTGATTTGATGAAAATCTATAGGTTTACTCCGAAGTTATCACAAATTTTATGAATATACATGATAAAATACAAAAAAAAATGATATTTTTTTACAATTTCTGTTTTTAAAATTTTTAAAAAATGAGCTTTGTTAATAAAAAATAGTTTTTCCTTGTTTGCCTATTGCGTGTAAAGTTATGAACTGATATAAAAATAACGAATGAAGGATTTGTTGGAAATTTGATTGTCTTTAATTTGGTTCTTATTGCGAAAAGATCAGATGAACGGAACTCAAGATATAAGAAAAATAGTCAAAATACCTCCAAATAACGCTAAAAAAATTATTTGCGCGTAAAGCTATGAACTTATGAAAAAATGATGAATGTAGGATTTGTTGGAAATTTGATTGTCTTTAATTTGGTTTTTATTGCGAGAGAATCAGATAAACAGAACTTAAGATATAAGAAAAATAGTCAAAATACCTCCAAAAAACGCTAAAAAATTCATTAAACAAAAAGTTATTCGCGAAATGTTCTTTTGATGAAATTTTTGAGTTTAGCGATCAAAAATACATATAAAAAAATTATTCGCGGTTAGTGCGCAGAAATTGTTTTTCATTTGTAAACGAGAGTTATTAACAAAAATCAATAAGGCGTTTCATGAAACCGCGTTTACAATTAAACCGCTTACCATCCCAATTTGGGATTTGCATATGTTGTTAAGTATATTTAGGGCTATATGTGCAAAAAAATATAGGAAAATTAAAGATACGCATTTTGAGATATTTGCAAATTAAGGACATTTTTTTAATTTCAATATCCTTTTTGCAAAGCATCCTATCCTTTTTCAAAATTCTATTTTAAGACCAGGACATAACCATTATTTTGCGCTTTATTTCGTGACAATCGGATGATGCGTTCCAAAGATACGATCATTTAAACATCATGTATTTTTCATTAAATTGTTGCAAAATACCAACTTTGAACAGCGATAAAACGCGAACCATTCACAATTTTGACTAAATAACAAAAACCGAAATTCGACACAGATCTCGAGAATTGATATGCCAATTTTTATGCAAATTAAAATAGGTAAGGTCGAAAAAGTGTTTTTTTTGTTTTCAAAAATTTTGGAATCCTTCTATATGTTTTTATCAAAGGAGATATGTTTTGATATAATTATTTTTTTACACGGGAAGTGCGATCGACTACTATTCAGCAAGCCTGGGTAGAATTCTCAACTCATTGTCAGCCAAATTCGTGGCCAGCTACGTTAAAAATTAAAAAAAAAGTTTAAGTTTTAAATTGTTTACGTAAATGTAAAAATAATTGAACAAAGTTGTACTTTTAAAAATAAATTCTCATACAATTTTAATATTTCAAAAATCCCGGGATTTGAGCTTTAAAAATCCTGGTCTTCGGGATTCATTTTATGACAAAAATCCCGGGATTTCGGGAATCAGAATTTCGGGATTGGCAGCCCTACACTAGAGTTGTCAATTATTCGACTTTTAACTTTATTCGAATAATTCAAATAATTGTTTTTGTTCGTTCGATCAACGATTAAATTTAAAAAAATATTTGATTAATCGACTAGAATAATGAATAAAAAAAGTGGTTATAAAAAAATATTTTTTATTAAGTTTTAAGTGTTCTAAGTTGGGGGATTTGACGTGGGCCGTTGGAGGACACCTCCCTCTTCACATAAATGTTAACAAATTCATTTATGACGATATTTGCGCCTAAAAACGCACTTGTCATTTTTATACCCTCCAACCACAGTATGGGGGTATACTCACTTTGTCATTCCGTGTGTAACGCATCGAAATATCGGTCTAGGACCCTATAAAGTATATATTTTATTGATCAGTGATCGATTCTAAGTAATTCCGAAGTTTTGCACGAATATGTCTTATATTCCTAGGCAGGTTAAGTTCGGAAATGGGCAAAATCGGACCAAGGGGAAAAAAGTTCCCCCTTGGAGAACTAAACCAACCCAAGAAAAACCGCATTTTTGCAGGGTCTTTTGTACTTTTGCTAAGAAAATGTTACATTCTTATCGCAGAAGATGTTCAAAATCGCAAGGGGAATGTGCCCCCTAACGTATCCCACCAACAACCCCCTCCCCCCAAAAAAGACGCCTCTGGATTTTTTTATATTGTTTTTTTTTGACATTTTGGAGGGTATAAAAGATTCGACACAGCCGAATATAACACTCTTACTTGTTTTATATTATTTTCTATAACTACGCCCTTAAAAGCGTGTGGGCCGAAAAATATAATTTCCTAATCATAAAAATATTTCATTTGTTGAACAAATACAAAAAAAAAACATGTAAAAAAATTTTGTTTTTCTGGTGGTGTTTTAATTCTTTAAGGGGAAACATTTTTCCCCTCTTCCGATTTTGTCACCGAACTTAACCAGCCTATGACCTGAAGACATAAACGTGCCTAACTTTAGGAGTATAGCTCTTTTATTTTGGACTGTATCGTGCCCTCCACAGACGGACGGATGGGCAGACGAACATCGCTAGAATGTCTTATAATCGATTACAGATCAAAAATATATTAACTTTATGGGGTCCTAGACCGAGATTTCGGTACTGCCGTTTAGAGAAGAGCTTCTCACTAACTTTTGCTTTGCGACCCCATTTCAATATTTAAAATTTTTCGCGACCCCCCATATAAAAAAAAATTATTAACGTGAACTTTGACCTCAGTTTTTTCAAAAACCTAAAGTAATAGAAAAATTCGGAAACCAAATTCAGAAGCAGCATTGAAAGATCAGTCGAAACAGTGAGGTCAGATCCCAGACGCATACGAAAAATTTCAAGTAAAAAACTTCTAAAAAATAAAAATAAAACACAATTTTTGTGAACTTTGACCTCAATTTTATCAAAAAATTTGGAAACCAGGTCCCGAACTACGGCATTTTATATCGAAACTTACTTTCTCCATTGATTTTTTATTTTCGAAAACAAAAGAAAAAGGCCAGTTAAACCTAATCAGAAATGAAGAAATGTTTACCAAGAAAGCATTTAAAGTTCAATTCGCAGTAATAATTGTTCTGTTTCAAAGTTATGTATTAATGTTTGGTAGTGATTGAAATTTTATTCGATCACGAATCTAGATCCGTTATTCGGATCCAGATTTGGAATCAGCATTAAAAAGTGAATCGAAAAATGTGGTCAGATCCCAGACGCATCCGAAAATTTCACAAACAAAGCTCTTTAAAATGCACAAGAATACATTTTTGTGAACTTTGCCATTAATTTTCTCAAAAACCTAACGTACTAAAAAAATTTGGAACCCAGATTCGGAATCAGCATCTAAAAGTTAATAGAAAACGAACTGTCAGATCCCAGACTCAGTCAAAACACTTCACAAATAAGTATTGGGCATCCCGCAAAATTAACAACTGCACAGTGATTACGGAGGGACCTCAAGTGATAGAAAAATTAGTTTTCTTTAATAAAAGTATTTGCATATTTTTAGATCCCAGCAATAAAACAAAATGTGTTTTAAATTTACCAAAATTTGAGGTTTTAACAAATTTGTTCGCGACCCCCCAAAAAACCGTTTGAGAACCATTGAGTTTGAGGGTATAAAAAAATAATTGTTCGATTAATTGACATAAATTAAACGATTTATTCGTTATTCGAAAATTGTCATTTTTAAATTAATCGAACAAGAGTTTGATTTTGTTTGATCGATTAATTGAATTATTCTTAATCGGTTGACAACTCTAGTACACACACGCGTTCGATAATACTGTACAATTTTGCAGTGTTGTTTTGAAATAAATTCTTTGAATACATCTACAGCCATTAAAAAATTGTCTATGAATTAATATTGTCTATCAGAAAATTGTTGATAAAAACATTTTTTTTTATTTTTATATTATTAATAGGAATCCAAAACATATGAAAACGTCATCCCACCTAATACTGGCAACAATCAACCCATACAACAATCCCAAACACCAACAATTGTGAGGCCACTTCATGCAAAGGACTATACATTTTTAGATATTGAATTAAAATGTGGGTTTTTACAGGTAAGTTTAATAGTTGTAAAAGTTTTTATGTTTAATTTTTTTCTATACTTATTTAATTTAATTGAAGATCTCAATTTGCTTTTGTTTATAGTATGACATTTTGTAAATTTGTTTATACACACAAAAAAAATATCATGTCAAATTACAAGAAAAAGTCTCGTTATCCCATTTTACCAATGTTCGACAGTTTTCCTTGTTTTTTAACAGAAAATTTTCGATTGAAATTTAATTTTTTTTTTAATTTAACAGTTTTTCTTGTAATTTTACAAATTTTCAAGATTTTTACAAAAAAAAATCTAGTGAATTTACGAGAATTTCTAGAAAGTTTTATTTCGCCAAAAAAGTTGAAAATTTACAATTTTTTTGGTAAAAATATTGTAAAATTACAAAAAAGCTCGCAATTTTTACTAGGAATTCTCGTAAAATAGGAGGTATAACAAAATCTAGTAAAATCACGGAACGTCCCTGCACTCAAAAAAATAAATCTGTAATGTTAGCAAAAAAAGCTTGTAAACCTACAAGAAAATTTGCTGATTTTGAACCCACAATTTTTTTGCTAAAGTTAGCAAAAATGTTTTGCCAATAATTAGTTAACTAAATTTTTATTTTTTTTAACTTAGTTTATACACATCTGAGGACCCCATTGGGTTCGGACCCAATAGGTCCAGACCCCGATGTGCCTAGACCTAGTTGGGTTCCTTAAAAATTGTCATAATTTTTGATCCAAAAATTGTGTCCGTTTCGCTCTACCTTGCTTAGTTTTTAAGATACGTGATTATAGGGGACCACTGGGGTCTTGAGAATTAAAAAACTCGATAACTTAAAAAATATTACTCGGAGAGCTTTTGACTGTTTTGCGGTCTTGTTCTACATGTTGAGAGCTACAAAAATGGTTTTGGACTTTTTGTTGTGTCGGCAATATTTACCGAGATATGAGCATTTTAAAATTTTCGGGAATGCTAACTTTTTTGGATCCAAAGTTAGGGCCCATTAGGGTCCACACATGTGAAGAGGACCGGCGATACTATGGTGATTCTAAGAACCAAAAATGGCCTCCATTTTGCTCTATCTGGCTTAGTTTCCGAGATAGCGCCATTTTAAGTTTTCTGAAAATAAAAAAAAATTTACCATTTATTTTGCTAATATTAGCAAAAAATCTTGTAAAAATGTTGTCAACTCAATTTCAAATTTAGCAAAAGAAATTAGTTCAAAGCTTGTTTAAAATTGCTAATGTGCTAAATGAAGTTTACAAGAATTTTTTGCTGACATGCTAATCTCAACTAAAAATTTGCTAAAAGTTAGCTAACTAGCATTAGCAAAAAAAAATTAGTAAATCTACTAACGTATTTTTTTGAGTGTGTAAGTTTAAAAGCGTCAAAAAGTTGTAAATTTACAATTTTTTTGGTAAAAAGCTTGTAAAATTACAAAATTATTGGTAAAAAGCTTGTAAAATAACAAGGAATTCTTGTCAAACAGGAGGCGGAAAAAAAGGTTACAAACTTTTCTTGTAATTTTTTTGAGTGTACAGCACACTCATAAGAAAATGTTTGTAATGGGTCATTATTAGTGAAATCAATCATGAATATTTTTGACCCCCTCCGATATTGATGAAATTTGGTTAAGTTCTTACACTACGTAAAAAACTAACAAATGAAAATTTTCAGCCCTCTAAGTCAACAGGGGCCGAAAATATGAAGGGTCAAAATTTCCCCCAAAATCTCCCAGTCGCGACACTTTACACCGTAAAAACTTAATATCGTTGGTTCTATTATAGCTAGAAAGCCCATGGAGGCCAAAAATGGCCTCCATTTTGCTCTATCTGGCTTAGTTTCCGAGATAGCGCCATTTTAAGTTTTCTGAAAATAAAAAAAAATTTACCATTTATTTTGCTAATATTAGCAAAAAATCTTGTAAAAATGTTGTCAACTCAATTTCAAATTTAGCAAAAGAAATTAGTTCAAAGCTTGTTTAAAATTGCTAATGTGCTAAATGAAGTTTACAAGAATTTTTTGCTGACATGCTAATCTCAACTAAAAATTTGCTAAAAGTTAGCTAACTAGCATTAGCAAAAAAAAATTAGTAAATCTACTAACGTATTTTTTTGAGTGTGTAAGTTTAAAAGCGTCAAAAAGTTGTAAATTTACAATTTTTTTGGTAAAAAGCTTGTAAAATTACAAAATTATTGGTAAAAAGCTTGTAAAATAACAAGGAATTCTTGTCAAACAGGAGGCGGAAAAAAAGGTTACAAACTTTTCTTGTAATTTTTTTGAGTGTACAGCACACTCATAAGAAAATGTTTGTAATGGGTCATTATTAGTGAAATCAATCATGAATATTTTTGACCCCCTCCGATATTGATGAAATTTGGTTAAGTTCTTACACTACGTAAAAAACTAACAAATGAAAATTTTCAGCCCTCTAAGTCAACAGGGGCCGAAAATATGAAGGGTCAAAATTTCCCCCAAAATCTCCCAGTCGCGACACTTTACACCGTAAAAACTTAATATCGTTGGTTCTATTATAGCTAGAAAGCCCATTTTTGGTTTGTTTTGAAGCTCATAATATGTTCTACAAGATCTACCATAACCAAAAAATTTTCGAAAAAAAATAAGGGTTACCTCCCTTATTTTAAGGTCGTGATAAAGGGAGGAGAAAATGGGGAGGATGGTATCCCCCGATTTTTTTTTTTACTTGATAATCTTATAGAGAAAGTCCTAAAGAATATATTCTAAAATTTTTAAGTTGGGACAACAATGGGATCACTCAAAATCAAAATTTTTCACAATTTCCCCTAAAATCTCCAAATCGCAACACTCTTGAACCTTAAAAAATTTAATATCATAAGTGCTATTATACCTACAGAGCCCAGTTTTTTTTTGTTTTAAAGCTTATAGCACGCTCTACAATACCTATCTTAACCAAAAAATTTTAGAAAAAAAGGAAGGGTGCCCCCTTATTTAAAGGTCGTGGCAAAGGGTGGAGGAAATGGGGCAAAGTATCCCCCGAGTTTTTTTTTACTTAATATTCCCAAAGTGCAAGTCCTAATGAACATATCCTAAAATTTTCATGTTGGGACAACAATGGGATCGACCGAAATCAAAATTTTTCACAATTTCCCCCAAAATCTCCAAATCGCGACACTCTTGCACATTACAAATTTAATTGTATTGTAGCTAGAGAGTCCACTTTTGGCTTGTTTTAAAGCTCTTAATATGCCCTACAATATTACTATCACAAAAAAAAAATAAAAAAAAAATGAGGGGTGCCTCTTGTATTAAAAGATCGTGGCAATTGGTTGGGGAAATTGGGGAATAGTATCCCCCAATTTTTTATCTTGTTTTTTTTTAAAGAAAAAGTTCTAGAGAGCATATCCTGAAATTTTTATCTTGGGACTCCAATGGGAGGCGCAAGAATGTCGCGATTTGTTGATTTTGGGGGAAAATTTTGAAAAATTTTGATTTTGGTCGACCCCATTGTTGTCCCAACATAAAAATTGTAGACTATGTTCATTAGGACTTGTACTTTGAGAATACCAAGTAAAAAAAACATCGGGGATACTTTCCCCCCATTTCCTCCACCCTTTGCCACGACCTTCAAATAAGGGGAAAATTTTTTGGTTTTGGTAAATTTTTTGGTTTTGGAAAATTTTTTGGTTTTGGTATGTCTTGTAGAGCGTATTATAAGCTTTAAAACAAAAAAAAATGGGCTCTGTAGCTACAATATCACTTATGATATTAAATTTTTAAGGTTAAAGAGTGTTGCGATTTGGAGATTTTGGGGAAAATTGTGAAAAATTTTGATTTTGAGCGATCCCATTGTTGTCCCAACATAAAAATTTTAGAATATATTCTTTAGGACCTTCTCTAAAAGACTATCAAGTAAAAAAAATCGGGGGATACCATCCTCCCCATTTTTTCCTCCCTTTATCACGACCTTAAAATAAGGGAGGTAACCCTTATTTATTTTCGAAAATTTGTTGGTTATGGTAGATCTTGTAGAACATATTATGAGCTTTAAAACAAACCAAAAATGGGCTTTCTAGCTATAATAGAACCAACGATATTAAGTTTTTTCGGTGCAAAGTGTCGCGACTGGGAGATTTTGGGGGATATTTTGACCCTCCGTGTTTTCGCCAACTGTTTACTTAGAGGGCTGAAAATAAGTGTGCATCAATTTTTCACTTAGTGTTACAACTAAACCAAATTTCATCAAAATCGGAGGGGGTCACGAAAATTTTTAGCTATTTTTGATTGATTTCACTAAGACTGACCCTAATATAATTTATAGAATTGGAGAACGGAAATAGGGTTAAGTGGAGGAAAAAAGGAATCTATAGACTTTTGATATGGGACGTTTTTTATTTGAAAAATGTATCAGAGTCTAAAAATTTTTTAGTACCCGATTATACAGTGGGCGACAATACATTGAAAACTTTTTTATTTTAGATGCAATTTGTTAAAGACAAAGTTAGCAATACTATTCGTTATTATTATCAAACGAGTATTATTTTAAAAAATGTTAAGTTTGTCATTTAAAAAGCTTTAATTTAAGCTTACTGGCGTCCAGATTGAGTTAATAATAAATCTTTGAATTCCTATTCTTTTGACCGCCAATTTTTTGTTCACAAAGAAAAATTTAAATTATTTTAATATTTCATTACTTTGAACTTATGTGTACTTAAATGAATAAACAATAAGATCTTTTCTTTGTTTACAAAAAATAGTGATCAAAAGAATTGGCGGTCAAAAAATGTGAATTTCTTCTACTGTACTTAAAAAATTTCACTGTTTGTGTGGGTTAATGGAAAAATTATTTGATTACTGAATAAAAACTATTGGACCACTTTTTAAATTTCTAATGTTTGAACTTGGAAAAAATCGACTTGGAAATATTTTTAAAAAATTTTCTGAAAAATGTCTAAGTATAAATAATTTCATTTTCCAGATCTACCCTCGTAGCACATTTATTATTTATTCAATCAGGACGCAATCAAGCTTAAATTAAAGCTTTATAAGTTACCTATATAACATTTTTTTAAATAATACATGTTTAATAAAAATGACTAGTATGGTTATCTTTGTCTTCGATAACTTTGATATTTTTCGAAATTTGACATCTTTTGAATGGGTCATCAAAAAAATCGGAAAATTTACCAAGAAGAAGTTTTCAAAGGGCAATTAATTAAAACTGTTTAAAATTGGAAAATCTATATAAAAAAATCAAAGTGTAATATTTTGCATGCAACCCTCCATATATGAGGCATTCCGCACCAAATGTCCCGCTACAGAAAAACATGTGTGTCATGAATGTCTGAATATGTGGTATGGATAGCCCCATCGATTAAAAAAAATTGTAATTTTTAGAGCTTGTTCTGAAATTGTTCTAGGGTTTCTAAACTCCCGGACTTTTTCAATTCCCGGGAAATCGTTTTAAAAAAATCCAATTCCCGGGAATTCCCGGGAACTTTTTTATTAAAACAAATATTGAACTTTATCAGGCAAAAATTATTATGTTACAGACTATGGTTGTTTTTTTTCAATTTAAAACTATTTTAGATGTAATTTTTTGCAAAATTATTTTATTAACCTCTAAAATATGCATAGAAAGTTCATAAAATCAATTTTTTGTAGAAATATTGGACCTTATCACAGTTGTAGTATTTGCATTGACGTATTTCTACTCCTTACACAATTTTTCACAATTCGGAAGATGTGCATAATGTATCCGATTTTTAAATTTTACAACAAATGTGTTTGTAACAACTTTTTGGAAAATTTTTCTATTTTTGACTACGTCAACTGTAAGAAGCAGTACACTCAAAATATTTTGTAAGTAAATTCAACTGAAAAAACGTTTAAAACAATCGTTTTTCCTTTTAAAAAACGGACTACTTATATTTCATTTGAAACAACATACTTTTTCAGTTATTTTTAAACGTAAATAAATGACTACACATTCCGTAAAAACAAACGATATTTCAGTTATTTTAACTGTTTACAATTTTTTATTTTGTGAAGTAAAAATACAATTTTTTGAATAACAAACTACAAAAACCGTACTTCTGTAAAACTTTACGGTATAATCAGTCACAAATAATTTAACTGATAGAAATATTTTTCCGTAACTTTTGTAATTTATTATTTTAACAACTGTATAAATCGTTCAATATTTTATTTTCATTGAAAAACAAACGATAACACGTTTAAAACAACTTTAACTAATAACTTTTTGAATAACCGTAAATAGTTACTGTAAAACTTTTCTAGGTGTAGGATTATATTTTGAAAATATATTTACCCGTGTAAAAAAATAATTATATCAAAACATATCTCCTTTGATAAAAACATATATGGATCATATCAAAATGGATGTAATTAGATCTAGTCCATATATACTCATATCTGCTTTAGATATGTTTTGATCCGTAAATTGAGTCTATCTGGCATATATGGCATATATGATCAGCCATTTTGAGATATGTTCATATATGTAAAATTGTCAGATAGACTCAATTTACGGATCAAAACATATCTGAAGCAGATATGAGTATATATGGACTAGATCTAATTACATCCATTTTGATATGATCCATATATGTTTTTATCAAAGGAGATATGTTTTGATATAATTATTTTTTTACACGGGTATGTAATTTAATTTTCGAATTATTAAAATAAATTGGTTTAAGGCATCCGTGCCAAAATGAGAACACTTCATATATGAAATTATTACTTCATATATGAAATTTTAAGCTGAAAAGCAGATTTGATATATGGACTTTTGTCATTAACTTTTAACGCTTGTGATATTTTACTAATTTCGCAATAACATTTTTATTTGTAAACTAGGTGGTACCTGTGAATGTAGATATGTTAAGGGAACCATAATGAGTAATTCTGCAAAGGCACAGCGCAAATAGTCTCATTATCTCATGGTAAGGGACGTGCAAAGTTGAAAAATGTAAAAAAATCGCTTGATACTCTCACGAAATTTTTCGTTCAAAGTTCCATATTGTTGGGTGCGTTAAAGCTATTGCTCCAAGTTTAATACCGTTTAATCAGTAGACTTGGGCATCAATAAGAAAAAAGTTACATGGACCTAAATCTTTGATACCAATTTTTTTCAATTTTAAATTTTTCGAGGTTTTTTGATTGTAGCTTTTGTTGCAAACTGTAATTTTAAAATTAAAATACACATGGTAAAAGCCCTTGTAAATACGCACAATCTGAGACTGATTCGAGTGATGTGCTCGCAATGGTTACGAAGCTGCAGCTCTCCAAAGATGGGAAGAAAAAACGTGAATTTTTTAAAAAGTCTGTTTTTTGGCGAGGCACACTCCCAGTTTTATTCCATATGGTTCCGAATGCTTTGTGAACTTGATAATTTACCATTTCCCACTTGATTTACAAACGCACCCAAAAAATATTCAATTGCAAAAATTTTATGAACTTTTTAAATTTTTTGCAAAATTTCGATATTTTAGTTTTGCATTATTTGACAGCCAAATGTGCATGGCTGAAAGTTGAACATGTAGAAACAATGGTATGTGCAAATATAATAAATCATGGAAAGCAACATTGATCAAAAGTTAATATTGGCGAATTCCGCGGTGTTTTTCAGTTTTCACTTTTTTGTAAGGCACATCCAGGCCGCTTATAGAAATTGGTCGATGAGAGGCGCGTTTGGTAGTCTTTTTAATGCTATATCTTTAATTAATTCGCACCCGAAAAAATTTAACGTTTAAGCGGTTTTTCGGTGGTTTTAAATTTTTGATACCTTTAAATTTAATGGTTATATAAAATCTTACATTACTTAAATAAAGTAGAAAAGAAATGTATTTTGATAGATTTTGACATGTCTTATTCAAATAATATTTCAAAATTAGTCCATTGATTTTTGCAGTCCCGAAAATCGCGAAAAATCGCTAAAATTTTTTATAACCTTGATAAAATTAGTAATAACGTTAAAATATTTCGTAATAACCTTAATATTAGCATTATTAATCATACTTTGAATAGTTTCAATATTCAGTGAAGGACAACACTGTAAAATCAGACATTTAATATTAAAAAAAAAAAAAAAAATTCAAAATTATTAAATTTTTTTTTTCAAAAATGTTCTCTTTAAACCACTGCTGTTTCTTACCTATTAGAGATAGAATAATGGTGTTAACTAAGAATTTGTTGAGATTTTGTTAATGCATTTGGTAATATTTTTCTAAAAAAAAAATAAAACCGCTGGAAACATGTTTATTTCCAAAATATTGGAAAATGTCCCGAAAAAAAATTGGTTTAATGCAAATATCTCGATATTTAGCAAAGATTTTATGCATGTTTGAACATGTATTTTAGCTCTGGGTAAGCATAATACAAAATGGTACGTTTGGTTAACTTCGGATAAAAAATGTAATTTTGACAATTTTTTTAAAAAATTTAACTTTAAACCGCCATAGTTTTGGGTGCGATCGCTCAAATTAATGCACGCGGACGGATTTGAATTACTTATTTATAATGTTATTTACCTACAAAGTCTTATCAATGTGCCACGAAAAAAAAAATCGCAATTTTTTTTTCTAAAATATTAAAAGTTAATGACAATTGCTCAGATATTCTTTAAAATATTGATTTCTTCTGTTTAAGCACTATAAAGATTGTTGATCTGAATATGAAATACTAAATTTGGAAAAGCAGAAATCATAGGAATTTTATATTAAGAAAACTTTTGCCAATTTGCAACCAACCTTCGAAGTGATATTCAGTTTAATTCCGTATTTTGTCACGCAATCGATTAAAGAAAAATAATCATAAGGCCTAAATAATATGCAAGCTGAAGCATATCCTTACTAATTTTTCTTTAACAATTTTAACTTTTTGCATAGTTTTAATGTTATTTTTAATAAATCATTTAAAATTGTGTTAAAAATGTGTAAACTATATATATTTTTCTTAAAAAAATTAGCGACGAATTCCCGAAATTTCCCGAAGAAAAAATCCCGGGATTTAAGGAAAAATATTTCCCGGGAATTCCCGGGAAATTTTTCCCGAATAGAAATCCTAAATTCTTCGTTTTTTACAAAAGTCAATTTAAAAAAAAATCCGGCCATATTTTTTTCCCAGTCGGCAAAATATGTCACACCTGACATACTGCTGACATCTTCATACACTGCTGACCAACTGCTGACATGTCATTGATGACATTTTGAAAAATTGTATGAAGATGTCAGCAATTTTATAAAGGGATAGTTAGCAGTATGTCAGGTGTGCCTTTTTTGCCGACTGGGTTATTAGATGTTTGTCCAGCCACAAAAAAAAAAATCAGAAAGGCATTTTACGTATTTTTCAAGAAAATTGCATTTGGGTTTCATTAAAATTCTGTAATTCTTTTGTATTTTATGGGTCAACATTGCGTATGAGTATTAAATATTTGCGAAATTTGTTACTCATACGCCATGTTGACACAAAAAAATACAAGAGAATTAAAGAATTTTTATGAAATTTTAAAAAGCAATTTTCTCGAAAAATACGAAAAACGCCCTCCTGATTTTTTTTTTTGTTGATAGACAAACATCTAAACTTAAAAAAAAACAAGTGAAAGTGTTACATTCGGCTGTGCCGAAAGAAAATCCCGGGGCGTCTTTTTTTTTTGGGTGGGTTGGTGGGAGACGTTAGGGGACACTTACTCTTGCAATTTTGAACTTCTTCTGAGATAAGAATGTTGCATTTGCTTAGCAAAAGTACAAAAAACCCTGCAAAAAATTAATTTTTTTCATAGGTTGGTTTAGTTCTCCAAAGAGGAACTTTTTTCCCCTTGGTCCGGTTTTGCCCATTTCCAAACTTAACCTGCCTAGGAATATAAGACATATTCGTGCCAAACTTCGGAGGTCTAGCTCTTTTATTTTGGACTGTATCGTGTCTTCTACAGACGGACAAACGGACAGACGGACGGACGGACATCGCTAGAATGTCGATTACTGATCAATAAAATATATACTTTATGGGGAACTGGACCGATATTTCGATGCGTTACACATGGAATGACAAAGTGAGTATACACCCATACTGTGGTTGGAGGGTATAAAAATGTGGACGGATTTTTGATATATTAACTTTTTTAAAAAAATAAAAAAATTTCAAAACGTGTTCTAAAAAATTTCCCAAAATATTCTGGCTAAATTTGAATAAAAAAGACAAATTTTAATAAAACCTTTTATAATTTTTATATATTTTCTTTAAATTATAATTACAGCTAATAGAAGCAATGACATTTTTACATTACTCTGGTCATGTTATACATCGCAATATATGTCCAGCATCAATTTTAATAACGAAAAGGGGAACCTGGAAATTAGCTGGTTTAGAATTTTTAGGTAAGTAAATATTTTTTGATAATGTGAATTAATATACCAAATTACACCATAATGTTAAGGGACCTAAATTAAAAGTTATTGAAATAACACCAAAGAATTGTTTCTTTCGGTGACCGCGTCCGAGATTTAGACTAAGTTTAACTTAATTTAGGCTTAATCCACATTCGAAAAAGTTGGCCTTGATGTTAAAAATTCAAAAGTTACTTATGAAAACGAATTTACACCTATTACACACTAAATGTGTAATATTACACATATTTTGCACTTTTCCGAATAATGATAAAAACACATTTTCAAACATTTTAATAATAAATTAGTAGAAAATTTTATAGAATAAAATTGAAAATTCGATGACCCATACACATACATAATTCTTTTATAGCAACTTTTTTTGTTTTTAATTCTCAAATCCTTTATTTCCCTTTTAAAATTTCAGAAAGAATGAATGAGACTGATATAAATGAATCCATAACATGTCAACCCTGGACAACACGCATATCAAAAATGGCCCAGCCTAATTTGGATTTTATGCGTAAGTTTTACAAATTAAGCGAAAATTAAATTATAAAAAAAAATACTTTTTTCTTAACAAAAAAAAAACAAACAGATTTTAAAAAATTCTCAACAGTATGATTTAAGTATCTCAAAATGTTATTTTTATACTTTTACTTTTTATCGTTTTCTTTTTTTACTTTAATACTTCCTTCTGTGTTATTTTTCTTTTTTATTCCAGCACCTGAAACTCAAATACATTCTAAATGTAGTCTTCTTAGTGACATGTTTGCTTTAGGTTTAGTAATCTGTGCCGTATTTAATAGAGGACGTCCTATTATCCAGGCTGGCAATATACCAGCCAACTATGTCAAACAATTGGAAATGGTAAGTTTCACTTTTCATTGTAACTTTTCGGTTGTCAGTAGCAACAAGTGTTTTTATTTTTATTTTTTTTTTTGTTCTTATTGTAACGTTCTTGTTTAAAAATAAATGAAAGTTTTTATTGTATTTAAAAGTGCAGGGAGTCTTAAACATTTTACTTTCTGTTTTAGAATTTAAAAAAAAAAAATTATATGAAAAATGTCTCAGAAACTGACACTTGTTCTAAAGGAAAATGTCTCAGAATTTAAGACTCTTTCTATTGAAAAAACGTTTCAGAAACTGAGACTTTTCTATAGAAAAAATTCCTCAGAATCGGTGACTTTTTCGATAGGAAATATATCTCAGAACCTGATATTACTTCTATAGGAAAAATTTCTCAAAATCTGAAACTTTTTTATGCGTAAAATGTTTCTGAATCTTAGACTTTTTCTATATAAAAAATGACTCAGAATCTGTGACTTTTCTATAACAAGAATTTCCTAGAATCGGATCCTTTTTTAATAATAAAAATTTCTCAGAATCTGAGACTTTTTCTATAGGAAAACATTTCTCAGATTCTGTAACATTTTTATTGTTGAAAAAGTATCCGATTCTAAGAAATTCTTGTTATAGAAAAAGTCTCAGTTTTTGTCTATAGAAAAATATGTCTCAGAAAATGTCTTAGAATCTGAGACATTTTCTATAGGAAAAATGTGTCAGAATCTGAGATTTTTTCTATTGGAAAAATGTCTTTGAATCTGAGATTTTTTCTATAGGAAAAATGTCTTAGAATCTGAGACTTTTTTTAAAGGAAAAATGTCTCAGTATCTGAGACTTTAGGCTGGTGTCTAATTTTAAAAAAGTTGCAGGACGCCACCTCAGTTTGACTATACAATCTAACAATTAACGAAAAAGTAAACAAGAATTACTATTTTCATTTTCTTAAAAAAAAAATT
This sequence comes from Pegoplata infirma, assembly GCA_963921195.1. NCBI lineage: Eukaryota > Metazoa > Arthropoda > Insecta > Diptera > Anthomyiidae > Pegoplata > Pegoplata infirma. The sequence continues at coordinate 123,859,121 of OY992539.1, read as the reverse complement.
TTAATAACATGGGTTTGTAACTTGGATAATAATTCACCTCGTGGTGAATAAAATCGTTTTTCACCAGCTGGTGAATAAAAAGTAACATAATTATTTTTCAACAAAAAAAAAATTTTTCATCAATTTTTTTTTTTTTTTTTTTTTAAATTTTTTTTTCATCAAATTTTTTTTTTTTCATAAATTTTTTTTTTTTTTTATTTTTTTTCATAATTTTTTTTTCATCAAATTTTTTTTTTTTCATAAATTTTTTTTTTTTTTATCAAAATTTTTTTCATAATTTTTTTTTTATATCAAGTTTTTTTTATAAAATTTTTTTTTTCACTTTTTTTTTGTCATAAATTTTTTTTTCATCAAATTTTTTTTTTCATTAATTTTCTTTTTCATCAAATTTTTTTTTTTCATCAAACATTTTTTTTTCATCATATTTTTTTTTGTTTTTTCATCAATTTTTTTTCTCTAATTTTTTTTCATTAATTTTTTTTTTTTTTTTTTTCATCAAATTTTTTTTTTTTTTGTCATCAAATTTTTTTTTTATTATATTTTTTTTTTATCATTTTTTTTCATAAAATTTTTTATCAAATTTTTTATTATCAATTTTTTTCTCACCGAAAACTTTTTTTTCATATCTTTTTTTCATCAATTTTTTTTTCTTCAAAAAATTTTTCTTTTCATCAAAAACTTTTTTTCATCAAAATTTTTTTTTTTCGTAAAAAAAAAAATATTTTTTTTTTACCAAAACTACTTTTTCACCAATTCTAAGATTTTCGCATAAAAATTTTCCATTTGTTTATCAAATGTGCATACAACAAGTGAGAGTGTTATATTCTTTGGTGCCGAATCTTTAATACTCTCCAAAATGTAAAAACACTTTTTTGAACTTATTTTTGCACTCACTTACGAAATGTACAGCTCTTTTGGTTTTTTACTGATATTTCAATTCGTTTTGCATGGAATAGCAAAGTAATACAACATTATTTTTTCTAAAAAAACTTTGCTTTGGCAAGTACACCCAAATCTTCCCCAAAACATTATCATGATTTAATGTTTTGGGCAAGAGTACAAAATTCGCAGGCATTTTTCACTTTTTTTGTCATCAATTTTTTTTTATCAAATTTTTTTTTCATCAAATTTGTTTTTTCATCAAATTTTTTTCATTAATTTTCTTTTTCATCAATTTTTTTTTGTCATCAAAAATTTTTTTTTATCAAAATTTTTTTTTCATCAAAATTTTTTTTTCATAATTTTTTTTGTTTTTTCATCAATTTTTTTCATTTATTTTTTTTTTCATCAAATTTTTTTTTCATAATTTTTTTTTCATAATTTTTTTTTTATTATATTTTTTTTTCATAAATTTTTTTTCATAAAATTTTTTTGTCAAATTTTTTTGTCAAATTTTTTTGTCAAATTTTTTTGTCAAATTTTTTTGTCAAATTTTTTATTATCAATTTTTTTCTCACCGAAACCTCTTTTTTCATATCTTTTTTTCATCAATTTTTTTTTTCTTCAAAAAATTTTTCTTTTTATCAAAAAAATTCATCAAAAACTTTTTTCATCAAAATTTTTTTCACCAAAAATTTTGGGTTCATTAAATTTTTTTTAACATAATTTTGTTTTTCGTGAAAAAATTTTTTTTTTTTAGCAAAACTTCTTTTTCACCAATTCTAAGGTTTTCGCATAAAAATTGTCCATTTGTTTATCAAATGTACATAAAACAAGTGAGAGTGTTATATTCTTTGGTGCCGAATCTTTTATACTCTCCAAAATGTAAAAAAACTTTTTTGCACTTATTTTTGCACTCACTTACGAAATGTACGGCTCTTTTGTTTTTTTAATGGGGTCCTCTACTGATATTTCAATTCGTTTTGCATGGAATAGCAAAGTGATATAACATTATTTTTTCTAAAAAAAAAACTTTGCTTTGGCAAGTACACCCAAATCTTCCGCAAAACATTATCATGATTTAATGTTTTGGGCAAGAGTACAAAATTCGTAGGCATTTTTTGTATGTTAGAATACGACCTGTTTTTAAGATTCTAAAGATCCTATTGGGCACCTAAATTTCCATATCACAAAAAATTAATCAAGGAGAAACATTTTGTATCGAAATATATGACGATTCTTAAAGTACCCAACTTCGTCTTTAGCTAAGGGTTGCGAACCCATGGGGTTCGAACCCAAGGCAGTCTGCCCCAAAGATTTGTTCTCAAATGTGTATGAACAAATCATTTTTCTTATTTTCAAATTGTTCAAATTGGCATAATATTAATTTATTTTTTTTTATTATTTTTAAGAATAATATGAAATATTTTTCTCTAAATCTTTGAGTTTTTCAAGATCATCATAATTTCTACCGCTTCAGAATCTCTACTTTAAAAATAAACTTGTTTTACAAGACATCTATGATGAACATTCTAAGCAAAAAAAAAATATATAATAATATTTTCTTTATCCAATATCTTGTAAATCCTTCACTCTTCATAAGTATTTATGTATATTCAGTAGAAAGAAGTACACTTGATACACTTGATACACTTGAAAACTTTTTTTTTTTTCAACCATTTTGGTATATTGGCACTTGCCTTCTTTAGCTTTCATTTAATTATAAATACAATAGTATTAAGAACACCTGAAGACTTAAAGTGTAACATAAATTTATGTTGGAAATCTCAAAAAAAAAAAAAAAAAATTAATCAAAAGTTAAAAGTGAAGAAAACAAAAACAAAAATTTTATCCAATGATTTTGCTTAAGTTAGTTGTTTTTAATAAACTAAATTTAAAGTTGAGAGAAAAGTTTTCAGTTTTTTGTTTTTTATCAAATTCTAAAATCTGCATAAAATTATGATAAAGTTTTTGTTTTGTTTATTTTTTAGTATCCTTAAGTATTTCGAGACATATAAATAAATCTAAAATATTTTCATTATGGAATTTTTTTAATGAAACTTAAAAATAATTTGCAGTTAAATTGGTTTTTTGGTTATTTAATTAAATGAAGTTTTTTTCTCGACAGTTGTCATAGGAATATATTCTTGATTATAACTTTCGGTATAAGGAAATGAGCAAAAAGTTTTTTTTTTAGAAAAATAAATCTAATTACACTGTGCAACAGTGAAAAAACAGAAGAACTTGACTATATGGGTTTGATTTTACTACAAAAATTTAATAAAATCCTATAATCGGATTGCCTAGTTTGGTAACCAATTCCTTTTGATGGGCCTCTTTCAGCTCAAAAAAAAATAAAAGTTAAAATCGATATGGCCTACTGTACAACTCTTGGAAACATACCAACACAATCTGGACGTGTTTAGACACTCAAAATAGCTCATGAAGATCACTCTGTACCTTAAAAATTGTCGTTTTTGACTTAAAAAATACACAAAAAGACCCACAACTGATTTTTATTTCTTTTTATTAATTTGTTTTACAAAGTTAAAAGTAAAACCGACCCTTATTAATTTTTACCCTCATCATTTTTGCCTACCTACTTGGGTATTCAATCGATTAACCGTTAATCGGTTAACCAATTAATTTTGATCTATTAACTGGTCGAATAATTTAAAATGACAATTTTACAAATCTATATATATAAAAGAGTAATGTGACTGACTGACTGACTGACTGACTGACATACTTGAAATTTGGACTGTAGGTTCATCTCCCGGAATATAGATCCACTAAGGCTGGATTTTTGCCAATGTTGATTCTAAGGGGGTAAAAAACTGTACTTTTGGTACTTTTTATATCTCCTGAAATAATGGTCATGGAGACTTGAATTTTGAACTGTATGTTCACCTCCCGGAATACAGATCCACTATGGCTGGATTTTTGCCAGTGTTGATCCTAAGGGGGTAAAAAGGGTAAAAAACTGTACTTTTGGTACTTTTTATATCTCCTGAAATAATGGCCATGGAGACTTAAAATTTGGACTGTATTTTCACATCTCGGAATACAGATCCACTAAGGCTGACTTTTTGCCAGTGTTGATTCTAAGGGGGTAAAAAGGGTAAAAAACTGTACTTTTGGTACTTTTTATATCTCCTGAAATAATGGTCATAGAAACTTGAAATTTGGACTGCATGTTAACCTCCCGGAATATAGATCCCCTAATGCTTAATTTTTGCCAATGTTGATTCTAAGGGGGTAAAAAGGGTAAAAATTTGTACTTTTGGTACATTTTATATTTCCTTAAATAACGGTACTAGAAACTTGAAATTTGCAATGTCGGTTCACTTCCCGGAAAAAATATTCACTAAGGCTAGGTTTTTGCTAATGTTGATTCTACGGGGTAAAATAGGTAAAAAAGTGTACTTTTGGTAATTTTTATATCTCCTGAAATAATTTACATAGAGACTTGAACTTTGGACTGTATGTTCACATCCTGAAATATAGATCCACTAAGGCTGGATTTTTGCCAATGTTGATTCTAAGGGGGTAAAAAGGGTAAAAATCTGTACTTTTTGTACCTTTTATATTTTCTTAAAAAATTGTCACAGAGACTTGAAATTTGCACTGTATGCTCACCTCCCGGAATATAGATCCCCTAAGGCTGGATTTTTGGTACCTTCTACAAAAAGTACCTTTTATTAAAAGTACCTTTTATAAAAAGTACCTATTATAAAAAGTACCTTTTATAAAAAATACCTTTTATAAAAAGTACCTTTTATAAAAAGTACCTTTTATAAAAAGTACCTTTTATAAAAATTACCTTTTATAAAAAGTACCTTTTATAAAAAGTACCTTTTATAAAAAGTACCTTTTATAAAAAGTACCTTTTAAAAAAAGTACCTTTTATAAAAAGTACCTTTTATAAAAAGTACCTTTTATAAAAAGTACCTTTTATAAAAAGTACCTTTTAAAAAAAGTACCTTTTATAAAAAGTACCTTTTGTAAAAAGTACCTTTTATAAAAAGTACCTTTTATAAGAAGTACCTTTTATAAAAAGTACCTTTTATAAAAAGTACCTTTTATAAAAAGTACCTTTTATAAAAAGTACCTTTTATAAAAAGTACCTTTTATAAAAAGTACCTTTTATAAAAAGTAACTTTTATAAAAAGTACCTTTTATAAAAAGTACCTTTTATAAAAAGTACCTTTAATAAAAAGTAAAAAATACATTTTATAAAAAGTACCTGTTATAAAAAGTACATTTTATAAAAAGTACCTTTTATAAAAAGCACCTTTTATAAAAAGTACCTTTTATAAAAGTACCTTGTTGGAAAAGTACCTTTTATAAAAAGTGCCTTTTATAAAAAATACTTTTTTTAAAAAATACCTTTTATAAAAAGTATCTTTATAAAAAGTAACTTTTATAAAAATTACCTTTATAAAAAGTATCTTTTGTAAAAAGTACCTTTTATAAAAAGTACCGAAAGTACTTCTTGGTACTTTTTTATTCCTGATAAAATATTCATAGAAACTTTTTATATTTCCTGTAATGTAGTAAAATTGGGTAAAAAAAAAAACATTCTGGGAAAGATACGTTTTGGTGGTAAAATGACTAAAAAAGTGTATTTTCGGTACTTTTGATATTTTCTGAAACAATGATCCTAGAAAATTGAAAGATGGAATGTAGGATTTTTCGGTGAAGAAAAAAACATTCTGGAAGAGGTACTTTTTGGAAATTCCATTTCTGACGGGGGTTAGAAAGTGTACTTTTGGTACTTTTTTTTCTGTTCCTATAATAATGACCTAGCTATCAACTTTTAAACTAAAAGCCCCAGAAATAACACCCAAGAGAAGGACATATTTTAAAACAGGTAACAGTGGTGTAAAATGGTACTTTTCATATCTATAAGATAAAGACAATAGAACTTTTTATTTCTTAAACGCATATTATATGGAAAGGAATGAAACTAACATGGAACGAAAGAAAATGAAATTGGAAATGAAATGGAGTAGAACGGGGAACGAAATGCAATAGAGCTTGGAACAATATGGAATGATAATATTTACTCAAATTTTTCGTACTTGACTTTTTTTACTCCATATTTTTTTTTTTATATGTTTTTCCACTCAAACTTATTTGTATTCCAATTTCTTTTTTCACTCAAAACCCGTTATAAGTGCTCGAAAATTGTCAATATCGTTTTTCACCGAAACGAGCATGATGACGTACCAGCGAAATTATTCAAATTTTATTGTTCAAATTATTCATTGAAATATTATTTTATGAAAGACTTAAACGTTCACAAGTAAATAAAACAAAGACTATTTAGGGGAATTTTTTTGAAATCGATAGAGTAATCCTGATCCTTCTATTATCCGGTAGTCAATACAACCGGTAACGAAGTACCGGGATGGCAAGCTAGTAACAAATAAACCGGTTAATTTGTGTCGATTAACCGCAATTCCTTTTTTATACCCTCCACTCTAGTGATAGAGGGTATATATAAGTTTGTCATTCCGTTTGTTACTCATCGAAATATCGGTTCGGAACCCCATAAAGTATATATATTCATTATCCCCAATCGATTTTAAGACATTCTAGCGATGTCCGTCTGTCTGTGGAAATGGTGATCACGGCCAAAATATTTATTTATTGGAAGTTCTTCCGAGAAGTTTGGTATTGCATTTGAGCGATATCGGTTCAGCGCGCTGCAGCGGTTCAAAAGTTATGAACGAAAATGTAAGGACACCTCAAAAATGTTAGTGCATTCAACATAACCTAAAAATACGGCTGCTGATTGACTTATGTGAACATAATTGAACACCAAATGGTATTTAATCAAGTACAAACATATTTTTGACAAAAAAAGAAAAAAATCCCGAATTTTTTTTTTACCATTTTTTTTTTTTTTTTCGTGGAAATTTTTTTCAAAAAAATTTTTTTTTTCAAAAGTAATAAAGATTTTGCAATAATCTTTTAGAAATTGTGGAGGGTATCACTACATTCGGCAAGGCCGAATTTAACTTTTTTACTTGTTTGTACATCTATTTTTAGACCTTAAAAAAAACCAAACTTTTTAGTCATACGGGATTGTGGTATGACCGTAGTAATGTGCAAAAAATTCGTTAAGCAAATATTTCATCGAGGTCCTAAAAAGATGTATCGGTTAAGAAAAAATGGTTCTGGCAACCAAGTCAAAATTTTTTATGCATTACTATCACTATAAATGTGTCTAATATTTTCTTATGCGCTGAATACGAATCTGACCTAAGAATAAGTCAGGTTCTTGAGATATTAAGGGGTTTTGATTTACCATACTGCCAAAAACTCAGATATTTGCCTTGTTAGGGACCCAGAATTTTTTTAACCTTAAAATATTTTAACACATCTGAAAAAATAGTCTTCCTCTTCAAAATGCTTTTGGAAGAATATTTCAGATATATTTTTCACCACGGAGATATCTACCGAAGAAGCTATAGCATTTTTGGCGATAAAAAAAATATTCCAAGCAATGAAATCTTTTCTCTGAGATGATGTTGGGGATTAAAAACCATTTAGAGTCGGTCATATCTGAGATATTTAGCCTAAGGTTGTAAGTGGCTGCTGGCGTTTTACGATTTCCGAATCTGATTGTGAGGTATTTTGCGTATAAATAAAATCTCAAAATCTCAGAATCATTTTTCGTATGGAAAAAGTCTCAGAATATGTGCAATTTTGGGTCTTAAAATATGAAACAATTTTCGTATAGAAAATGTCTCAGAATCTGTCACATTTTTCGTATAGAAAAAGTCTCAGAATTTAAGATATTTTTCGCATAGAAAAATTCCCAGGATCTGAGAAAAAGTCTCAGTATTTGAGGCATTTTTCATTCAGAAAATGTCCTAAAATAAGAGACGTTTTTCGTCTCAGAATCTGAGATATTTTTCGTATGAATAAAGTCTCAGAATTTGAGACATTTTTTTATAGAAAAAGTCTTACAATATTATACATTTTTCGCATAGAAAAAGTCTCAGAATCTGAGACATTTTTCTTATGGAACAAGTCTGAGAATCTGAGCATTTTTTTGTATAGAAAAAGTCTCAGAATCTGAGACAATTTTCGTATAAAAAAAGTCTCAGAATCTGAGACATTTTTAGTATAAAAAAAAGTATCAGAATATTTCGTACAGAAAATGTCTCAGAATCTGATTAACTTTGCGTATAGAAAAAGTCTCAGAGTCTGAGACATTTTCCCTATAGAAAAGGTCTTAGAATCTGACACATTTTTCGTACAAAAAGTCTCAGAATCTGAGACATTTTTCGTATAAAAAAAGACTCAGAATCTGAGACATTTTCCGTATAGAAAAAGTCTCAGAATCAGAGACATTTTCGTAAAAGTAGAAAAAGTTTCAGAATCTGAGACATTTTTTGTATAGAAAACGTCTCAAAATCTGAGACATTTTTTGTATAGAAAAAGTCTCAGAAAAATTCAGATTCTGAAAATTTTTTCATAAAAAAATCTTTAGAACTCGTAAAATTTTTTCTTTAATAAAAATCATTGAAATTTCGACCATAATTGAGGAAGTTATGAGTAAAAGAAGTTTGAGTAAAGGAACAAACTACCAATTTTTAAAAATTCGATATCTTTTAAACGGGTCATCAAAAAAATTTTAAAATTTACCACGAAGGAGTTTTCGAAGGGTACTAAAAACTGGAAACAAATTGGGAAAATCTAAACAAAAAAAAATTTCAAAGTGTCCGATTTGACATGGAATGCTCCATATACAAAAAACTATAAACTAAATGAGAATTCAAAACACGAATAGAATAAAGAAAAAATAAAAAAAAAATATTAAATTTTGTATTAAATTATTTACTCAAATTTTTTTTTTTTTAATTTTTAAGTAAATTTTTAATTGCGTCAATTAAAAAATTACTCAAATCTTACTCAAATCTTATTTAAAAATTTATACAAGTGATTACTCAAATTGTTTTTCTCAGTATTTTTTTTTTTTTTCTGTGTGGAGTCATTCTCAGATATTGAAAAAGTTTTTTGAATAGAAAAGTTCACAGTTTTTTTATTATATTTTTTTTTTGCAAATTCATAAGTTCGATTTTTAATTTTCCATTTCAACATTTCTTTAAAATCAGTGTGTGGTTCGATCCAATCATTTTGTCATTTTTTTTTTAAGTGTGGTTTTTACCAGTCAAGTGTTAATGTTATCTTTTGAAATTATTTCAATTTTCATTTGTGCCTACAATCTCCTCTAATCTAGCAAATTTGTTACAAAAGTTATTTAATCAATTATCCAAACAACTTTCCAATTACTAATGACTTTTAAATAAATGTCTTTTTCTATTTTCTTTACAATTTCATACACTCTCCATCTCTCCCACACGCAGCTGGATGAAAATGTACAAAAAATGCTACCAAGAGTACCTGTACCATTGCAAGAAGCAACATCACGTTTAGTGAATCGAGATCCAACCGCAAGACCAACAGCACAACTGTTACAATTGATTAAGTACTTTGTGTAAGTAAAAAAAAATAAAATAAAAATAGAAATAAAAATGACAACCCGACTAAAAAAGTTTTTGATATAATTATATATAATTTCATAAAATTATATCAAATTATATATAAATATATAAAATTATATATAGAGGAAAAATTTTCCAAAAAATTTTATAAAATTATATAAAATTATATATAATTTGATAAAATTATATATAATTTTATCCAGAATTTGGTGGATATAATTATATAAAATTATATCAAATTACATCTAATTTGATAAAATTTTATGAAATTTTATAAAATTTGATGAAATTAGATATAATTTGATATAATTTTATAAAATTATATCCACCAAATCCTGGATATAATTATTTATAATTTTATCAAATTATATATAATTTTATCCAACTTTTTGGGAAATTTTACCTCTTTATATAATTTTATATAATTTGATATAATTTTATGAAATTGTATATAATTATATAAAAACTTTTTTACTCGGGAAGCTATTTTTACATTCATTGTTACTAAAATAATAAATATTTAAACAGCGTGAATAACATGAATTTTGGGTAAAAATTTAACAAAACAAAGGAATAAAACAAGTAAATAAATTGTATGTCTTTAAAGAACGACCATAGCGAAAACGTTGCTTTCTGAGCAGAAATAAAAATCCTAATTCCTTAACGGGCTGACGGGATTTCGTGTTAAATTTGTGCAATAAGTCTTAACTTTAATTTGCCACAACCTTCCTCGCTATACCATTTCCGTGTTTGCTTTTTGAAAAATATAGCTTTTATAATAAACTACGATTTGTTAGATTTCAGATACAAAAATATTTTGAGTAGATTTATTCTGGCTCGAGGTAATTTTTCCTTACTAATTAGATCAATGGTTCTCAAACGGTGGGTCGCGACCCCCTAGGGGGTTGTGGAAGAGTTTCGGGGGGGGTCGCGAACAATTTTGTTAAAACCTCAAGTTGGTAAATATAAGACACATTTTTTATTGCAGTGTTATAAAAATATACAAATACTTTTATTAAAAAAATAATTTTTTTATCAGTTAAGGTCCTTCCGCAATCACCGTGCAGTATTAATTTCCAGGGATGACCAACACTGATTTGTGAAGTGTTTTGACTGAGTCCGGGATCTGACAGTTCGTTTTCTATTAACTTTTCGATGCTGATTCCGAATCTGGAATCCAAATTTTTCTATTACGTTAGGTTTTTGAGAAAATTAAAGGCAAAGTTCACAAAAATGTATTCTTGTGCATTTTTAAGAGCTTTGTTTGTGAAATTTCGGATGCGTCTGGGATTTGACCACTTTTTTGATTTACTTTTTAATTAGGGTTGCCAGACGGGCTTGATTTGGCTTGATTGTCAAGCTTTTTTAGTACGTCTCAAGAATCAAGCCAAAATGTCATTTGTCAAGCTAAAATGAAATTTTACACAATTTCCCACTAAATTGTCAAGAAAACTCAAGAATAATTTATTTTTAAAGTCTTTAAATTAAAATACATAAATACAAATTAAACGATTATTTAAAAAAAAAAAAATATGTTTTTATCACTAGGTGTACCTATGTCTCCTTTATTTCATAAAAAATAAGCATGAAGAGCAATTTATGGAACTCGTTTTTTACAAAATGACTGATCCCGTTAAAGCATTCGGTAAGGAGTATATTTCTGAAACGCCACTAAAAAAATTTCAATGATAGGAAAAAAAGCTTAAAGTTCAGTCAAAAATTGGCTAGTTCTAATTTTTTTATTATGATAACTTGTCAAAAGTTAGTTAACTGAAATCAGCTAAAAAAAATTAAATATAACTAAAAAGTTAGAAACCTTTTGCAGAACGCATTAATAATAATAATAATAATAATTCTTTATTTACAAATTCTTTAACATTAAATTCCATTATAATAAATTACAAAAGTGTTAATAAGTATTGTTTGTAAAAAAAGACGTTGGACGACAATGTTTTTTCAAAAACGTCTGTCGGAAGATTTTTAAATGATTTCAGTGTTTAATTAAATTCTGTTATTAGGTATTTTCTATATGTCAGAGAGCTTTTCAAATACATAACAAGCTTTTCCCAATCATCTTCTCTGTTTCCATCTAATATGAGTAGCATTTCCGCTTCACTGAGTACCGGCTTTTGGAAATAACGTGTTCTAAATTCTCTTAAAACAGGACACTTTCCTAGATAGTGTTGAAAGGTTTCGTGCTCGCGTAGATTACACAGACTGCAGAATTTAGAATCTTCTTCGGAACCATATCTGTTAAAATTTAGCCTTATCATACCGCCTCTTGCCTTCAGTATCCAGGAGATTTTGTCTGAGTTGCAATTATTTGCCAAATACTGCTGGCCACTTTCTGGATTGAGAAACTTATAGATTCTTGATGTGCTTTCTGATTTTTTCTGTAGCATTTCCTGATGTTTTCTTTGTTTTAAAGTTGTTAATAAATTCGTGCTGAACATTTTCCATTGCATTTCCGTAAAGTTGTTGCCAGGCCATTGGATGTTCATCGATGTCGCAATTTCTTTAATGCTTTTTACCCAGAAGATTTCACGCCTAAGAAGTATATTTGAAAATACGTGTGGCAATCTATTTTCCTTATACTGGAATAAAGTGTTGCTGATGTACTGTAAATGCAAAGCTGTTGTGTATATATGGTTATTTTCTGCTGCTGTTTCCAACATAAGAACATATGTTGGCGTATCTTTTGGTAATTTTAAAATTCTTTTTAAAAAGTATCTCTGCAATTTATCAATTTCATCGAAATATCCAAAACCCCATATTTGGGCAGCATACGATTGGATGGATCTACATACTGCTAAGAAAACCTTCCACTTCATTTGCAGACTTATTTCATTTTTCCCGAGAAAACTTTGCCAGGTCGTATTAATTGCATTTTTTGCCTGAGTATTACGTTTCTCTACATGTTTATTAAATTTTATCTGTGGGGTTAAAATGACACCTAGGTAAGTAAATTCAGAGGATATTTTGACTTCTGCATTGTTAAAGTACCATTTTTCATGCATAGCTAAGCGGCCTCCATTTCTAAAGACCAGAATTTCTGACTTGCTGAGATTAACTTCTAAGTTCCAGCTCTTGCAGTATTGCTCAAGGTTTTTAATCATGTTTTGTAGTACCAAGGCATTTTCTGATAATATAACTATGTCGTCAGCGTACATTAGAAGCCGTATGTTTACTCCCTCAATGGTAAGTCCCCCTTCTAGGCACTCATGTAGGTCATTTATATACATCGCAAATAGAAGAGGTGACAACAGACACCCTTGTTTAACTCCCGATTTTGTTTCAAAAAAATCTGACAAATTTTCACCAGTCCAAACTGCAGATTCTGTATTATTATATATACTTTCTAACATTTGCACAAATTTATAAGACTCACCCATGCTGTAAAGTTTGAAAAATAATGCCTTTCTAGAAATATTGTCAAAAGCGGCTTTAAAATCTATAAAAAAAGCATACACTTTCTTTTTCTCTTCTAGTTTAATGCTTACAATAGTTGCTAAGTTGTAGATATTATCAACTGTAGAATAATTCCTTCGGAACCCAGCCTGAAATTCTGTCAACACATTGTTATATTCTACCCAATTATAGAGCCTTTCATTCAGCACTACCATCATAATCTTTACCACACAATTAATAAAAGATATACCTCGATAGTTGTTCGGTTGATTTATATCACCTTTTTTATAAATAGGGAAAACCAACGTTTTTTTAAATGCATTGTCTATCTTGCAATTGCTATAAATGTTGTTAAATACTTTTAGTAGTTCCATATGGAAGTTGTCTGTTGCGTTCACAAAGAACTCATATGGCACACGATCTTCTCCTGCAGCTTTATTTAATTTTAATTTGCTGAGCACGTTTTTCAGTTCTACAAGTGTTATGGAACCATCTAACAAATCGTTTTCTATATAAGGAGGTGCATATTGGTGATCTAAAGCCGTTTGAGGTGGATTTAATAAACTTTGAAAGTAGACTCTAAACTTTGCTGCCGGAATATCTGAACTAATTTGATATTGGTGATTTCTGATTTCCCTTGCTGTTTTCCACCATTGTTTGCTATCATTAATGTTATTAATTGAATTTATAAGTTGTTCATTATATTTTATTTTACTGGTTTTACATATGTGTTTGTAGCTTTTTTGGTCTTTTAAATAATTTTCTTTATCTTCCAAGCTTCTAGTATTTCTATATTTTTCCAAAGACTCAAAACTTTTTTGCCTTGCATTGTGGCATTTAAAATTATACCATTTCTGTTTGCGATCATAGTTTCTGCTTATAGCATTATTCATTGGCGTTGATTTTTTTATTATATCACATAATTCGGGTAGAGTCGATGGGGTTGTTGATATACACTCTAAGTTTCTATTAAGATTCAGTTGATATTGCTCTTTTTTTGTATTATCCCAAAATAATTTGGGCAGTAGCTTCATGTTTCTGAATGTTTCATGACTTATTTCTAATTTCAACTTGAGTTTTATTGGATGGTGATCAGACCAAATAGTGTCTTCTACTTTGAATTCTTCTACACAATGTAATATTTCCTGTGAGACAGCACACAAGTCAATAACTGATTCACCTCTCGAGCTTTCGTAAGTGATTCTACCTTCTTCGTCACCATGAGTTCTACCATTTAAAATTAGCAGATTGTAATCAGTAAAAAATTCTATTAATACACGGCCCTTCCCCTCTACCGTTTTATCCATTGATCTACGTTCATCTGATCCAGCTGAAAACATTTCTTTATATAAATCCGACATTTCCTGATTTAGTTCGCCGACCCTACCATTAAGGTCTCCCAATACGATTGGATTCAAGAACTTTTCTTTTTCAAATGACTGTTTTATTATATTAAGTTCATTTTTCCAGGTTGCAGGCCTTAAATAAAGTGGTATAATTGTGATTGACAATCCCTTACTTGACAGCTGAATATATGATAAATCAGATTCATTTTTTAAGTCGTATTTAACACCCAATTCTGCTAACTTCCTACTAACCCCATATAAGCATCCACCAATAGCCCGACCAAATCTATGATTTCTTTTAGCAGATTAAAAAAATAAATCAAAACCAGGGAAGTACTTTTTTGCCATTTCCTCTTTTTCTTCTGACAAATGGGTTTCCAGTAAAACAAATATTTCCGAATTTCTTATGCAATTAAAAAAATATGGATACATAATCTTATTTTCAAAGCCATTTATATTATACTAGCCGTATGTGGAATAAACTCTCCGCAGACGTCTTCCCAACCAGCTACAATTTGGAAAAATTCAAATTAAACGTCCACAAACACTACTCCCTCTTTCCTTCTCCTCATAACCTATTTTACTAATACCAACACAATGCATTCCATCAGTAGGGGGCATCCCCTGAGTGTTGGCTCAAAGTAAAAAAAAAAAATATTCCGGGAGGTGCACTTACATTCCAAATTTCAAGTCTATAGCCTCAGTTGTTTGTAGAAATATAAAATGTGCCAAGCAAAGTACCTTTTCTATCCCTTTTACTCTCTTAGAATCAGCATTTCCAAAAATACAGCCTCATTGGATTTACATTTCAGAGATGCACCCACATTCCAAACTTCAGGTGTTTATCTTCAGTGGTTTGTGGAAATAAAAAAGGACCAAAGTACTTTTTTTACCCCTTTTACCCCCATAGAATCAACATTTCCAAAATCGTAGCCTTATTGGATCTACATTTCAGGAGGTCTCAAATTTCAAGTGTATTGCTTCAGTGGTTTGTGCAAATAAAAAAAGGATCAAGGTGCCTTTTTTGTACCCCTTTTACCCACTTAAAATCAACATTTCCAAAAACCCAGCCTTATTGGATCTACATTTCAGGAGGTCCACCTACATTCCAAATTTTAAGTGTATTGCTTCAGTGGTTTGTGGAAATATAAAAATTACCAAAATACTTTTTTTACCCCTTTTACCCCTTAGAATCAACATTTCCAAAATCGCAGCTAAATTGATTGTTTGATATTTGCTAGAAATAGTTTTTTTCTGTTGTTGGATCTTAAATTCCTAATTTTAAGTTTTTATGACCTTTATTTATGCATGGGATGCTACATTCCAAATTTCAAGCTAATAAAACCATTATTTAAGTATATAT
This sequence comes from Pegoplata infirma, assembly GCA_963921195.1. Taxonomy (NCBI): domain Eukaryota; kingdom Metazoa; phylum Arthropoda; class Insecta; order Diptera; family Anthomyiidae; genus Pegoplata; species Pegoplata infirma. The sequence continues at coordinate 123,843,603 of OY992539.1, read as the reverse complement.
AAAAAGTACCACAATACCTTTTTTACCCGTTTTACCCCCATAGAATCATTATTTCAAAAAAACCCAGCCTTAGTGGATCTATATTCCGGGAGATGCAGCTACATTCAAAATCTCTATCTTCATTGGCTTGTGGAACTATAAAAAGTACTAACGTACCTGTTTTTGCACATTTTAGCCCCTTAGAATCAACATTTCCAAAACCCAAGCCTTAGTTGACCTATATTTCGGGAGGTGCATCTATATTCCAAATTTCAAGTCTATAGCTTCAGTGGTTTGTGGAAATATAAAAAGTACCAAAATACCTTTTTTACCCCTATTCCCTAGAATCAACCTTTCCAAAAACTCAGCCTTAAAGGATCTATACTTCGGGAGGCGCACCTCCATTCCAAATTTCAAGTTCCCATTTCGTTCCCTGTTTTATTCCATTTGTTTCCCTGTTCCATTCCGATTAGCCCCATGTGGCTTTCATTCCGTTCCGAATATGCCCTTACATGCGCTAAAAAAAAAAATTCTTTGCCTTGTTTAGAAATCTCTTTTCGCTAAATGACCCTGCATTCCAAATTTAAAGTTTCCAGGACCATTATTTCAGGAATTATAATAAATACCAACCCCCCTTATAATCGGAATTTCGAAAAAGTACGTTTTCAAAATTTTTCCCGTTGTTGGAACTAACATTTTAAAATTTTTTTGTGGGACCTTAATTTCAAAAAATTTATAAAGTACCAAAGTAATTTTTTTACCACTTTTTACCCTTAGGAGTCCGAATTTCCAGAAAGTACTTTTTTTGGGAGTGTTTTTCCGTTGGAGGATCCTACATTCCAATTTTCAAATTAATAGATTTTTTTTTCAGCAAAAGGTAAAAAGTACCAAAGTGCTCGTTTTTTACCCCCCTTAGAATCGGTATTTCGAAAAAGTACTTTTTCATAATTTTTTTCATTGTTGGAAACAACAATGCAAATTTTAATTTTTTTGTAGGACTTTAATTTAAAAAAATATAAAAAGTACCAAAGTACAATTTTTTACCCCTTTTTACCCTTTGGAATCCGAATTTCCAGAAAGTACTTTTTTTTTCCGTTAGAAGATCCTACACCGAACCAAATCGAGTAGGTAAAATCAACGAAAAAATTTTGTTGATCTTTAACAAAATTTTGTCAATTTTTTTTTAAGATTCTACAAATTTTATTCAAATTAACGAAATTTCGTCAAATTTACATACTCTGAAGAGGTAAAATTAACGAAATTTCTTCAAATTGACTAAAACACTATAGGGTGTGTAAAGTTGACAAAATTTAATCAAATTGACTAAAATTATTTGCTTGACGCCATTTTTTTTTGCTTTGAGCAAGCGTCATTAAAAACATTTCGTTTTGCGAAAAATTAATTAATTTTTTCATTAAATTGTATCAAATTGCCTTAAGATACTAGCTTTTATGCCATATTAATGGCATTGTTAAAGTGTCATCAAAAATGTTGCAAAAATTCACGTAAGTTATGATAAATATAATAATAATTAATTTACAAACAATTAATATTCATTTATATTTTTTTTTAGGTAATGTACATATTTACAAGGGTTTATGCAATAAAAACTGGTGACTTCTGCTGCAATACTTCAAGGACATGCAATTAAACATCATTCAACAGTCTGGAATTTGGATAAACAACACAACAAATTTTCTTCGTCGCTTGTTTAAGTTTGTAAAAGTGTAAGTTTATGTTTATATTAATGCGTGTTTATATTAATTAATGTGGAAGTTTATATTTATTTTAATTAAAATGTGTGTTTATATTAGTGGTATTCAGAGTCTTGCTTGCCAGCCCTGGCACTGGTGGTAAAAGAGCACTTTTCAAAATTACTTTTCAAAATACATGTATTTTTTGAAAGAAGTACTCTTTTGCTACATTGCCAGGGGTGGTAACAAGACTCTGAATACCTCTATTGTATTTTTTATTTATTAAAGTAAATATTTTTTAAGTTTTAAAATATACCCTATCCTTTTTAATAAAAAAATTATAAACAAAAATATTTATGGGTATATTTTATTTTTTGTAGGGGTAAAAAAATTTAGTAAAATTAATAAAATATTGTGGAATCGACGAAATTCATTGTGTTAAATTGACGAAAATAATTCTGTTAATTTGACAAAATTTCGTCAAATTTATCTCAAATATAAATCAACGAAAATTTATTCAAATCAACACCCCTGTTTTGTTAGCTGTATAATGATTGTTCTTTTGTCAAATCAACATGCTTTTTCGTTAATATTACTGCCATATTTGGTTCGGTGTACATTCAAATTTTCGAATTAATAGGATTTTTTTCAGAAAAAATAAAAAGTACCAAAGTACTCGTTTTTTACCCCCCTTAGAATCGGAATTTCGAAAAAGTACGTTTTCAGAATTTTTTCCGTTGTTGGAACCACCATTGCAAATTTTAATATTTTTGTAGGACCTTAATTTCAAAAAATATAAAAAGTACCAAAGTACCATTTTTTACCCTTAGGAATCCGAATTTCCAGAAAGTTCTTTTTTTTTGGAATGTTTTTCCGTTAGAGGATCCTAAATTTCAAATTTCAAAGTAATTGAATTTTTTTCAGAAAAAATAAAAAGTACCAAAATACTCGCTTTTTCCCCTTTTTCAACCCTTCGTTTTAACCCCTTAAAATCAACATTTCCAAAAACCCGGCCTTAGCGGATATGTATTCCAGGAGGTGAAACTACAAACCAAATTTCAAGACTCTAGCTTCAGTGGTTTGGGCTGTGCGATGATGCGTGATTAGTATGTCAGTCAGTCAGTCATCAGTCAGTCACGCAACTACTTTATATATATAGATGAGAGTATTGTGATATTGTATAATTTATTTTCTGTTATTTTATTCTTACATTTAATGTTATTACTTATTTCCTGTTTCCGGCAGACGACATTTAGTTTTTTGAATTTAGTTCTTGAATTAAGTTTGTGTACTCAATGTTAATAGTTTTTATTTCTTCACCATATATACTTATTAGTGCAGTTTCTCCATCAGATTTGCCAGCAACTAGTTCATTTTCATTGCTCCATCTAAACCACTGATCTTTTATTTTAAGTTTGTCATCCCTAACTACAATTTTTTGTGTTTTGTTTACAGACTGAATTCTTTTCTTTAATAACAAGAAGACTTTTTTATGTTGTTGTTTTGTGGGAATAAGGTCGCGTTCGACAGAAATTGAAGAGCCAGCTAACTTTCCGGTATTTTTTAAAATATCTTCTATTACTTGTTGGGAAGCTAATTCTATTACTACGCCCATCTTGTTATTTCTATCAAATATTTTACGCACCCATTGTATGTTAACGTTGATTTCTAGCTTTTCTTTGAAAAATTTTTGTACTTCTACAAGACGTTCTTTTGAGGAACATAGTCCTTTAACAAACAGTTTGTTAGATTTGACTTGATTTCTGAGCCATATTATATCTTTTTTGTTTTCTTCATTTTCTTTTTTGATTTTAACCAGTTCATCCTTTAAATTTTTATTTTCTTCACGTAGAGCACTCACTTCAGAATTTATATCGGCTTTTAGTTCTTCAAAATCAGATTTTGAAGGCAAATTTTTGAGTTTATCATCTTAACTTGTGTTAATGGTGTCTTTAATAAGATTAACAATATCAGTTATATTCATATTGCTTGTTGATATGCTTGAAGCTTCTTCTGTTTCAGGTGTAATTTCCGATATTCTTCTTTTTGCTGATGGGGTTGTAGTATAGGTAGGTGTTCTCTGCATATTTTACGATTAAAATCAGCAAAAACTTAAACCCAGTGTCAACACCATACAAGAATCTGGCAACACTTCTTTAACAAGTTTATCGATAATTTTATCGAATTTTTCACATACCTATGTATGAAGGAAAAGGCCAGCTGATACTGTATTTTTGTTTTCGTTAGTATATGTAAAAAGCAAAACACTTCCAATGGTTACAGGAATAAAAGTTTCTCAATTATAAATTATTTTGATTTTTACGGCAAATCGTCCCAACCACAACTCAGACAAATCGTCCCAACCACAACTCAGACAAACCAGCACTCCACAGCAACACAAACAGGTAAATCTTTGGCCAGCACAAACAACCAGCGATTATATCGAGTCCCTTTGCGATGAAAACAATAAATACCAGGAGCCACAACGAAACACGTCAACCCGTATCAACTTTGTAATCCAGTAGCCAAATTTTGAATTAATTTTTTTTGTTGACTTTAAAACTGAGTTTACGAATTTTTACTAATTAATTTGCTGATTTTTTGTAACATTTTTGTCAAGTGAAAAATTTTAAACATTTCTTGTGTAGCCTCCTATGCAAATCTCATAAGTCCTACACTCATAAAAATTTGTTAGTATTCCTTACAAAAAAGTCTGTTACCATTACTAATAAAGTTTTCAATTTGTGCCCGATAACTTTTTCAGTTACCATTACAAACTTTGGTTTTCAAAAATTAGTAATCTTAAAAATACTAAAAAAATTAGTATTACTAAATTTTTCTGTACAATTTTTGTAAAATGGATTTTAAAACGCGTTTGTAAATAATATTAACTTTTTTTGTAAAAAAATTGTAAATTGTTTATATTTAATTTTTGGTATTTGTATACATCATGTAAATTGCGTATTGCGCTTGTTGTCGCCAATAACTATTTCCATGCAAGTCAGTTTTTGTTAGAATTTTCGATCTAAAAAAGAGAAAATATTGAAAACATTTCTTTAATACAAAATATACATACTACCATATAAAATTAATTCTTTGAAGATTGATGTTGAATAAATTGGTGTACGGTAAACTAAAAATATCAACATAATGTTTTAAATAGATCACATAAATATACAATTGTTACCTGTTGTCATCATTTCCTATTTTGCTTTATTATTCTAAAAATAAAAAACGTGTTACATAATTTTAAACAAAAAATACTTTACAATTTGGTTACCTGCTATGATTTTTTTGTTGTAATATCTGTTTTGTACATTTTTTATTCATTTTACCCGTCGCGCGATGTTCACCGATCGAATGTTATTTTGTGACTAAAATATTCAAAGAAAGGCATAAAGTAAATTACACAAAAATCAACCCTTTATGTGCGTGAGAAAAAAAATATTCGTGGATAGCATAAACAAAAAAAATTCCGCAAGTAAAGAAGAAAGAAAAAAAACTGATGTTTTTATCAGTGTTGCCACCTCATGTGTAATTACACATATCATGTGTAATTTGTTTTTTCATGTGTAGCCCATGTGTAATTGTCTGCATGTGTAATTCATGTGTAATTTGAAATTTTTACTTTTATTAGCACTTTTTTCATAATTTGTTTTAACAAATTCGGTTATGTTATAAGCAAAACCGTTAATTTTGGATGGATTTCATACCGAATTCACATGTTAAAAAAACTGTAAACCGGGGTTTCAGTTAAAAAAGCAAACTTTTACCAGATTTTTCTGCAGAAATGGATATTTTAACAAAATTCTCTGTCGGGCTTTCAGTTTTAAAAAACAAACTTTTAGCAGATTTTTTTGCAGAAATGGATATTTTAACGAAATTCTCTGTCATTCAGTTTTAAAAAATAACAGAAATTTTTTAGTAATTTTACTGATTCTGTTTGGTGAGTTTACAAAAATATTTTTGTGTATATTTTTGCTGAATTTTTCTGCTTTAATCAGCAGGGTTTTCTGATGAGCTGATATTCAGCTGAAATCAATATATTTTTTTTGCTGTTTTTCATATTTTCCTCTGATTTGACTTAGGGGATCCCGACAGAAATTTCGCAAAAAACGATAAATTTTAAGTTTTTTGAGCAGTAAAAACCAGACTTAGTGCGGATTACACAATGTCCAGTTAGCTGTTACTGTCGATTTAACGGAGTTCTATGTCAAAATCGACTTGATTGACAGACTTAACCGTTATATTTTGAAAATTTACAAAAAAACGTTATTAAAAAAGAGCATGTGTAATTCGTGATTTCATGTGTAATTTTGGCATGATCCACGTGTAATTTACGATTTTGTTGGTGGCAACACTGGTTTTTATGGAAATTTTCCATTTGAAAAGGTCGGCATTGTTTTTTAAATTTTGCCTGTCTTCTCTTTTCTCTATTTTGTTTCCTTTTTAATATACATTTTTTTTAAATACAAAAAAAAACTAATGAAGCGTAAATGAATATTAAAAATAATAAACATATTCATATTCATCAAAGCGCAGTTTTATCATTAAAAAAATAACTAATACTACTAATATATTTTTTTTATTTATTTTTTTTTTAATTTCCAAATATTTTAATAAAATAAAAATTTTTTTTAATTATAGTGTATAGGTTTTCTAGAGAAAAAAACGAAATTTACTAACTAATATTGTAAAATTTACAAAATAATTATCAAAAGTTAGTACGATAATTTTTAAAAAATCAACTGAAAAAATTATTAAAAAATCAGTATAAAATTAATAGTTTGTAAAGCGAGTTTACTAAAAAGAATTACTAAAAATTGATTTTTTAGTAGAATTTAGTAAAAAAGTAGTAAAGTTGAGATACAAACCACTTTACAAATTTTTTTACTAACGTATTTTTTTGAGTGTACTTAAGCTGAACTTAATGTAGAGTTTCTCAGTTACATTGTTCTGGTTTCCAACCTGGAGAGGGCCGACCCTGTGCTTGTCCTCGTTTACAAACTTGTTCCAGGAATAATACCAATATATGTATTAGAACCCTGCAGGGATGTATGCTTATGAGGGATGAGTGTGAATTGGAACAGGACTATTTTTTCACTTTTTCGTCACACTTTTATTTAATTTTATTGTAATTTTTAATATCAATATGATTTTTTTATATTGATTAGTTTTTTTGTGTTTTTTTTTAATTTTACATATTTTTTTTTTTTTTTTTTTTTTTTTTTTTTGCAGAACGCATTCAAAATTTGATGAACTTAACAAACTTTTTTGCTAATTCTTCGTAAAACAGCAATTTATTTTAGTTTCAAGTCCGGTATTATTTTTATTTATCCAAGTCCCACAAAATTTGTTTTGTAACTTCTGGACCGCGTTTTGGATTAAAAAAATGATTAAACAAGTTCACAACATTTTCTCATTAAATTTATTTTTTTTATACCCTACACCACACTGTGGTACAGGTAGGGTTGCCAGACGGCCTGGAATGGCCTGGATTTTCCAGTTATTTGAGGCCTGGTCCAGTTTCCAGTTAAAACATAATTTTTCCAGTTGAAAAATGATTTTCACAATTATTTTTTTTCTATTAAATATTTTTTACAATTTTTTGGGACTATTTTTTTAATAAAACACTAATCATAAAAATAACATAAATGCCTCCTTTGAATACGGAAAATTTGCTCTTTTTTCTGCATTTTCGTCAATTTTTTTACAACTTTTTCAAGAACCTCGTCCAGTCTAGAGTTGATTTCGCTCGTCGATGATTTAAGGATTCTTGGCGTACATTTTTGCTTTTAAAATAACCCCACAAAAAATGTCTGGATGGGTCAAATCTGCAAATGATGGTCAATTGTTGTCGCCCTTTTTAACTTCGCATTTCCGGGAAATTTTAATTGTCCTTCTTGATTTCCAGATTTGACCACTTTGAACTTATTTTTGTGGGGTTATTTAAAAAGAAAAATATACTCTAACTATCCTCAGGCCAATGACGAGCTAAACACAGCATTTCGAAATGCTCGAAAAAGTAATAGAAATGCTTAAAAAAGGCACATTTTGCCGTGGTAAATAGAGACGGCCATTTAGTCCAAAATAAGAATATGTATCTCACATATGAAAATCGGTTGATTTTTTTTTTCAAATTATTGAAAAAAAATATGTATGGGTCCAGTTACTTTTTAAAAATCCAGCTGAAAATTTTCCATTGTCCAGTTATTTGACTTCTAGTATCTGGCAACCCTAGGTACAGGGTAGAATGAGTTTGTACTGATGTTTGTAACTACCCGAAATATTGGCCCTAGACCCACTTTTAAGTATACCGATCGACTTAGAATCACTTTTTGAGTTGATTTAGCGATGTCCGTCCGTCCGTCTGTCCATGTAAACGGTGTAAACACGATACAGGTCACAATTTTTAATCAATTGAATTGAAATTTGAAACTTAAGCCTCTTTTGGCCCAAGGACGAAGCCTATTGAAAAATCGGTCCATATTTAGACCTAGCCCCCATACAAAGGTCCTCTTTATTTTTGGCTCAAATGACTCTAATAGCCGCATTTTAATAGGTATCCTTTCAAAATTTGGCAGGTAGTCATGTTTCATCCACACAAATCACCATTCCGAATTTTAAAGAAATCGGACCAGTTATTCTTGTAGCGTCCATACAAACCACCTTCCCGATTTTCATACAAATCTCTCAAATTTCATGAAAATAGAAAATATTTAATTAATATTCTGTTTGCATATGTTAAACGCGTACTTTGATAACGTTATTAAATCTGATTATTATCATCGGACCATTTTTGGACTTAGGTCCCATGTGAAAATTTCGCCCGATATACAGTTGAACCAGTCTCTTGTCAACAAAAAGATGCCTATTCCACTCAAATTTGATTAGTGAGTGCTTTTTACACTTATTAAAGATTTGACAAAATATAGATCTAATCAGTCCATGTTTGAACTTTGGACCCATTTTCCGGCAATTTTTTTAAATACTTCAGGGAAAATATCCCAATTTTTTCAAGTCCCGACACTTTCGAATCCTGGTAGTCATTTGTTTTGCAAATGAGGTGTAAGAAAAAACTAAAAAAATATGTTTTTCAGTCACAATTTCACTAAAATTCTAAAATTGGTTTGAAAAAGTGTTTTAAAAAAAAAAATACTAAAATTTCAAATGTCAAGAAAAATCAAGCTTTTATTTCTATATGTCAAGAGAAATCAAGCTTTTTTTTTTAAATGTCAAGCTTTTTACCATTTTCGATCTGGCAAGCCTATTTTTAATGCTGATTCCAAATTTGGATCCGAATAATGGATCTAGATTCGTGATCGAATAAAATTTCGATCAATACCAAACATTGGTACATAATTTTGAAAAAAGAATAATCATTACTCCGAATTGGATTTTAAATGCTTTGTTGGTAAACATTTCTTCATATCTGATCAGGTTAAACTGGAAATGAAAAATGGATGACGATAGTAAGTTTTGATATAAAATACTGTAGTTTGGGACGTGGTTTCCAAATTTTTAAGGAAATTGAGGTCAAAGTTCACAAAAATTGGGTGTTTTTATTTTTTAGATGTTTTTTACGTGAAATTTTTGGTTTGCGTCTAGGATCTGACCACACGGTTTCGATTAATCTTTCAATACTGCCTCTAAATTTGGTTTCAAAATTTTTCCTTCAGGTTTTTGAAAAAAAAAACAGAGGTCAAAGTTCACGTTTATTAATTATTTTTTTATGTTGGGGGTCGCGAAAAATTTTGAATATAGAAAATGGGTCGCAAAGCAAAAGTTAGTGAGAAGCTCTGAATTAGATCATGACATTCTCTTAGAACAATTTTCAAGAAAATTGTTGTTCTGTTTCAAATTTATTTATGTTGGTCATTTTTTGCATGACTTATCCTACACATGTTTCGATAAAAACCCTTTACTATAAGCTGGAAGTCGATGTTCGGATTACCCAGGCAAAACGTCAAATTTTCAGAGAAAAGTTATATTTTTATAGTTTTCGAGAAAAACGAATTTAAAACTTGAACTCATTTTCTCGAAAACAAAAAATAACTTTTCTCTGAAAATTTATAATTTTCAATTAAAAAAAAAATACTTGCTTGTTTTGCAAAATAAAACTTGAAAAATTCAGAACCAGTACTGAATTTTTTTCATGTTCACTAACGCTCAAGTGATCAGTTAAATTTTTTCCGACGCTCAAGAAATAATCACGCCAACAAAGACTCACAAAATTAAAATTACCAAATTTTAACATGATAATGTTTTTAGGCTGGTGTCTAATTTTAAAAAAGTTGCAGGACGCCACCTCAGTTTGACTATATAAGCTAACAATTAACGAAAAAGAAAACAAGAATTACTATTTTCATTTTCTTAAAACCAAAAATTTTAATAACTTGGGTTTGTAACTTGGATAAAAATTCACCTCGTGGTGAATAAAACCGTTTTTCACCAGCTGGTGAAAAAAAGTAACATTATTATTTTTCAACAAAAAAAAAGTTTTTTTTTCATCAAATATTTTTTTTTCATCCATTTTTTTTTTTCATCAAATTTTTTTTTTTTTCATTAATTTTTTTTTTTTATCAATTTTTTTTTTCATCAAACTTTTTTTTCATAATTTTTTTTTATCAATTTTTTTTTTTTTGCAATAATAATCACTTTTTTCTTCAATTTTTTTTTTCATAATTTTTTTTTTTTCATCAATTTTTTTTTTTTTTTTCATCAAAATTTTTTTTCATTAATTTTTTTTGTTTGTTTTTTTATCAATTTTTTTTCACCATTTTTTTCATTAATTTTTTGTTTTCATCAAATTTTTTTTTCATGAAAATTTTTTTCATAAAATTTTTTATCATACTTTTTTCATCAAATTCTTTATTATCAATTTTTTTCTCACCAAAAAAAAATTGTTTTTTCATCAATTTTTTTTTTTACATCAAAAAAATTTTCTTTTCTTCAAAAAAATTCATCAAAAACTCTTTTTCGTCAATTTTTTTTTTACCAAAAATTTTGGGTTTATTAAATTTTTTTAACATAATTTTGTTTTTCGTGAAAAAAAATAATTTTTTTACCAAAACTACCCAAGCAGAAATTGACGACGGTTCTAAAAAAAAAAGCGTTCTGAATGCATTGTAACAAAAAAAAAGCATTCTCAAAACACTTTTTCCAAACGCTTTGCGAGCGTTTTTGAAAAGCGTTCTGAAAGCACTATAACAAAAAATAAGCAATCTCAAAACGTTTTTTTGGAACGCTTTGCGAGCGTATTTGAAAAGCGTTTTAAGAGTTCTTTAGATTTTTTTTTTTTTTTTTTAATTCTAAGTTCCGAAATTATTTTTGGATAACAATTTTTTGTAAATTTTTTTTTGTTTTTTGAGTAAAAAAATCATCAAAAATGTTTTTAGATTTTGTTTTTTAATTTCTAAGTTTCGAAATTTTTTTGAAAAATTTTCTAAGTTTATTGGAGTACAAAAAAATATTTTTTTTTTTTTTGGATTTCACTTTGTATCAAACAAGTTATTATAACCGAACTAAAACAGAAATTCTTTACTTTGGGTTTTTAAAGCGCTTTGATGACTTTGAAAAAACGTTCTCAAAGCACTTTTTTACATCGCTTTTAAAACGCTTTAAACCTAGCGTAGATCGATGTTATCATTCGGATCATCTGAAGGCGCTTTGAAGTTGGTATACAGAACGCTCACACAACCGTCCCCAACGCTTTCACAGCGCTTTTGCGATTGTATTTTTCTGACTGGGTACTTTCTCACCAAGTCTAAGCTTTTCGCATAAAAATTTTCCATTTGTTTATCAAATGTACATAAAACAAGTGGGAGTGTTATATTCTTTGGTGCCGAATCTTTTATACTCTCCAAAATGTAAAAAAAAATTTAAAGATAAATTCGCCCATATCTCAAAAACGGTGAGGGATACAAAAAAAATTATAAAGAGAAATTTGTACACAATTTTATATTCTATAAGTTCTTTAATTGACTTTTAAAGCGATCACTCATATCAAGCGAGATATTAGCAAAAAACTATACAAAATCTGGTTTTTGTGAATTTTGGCCATAATATCTCAGAAACGGTGTGAGATACGAAAAAAGTATTAAGAAATATATTGTAGATAATTTTATATTCTACAAGTTTTGTAATAGACTCTTTAAGCGTACGACGCATATCGAGCGAGATATTGGCAAAAAACTGTAAAAACCCGGTTTTTGTGACCTTTGACCTCAATATCTCAGCAAGGACACGGATGATTTCTTGGGACTTTTTTGCCCTTATTTATATTGCCAAAACGAAGATCTATGCAAATTTTCAGAGAACCTATCCGATTTTCCGCAGATGACCCATTATTTTCCTGGGCTACTTATTTTTGCACTCACTTACGAAATGTACAGCTCTTTCGGTTTTTTAATGGGGTCCTCGACTGATTATTTCAATTCGTTTTGCATGGAACAGCAAAGTAATATAACATTATTTTTTCTAAAAAAAAACTTCGTTTTGGCATGTACACCCAAATCTTCCGCAAAACATTATCATGATTTAATGTTTTGGGCAAGAGTACAAAATTCGCAGGCATTTTTTTGTTAGTTGTTCAAAAAAAACTTCTTAAAATAATAATATTTTGCATACAAAAACAACTGACTTTGTAGTTGAAAACAACTGACTACTGTAAAATATAAAAACTACTGTAAAATGTAAAAACAGCTGTAGTAACTTACATAATTTTCTGAGTGTGACATTTTGCTGACTATCCCTTTATCAAATTGCTGACATCTTCATACAAGTTTTCAAAATGTCCCCGATGGTATGTCAGCAGTTGGTCAGCGGTTGTTTAAACGAATTGTTGCCGAATTTGGCCGCCGATACTGGGGGCCCTGCTGACCACCTGCTGACCACCTGCTGACATGTCATTGAGGACATTTGGAAAAATTGTATGAAGACGTCAACAATTTAATAAAGGGAGAGTCAGCAGTATGTCAGCGGTGATATTATTTTGCCAACTGGGTTACTGTATAAAAAATAAAAAATATAAAGCGGTGTCATTCAAAAATTTCTCAATTTTACCATGCATGTTTGACCATGCCTATCTCGAACACTTTTACGATTTGTTACTTCCATATGATTTTGATCCAAAAAATTTTTTTTTCTTTCGTGGTACGTTTGATATGAAAAGCAATACCAACAATTACAAAGCGAAATTTCGGAAAGTGCTATCCACCATTGGATACCTTTCGATTCATATAAAATGTTTATATAATTCCTTTAGAGGAAATATGAAAAAATCAAAAAAGAGTTATAAATACCATTTTTCCCCTCCCATTTCACCGCTTTTAACTACAGGTACACCTAAGATTTTGGTATATGATGTATGATGAATGAGTTTATCCCCCATACTGTGGTTGGGGGGTATAAAACACTAACGTAACACTTGTTATATTCTACAATTTTGTATTGTCCAATAAACTTTTAACTCCATTTTATATATAAATTTTGTAATGAAATTGTACTTGTGTGTTACATCCGCTTCCGGTAATATGGGAATATTGTTGTTTTTAATACTATTAAATAGAAAATAAATAAAATCTTAAATTCTTAAAGTTATAAATAAAAAACTGGTGAGGGTGTTTATTCGGCTGTGTCGGATCTTTTACACCCTCACAAATGTAAAAAAAAAAAAACGTAACAAAAAATATAAAAAAAACAAGTAGAAAAGTTAAATTCGACTTGGCCGAATCTATGAATACCCTCCACAATGCCCATTTTAAGTGATAATAAATTTTTTAACGTAAAAAAAATAAAAGTTTTGATTAGAAATATTTTATTTTGTTTAAAATTTTTTTTTTTAGTAATTTTTGAAAAAAAAAAATAATTTACTAATTTTTTTTTTTTTAGTGTAAAATTTTTTTTGAGTGTAAAATTTTTTTCGAGTGTATTTTTTTTTTGTTTTGGTATAAAAATATTTTTGAGTGACAAAAATACGTTGAAAAATATTTTTGTGACTTACCAATGTTTTTAAAACAGGTTTAACGGGTTTTCAACACGTGAATTTTAGGTGAAGCTAATCTGAAATTCACGGTTTTGCTAATAACTTTTTAACCACTGGACCGATTTGGCTGAAATTCAATACGAACGAGGCTGGAGGAACGCAAAATATATATGCCAAGCGTCAGCATCCTCAGAATTGCTTTTCGAAAGTTATAGTGCTTTTTATCTCAAAAATTCACGAAAAACCCTTGCCGAAATTCAGTCTTTTGCTCATAACTTTTGAACCACTGGACCGATTTCACTGGATTGCAATTCCAACCTGACCAGGTAAATGCCCAACATATATGCCAAACTTCAGGAGCCTCCGTTAAGTCTTTCAAAAGTTAGCGTGTTTTCAACAGACAGACAGACAGACGGACAGACGGACAGACGGACAGACGGACAGACGGACAGACGGACGGACGGACGGACGGACATCGCTAGATCGTCTTAAAATCGATCGAGGATCATGAATATATATACTTTATGGGGTCCTAGACAAATATTTCGAGGTGTTACAAACGGAATGACAAACTTATATATGGGGCAAAACGCGTCAAAGGTCCACACCAAAAAACAAATGTTGTCCAATTTAAGTATAATTTTGGTAAAATAGTAGGTTAATGATAGGTATTCTAAATTACAAATATAAAATTTTTTGATGAAATATTGGCAGAGTTACAGGGTTGGAAAGTTTTGATGTTTTTGAAAATAACATATTTTGGTGAATTTTAATTAACACTTTGATGAAACAAAAATTATAATTTTAAAAACGACTTTTAAAGTATTTTTGACAGCCTTTAAAACGGCATTTGTGTTTTTTTTGAAAAAAATAAATTTGACCTTAAAATTCAAGGTCAAAATATTAAATTGTAATTATCTTATAAGGGTCGCACTTTTAGATTTTTTTCACTAAGCCCACTAGAAAGGTTGAAATTTTTTTTAATTTCGGTTTTTTTTAAAAAATGGTATGTATGATACTTTATGAGAAATCAATTTTTTACGAGTACATAACACCCAAACTGTACTGATTTCTTTATTTTTTATGCGTGCAACGTTTGTTGTGTGTGTTTACAACGCACACTTTATCTATAGATAATTCTCTTATATGTATAGATGCTTATAAGCATTGATTTTTGTTGTTGTTATTATATGCAGATTAAAGCGATTTCAGTACAATTTGAGTGTTATATACTCCTAAAAAATTGATTTCTCATAAAGTATCATACATACAATTTTTTTTTAAAAAACCGAAATTAAAAAAAATGTCAAGCTTTCTAATGGGCTTAGTGAAAAAAAATTAAAAGTGCGACTCTTATAAGATAATTACAATTTAATATTTTGACCTTGAATTTTAAGGTCAAATTTATTTTTAAAAAAAAAAACCTAAATGCCATTTTAAAGGCCAAAATTAGTTTTTTAAATTATAATTTTTGTTTCATCAAAGTGTTAATTAAAATTTACCAAAATATATTCTTTTCAAAAACATCAAAACTTCCCAACCCTGTAACTCTGCCAATATTTCAACAAAAAATTTTATATTTGTAATTTATACTACCTATCATTAACCTAATATTTTGCCAAAATTATACTTGAATCGGACAACATTTGTTTTAGGTGTGGACCGTTGACGCGTTTTGCCCCATATACCCTCTATCACTAGAGTGGAGGGTATAAAAATAAACAGAGGCGGGTCGGCGGTGGACAAAAGAGACCCATTCCTACTCGAAATAAATATTAACAAATTAAATTATAATGATTTTTACACTTTTGTATTATTTAAAACCATTTAAACTCAAATTCTATTTAATTTTTATTAAAAAATAAAAAATTAATTTTATAGGACCTTTAAAAAATTGTATTGTGAGTAGGGTTATTCTAGCTCGAGGTAATTTTTCCTTTAATAATTAAAGTCACAATATTCTCATAGAATAAGACTGTGAGTATGTATAATTTTAACTTTTGAAATAACACAGCAAAACGCCGAGACACGTAAGCTTAATTTTGGGTCGTAGAATCCATTGACATTCTCCGTTTTTTCAGGTCATATTTTTTAGGTAATATGTGACAGTGTTTTTAACATATTTTTGAACATATTTTTAGCAGATTATTTTGTAAATTTACAGACATAGTTTGCTGCTATATTGTACCATAAATACATAAAATAGAATTATGACGACAACAGCGCCACCTATCAGGTTCAAATTTTATTAGGAAACATATTTTGTGAATCTCAGAAATCAACGTACCATAAATACCAAAAATTTAAATATTGCGACAACACCTATCGGGATTAAACTTAAAAGAAACCTGGCTCCCGAACAAATTAATATATTGATCAAGTTTGGTGTCAATCGGTCCAGCGGTCCGTTAGTTTTATTTACACGTACCCCGCACAAACGTTTTTATATATTATGATATGAAGTTCATTGACCTACATTTGGACCAAAATGATTAGGAAATTTCTTTTCTTCGACCCGCCCCCTTTTAAGAGCGTGTTTTTAGAAAATAATACAAAATAATGATAGATAGATAGAATATCGTAAAAATGAATTTGTAAACATTTATGAAGAGGGAAAAAGTGTCCTCCAAACGTTCCCGCCGACTTCCTCTAACTAAAAACTATTCAAATTTAAATTTTTTATGCATTTTTTACTTTAAAAAGTGAATTTAGTTATTCAATTTATAAGTTTTTTACTTATTTATTGACCGTGTTTCTTAAGGTAAAATCTGAACATGATTTTTAAGACTAGTTCTGTTCATGCATGATTCTCTAAGGCGCTATAGAGCGCTAGTTGGATACACCGAAAAATCGCTCTTAAGATGCTCTGAATTCACATCTCTTTAGAGCGCTGAAAAAATCGCTATAAAGGTGCAGTGAATTCATGTGTCTTTTTAGAGCTGATTTAAGCAGAATAAAAAAGAAGCACATTTGAATATTTTTGAAATACAAATTACAAATCTGAAATACAATTAACTATTGCTGAATACAATTGAAAAATCTTAAATACAATTGACTAATTCTGAAATACAATTGAAAATGGTGTAAATCAACCACTGAAAACGTATTTTTTTAGTTTATTTTGTAGTATTGTTATAAAATTAAACAATTTTATGTCAAAAAAGTTCAAAGTTCTGATTACACCATTTCCACTTTTATTTCAGAAAATACAAATTATTTATTTATTTATTGAATTTTTAACATATAATTACAAATCTTAGTATATGATTAACCTAACCGAGACGGGTGACTATGACCATTGTCTCGTTGTAGCGTAACAGACCAAGGCCTCTGGTGGGAATCGAACCCACGACCCTCATACTCATAGGCTAGCACGCTACCAACTAGTCTACTGGCTCGCCTATTATACATATTATATTTCAGAAAATACAAACTATATTAATTATATTACAAAAAATTTCCAATCATATTTTAGAAACTCCAATAACATTTAAAAAATTTCAAATTACATTTAAAAAAATTTTAAATTATATTTCAGAAACTTCCATTTATATTTCAGGTATTACCACTTATAACCAAAAAATGTTGAATGTTTTCAAAAATTTTTAATTATATTGGAAATTTTTGAAATAGAATTGCACATATTTAAATATAATTGGAGATTCTAAAATATGATTGGACATTTTTTTGTAATATAATTTGTATTTTCTGAAACTAAAGTGGAAATGGTGTACTTAAATTTTTTTTCATTCAAAATGTGTTAAAGGCAATGTTGGCAATCGATACCTTTTCAATACCGTTATCCGTTTCAAAACCCTTTATATTGAATACCGGTACCAATACCAATACCGAAACTCAGTTTTGGTATCGGATACCGGTATCCAAAAACCTTTTCCTTCGGTATCGGAACGTACCGGTATTGAAACGGTTTTTCTTAAAAACCATGCTTTTTACAAAAAAAAAATTAATAGAAAGTTTGTAAATTTTTTGGTTTTTGTAAAAGAAAAATCGTACGCCAAATGCCTCACCGAAGTCTCGTAAAAATCAAAAAATCTTTTGGCACCCACATCGTGAATTAAATAAAAATTTCAAAAAAGTCATACTTCAACCGCGATGCGAGAGCAAAAGAAAATTATTGATTTTCACGAAATTTTTTTGGATTCATTTTGACTCCCATTTTGACTCCAAACTTTCTGGACCCCTTTAGTATAGTATAGTTTTTTGGGGATTTTTATTTAATCCGTGATGTGGATGTCCAAGGATTTTTTTGATATTTACAGGACTTCGGGGAAGGCATTTGGAATACTAGCAGGAGGTTTCCACCATAGTATAATATTTTGAAGTGGCTTAACTCGTAGAAATCGTCCATAAAAGTCCCATAATTCGCGAAAAAAAATTGTTTGCAATATTTTTGAATGTGATCTTGTCTAGACAGGGCATACCTATTTGTTAGGGTTTTTACTTTAACCGCGATGCGAGAGGAAAATAAATTTTACGGAGTCATTTTGACACCCAATAGAAACTTAGTGTACCCTTTTCAGCTCAAACAAATAAGAAAGGTAAAAATCGATACGGCCTTATATTTATGTACTAAAGACATAGGAAAATGTCCAGTAAAAGCGGTCCAGTGCTTCAAAAGTTATGAGCAAAAGACTGAATTTCGGCAACGGTTTTTCGTAAATTTTCGAGATAAACAAATACGCCAACTTTCAAAAGGAAATCCTGAGGATGCTGAAGCTTGGCATATATATTTGCCGTTCCCCTGGCCTGGTTCGTATTGAATTTCAGCCAAATCGGTCCAGTGCCACATTTGGCCAATCTAGCACGACAAAAATCAAAAAAAAAAGTTCCCCGATTTTTATAATTTGTTTGTATGTATTTTAAAACATTCCTAATAACACGGAAATACTCATATAAGAACTATAATTCTATTCGTTATTAAGATGTGGGTGCATAAAGTTGCATCTTGTAAAAGCCTGAAAGTAGTGTTCATTATTTTCCATTAGTTAAGTCGATTTTAAACGGTTGTAACTTTTTAACAAAAAAAGATATTTATACACTCTTTTTTGGTAATTTTAAAGGATATTTAAAGGCTTTAATTCATATCTTTTCTTCTTTTTTTAAACAATTTTTTCTATTTTTTATTAAATTTTTAACATAATAAAAATTTTTTAAAAGAAAATTATATATTTATTTTTTTGATGGAATAGAACTTTTGTGTTTGGTCTCTATTGGTCGCCGGACTTTTTCAGACATATTGACCAATATCCATAGTACTTATTTCAACGGCTAACTTTTGCGACCGTCTGCGACGCCGACTACAGTGGGACGATATGTAAACCTTGTTTTTACATATTTTTTAAAAGTTGGCGTGGCAGTTGTCTGACCGCCCCCTTTTTTTGTGATATTATTTCTACAGTCCTTGAGAGTATATATACCAAGTTTAAAGAAATTACAACCAAAATTAAAATTTTTTTAAAAAGTGGGCGTGGCCGTTAACTGGCCTCCCATATTTTTCATAATGTTTTTTTTTTAAGTCAAAACTAACATTTATACCGAATTTCTAGTCAATATAAATAAAATTGGATTTTTGTCGTCCTAAATTGGCCAAATGTGGCACTGTGCAGTGGTTCAAAAGTTAATAAGAAAACCGTGAATTTCAGATTGGTTTCACCTTAAATTCACTTGTTGAAAAAACCGTTAAA
Source organism: Pegoplata infirma (assembly GCA_963921195.1). Taxonomy (NCBI): domain Eukaryota; kingdom Metazoa; phylum Arthropoda; class Insecta; order Diptera; family Anthomyiidae; genus Pegoplata; species Pegoplata infirma. Next base: position 123,824,239 of record OY992539.1, on the reverse strand, counting down.
CCAGCTTTAAAAAAATTGATGAGTCACGAAAATATTTAACAAAGTATTCTTGTCACTCACAAAAATTTTTATACTAAAACAAAAAAAAATTTACACTCAAAAAAAAAATGTTGTCAATTTTTTTTTTTTTTTTCAAAAATGACTAAAAAAATTTTTTACTCAAAATAGAATATTTCTAATCAAAATTGTTAATTTGATTCACGTTAGAAAATTAACTTTCACTTTAGAAGGGCGTTGTGGAGGGTATTGATGGATTCGTCCAAGTCGAATTTAACTTTTCTACATATTTTTACAAATTTTTTTAAAGTTTTTATACGTTTTTTTTATATTTTTAGGCTCTTATTCATAATACTTATAACAGACTTATTGTAGGTTTATTTGACAATTGTTCCTGCAATATCTGTCAAATAAACCTACTTTAAATATATTTTAGGTTTTATGAATAACCACATTAGTATTTTTTCGATAATACCGGTACGTTCCGGTATTGACGTTTCGGTATCGGTAATACCGTAACCGATTCAACTCAAATACCGTAACCGATACCGATACCGAAATAAATAAAAAAAAACCAATACCGATATCGATACCAATACCGATATCGATACCGTTATTCGTTTCGATTGCCAACCTTTGTTAAAGGTGTTATGATTGAAGCACTCTTTGCAGCGCTGATTAATGCGCAATAATGATGCAGTCAAATCATGTGTCTTTGTCAGAAAGTCATGGTTTTTCCTTCAAAAAGAGTTAAATATATTTAAAAGGAAAGTATGTGTGAAATTTTATCAAAATATAATTTTATATTTTAAGTTTTATATAAAAAATTTGAACAAAAAATTAAAATTTTTCTCTTTGGTTGCGCTTCGGTATGCTATAAAGAGATGCTGTGTCGCCAAAATCTCGATTTATTTTTGCTGGGATGTCACTAGGTATCAATTAACCCCCTCCTAGGACAAGGGCATGTAACAGTAATAGTTCACTTAATAGGAAACATTCCGCTCAGACACTGGTCCTTGTCACTTTAGACCAGTTCAGAATCGGTCATAGCACCTGTTCTTTTCCTCACAGGGAGGGAGAAAAAGAACACATCCAGGTTAAAAAATTTATTAAAAAAATTTTCTGTGAAAAGTTTTTTCTGTCGAAATTTTAGCGGTCTATATTAAAGTCGCGGTTTGTGTTCATTGTCGTTGTAAACCAGTGTAACATAAGGATATTATTAAGTGGTTTTGTTTTTTAATTTTATAAAACCATATAATACAAACACACACACACATGAAATACTAACGGCTAAATGTATTAATAAAAAACCATTTAAACTTTTTCATTTGATTAATTTTAGTGATCCTGCGGTAAATGCCCTCAAGTTTCTCGATGTTGTGAACATGAAAGATACGTCACAAAAATCCCAGTTTTATAAAGTCACTTTAATGGAAAGCATGCCGCTGATACCCAAGGTAAACAAAAAAAATTGTGAAAAACAAAAACAACAAAAAAAAATATAAAAATGAACAAATAAAAATTGTTAAACTTTATATAAACAAAAGTAGTCAACAAAACAAAAAAACGTACAAATGCGAGTAAATTAAAATTATTAACAAACAACAACGACTTTAAAAATACTCTACAGAAATTTAAGAAGGATTTCAAGAGAACAATTGAAATAGAGCAAAATTTAAATTATATCTTCATAGACATTCACCCTGGATTGATAAAATTCAAATTTTTATAAATTTACATTGACACAAAAATTTTATCAGTGTCAATTAAAAAAAATCGTGTGTAGTTTCCATAACATTTTGACTTGTTTTCTTTACAACCTTGTACACAAAATTTATAACACCTTTTACATTAAAGAAATAAAAAAAGTTATTAAAAGGATTTAATTTTGTTGCGACAGGATATTAAAACAGTTACAAAAAACCACCACTTTCCTTGCCGCATATAAAATGTACACGTACCTACAAACATTTTTTTTAACAATTTTCAAATTACGTTTATGGCAATAAGACTTCTGTTTAGTTAATAAACTTTCTGCATTACAGTGGGCTGGTAATTATAATTTATTTTCATAACAATTTGAAATCATCAATTTGTTTAAAAAAAGGATCAGGATTTGAGTCTTTATTTTAGAAATTCCCCAAAACTCAGAGAAAAATGCTTTATAATATTTATAAAATTAAAATATTTAACGCATGTGTCAAATCAGTATTACTCTACGAGTCGGAGACATGGCTAACGACTGTTGCCATAATTAATAAGCTGCAATCTTTTATTAATAGATGCCTACGGTCCATTTTAAAAATATGGTGGCCACGTACTATCTCCAATCAAAGATTATGGACTATTACTCATCAAAAAAGTCTACACAATGAGATCATCAAAAGAAAAAACGGTTGGCTCGGTCATACTCTAAGAAAGGACGTAAACGAAATATCACACTCTGCTCTTCAATGGAACCCACAAGGTCACCGATCCAGAGGGAGACCAAGAAATACGTGGCGTAGGACAATTAATTCTGAAACTGACAAATCAATAGACCAGTTAAGATATATAGCAAGAAATAGAACTGAATGGAAATCCTTTGTAAATAGACTAAATTTATAATTTATTAAATAAAATATGAACATGTCATAATAATAATAATAATATTTATAACCTGGCTTCATAAATATTTTTTGTCATAAAATTTCATTATATTTATGAAACCATCATAAATATAATAAAGTTTGATGAACTAAAATCTATCAAGTGCACTTCATAAAATTAATGATTTCATAAAATCATGAACGTGTCATTTGCCCAAAAAAATAGGGCAAAACAATTTCAGCTCCTGCACACGATGCCAGATGACTAGGGGGAAAAGTTTTAACATGATAATGTTTTTAGGCTGGTGTCTAATTTTAAAAAACCTGCAGGACGCCACCTAGTTTGACTATATAAGCTAACAATTAACGAAAAAGAAAACAAGAATTACTTTTTTCATTTTCTTAAAAACAAAAATTTTAATAACTTGGGTTTGTAACTTGGATAATAATTCACCTCGTGGTGAATAAAGCCGTTTTTCACCAGCTGGTGAATAAAAAGTAACATAATTATTTTTCAACAAAAAACAAATTTTTTTCATCAAATTTTTTTTTTTTTTTCAACAATTTTTTTCCATCCAATTTTTTTTTCAATCAAATTTTTTTTTCATTTTTTATACCCTCCACTCTAGTGATAGAGGGTATATATAAGTTTGTCATTCCGTTTGTAACACATCGAAATATTGGTCTAGGACCCCATAAAGTATATATATTCATGATCCTTGATCGATTTTAAGTCAATCTAGCGATGTCCGTCCGTCCGTCCGTCCGTCTGTCTGTCTGTCTGTCCGTTGAAAACACGCTAACTTTTGAAAGACTTTACGGAGGCTCCTGAAGTTTGACATATATGTTCTCCATTTACCGGGTCAGGTTGGTATTGCAATCCAGCGAAATCGGTCAAGGGGTTCAAAAGTTATGAGCAAAAGAGTAAATTTCGGCAAGGGTATTTTTCGAATTTACAAGATTAAAACCACTATAACTTTCGAAAGACAATTCTGAGGGGGCTGAAGCTTAGCATATATATTTGTCGTTCCCCAAGGCTATTTGGTTTTGAATTTCAGCAAAATCGGTTCAGTGGTTCAAAAGTTATAAACAAAGCACTGAATTTCAAATTTCTTTCATCTTAACTGTTGAGAACTAGTTAAACAAGTTTTAAAAGCATGGTGAAATACCAGTTTTTTAAAACTTGTTGTTGTTTGTTTTCTTGTCGTGGGGTGCAGTTTAGTTGTTAGACAAGTAAATATTTGTTATTGTTTTTGTTATTGTGTTTGTAACTGTATGTAACGGTGTATAGTAAGAATTTTTGGAAAAAAAATCAAATGAAGTAAAATAAAAAGTGGGAAATATGTGAAATATTTTTTTTGTATTGCATAAATATTTTACAAAGTAATTTTGTTACTCAAAGAAATTGTACACTAAAAAAAATATTTACACTAAAAAAAATGTTACACTCAAAAAAAAATGTATACATAATTTTTTTTTTAATGAAATGTCACACTCAAAAGAATGCTGACAGTCAAAAAAATTTTACACTCAAAAAAATTTGATTGATTAAAAAAAAAAGTTTTACTCAAAATAATAAAGGTATTTCTAATAAAAAATTTGTAATGCAATTTTTTGAATTTTTTTTAGAAAATTACTATCAGATGACATTGTGGAGGGTATTCATAGATTCGACCAAGTCGAACTTAATTTTTCTACTTGTTTTTTTATCAATTTTTTTTTTGTCATAATGTTTTTTTTCATCATTTTTTTTACCATTTTTATACCCTCCACTCTAGTGATAGAGGGTATATATAAGTTTGTCATTCCGTTTGTAACACCTCGAAATATTGGTCTAGGACCCCATAAAGTATATATATTTATGATCCTCGATCGATTTTAAGACGATCTAGCGATGTCGGTCCGTCCGTCCGTCCGTCTGTCCGTCTGTCTGTCTGTCTGTTGAAAACACGCTAACTTTTGAAAGACTTTACGGAGGCTCCTGAAGTTTGGCATATATGTTGGGCATTTATCTGGTCAGGTTGGTATTGCAATCCAGCGAAATCGGTCCAGTGGTTCAAAAGTTATGAGCAAAAGACTGAATTTCGGCAAGGGTTTTTCGTGAATTTATGAGATAAAAAGCACTATAACTTTCGAAAATCAATTCTGGGGTGCTGAAGCTTGGCTTATATATTTTTCGTTCCTCCAGCCTAGTTCGCATTGAATTTCACCCAAATCGGTCCAGTGGTTCAAAAGTTATTAGCAAAAATATCAGATTAGCTTCACCTTAAATTCACGTGGTAAAACCCGTTAACCTGTTTTAAAACCATTGGTAAGTCACAAAAATATTTTAAAACGTATTTTTGTCACTCAAAAATATTTTTATACCAAAAAAAAAAAATACACTCGAAAAAATTTTACACTCAAAAAAAATTTTACACTAAAAAAAAATTAGTAATTTTTTTTTAATGAAAAATTCGAAAAAATTTTACACTCAAAAAAAATTTTACAATCAAAAAAAAATTAGTATGTTTTTTTTCAAAAATTACTAAAAAAAAATTTTTTTACACAAAATAAAATATTTCTAATCATAACTGTTATTTTTTTCACGTTAGAAAATTTAGTATCACTTAAAATGGGCATTGTGGAGGGTATTCATAGATTCGGCCAAGTCGAATTTAACTTTTCTACTTGTTTTTATATCAATTTTTATACCCTCCACTCTAGTGATAGAGGGTATATATAAGTTTGTCATTCCGTTTGTAACACCTCGAAATATTGGTCTAGGACCCCATAAAGTATATATATTCATGATCCTCGATCGATTTTAAGACGATCTAGCGATGTCCGTCCGTCCGTCCGTCCGTCCGTCCGTCTGTCCGTCTGTCTGTCTGTTGAAAACACGCTAACTTTTGAAAGACTTTACGGAGGCTCCTGAAGCTTGGCATATATATTGGGCATTTACCTGGTCAGGTTGGTATTGCAATCCAGCGAAATCGGTCCAATGGTTCAAAAGTTATAAGCAAATGAGTGAATTTCGGCAAGGGTTTTTCTGGAATTTACGAGATAAAACACACGGTAACTTTCGAACGGCAATTCTGAGGGTGCTGAAGTGTGGCATATATGTTTGCCGTTCCTCTGGTCCGGTTTGTTTTAAATTTCAGCCAAATCGGTCCAGTGGTTCAAAAGTTATTAGCAAATCCGTAAATTTCAGATTAGTTTCACCTTAAATTCTCGTGTTGAAAACCCGTTAAACATGTTTTAAAAACATTGGTAAGTTACAAAAATATTTTACAAGGTATTTTTGTCACACAAAAATATTTTACACTAAAAAAAAAAAAAATACACTTTAAAAAAATTTTACACTCAAAAAAAATTTTACACTCAAAAAAAAAATTAGTAAATTTTTTTTTTTTTTAAATTAATAAAAAAAAGTTTTTTACACAAAATAAAATATTTCTAACCAAAAAATGTTATTTTTTTCACGTTAGAAAATTTACTATCACTTAAAAAGGGCATTGTGGAGGGTATTTATAGATTCGGCCAAGTCGAATTTAACTTTTCTACTTGTTTTTTTATCAAATTTTTTTTTTCATCAAATTTTTTTTTCATCAAATTTTTTTTCATTAAATTTTTTTTTTTATAAAAATTTTTTTTTCATTAATTTTTTTCATAAAATTTTTTTTTTCATCAATTTTTTTTTTCCATCAAATTTTTTTTGCATAAATTTTTTTTCATCAATTTTTTTCCCCATCAAATTTTTTTCCATATTTTTATACCCTCCAACTACAGTATGGGGGTATACTCACTTTGTCATTCCGTGTGTAACGCATCGAAATATCGGTCTAGGACCCCATAAAGTATATATGGGGCATTCCATGTCAAATCGGACACTTTGAAAAATTTTTTTTTTTGGATTTTCCCAATTTGTTTACAGTTTTTAGTACCCTTCGAAAACTCCTTCGTGGTAAATTTTCAGATTTTTTTGATGACCCGTTCAAAAGATATCGAATTTTTAAAAATTGGTAGCTTGTTCCTTTACTCAAATTTCATTTATTCATAACTTCTTCAATAATGGTCCAAATTTCAATTTTTTTTTCAAAATTTTTGTTTTTTTACGTATTTTAAAAAAAAAAACCCCAAAAATTCTTAAAAGCGCTCTAGTATGCGATTTTTAAGTTTTAAAATTTAAATCTCATTTTTGAAAATGTTTGTACTCTTCGATTTTTTTAAAATTTTTTTTTGTAAAACATCTATCGATTCTACAAATTTTTTGCCTAGGCGGATCGTGGGATAAGGATTATTACTATTTTTTAAAACTTTTTGAAAAAATTTTATTGTAATTTTCCAATCTTAAAATCATTTCTACTGCTCGAACGAGGCGTCATAGAGGGGTCCTTTATAAGACCGACCCCCATTAATTTTTACGTCTTAACATTTCTTTGGAACAAACTAATACCCTATCTCCAATTTCTAAGGGGGCTCCCACACAAAACGACATTTTTTTAAATTTGCTCCAACCGCTCTAACTGCCCTAATAGTGCCCTTACAGCAGCAAAATGTATGACCGACCCACAACATTTTTTTAATCCAAACATTTTCTCTGAACACACCTACCATCTATCTTTAACTGTTAAGGCGTCCGAGAGGGGTCATTAGTGAGACCGAATTTCATTTATTTTTACCCTACAAATTTTTTTTAAAATATACCTACGCCCTATCTCATCTCCCCAAGTAGGCTCCCATACAAAATTACATTTTTATAAAATTTTCTCCAACTGTTACTTGTATGGGAGCCTACTTAGGGAGTGGAGATAGGGCGTAGGTATATTTTAAAAAAATGTTGTAGGGTAAAAATAAATGGGGGTCGGTCTTGCTAATGACCCCTTTCGGACGCACCATTGGACCGGTAGAAGCTGATTAAAAAAAACAAATTTACAAAAAATAAAAAAAAATTGTATGTGGACCGCCTTAACCGTTAAAGATAGAGGGTAGGTCTGTTCAGAGAAAATGTTTGGACTAAAAAAATAGTATGGGTCGGTCATACATTTTGTTGATGTAAGGGCAGTTGGAGCGGTTGGAGCAAATTTTTAAAAATGTCGTTTTGTGTGGGAGCCCCATTAGAAATTGGAGATAGGGTATTAGTTTGTTCCAAAGAAATGTAAATACGTAAAAATTAATGGGGGTCGGTCTTATAAAGGACCCCTGTATGACGCATCATTAGAGCAGTAGAAATGATTTTAAGATTGGAAAATTACAATGAAATTTTTTCAAAAAATAGTAATAATCGTTATCCCACGATCCGCCTGGGCAAAAAATTTGTAGAATCGATAGATGTTTTACACAAAAAAATTTCAAAAAAATCGAAGAGTACAAACATTTTCAAAATTGAGATTTAAATTTTTAAACTTAAAAATCGCATACTAGAGCGCTTTTAAGAATTTATTGGGATTTGTTTTTTTAAAAAGTATGTAAAAAAACAAAAATTTTGAAAAAAAAAATTGAAATTTGGACCATTATTGAAGAAGTTATGAGTAAAAGAAGTTTGAGTAAAGGAACAAACTACCAATTTTTAAAAATTCGATATCTTTTAAACGGATCATCAAAAAAATCTGAAAATTTAACACGAAGGAGTTTTCGAAGGGTACTAAAAACTGTTAACAAATTGGAAAAATCTAAAAAAAAAATTTTCAAAGTGTCCGATTTGACATGGAATGCCCCATATATTATTGATCAGTGATCGATTCTAAGACATTCCAGCAATGTCCGTCTGTCCGTCCGTCCGTCTGTGGAAGACACGATACAGTCCAGAAAAAAAAGGGCTAGACTCCTGAAATTTGGCACATATATGTCTTATGTTCATAGGCTGGTTAAGTTCGGAGATGGGCAGGATCGGACCAGGGGGGAAAAAGTTCGCCCTTGACGAAGTAAATCAACCCATGAAAAAAGGTAACTTTTTATAGGTTTTTTTGTATTTTTGTTAAGCAAATGAAACATTTTTATGATTGAAAAAGTTCTAAGTCTTGGACTTGGACCCAGGGGATTTAAAAATGTCTTTTTTGCTCCGCCCCCTTTTGTGGGCGTGTATATTAGCAAATAATTCATATAATTATGAAATTATATATCTTTTGTACAAAAAGCATAGTAATTAAATTTGTAAACATTTTTGACCAGAGAGAAGGTATCCCCAAGGACCCCCGAAAATATACAAGATTCGGCACAGCCGAATTTAACACTCTCACTTGTTTTTCATTAATTTTTTTCATAATTTTTTTTTCCATCAATTTTTTTTTGCATAATTTTTTATTTTTCATCAATTTTTTCGATAATTTTTTTTTTCATTTTTATTTTTCATCAAACATTTTTTTCATCAAATTTTTTTATCATTAATTTTTTTTTTTTCATCAAACTTTTTTTTTCATCAAATTTTTTTTTTTATTAATTTTTTTTTTCATCAAACTTTTTATACCCTACACCACACTGTGGTACATGGTATAATGAGTTTGTGCTGATGTTTGTAACTACCCGAAATATTGGTTCTAGACCCACTTTTAAGTATACCGATCGACTCAGAATCACTTTTTGAGTCGATTTAGCGATGTCCGTCCGTCCGTCTGCCCGTCTGTCTGTCTGTCCATGTAAACGTTTTAAACACGATACAGGTCGCAGTTTGTAATCAATTAACTTGGAATTTGAAACTTAAGCCTCTTTTGGCCCAAGGACGAAGCCTATTGAAATTGAAAAAATCGGTCCATATTTAGACCTAGCCCCCATACAAACGTCCTCTTTAGTTTTGGCTCAAATGACTCTAATAACCGCATTATAATAGGTATCTTTTTGAAATTTGGTAGGTAATCATGTATCATCAACACATTACCATTTAAAGAAATCGGACCAGTTCTTCTTGTAGCCCCCATACAAACCACCTTCCCGATTTTCACATAAATCTTTTAAATTTTATGAAAATAGAAAATATTTTATTAAAATTCTCTTTGTGTATGTTAAACGCGTACTTTAATAACCTTATCAAATCTGATTATCATCGGACCATTTTTAGACTTAGGCCCCATGTAAAAATTTCGCCCGATATTCAGTTAAAAGCGGTTTATTGTCAACAAAAAGACGCCTATTTCACTCAAATTTAATTTGTGGGTGTTTTTTACACTTATTAAAGGTTTGACAAAATATATATCTAATAAGTCCATGTTTGAACTTTTGATCCATTTTCCGGGAAACTCAGGTGTAGGGTATTATATGGTCGGTCTTGCCCGACTATAATTTTCTTACTTGTTTTTTCATCATTTCTTTTTTATCAAATTTTTTTTCTTCAAAATTTTTTTTTTTTCATCAAATTTTTTTTTTCATCAATTTTTTTTTTTTCATAATTTTTTTTTTTCATTAATTTTTTTTTCATAAAATTTTTTTTTCATAAATTTTTTTTTTATCATTTTTTTTCTCACCAATTTTTTTTTTTTAATTTTTTTTCATCAATTTTTTTTTAAATCAAAAAATTTTTCTTTCATCAAAAATAATCAACAACTTTTTTTTATGAAAAATTTTTTTTCACATAATTTAACATAATTTTTTTTTTCGTGAAAAATAAAATATTTTTTTTTTACCAAAACTTCTTTTTCACCAAGTCTAAGCTTTTTGCATAAAAATTTTCCATTTGTTTATCAAATGTACATAAAACAAATGACAGTGGTATATTCTTTGGTGCCGAATCTTTTATACTCTCCAAAATGTAAAAACACTTTTTTGCACTTATTTTTGCACTCACTTACGAAATGTACTTCTCATTTGGTTTTTTAATGGGGTCCTCGACTGATATTTCAGTTCGTTTTGCAGGGAATAGCAAAGTAATATAACATTATTTTTTCTAAAAAAACTTTGCTTTGGCAATTACACCCAAATCTTCCGCAAAACATTATCATGATTATTAAGTTTTGGACAAGAGTACAAAATTCGCAGACATTTTTAAACTCAGTACCAGAATCAGAACCGGGAATACCGATATTCCCAGGAATACCGAGAACCGGAAAATGTGGAAAAGTGCTTCATACTCTTCGAATTTTGTCTATTTAAGTTTTTTTAATGAAAAATTAAACTTTTATTTTAAGTTTCTTTATAAAAACTCAAATTTTCCCGACCCCTTTATCACACACGTTTAAAAAAAAATAAAATTATGTGTTAGGTTTGGTAAAATATATTTTTTTTTTTAGAATTTAAGCTTAAAAACGAAAGAGTATAAAATGAAGCAACAATTTCTGTTTTTTTTTTCTAATGTTTGTTCTGTATTTTCATTTTCGTTTTGTTGACAGAAATTGTGGTGGCAAAATCTTTGGCCTATGTTACAGTCGGAAATAAGCAATGGTGAAGTGCTGGCAGCAGTTTTACACCCTGTTCTAACACTACTACAAGATTCCTCGAAAGCAGAATATGAAGCTGTGATGGCACCAACAATGAAGTAAGTTAACGATTTAATTACCTGATATATAGTAAGTAAGAAGACTGCAAAGTATTTAAAGCAAAAAAAATGGGAAATTTAATGTTTCACTTAAAATATGTCTCTATTTCTCTATAATAAAATTTGATAAAAATTCATAAAATTTTAATATATTAATACTCTCTTATTACTACGGTATGTATTATTGATCAGTGATCGATTCTAATTATAAGACATTCTAACGATGTCCGTCCGTCCGTCTGTCCATCTGTCCGTCTTTAGTGGACCCCATACAGTCCAAAATAAAAGAGCTAGACTTCCGAAGTTTGGCACAAATATGTCTTATGGTCATAGGCTGGTGAAGTTCGGAAATGGGCAATATCGGACCTAGGGGAAAGAGCTCCCATTTAGAGAACTAAACCAACCTCCGAAAAACGGTATTTTTTGCAGGGTTTTTTTTGTAATTTTGTTAAGCAAATCCAACATTTTTATGTCAGAGGAAGTTCAAATAAAAAAACATTGATTCCGCCCCCTTCCTTTTGTGGACGTGGATATAAAACATGTATTTTAATAATGATTAATTGGATTAAATAATTGCAAGAATCATAATAAATAAATAACATCTATCGCAAGGACAAGCTGTCCCCGAACGTATCCCACCAAACCCTTTAAACCATCCCCCCCCTCAACCCCAAAAAAACCCCCTGATTTTTTTTCAACATGATCATGTTTTTATTTGAAAAATGATGCAGGACGCCACCTCAGCTTGACTGTATAAGCTACGACTAACAAAAAAGAAAACAAGAATTACTGTTTTTATTTTAATAAAACCAAAAAGGTTTGTAACTTCGATTTGTAACTTTGATAATAATTCACCTGATGGTGGTCACCAGGGTCATCAGCTGGTGAATAAAACGTAACATAATTATTTTTCAACAAAAACATTTTTTTTTCATTTATTTTTTTTTTCATCAAATTTTTTTTTTTTTTTATTTAATTTTTTTTTTTATCAATTTGTTTTTTTTTTTCATAAAACTTTTTTTTCATCAAATGTTTTTTTTATCAAATTTTTTGTTTTCATCAAAAAAATTTTTTTTTCATCAATTTTTTTTTCATCCATTTTTTTTCATAATTTTTTTTTTCATAATTTTTTTTTTTTAATAAAATTTTTTTTATTTCATTATTCTTTTTTTATCAAATTTTTATTTCTTTTCATCAATTTTTTTATAAAATTTTTTGTTACATAAAAGTCTTTTTTAATCATTTTTTTTATATTTTATTTTTTATCACATTTTTTTTTTTTCATAAAACTTTTTATTTTCATCAATTTTTTTTTTCATCAAATTTTTTGTTTACATCAAAAAAAATTTTTTTCAACAATTTTTTTTCATCCATTTTTGTTTTTTTTTTATAAATTTTTTTTTCAAATTTTTTTTTTTCATAAAATTTTTTTTATTTCATATTTTTTTTTTTTCAACAAATTTTTAATTCTTTTAATTATTTTTTTTTTATCAAATTTTTTGTTATATAAAAGTCTTTTTTTATTTTTTTTTTAATATTTGTTTTTTATCAAAATTTTTTCATCAAAAATTGTTTTTCATCAATTTTTTTTTTAACAAAAAATTTTGTTTTCATCGATTTTCTTTATCATAATTTTGTTTTTCGTAAAAAAACAAGTAAGAAAATTATGGTCGGTCTTGACCATAACTCTCTACACGAGAGTTTCCCGGAAAATGGGTCCCAAGTTCAAACATGGACTGATTAAGCTCTATATTTTGTCAAATCTTAAATAAGTGTAAAATAAAAAGCACTCACAAATCAAATTTGAGTGAAATATGCTTCTTTTTGTTGACAATAAACCGTTTCAACTGAATATCGGGCGAAATTTTCACATGGGACCTAAGTCCAAAAATAGTCCGATGATAATCAAATTTGAGAAGGGTATTAAAGTACGCGTTTAACATACACAAACAGAATTTTAATTAAATATTTTCTATGTTTTTGATTTGTATGGGGGCTACAGGAAAAACTGGTCCGATTTCTATAAAATTCGGAATGGTGATTTGTGGGGATGAAACATGATTACCTGCCAAATTTCGAAAAAATACCTATTAAAATGCGGCTATTAGAGTCATTTGAGCCAAAACTAAAGAGGACCTTTGAATGGGGGCTAGGTCTAAATATGGACCAATTTTTTTATATTTTAATAGGCTTCGTCCTTGGGCCAAAAGAGGCTTAAGTTTCAAATTTTCAAGTCAATTGATTAAAAATTGCGACCTGTATCGTGTTTACACCGTTTACATGGACAGACAGACGGACGGACGCACAGACGGACGGACATCGCTAAATCGACTCAAAAACGCTAGATCGACTCAAAAAGTGATTCTGAGTCGATCGGTATACTTAAAAGTAGGTCTAGCACCAATATTTCGGTAGTTACAAACATCAGCACAAACTCATTATACCCTGTACCACAGTGTGGTGTAGAGTATAAATATATTTATTTCCTTTTTTAACATGTTGGAGGGTATAAAAGAAACGGCACAGCCGAATATAACACTCTCACTTGTTATACCCTACACCACACTGTGGTACAGGGTATAATGAGTTTGTGCTGATGTTTGTAACTACCCGTAATATTGGTGCTAGACCTACTTTTAAGTATACCGATCGACTCAGAATCACTTTTTGAGTTGATCTAGCGATGTCCGTCCGTCCTTCTGTCTGTATGTCCATGTAAATGGTGTAAACAATCAATCAATTTACTTGAAATTTGAAACTTAGGACGAAGCCTTTTGAAATTGGAAAAATTCGGTCCATGTTTAGACCTAGCCCCCATACAAAGGTCCTCTTTAATTTTGCCTCAAATGACTTTAATACCCGTATTATAAAAGATATCCGTTCGAAATTTGACAAATAAACGTATTTTATATTCACAAACCGCCATTCCGATTTTCAAAGGAATCGAACCAGATCTTCTTATAGCCCCCATACAAACCACCTTCCCGAAATTCACATAAATCTCTCAAATTTCACAAAAATAGCAAATATTTTATTAAAATTTTGTTTGTATGTGCTTAACGCGTACTTTAATAACATAATCAAGTCTGATTATATTTGGACCATTTTTGGAATTAGGCCCCATATGAAAATTTCGGCCGATATTCAGTTAAATCGGTTTATTGGCCACAAATGAAACCATTTTTCACTCAAATTTGGTTTGTGAGTGTTTTTATACCCTACACCACTCTGTGGTACAGGGTATAATGAGTTTTTGCTGATGTTTGTAACTACTCGAAATATTGGTCCTAGACCCACCTTTAAGTATACCGATCGACTCAGAATAACTTTTTGAGTCGACTTAGCGATGTCCGTCCGTCCGTCCATGTAAACGTTGTAAACACGATACAGGTCGCAATTATAAACCGATTTGGCTGAAATTTGAAACTTAAGTTTCTTTTGCCACAAGGACGGAGCCTATTAAAATTGGGAAAAATCGGTCCATGTTTAGACCTAGCCCCCATACAAACGTCCCCTATAATTTGACTCAAGTGACTCTTTTTAGCGTATTATAATAGATATCCTTTCAAAATTTGGTAGGTAATCGTTTTTTGTATTCACAAATTATCATTCCAAATTTTAAAGGAATCAGACCAGTTCCTCTTGTAGTCCCCATACAAACCACCCTCCCGATATTCACATAAATCTCTGAAAATTCGTGAATGGTGTACTTTCGTAACTTACTTTTATCTGAATATATTCAGATCATTTTTGGACTTGGTCCCCTTTATAAAAATTTCGACCGATATTAAGTTATATCGGTCTATTGGAATCAATAATAGCCAATTCCACTAAAATTTTGTCTGTGTGTGTTTTCTACACTAATTAAAGATCTAACAAAAGATATATCCAATCGGTCCATGTTTGGACCTGGGACCCATTTTTCGGAAAGCACTGGTGTAGGGTATTATATGGTCGGTCTTGACCGACTATAACTTTCTTACTTGTTTACACTTATTAAAGATTTGACAAAAGATACATCAAATCGGTCCATGTTTCAACTTGGGACCCATTTTCCGGGAAACACTGGTGTAGGGTATTATATGGCCGGTCTTGACCGACCGTAATTTTCTTACTTGTTTTTATTTGTTTTTAAAGAAAATTTCACATTTCCATATACTTTATCTGAGAACGTTTCAATAAAATAAATTCTTCCTACATCGAAAATATCAGATTCTGAGACATTTTTCGTAAAGAAATGGTTTTTCTATAGGAAAAATTTCTTAGATTCTCACGGTCATAATCTCCATATTAGTTGCGGGGACTATGACTCTTTCTAAAACGGTCATAATTCCAATGGGGATTATGTCCGTTCCCTTTTGGGATTATGACCGAAACTGTTTCGGTCATAACCCCAATTTATATTATTCATGTGACCGAATTAATATCGGTCAAAATCCCCATACCGGAAATGAGGATTATGTCCGTGGGGATTACGTTATGTCACCGTTCAGTACTTACTGAATGGCTGAACCGCTGATATACTGCTGACTCTCGCTTTATAAATTGGTACCATTTTTCCAAATGTCCCTAATGACATGTCAGCAGTGACCACCAGTATCGGTGGCCACCAACAATTGATTTAAACAACCGCTGACTAACTGCTGACATGTCATTGTTGACATTGTGAAAAATTGTATAAAGATGTCAGCAATTTTATAAAGGAAGAGTCCGCAGTAAGTCAGTTGCCTACTGGGACAATATAATCAATGACTAGTGCTAATCAATGTTTTGCAACCCTCAAATTTATATGAAATCAAAAGCTAATCAATGATTAATACTAATCATTGATTAGCTTTTGATAAGTTACGAGCCCTAAGAGATATAAATATATAAAAATCCCACTGTTCTTTGAATTCCATCCCCCCCAAATTCTATTTCCCTTTTGCACATACTATTTACATGAAAATTGTAACAAAGAAACTATTTTTATATTTTATTTTAGAATTATTTTAAATGGCCCTAAATCTATACAAGCAACCGTTACTTTACTAGAGAATTTACATCTCATTATTGATAAAACCCCCACTGAGGACATAACCACCGATATTATGCCAATGTTGTTTGCATCATTTGAAAGTTCAACTATTCAAGTGCAGGTGAGTACTTAGCATTATTTACAAAGAACATAAACATCTTTCCATTTTATGAAATTTTTCTGTTATTTTTTTTTTTTTTTTCATTATAATGCATTTTTATGATAAAATTTTGTCATGACAATAAACGTTGCTGAAAACACTTAAAGTATACATTTATAGTAGGGTTGCCAATATCAAATTCGGTAATAACGATTTTGTTGAAATTCAAGGCATGTTTCCAAATTCCGATGTGTAGTGTGCTTAAACTCAATTTTACTTACGTGATTGTGGGTTAGTGTGAAAGGAAAAAAATTGCGTGAGTAAGATTTTTGCATGAGTCGATGTTTTTTGTATGAGTTTGCGTGATTTATTTTTTTACGTCCGGGAAAACAACAAAAATTTGGCTAAACTCCGATTCTGATTAATTTTTATTAAATAGTAAAAATTGTTTTATTCGACCTTTTAAATATTATATTTTGAGGATGTTTATTCTTGCTCGAGGTCATTATTTTCTTTACTAATTAAAACCATGATAATCTCATAGCATAATTTTCAAGAAAATTATTTTTTTGTTTTAAATTTATTTATGTTGGTCATTTTTGCAAGACTTAATCGACACGTGTTTCGGAATTTGTCAGATTCCATTGTCAAGATTATTTAGCCAAAAATAGAAACGATTTACTACAAAGTAGCAAACGAGTCTAATGACAAATCGTTTGTGCACAAACCCAGCAAATAAAATTCGAAGTAGTTCAAAACGAAGTAGACTTAAACTACATAAAAAGTAGCAATTAGTGAATATTTTTTGTTGCAAAAAAAAGTAGTTTAAAATAACATCCAAATATGTCAATAAGAAGGAAAATAATATGGATTCCATTACTTTAGAACACTATAGTCGGAATGAGTTTTTTTAAAATATTTTTCAAACGTAATAAAAAGAACATATTTATTTAAATTTATTTAATAGAGTTTTAGTTTAAACTATAGTTTTATATATAATTGAAAGGCAGCAAGTTAATATTTGCTAGGTTAGAATTCCAGGAATAAAAACATTTTTTTATTTTTAATTTGTTTAATTTTAAATTTGGTGCAAACTGGTTTTGTTTTTATACCTTTTAATTACAGTATACTCACTTTGTCATTCCGTTTGTAAAACATCGAAAAATCGGTCGAGGGCCCCATAAAGAGAATCGTCGCACATTGGGTTCAAATGGTACTAAAGTGGCGATTAATTGAAATTTATAAATGAAGTTTTTGTTATAAGTTTTGGTATGGGGTAAAAGTAGATAAAATTCTGCAACGCTAGTTATCAAAATCAATCAACTAAGTTGTTTACTTTTTTTCGGTGAGCTGTCAAAGTTAGCAAATTATTGCAGTCTTTGAAAAAACTGAAAAAATTGGATTTTTTTACAATTCAAGCAATTATTATTAGTATTAAATCTTTTAAAAGAAAATCTTTTATAATGGAACCTCCAACGTTAGGTATTAAGCTAAATTTCAAAAAATTTTTTTGTTTATAAAAATTGGGTCTTAACATTTTTAATAATTTTTTTAAAAAGGACCCGAAATTGGGATATTTTCCTCATTTAATGGGCCACACATATTAAGTTAGTAATAGTTGGATTTAGTTTTGTGGATTTTAAAAAAGTATAGGATATCAGCTTTTATTTAAAATAAAAAAAGTACAGACAATGCCCGGCCCTTTTTTTTTATTCCCGTTTTTGTGTAAAAAGTCTGGGTATCGTTTATTAAACAAGACCATTATATGTGTGTTTATACCCTTCAACTACGGTATGGGCTTACACTCATTTTGTCATTCCGTGTGTAACGCATCGAAATATGGGTTTAGGACCCCATAAAGTGTATATTATTGATCACTGATCGATTCTAAGACATTCTGTGACTAACTGTGTGTCCGTCCGTCCATCTATTGTTGAGCACACCATAAAGTACATAAAACAAGAGCTAGAATCCTGAAGTTTGTCACAAATATGTATAATGGTCATAGGCTGGTTAAGTTCTTGAACGAGCAAAATCGGACCAGGGGGAAAAAGTTCCCCCTTGAAGAACTAAAACTGCCCCAGAAAAACATTTTTTTTACAAGTTTTATTTGTATATTTGTTCAATAAATGAAACATTTTAATGCCAAATGAAGTTCATCGACCTGAATTTGAACCAAGGGGGATCAGGAAAGCGAATTTTTTCGGTCCGCCCCTTTTTGGGGCGTGTATAGAAAAAATAATTTAAATAATGATAATTTTTTATTAATTAGGTGCAAAAAATGACATCTATTTTTTTGGCAACGTTTATCGCGAGAGGAAGGTGTCCCCCATAGTCTGCCGGTAAACCCCCCACCCCCTACGCCAAAAAACGTCCCCTCCATTTGATTTTTGTAGCTTTATTACATGTTCTAGGGTTTCGTGTTTTTTTCCAAAAAAAAAAAAAACGACTAAAAAATTAAAAAAAAAAACATTTTGTTAAATTTTTTTCTCAAATGCTGTGTTTTTATGTATTTTTGATAATTCAATAATAAAAAACTACAATATTCCCATAAATCACTTTTTCCAGATAAATTTGTACATTTATGAGATTTTGTGAAAAACAAAAATTGGATTTTAAATAAAATTTAAAATAATATAAATACATATTGTGCGCTCTTTCTTTGATTATTTGATAGCACATTATGTACACTTTAATTTCCATTTTTATTTATTAATTTATCGCTTTTCATTCCAAAGTTACAGCAAAAATTGTGAACTATAACCCTTTTTTCCGAAAAACAAAAAAACGCCTAACAGGTTAAAAAAAATTTTTTTTTTCCTATTTTTTTTTTCCAAAATGTGCATTTTTACGTGTTTATATTAGTTTATTAATAAAAAAAAATATAATATTCTAAAACTACTGCTTATCTGAATTAATCGCCATTTTGGGTACCATCGAACCCACTGTGCGTCGCCTAAAATGCAAAACAAAGCGACAACACTTTTTTCAAAATCAAGTTATTGATTGTGATCCATTGTATTAAAATATATGACTCCACAAAGTTTTAGTTTTATATGGTCAAAAAGTACAAGTTTTACAATCGAAATTTAAAAATATATCTTTTACTTAAAAAACATTTGTTGGTCCCCCTATAAAATTATCAAAATGTGATTTGCTAGTTGTGATACACTTCATTACCTGAAACCATTTTCAAAAATTCAGACCTATTCAATGAAAAATGACGGACTTATGAATAAAATTAAAAAACGTTTTTCGCTGCTACTTTAAAAAAGCAAAATGAGTTGTTCTATGAACATCCCTCCGTCTGTCTGTATGTAACACGATGTAGTCCAAAATAAAACAGCTATCAACCTGACGTTTGGTACAAGTATTTTTTATAGTCCTAGGTAGGTTAAAATCGGACCGGAGAAGCGAACCAACCTCTAAAACGCAATTTTTTAGCGATCATTGTTTTTTTTGTCAAGCAAATGAAACAATTTTAAGTCGGATGAAGTATAAAGTCCTGAACTTATTGTTAGACCCAATTTTTTGAGGTACGAACACTTTTGTGGGCGTAAATATGTATAATAGGGTTATAACTTTTTCTGTCAAAAAAAAACTCATCCAACCACGCGATGGGCAATGTTGTACAGATAATAAAAATTATTTCTTTAGTTCATTTTCATTCCCCAGGAATATTTTTCTTTTTTTAAATTTTATATTATACCCTCAAATGATAATTATTTAAAAATTACACTACTGAACATTTTGAAAAAATATTGATGCGACTGGGCCGCGACCTTCACAGTTAATTGCAATTATTCTACTGATCACAAATCTGGTCTCCAAACATCACATCAAGTTTTTGGGAAAATTGATGTCAAAGTTAAAAAAATTTTTTGTTAATTTTTTCCAAATCATAGCTGATGAACCCGATATGATAACGACTTAAAAATAAGTCGAGGCTAAAGCTTACACATTGCTCTTAAGGATTCTGAACTCTTTTGGTCAGTCGCCTTAACCCCTAGGGCACCAATTGTCTCTCAATGATGTCTTGTTCCCAAAAAAACGATTTTTGCCGCAATAAATCATATGAAAAAAACCTTATTCGAATGGAACGCCACCTTATAGTAAAAGGCTTATACACATGATTACAATTATTCTCCTGGTCACAAATCCGGTCTCCATACTTTTTAAGGGTAAAGCTCAAACATTACTCTTAAAGACGTATAACTCAATTCATCAGTCGCTTTAACCTTTGGAGCACCAATTGTCTTTTAATAAGGTGTTTTCCTCCAAAAACTTTTTTTCGATATGACAGCATTGAAATACAATTGGTGCCCAAAAAGTTAAGGCGACTGACCAAATGAGTTCTGCATCTTAAAGAGGAAAGTTTTAGCTTAACCCTCGACTTATTTTGAAGCCGCCATCACATCGGGTTCATCCGCTATGAGTTTCCAAAAATGCCCAAAACGGCGATTTTTTTAACTTTGACCACAATTTTCTCAAAAACCAGATGTGATGGAAAAATGTGGAGACCGGATTTTTGACCAGCAGGACTAATGTAATCAAGTGTATAAGGTCGCGTCCCAGTCACATTTTCGATATTTATTAATGTTATTAGAACATTGGCATCATCAGAATCGCTTACTAAATCTACTTCCTAATGAATTCTAAAAATACACTTTTTAAGTAGTGCGAAAATGCTCTTAAATAGTGATCTTAAAGATGTAATTAAACTTTACACACAAAAACTTAAACTATGACAACAGTATGAGTACTACTTTATATGTACTTAAAAAATGTTAAAAAAAACTACTTATTTTGCGCGACACCGCCATGTTAAATTCACTAGAGTTTCAGCAAAGTTAGAACTACTTTAGCAGCAGTTGAACTACTTTTTATTAACATTTTAGTATGTTCTTTTTTTGCTGGGAACTAAAGTATTAATACGTATTCGACCCTATCCACAATGTGAATTAGAAAGACGAATAAATAGTACTATACTAGTAAGGCAACGATTGTGGTTGGCACGCCATAGTGATGAATAACCCTAGTGTGGTATTATTACACTCACAACAACAAAAACATATTGTTGTAATCCAACGGACTATCATATGTAAAAATGTTTTAAATATTTTTGTTGGTTATTGAAAATTGTTGCCTTGCTTGTGTGTTGTCTTGAATTTATTCACGTGATTGTGAGTGAGTGTGAAAAGAAAAAAATATACTCGTAAGTAAGTTAGTGCGTGTGATTGGGAAATTCATGTCGTTAGTGTGAGCGTGAGTCAAAAACCACTCACACGATCCTCTCTACAACGTACGTAATGAATAGAAAAGAAATAGAATCATAATGTAACTTTTGACGTTTTATACAAAAAAAAAACTTCTAACAATAAGTGCAGTTAACACAATATCCAGTTAAATCAAAGTTAACGTAACCTCCAGTTAGTCCCATATTTGACATCTATAACCTCCGGTTAGCACTAAACCCAATTTATCTTCCGGTTAGTTCGTTTGTGTTATCGGCCCTAAGAGACAAGAAAAGCTCATAATTTTTAAAAGGAATGAGAGATAAGCATGTGAGTGACTTTTGAATCACACTTAATCCGGACATGAATTTTTCAATAACGCATACACGCGAATATTTTTTTACTAACTCACTGACGTGTACTCACACCAGCTTTACACACACTCACGTTGACTTACACTCACAAAACTTTTATTTATACAAAAAAAATTTCAAAAATTAAAATTTTAAAACAAAAGTTTTAGGCTTAGCCAAATTTAAAGTTTACCCTAATTTCTCAATTTTTTTTTTTCATTTATCGGGACAAAATTAAATGTTTAAACTCACGCAATTTTTTTTGCTCACACACACTCACGGATCACGTGATCACAAGTATATCTCGTTAATCATGCACTAATCTACTCATGTGCCCATCTTTACTAAAAGGAAATTCTCGTAAAATACGACGTAGTAACAAGTAAAAACGTTAAATTCGGCTTTGTCGAATATATTGATACCCTCCACAATGTAATAAAAGATTATTTGCAAAAAAAAATTACACGAAAAAAATTTTTTGGTAAGAAAAAAAATTCCGCGAATTTCTTGATTTTTTTTTTAAATCCAAAACTTTTTTGACTTTTTCCTCAAATTGGGCCCTTTTTTTTGACTTAAAAAAAAGCTTAGGTCATTTCCTTTAAGAGCTATGGGGTCGCTTAGTGGGATGCGATATCTATTAAAATTTTTTTAACTTTGGAGGTGGAAATAGAGGTTAGGTATATTCAAGAAAAATGTTGGGGACAGAAAATTATTGGAGGTTCGTCTCATAATGCACCCCTCCTGGGGCGTTTCTAGGGCAGTTGTGGGGCTTTTTGAGGTTTTTTACCTCTTGACGCCCAACTTTGACCCCGATGAGGGGCCATATGGCCCCACCCCACCGCCCTCATTTCTTGGCTCATGCTTTCTTTTTCGAACATATAAAAATAAGAGGGTATCGCGAATCAAAATCGAAAACTGGTTAGCTTTCCCACGCTTAATAGTCCAAATTTAAGATACCGTTTTTTGTGTTCCAAAGTTAAAAAAAAAAATTCATAGATATCCCACTCGCATTCCACTAAGCGACCCCATAGCTTTTAAAGGAAATTACCTAAGCTTATTTTTGAGTCAAAAAAAAGGGCCCCATTTGAGGAAAAAGTCAAAAAAGTTTTGGATTTAAAAAAAAAAAATCAAAAAAAAATTTTTTTAATTTTTATAATTTTTTTCAAAAGACTGAAGAAATACTAGCTATCTATACTATTTGGGACACATTTTGCTAAAAACAATAGGTAATAAGTTACATGGATGAGAATAAACACCTCTTTGGCCAAAATGTAAAATTTCGACCCCCTCTAACTCAGAGAGTCCTTGACCGATGTTGTTGAAAAATTGTGCTTATCTACTATCCAAAAGGACTAACCTTGGTGCAAATTTCATCCCGATCGGAAGACATCGGTTTCAAAAGTTGTGTCAGTTGACACGAAAACCCCCATATACAACGTCTCGACATACTTTTAGTATTCATAATTTGAAATAACTTACAATTAGTTAGACTTTTGGAAGAACAAAAAACTAACATAAATAACACTGCGTGACAAAACTAACCACTATTTTAGAAAACAAGAGGTACGACCATCATTTCAATATATTTCGGACATGCTGAATCGAATGGCGTACTCCGTTTTCCGATGTATGGTACATTTTCTTGTAAAATGTAATTAAAGAATGGCTGATTTTCAGTTGCTTTTTTAACAAAAAAAATTCCAAAGCTAATGATTTTTAAATTTTATGGCATGGAAAACAAAGATATAGCTTGTAGCAATATTTCTAATATAAATTTGGTTTAAAGCTTTTCATCTTAAGCCCTTAAATTCGCGGATTTCTTAATTTTTTTAAGTTTTCGCGAAATTAACCGCTAAATTGGTCTCTGATAAAAAACTTGCATTTTGTGGATCATAAAGGCGTCCATGACACTACGAATAGTGGACAAAAAACATCTATGTTATATGGACCAACATGATGAAAATAGCGAAAAACAGTTTTTTTGTATGTGGCAGCATCATTTTAGGAGATGATTTGAGGCTTCATTTTTTAGTATATAATGTGGGAACCTTAAACAATGAACTGACCCAAAAGTTGTCCAAAAAAGTTTTCATTTGCAAAAGTTATCTTAACAAAAACTATAATTATTGTATCGCAAACACTGAAATAATAGTTTTTGTTAAGATAACTTTTGCAAATGAAAACTTTTTTGGCCGAATTTTTGGTCAGTTAGTTGTTTAAGGTTCCCACATTATATACTAAAAGATGGAACCTTAAATCATCTCGTAAAGTAATGCTGGCATATACAAAAAAACGGTTTTTCGCGATTTTCATCATGTTGGTCAATATAACATAGCTGTTTTTTGTCCACTATTCGTATTGTTAGGGATGCAGTTTTAATTCATTAAAAGCAAGTTTTTTATCAAAGACCAATTTGGCTGTTAATTTCGCGAAAACCTTAAAATATGAAGAAATTCGCGAATTTAAGGGCTTAAATTGAAAAGCTTTAAACCAAATTTGCATAAGAAATGTTGCTACAAGTCATATCTTTGTTTTCCATGTCATAAAATTTATAAACCATTTACTTTGCAAATTTTTTTGTTAAAAAACTGGCTCGAAATCAGCAAATCTTTAACGACATTTTGAAAGAAAACTGTACCATACATCGAAAAACGGAGTACGCCATTCGAATCAGCATGTCCGAAATATATAGAAATGATGGTCGTAACTCTTGTTTATTTTTTAGTGTTCCGCAGTGTAATTCATAATAAAGAACAAATTACCTTGAACTATATAATTTTTTTTTTACATTTGCACAATATGTTCTGTATTTATTTGTCGAAATCAAACCTTTAAATATTTATTACACTCAAAAAAAACTTGTCAAATTACTAGAAAAAAGTCCCGTAATACCATTTCGATCGAAATTTAAATTTTTTCTTTGTAATTTTACAATTATTTTCGTAAATGTCCAAATTTCCAAGGTAGTTTTACAAAAGAAAATGTAGTCAAGTCACAAAAAAATTTGTAAATTTGTAAAATTACAAAAATGCTCGTACTTTTTATTAAAAATGTTCGTAAAATGGGACGCAGCACAAAATCAGTAAAGTCGTAAGAAGTCCTTGAAATTTTTATAGCGTCAAAAAAATTTTAAATTTACAACTTTATTGGTAAAAAGCTTGTAAATTGTTTGTAATTTTACAATCTTTTTTACCAGGAACCCTAGTTAAATAGGATGTAGCAAAAAATTATTTTACAAGTTTTTTTTTGGTAATTTTACAAGATTTTTTAAGTGTACTTTTCCAGTGTTAAAGTTTTTTGGCAGTGAACATACACAACGTTTTCGACATTAGTATTCATAATTTAAAAAAAAACTTACAATTAGACATTTGCAAAAACAAAAAACTTATATAATTTATAATTTAAAGGATTTTAATTTAAATATTTTATACGTTCAACCTTTTCTAAACTCGTTTAAATATTTACACTTACATTTAATATTTTTTTGGTATTTTTTCATACTTTTAGAATGCGGCCGTTGTTGCGGTAACAAATGTCTATGAAAATATTACAGAAGCGTCAATTAAACGTATGGTTTTGCCAAAGGTTAAATCTGTATTTGAAAAGAATCTCACCGATCCAAAAATTGTACAAAATGTATTAATTTGTGTTGAAAGTTTAATGGATAGAATGGATAAGCCAGAGGTAAGTGAACATTATAATTAAATATTACAATTTGCACTTGAATTTTGCCATTGAAAGATAAATAAAAATTTACATACATTTTTATAATCTTAAAACATTTTTATATAAAACGCCGTCCGAGAAATTTCAAATTTTTGCTGAACACATGAACCGGATCAAAAAAATTCTGAGAGTGTGGCCGAAAATAAAAAACTCGCATTTTCCAGTTTTTATACCCTCCACTCTAGTGATAGAGGGTATATATAAGTTTGTCATTCCGTTTGTAACTCATCGAAATATCTGTCTGGGACCCCATTAAGTATACATGGGGCATTCCATGTCAAATCGGACACTTTGGAAAAAAAATTTTTTTAGATTTTCCCAATTTGTTAACAGTTTTTATTACCCTTCGAAAACTCCTTCGTGGTAAATTTTCAGTTTTTTTGATGACCCGTTCAAAAGATATCGAATTTTTAAAAATTGGTAGTTTGTTCCTGTACTCAAACTTCTTTTACTCATAACTTCTTCAATAATGGTCCAAATTTTAAATTTTTTTTTACGTATTTAAAAAAAAAACCCCCCAAAAAATTCTTAAAAGCGCTCTAGTATGCGATTTTTAAGTTTTAAAATTTAAATCTCATTTTTTGAAAATGTTTGTACTCTTCGATTTTTTTGCGTAAAACATCTATCGATTCTACAAATCTTTTGCCCAGGAGGATCGTGGGATAACGATTATTACTATTTTTTAAAATTTTTTGAAAATATTTTATTGTAATTTTCCAATCCAAAAATCATTTCTACTGCTCCAATGGTGCGTCGTAGAGGGGTCCTTTATAAGACCGACCCCCATTAATTTTTATGTCTTAACATTTCTTTGGAACAAACTAATACCCTATCTCCAATTTCTAAGGGGGCTCCCACACAAAACGACATTTTTTAAAATTTGCTCCATCCGCTCTAACTGCCCTAATAGTGCCCTTAGAGCAATGATTCCCAACCTTTGATTCTCAACCCACTGGGGGGCAATTTGAAGATTCTAGGAGTGCAACGAGCTAATTTTCAAGATCTCTTTTAAGTCAAATTAACTACAAAAACAATTTTTTTAGCAAGATTATCTACAAAAATTTTGTTAATTGCTTGAAATTTTTAATAATTTAATAAAAACTTGGTTTAAATGCTTATTTTACAAACACTTTGCTAAACCAGTCGTAATTTTTCATTAGAAACAAAAATTAGAAAAACTAACAAATTTTTCTTAAGTGTAGGGGGGACAAGGCAATTTTTAAACTTAAAAGTGGGGCGTAGCGTAAAAAAAGTTGGAACCATTGCCTTAGAGCAACAAAATATATGACCGACTCACAATATTTTTTTAGTCCAAACATTTTTTCTGAACACACCTACCCTCTATCTTTAACTGTTAAGGCGGTAGAAACTTATTAAATTAAATAGAAACTTATTAAATAAAACAAATTTACAAAAAATAAAAAAAATTGTATGGGGACCGCCTTAACAATTAGAGATAGAGGGTAGGTGTGATCAGAGAAAATTATTTGACTAAAAAATATTGTGGGTCGGTCATAAATTTTGTTGCTCTAAGGGCACTATTAGGGCAGTTAGAGCGGTTGGAGCAAATTTTAAAAAATGTCGTTTTGTTTTTGAGCCCCCTTAGAAATTGGGGATAGGGTATTAGTTTGTTCCAAAGATATGTTAAGATGTAAAAATTAATGGGGGTCGATCTTATAAAGGACCCCTCTATGACGCAGCATTGGAGCAGTAGAAATGATTTTAAGATGGGAAAATTACAATAAATTTTTTTCAAAAAATTTTAAAAAATAGTAATAATCGTTATCCCACGATCCTCCTGGTCAAAAAATTTGTAGAATCAATAGAAGTTTTACACAAAAAAATTTCAAAAAAATCGAAGAGTACAAACATTTTCAAAAATTAGATTTAAATTTTAAAACTTAAAAATCGCATACTAGAGCGCTTTTAAGAATTTTTTGGGACTTTTTAAATGTACTCAAAAAAACAAACATTTTGAAAAAAAAAATTGAAATTTGGACTATTATTGAAGAAGTTATGTGGAAAAGAAGTTTCAGTAAAGAAACAAACTTCCAATTTTTAAAAATTCGATATCTTTTGAACGGGTCATCTACACTCAAAATAATCACTCTGTTAAATTACAGAGATACTCTGCTGAGCCAGCAGAAAATACCATAGATTTCCAACCAGCAAGATTTTTTGTTATTTTACGAAGAAAACTCTGTAAAATGATTTCGATGGATATTGATAAAACGGAAAAGAATTTTACCAAAAAAGCTCTGTAAATTTACAAAGTTTGAGTTAAATCCATTTTATGAGTTCAAAATTTTACAAAACAAACTCTGTAAATTTACAAAGTTTTAGTTAAATGGATTTTATGAATAAAACTTCTCTGCTTCAAAAGCATTAAAATTTTGTTAAATTTTACCGCTTTAATGCTTCCAAATTGCAAATTTAATTTTTTATTTTTGTGAATATTATGGGTTTTTAACAAGTAACTCCAATTTTACACGTCATCCTCGTAAAATTACCAGTTGTTATTGTAATTTAAGACACTTTTTAAAGGGGGGTTTAGTTTTTTGAAGTGATTTTTATTTTTACAGAGCAATAAGTAAAATTACAAATGAAATTTAGTATTTTGGTTACGAGAAAAAAACAAAGTATTTTTCTAAAATTCGTATTTTAACAAAAAAACTGTTTATTATCTGTAAAATAGAGATTACAAAGTAAAAAGTAAAATTACAGATAAAATTTTGTTTTTTGGTCACAAGAAAATATAAAGTATTTTCTTAAAATCTGTATTTCGACAGATAACTTTGTCAAATATTTGTTGAATTGAGATTACAGTCATTTTACAGAGTATTTAACAGAGTAATTATTTTGAGTGTAAAAAATCTGAAAATTTAACACGAAGGAGTTTACGAAGGGTACTAAAAACTGTAAGCAAATTGAGAAATCTAAAAAAAAAAAAATTTCAAAGTGTCCGATTTGGCATGGA